>JADWQK010001488.1:0-1200000 GCA_017933935.1 Sesamia nonagrioides
CTACATCAGGCACCCTAGTCGCTTGCTCTACCAGCCGGGAAAGGCCCATAGAAAGCGCGAAGTTTCGCGCTTCTCACCCAGCGTGGTCGGTCCTCTGGTATGGGAAGATCCAGTCCTGGTGGCAGGCGTTGAAGTCCCCCAGAGCGACGAACTGAGCGTCAGGGTGCCGATGTAGCGTATTGTCAGCAACCTCACTGTGTGAGCATTAACTACCCTAATAATTTATCCATGCATTTCCATTGTCCATCCTTGTTGCGTCAACGACGATAAAAATAAGCGCGGGCTTCTTTTAACTCGTGCTGGTGGCGCCTCTCTCAAGAGTGCCAAGAAAAAGAACTAGTACAAACAAGATGGCGATCTCAGCTCATCCGACGCCGCGTGTATTCTAAATAATATCGAATATCTGACTTCCTAAGGGCTTCGCTGGCCAAATAAACCCTCAGTTTCCATATTGGTGGTGTGTCTGTGCTTGACAAGTGTAGGCAGTGAACAAGCAGCACCAAGTCCACGTGAAGGAGATAGCTGACCGGCCGGCGCCTGCCCCGTCGTTGGTGACCCCTTTCCTGTCCAACTGGATCCAGGTTAGTGCTTTGCATGTTTGTTTTCCCTGCTTTGAGACCCTGGGGTTGATAGGAGAATGCAGTGACCCTTCCAGGAAGCGTCAACATTAATTATGGTGCCTCCTGTGAGGAATCTTCCTCGCGTAATTATTTCAAAAATACCTACTATCGGAAATTAAATCTTTCCATTCTCGTTATTACGTTAAATACGTAATCCCAATTATAATTTATTTGTATACTTACCTACTTAAGGCAATTTCAATTTGCCTTTCAAGTTCTAAGTGTCTAAATAAAACCTAGGTCATTCCATGATACCTAGTTATTGTTTCTTATTTGAGACCGATTGACTATTCAATCGTACATTCATACCTCGTTAATTCCCTTGTAATAAGCTGCATTTATTTGTATTCAATAACAAATTGCATAAATTACTTTTAAAAACGTGAGTTCGAAGTTTCTCGAATTTAGTACCGAGGTACCTACACTCGTAATACTTGTCTCCGGCGGGAGACGGATTAGCTTTGACCTACCTCAAAGTCAAAACTTATATTCTAACAAATAACCTTGAGACGTGTGTGCGTGTATTTCATTCAATACGTTCGCGCGTGCATTGCTGCCTACATACCGGCTTACGTTCTTTCTGATTTACCTACTTTTATAACTTTTATCTTTTTGAGCGTGCGGATATCGTATTCCACGTGAACTATGAGCGAGGTGGAATTAATAACCGCTATTAAAAGGCGGGAATATGAGTATACAAGTATGCAGATACTTTACGATTTAGCCAAAACAGTTAAAGAAACTAAAACTAAATTTGCAGCTTTTCGAGCTAGGTACAAAAAGATTGACGAGATTCGTAATAGATTTTTGGAATGCAACGATGATGTTAACCAGTTGCAATTAAAGCTTAAAACTTCGTTTGTTATCGATCATAAAGTGTTACTGTCATTCGATGAATTGTATTACTGTGCTATCGAGTTTGCGGATTCTCTCGATGCGAGCGCAGGTAGCGACTGTCGCCCGGAATTAGGTCAAGGTCACGTGCGTTCGCGGGTGAGGTTGCCCAAGCTGGAACTCCCAAAGTTTGATGGTAATCTAGAGAAGTGGCAAACATTCAAAGATAGTTATACAGCACTTGTTCATAATAATAGTTCATTGTCCGACACTGAGAAATTTCACTATTTGCTGTCATGTTTATCTGGCTATGCACTGACATTAGCGAAGGGCGTGCCAGTGACATCGGCAAATTATTCAGTGGTTTTTGCAACTTTACTGGACAGATATGACAACAAGCGTATTCTTGCAACAGCTTATTTAGAAAAATTAATTAAAATTAATCCCATACAAAAACCATCTCTGTCTAACTTATCTGAGTTATCTAACACACTTTATGAATGCGTTAGTGCCTTGCGCGGTTTGTGTATTGATGATTTATGCGAATTTATTTTATTCTACATTGCGTCTAGGCAGAAACAGAAACAAAAAAAGGTTTGAATTACAAAACACTGAAGAAATTCCGAAATTTAATAACTTCATTACTTATTTACAAAATTACATAAAAGTATTAGAAGTTAGCCAACCAGTTAATATTCCATCATCAAATTCTACAAGTACACAAAATCGGCCTAATACAAATAAAGATTATTTATCGCGTCAACCAAAAGCATCTCTAATTTCTTCCAACAATAATAATAAAGTTAGTCAGTTTGTTGGTGTGTGTTGTAATGAAAATCATTCAATCTACCGTTGTAGTAAATTGCGTTCTATGAATATGACACAGCGACAACAATTAGTTAAAGATTTGAAATTATGTCAAAACTGCTTAAGGCCGGGTCACACTGTTACCGATTGTAAATCTAAGTCAACATGTTTCATTTGTAATGCAAAGCATAATACTTTGTTACATGAAGAGCATAAGAGTTTACTGTCTCATACTAGTGAACTGGATTCATCCCAGCATCCCGATATGAACACTACTCTAACTAGTGCTACCCAGTCAAACATTTCAAATCAACCTATTAGCACAAAAATTCTTGGTACAGCAGTAGTTCGTTTGAAGCGATCGGATGGTTCGTGGCAGTATGTCCGTACAATTATCGACAGTGGCTCGATGGACTCATGTATTACAAGTAGCTGTGCGCGACAATTAGGTTTACATATCAAGAAATGTAAACTAAATGTAAGTGGCATCGGTCAAAATTATGTGTGTAGCATTAAAGGTCACACCTTCGGTTCAATAATACTTCGATTGAGTGACACTCCTCAGTTTGATATTCCATTAGTGGTTCTACCTAAAATCACATCCCTGATTCCTTCAGTGTCGTTGCCGACAATCGTCAAGGATAAGTTTACACATCTGGATCTCGCCGACCAGGACTTTGATAAATCCGGTCCGATCGATCTGTTGTTAGGAGTAGACTGTTTTGACCAGATATATACTGGCTCACGTTTCAGTCCAGGCCCGGGCTTTCCATGCGCACTCTCTAGTGTATTCGGCTGGGTGATAAGTGGTCAGTTTCTTCAAAACGTGGTAGCTAAAACTCCGGCTACACCCGTTACGCTCCTCGTCGCGTCTTCTAGTGCGCTCGACGAGATCGTTCAACGGTTTTGGGAGTCCGAGGAGCCGCCGAAATGTAAAATTTCCGGCCCCGAGGATGAAAAATGCGAACAAAAATATAAAGAAGGCACGCATCGCACCTCCGATGGGCGTTATGTTGTCCCAATTATGCTTAAAGATGATGCTCCAGCCTTAGGAAAATCATATAAACAAGCGTTTAATCGTTTTCTAAATTTGAAAAAAAGACTTGCTAGTCAAAATAGGTCAATTTTAACTTATTGAGAAATAATATTTTAAAACCAAAGCATATTTTAAGAGGATAATAATATTTTATTTATTATATATTCTGAAATTGTGATAATAGTACAAAATTATTTAACAATTATTATTATACAATTATTGAATTAAATTCATAAAAGTTTTATGACGGAAGATAATTATTTACTTAATGTTTTATGTCATGTTATAAGTACGAGATCTATCAGTAATAAAATAATAATCAATGTAACCATGACCAGTTTGTTAATAGTCCAGTCGATCGCGACTGCTAGTCCAGTCGATCTTAAAACTACGCTGTTGATTTATGATTTCAAGTAGTACGTGTGTTTGGTAGATCGCACAAGGTTTCTTTGGTAAACAGTACACCTTAAGTCTACTCAAGTTGGCCACCCCTGTCCTAAACTCTCAAATATTCCCAATCAGTCTTGAGCCTTAATGCCTTAGCAATAAAGTTGAAATCTAATAAAGAGATCTGACAGATTGTAGTGGCTTGATGTGCTGTCGTCTGTACTTGTTATTGACCTTGTTAACACGCCTTCTGCTGGGGCTTAAAACCATAACCTACACTGTATAGATTTTAGGTAGATATTTCCGTAAAAATCTTTATGTAAACTAAAAAATATGCATTACTGTATTTCGTCATAATCATAACGAAACTAGTCAAAACCCAACTACAAACATGCATTTATTTTTAATAATTCATAATATGTAATGCATTACACACTTCATTGTTTCTCTTTTTTATTAAAAATAACAACATTTATTAAAAAAAATAATAGGCAGACTCGATTTTTAAGGGATTTACACACGAGCGGAGAAACGCTGCGTTGTAACACTCCTTTAGGCTTCCTTTATAATACTTGTTTGTTATTTAGCGAAGACATAGAATCTTATAGCAAATATATAGATTATAGATACTACACTAAAAAAAGTCTACAATGAGACTTCTATTTTTTTTAATAAATACACTGGATAAAAAAAAAAGAATCTTATTTTAAAAATATTATTTATTTACTCTCCAAACTGCTAACGGAAAGACGTTTCGTAGGCCGGTGGTAAAGGTTTGTCCCTTACCAAATAATTAGTTTATTTTCCTTTTATATACCTAACTAGAGTATAAGTACACACTGTCTTTAGGTTATTTAAAATAAGCCACCAATTATTTACCCTTATTAACTAGAATTTTATGCATTTTTTCGGCAGTAGCTCATAGTCCAGCTATTGCTGATTTCACTCTTAATTTTTCGCATTCTTCTTGAAACCCTTGTGGATTTCAGGTGGGGGGAAATGTGTGAGCATTAACTACCCTAATAATTTATCCATGCATTTCCATTGTCCATCCTTGTTGCGTCAACGACGATAAAAATAAGCGCGGGCTTCTTTTAACTCGTGCTGGTGGCGCCTCTCTCAAGAGTGCCAAGAAAAAGAACTAGTACAAACAAGATGGCGATCTCAGCTCATCCGACGCCGCGTGTATTCTAAATAATATCGAATATCTGACTTCCTAAGGGCTTCGCTGGCCAAATAAACCCTCAGTTTCCATATTGGTGGTGTGTCTGTGCTTGACAAGTGTAGGCAGTGAACAAGCAGCATCAAGTCCACGTGAAGGAGATAGCTGACCGGCCGGCGCCTGCCCCGTCGTTGGTGACTCCTTTCCTGTCCAACTGGATCCAGGTTAGTGCTTTGCATGTTTGTTTTCCCTGCTTTGAGACCCTGGGGTTGATAGGAGAATGCAGTGACCCTTCCAGGAAGCGTCAACACTCACTGAGGTGGTCAAATAACCGAGTTGTCTCCTGATCACCGCTGTGCGATCGGTAGACACAGGTGTAGACAATTTTGTCCACACCGGTGTCAACCAACAGCCATAAGGACGAAAAATGAGGGCCTCGAGGTGACGGAGACGCCGGCAACTGATGCATTGCGAACATACACAAAGACCCCGGCACGCTGCAGGAAATGATGCTCTAAAGAGTATCCCGGGTAGCCGAGGCATGCCGCATCAGGCGGATATCTGATCTGGGTCTCCGTCAAGAAAAGTAGATGCGGCTTCTCAGTCTCAAGGTGATAGTGTACTGCTAAGAGATTGGAGTGCAGACCTCTAATATTAGAGAGGTACACTTTGAAAGAGAGGACTTGCGCCCGCTGTGCACACCTACTTTTCTTTTTGGACCTTTTCATTGACTTGTTTTGTTGTTTTTTTTGAGTGAATAGGAAGGAAGACGGCAGTTGAGTGAGGTGATGCAATGTTAAACCCAACAACGCGACCAACGATGCTGGGCCAGAGGGAGATTGATCTGGAGACTGCGGGGACGCCCGAACCCCCCCAGGGATCGCCATCGGGTCCTCTCGTCCGGTCGCCAACCGGCACGATGGGGCCACCCTGGGATTTTTCGCAGTTGGCGGGGCAGCCTTTCGTATGTGGCTGGCACACTACTTGGGCCCCCAACTACCTGCGGGCGGCCAGCGGAGCACCGTGCTTCGGATCCCGCTACCCTCCAGGACCAACCTCCCGACACAACAACATTTGGCGCATCGTACCCGGCACACATCGTAACACAACTGCTCAGACCCGTCCTCCGTACGGCTTCACCAGACATCATGCCGGAACACGACATATCGCTTGGCGGCACGACTTTGTCTGGTGGGTGGTAACTTACGCCGGCGGCTGATGTTGAGGCCTACCACCGAGAGAATTATTATACTATTTTTTTGTTCTAAGTTGCGCCAGCCTGGTTAAACTCAACTAAACCATAGATTAACACTAAAATATGCTAGCGAGGCGAAAGATAACAATAATTACCATAATTAAGAGTATGACATAGCTTAGCTCGATAAATTTCTATAAAGAGGAATAATTTGATATTCCCGAGGGAAATCTAAAAGCGCGGGCGAAGCCGCGTGCGTAAAGCTAGTTACAAAATAAATCGATCCACAATGAAATGATGCGACATATGCTAAAATATGAGTACTAAAATAAGTAAATATCTACGTAGGTACATATATAATGTAGGCAGGGTGCATCGAGTGGTTTTTTACACGAGTAACCGTTGCAGAGCCCTCGTGATAGGGCGGCACGGCCACTTTAACTGTAAATGCAGGCGCATTATTGAGCTACAAAGTGCTCCTACATCAGCTTTAAAAGTCTCGTCAAGTTTAAGGTTCAGTTAAAATAAAAACACCTTGAAATGACGCTATTTTACTAGCGAATATTTCGAAAAACATTAACAGTCTCAGATATTTAGAAAGTAAATAAGATTACGAAGGCCGAAATAAATTCAGATTCTATAGACGTTTCCATCACTAGCCCAATAAGTATAAAATAAAAATGGCAAAGTTTCGTATTTATAGAATGAATGAAAATAAGACATTATTCTGAACACGTGTCTTGACGGTAACGCCAAATGACGTGAAGCAATAAAAGCGACGTTGTGTACTACAATGTGATGCGAAATAAAGTATTATCTTGGGTCTTAAATATGATGTCATCGTCAATTTTAAGACAAAGTAACTGAGTGAGAATTTAACATTTCTTGAAAAGTACATATTCTGTTGAGTAGTATATAATCCTTAATAAAAATTCAACGTCGACGAAATAGCGTGAATATTAATTTTATTTTTTGTCCAATTTGTTCCTTATTGAATTTCCAGAAGTCTCGCTAACATAGTGAAACCCAACAATAGTGAAATTCGTTTTAACACCCAAATAGAATGAATCCTCTATTATGGTGCATTGAGGTAAAATTGAAGTCAGAAGTCAGAAGTCAGAAATATTTTATTTGTGATACATAGGTACAGTGGTTAGGTATTCATATTTGAGGATAAAGTGCGCTATGATCAGCCTATTATAGGCATACAAATACAAAAAATAAAATAATAAAATTACATTATACAGATTACATTATAATAGGGATAATTAAAGTCAAAAAGTCATAATAATTTTTAAGTTAACGTCAAAACCATTCTGATTTAAATACAACATGGTCAAATAAGCAAATCCCATAATGTTATCATAATGAAGTCAAAACAATTGATCAAATATATGTCAAAATAATTTGGACTTAAATAATACAAAGTCAAAGAAAAAAAAAATTACAATTATACAATGTCAAGATTTGTCCAATAAAAAGTCCGATACACTATAATAACATTTTTGACACAACATACTTCTTAGTTTTACTTTAAATGAATTTACAGGCAATTTTTTTAGCTCTTTCGGTAATTTATTATATATAACTGGTGCCATGTGAAATAGACTTTTATACATTAAGGCAGTATTCGTTCTTGGAATACACAAACGACTTTCGTCCCTTTGGGTCCGATTGAGAGCTACAGATACTAAAGTAAACAAGTGAGGATTTTGTTTAACGAAAGCCGCTACTTCAAATACATATAGTGAGGGTAGTGGTAGAATGTTGTGCTTCTTAAAGAAAGGCAGACAGCTCTCTGTTGACTTTAAACCAAACATAGCTCGAATGCAACGTTTCTGCGCTTTAAAGGCAATATCTTTGTCGGTGGAATTCCCCCAGAAAATTATGCCATATCTGAGAACAGATGCCACCAGCCCATGATACGCAATTATAAGGGCACCGGAATTTATTTTATATGCAAGTGTATGTAGAGCATAGGCAGATTTACTAACGCGTTTGCATAGTTGTTGAATATGTGGCTTCCAGGTCATTTTGTTATCAATATATAGGCCTAGAAATTTATAATTGTCTACTTCCTCTATTTTTTGCATGTTATAATTTATATTTAGGTTATTTGGTGCCGGTAAACGTTGTCTAAAGTACATTAATTTAGTTTTGCTTAAGTTGGCTTTAAGGTTATTGATATTAAGCCAATTCATGACTGAGTTCAATGTGTTGTTTATGTCATCTTCATAAGTACTTAGATCTTTACACTTAACAGTTACTGTACTGTCATCCGCAAAAAGAGTTACAGGATTAATTCCTGGCGATATTGTGAGTGCGAGTCGTGCCGTCCGGCGCACACAGGGTTAAGTTAGAGCCGAGAACACAATGGACTCCGGGGACATGTCACGTCAGCCACGTGCCTTGACAATCGTCTGATTAGGATCTCATGCCCTCTCTCCTTTAGCGCACACCGGTATGTATTTGCTGATTGATATACCTTTACCTGCGTTCTGAGGCACGTGCATTTGTATTTGATGTTACGAGTATATATACTCGTTAGACGATATTGCATTGAATATGACACAAAATACTCGCTATATCTACCTGTCTATTACTATATACTTCACCAAAATTATCTTTTTATAACAAGTGCGTTCTATTGAAAGTATTAAATGATCATAAGTAGGTAGGAATTGTGTTCATTAGTTTAATAATAATTGAAAGGATTTTATTGTGCTTTCAGCTCTTTATTTTAATTACTCAGTACATTGAATCCAGCAAGAGCGTTTGACATAATATGGAGCGTGCGAGCAAGTTATGTAGGCCGATTATCCATTCTGTACAAAAAGTCAAACCCAGCCAAATGCGGAGTACAAATATTGAAATGTGGTATTTATTTACCGAAGATGTAGCCGATAGCGTTAATTAGTGGGATGTTCCAAACATGTCTGGGTATCCTTTAAGTTCTTTTTTTAATAAACATCTCATTAAAATTACTGGTTTAGTACTCATTAAATGAAGCAAACCAAAATAACCGTACGGTTACCGCGCTGACCTGCGTGTCGCGGGTTCTATTTTCGCACGGAAAAAATATTTGTAAATTTTATATGTATACCCACCATAGAGGAGAAGTTCCAAGTGTGTGGCAACGTATTAAAAAAAAAACTTATTTTTATTTTTCCCCGACTTTAAAAGCTTCGGTATCCGACCTATTTTCTATTTGGATGGGAGGTCAAATATTCAGTATTGTTGTAATGAAAATTTTGTTAATAGTGATGCTTCTCACAAACCAGGGAAATATGCCACAAAATGGAGGAAGCCGTACTCGGCGTTGGGTGCTATAATAACCAAACAGGATATACAGGAAAAAAAATATTCAGTGCGCAAAATTTGTCAACTTATAGTTAAATAAGTTTTATAGATACGTATACTATTATTTTGATATGTTTCAGTACAAAAAAAGAAACAGTTATTGGTAACAAAAGATGTTTATTTTGAAATCGATTTTATGGTCACCGCGCGCGGCGAGTCAATGAAAGCCGACTGCTTCTTTTTTGTTCATTCACGAGATTGCTATTTTGATCAGGTTCGAATTAGCTGTTATTTGTAGAGTAATTCCAATTTTTTAGGACCATCGAAATGCAGAAAGTAAAGCTTCGATTAACAATAAACAAAACAGATAAAAACGACTGAGCAACTAAGAGCTCAATTTACGCAATTCTAAACTAATTTAATTGAATTCTAACAAAATTAGAGTCTACGATATATTTTGAAAACTATGACTTATGCAGAACTCGTTAAGGAATGGATTAGATTTAGAGGAATTGTGTACTTATTTTCTCAAGCATTTGTTTGTTATCTAGTTGCAATTGTTTATCGAAAAAATAACTTTTTTAAACTTAATAAATTCAAATTATTGGCATTACTCAACGTATAGGTAGGTACTTCTGCATTAAGGTGAATATTAAAAAAATGGTATCAGTTCTACTTCTGTACAGTAGCTCGTTAGCTCCCGTTTTCGCAACATTTTTTGTTACTGTTCTTCCCCTATTGGTCATCGCAAGATGCAAGATGATGATATCGCCTATGTCCTTTCTCAGGCTCTAGACTATCTGTGTACCATTACAATCGGTTCAGTAGTTTGGGCGTAAAAGCCGGACAGCAAGGCAGACAGAGATACCTTCGCATTTATAATATTAGTATGGATAATGTTAAAATGTCATCGACTTCGACCGCAATTCGTGGTCTGCGAGATCCTTGTATGTGGGTCGTGGTACGAAACTGTCTATGGTCGAGCAACCTGTGGGTTGCTGTAAAATAGTCCCTGCATTGGGGACAGTGGGGTTTCCAAATCCTTGAGCTTGTATCCTAGGCATGCTCTCCGACGCGTACAGTCTGCAGCGAGTAAATTTTCACCACTTTGTAAATACACTCGCACTATTTCGAAAAACTCGCGGTTCGTGTAGTCTGACATGGTGAAAAGAAAGCACAGGCGTAGAGTAGCCAGCCTTTCGGTTTCTATAGGATGCATTTCGGGGAGTGTGCGAGGGAATTGCATGATTTAATTCCCCCATCCCCGTTCCACCAGCGGACGACCCGTCGTACGGCTGGTTTCCACCCTTACGTTGTTAACACCACTACGATCCGGACGAAGCGTTTCGCCTCCTCCTTTATACCGCGTACATCGAGGGACTGGAACAATTTGCCAGCGGCGGTGTTTCCGTCGGACTACAATTTGAGTGTCTTCAAGGCTAGAGTGAATAGGCTCTTAATAAACTAGTGCGCTTTACCATCAACGATTGCGTCACTGCTTACCATCAGGCAGGATTGCGGTCAAGCGCTGGTTTATAATATGTAAAAAAAAAAAAAAGAAGCGTTTATACTAAGGATAGGTAGACAATTCGTAAACGGAGTCCGTTAACTGCCGTGCTAACATTTGCGCGCGAAATGATTAAACATACGGTCACGATCTTGACTATTCCGTTTTCACTATAGCGACTATCGGATAGCTCGTGGGTGAGTCACTTGACTGGCGATAATCCTGCCGCCCTCACCCCGCCCAGATTTTTACAGATGCATTACGCGCGCACGCCGCCTGTGTTACGAACTTTCCAAAACGTTTTTTTTTTCGAGTGTATGATGGGCGAAATTTTTTTTAACTTTTTAGTTTGATGTTTTTTAAAAGCATGTTTTTTTTTAGTTTTTTAAACTATATTTATTTTCAACTTTTTAGTTCGAAATTCTTAAAAAAAAACTAACGAACGAACGTATTGAAAACGGTGGGACATTTTACAGTAATGAGCCGCTCACTCGTAGTCCAAAGAGTTAGAGACGGACAAACAAACAAACAAGCAAACATACAAGTGAAGCTATTATTAGCTTTTTATAAAGCACGTAATTTTTATTAATATTTAATACCTATTATATTGCAATTAATATTATTGTACTTATATTATATTGGTATTGTTAACTAATACAATTTTGTTTGCAATTAAATGAAAACCAAATAATAATATTTATGAAATTTAAATCAATTTATAAGTGTTAATATTATTTTATGTATGAAATAAAAGGTTTTTTTTTTATTTATTTATTATTTTAATAATGTTTTTCTAGCTACGATTGTAGTTATGATTTCGCCCCCTTATAAAATTGTCACAACCATGTGGTTATGACATTAGGTATAAGTTTCAGAAGCCGATTAGTTGTGTCACTATTGATAAAATCCTTTTTTAACACCCTTGCTCGTAAAGCTGATGTAATCCCACCGGTTTTAAATATGTAAAGCGGGCCATAACAAACGCGTGTGTTATCAAAGCAAATAGTTAGAGTCCATACAAATTCCATAACAGCATTATTTGTCATTTCAAATAATTATGGAACTGATCGCCCCCGCGTGGCTCTAGCCAGTGAGCAGCGCGCTGTTCCATAATTGAAATGGCAAATAATAATACTAATGGCGGGAAAGCAACAGTGTGCATTCACAGATTGAGTTTATTTAAAATAACTGATGTCCTATTTGAAATAAACAAATTTGTATTTGTTTGTATTTAAATGAGTATTTGTAAAAAAAAAAACAGTTTATTCGGTAATTTAAAAACTTGACTGCATCTCTAGCATCTTTGCCAACATTTTCACGCAGCTACGGCAAAAAATAAACCTCGCGCCATTTTTCTCAAATTTTCTTTTCTTTGTACTTGTATTCTGAATATCTTTTTTCTGTTTCCTCGCAAGTGTGTTAAAAAATGTCGTACGATATACGTGCGTATTGGTTATAACATGCTCGGCTCAATTACACCCTCGCCTTCGGCTCGGGCTGAAATTCCGCCTCGCATGTTATAACCATCATTACGCACTAATATCGTAATGTACTATTACCTGCACCCAAATTATGTAATGCTCTATTACTATCAATAGGTATCATTCTGAAGCCAATTGTTAATCCATTACCCCATATGTTTGGAAAGTGAGTCGGCTCAACAAAGTAAATAACGCAATGAGTGTTATTGAACTGTCAAAATGAAACCCATTGCTACTGATAGTGTGTTACGTAATTACACTGCAGGTCTGGTTTCCTTGGAGCGTTATTAATTACGGGAATTGTCTTTCAGCTTATTTTAAACTAGCAGGATGTGCGATATTGCCTGATGGTCGTGGGAGCTCGTCCGTCAGCGGTAACCGCACCGCGTGCAAGTGCGGTTGAGGTTCGGGATAGCCGCCAGTTGGTCGTATTCCTATGAGAGCATATAATACAACATTCAATATTTGTCCAAATGTTCGGAAACAATTTTCAGTAGATTAAGTATTAAAAGGGAAGGAAAACTGAGATAAAATGGCCAATTATTTCAATGAAATTTTCCTTTTATCATAGATTAAAGAAGGAAAAAATCTTCTATCTTTAATCAAAATAATTCATCATTTCGCGCACTTACCTACGTAAGTAAAATACTATGGGTAAGATTATCTCTATATAAATTGAGAAATTATTACCAACATAAAAAGAACAATAAAAACAGTTTCTTGTCTGAATGAAGCAAGGGCATGCGGATTTAACGAATAACGAGCATTACCTGCCATTTCCTGGTAAGAATCAGTATAAAAACATTTTCACCACAAATAAAAATGAAAAATTTAAGCTCTCCCGTATGTGTACTAAAAAAGAATAACAAACTTTTCCTAAGCTACCGTAACGGATCGAAAAGCCGTCAAAGGGCTAATATAGATGGTTGTTAGCTTTCGAAGCACATTCCGCACGGTTTTCTTCTGGCTACGTCGTGATGAAGGCGAGATTTGTTCTATAAACTAGTGCTTGACTGCAATCCCACCTGATGGTAAGCAGTGATGCAATCGTTGATGTTAAAGCGTGCTAGTTTATTAAGAACCAATTCACTAAAACAAAACTGAGTGAATAGAAATGAAAACGGCAGTTCAGCGAGGTGATACAATGTTAAACCCAACAATGCGACCAACGATGCTGCGCCAGAGGGAGATTGATCTCGAGAATCTCTACGACCAAACTTCCTACACAACATTCGGTGCCTCGAACCCGGCACACCTTGCAACCCAACTGCTCAGACCCGTGCTCCGTACGGCTTCACCAGGCATCATGCCGGAACACGACGAATCGCTTGGCGGCAAGACTTTGTCTGGTGGGTGGTAACTTGTGCCGGCAATAATGTTATGGCCTACCACCGAGAAAGAATTGGCTTCAATTTTATTATGGAGAAGATACAATCGATTGTAATGAGGTAAGAAGACATACAAAGAACTACTCATAGATCAATACCACGGTTCTAGGAATAACTTCCGTGCTCTCACTAAGCTGGTCGTCGTTTCTCAAGAACATTTTAAAGGCGGTTCGTTTTTCCGTTCTTCGTAGAAATTCCGCTGTAAATACTGAAAACACGTACCAAGATGTAAAGACGAGTATGATGGCGTGACAAAATAATCAAGATTTCAATCTAACCATAAATAGTGCAGATATAAAAGCCAGCATCTCGACGTCACCTTTTACGATATCCACGGGAGTGATGGAATCCCCTTTTCGATTAACATTTTTGTTGCTTTAAAATGGGAGACCTCTACGACTTTTAAATTGAGTGAGTCTTTTCCCGTCGGGCAATAAATGTAAATCACGTCATTGAATGAACTATATTGGACAGTGTGCAGCGTGCCCATTGAATGCAGTTGGTGCATGGTAAGCACAATGCTTTTCGTTCAATTCATTCGCTATTGAATCACTATTCAATTGTCCTCAACTTGGACATTTTTACATAAATTTTATGAATAAACTTCCGTTTACATGATTTTATGATTTAGTCTGTTTCTACTTTGTTTGCCTTGGGTCAGTGTGTTTTCTTTATGATTGTGAATTAGTCTGTGTAATTAAGTTAAAGCTTTCTAGCTTATAATATTGTTATTTATATTAAACTAAGGTACCTTTTCTGTTGTAGTTACGTAGGTATGTATGTGATAAGTTTATTGATTATTTTAGCTATTAGATTAAACTGTCTTCTTAAACTGGCCAAAGTATTTTAGTAATATAATTATTTCGATTTGACTCTATCTTTATCTTAGAAGTATAAAATAATATATTTTATTATTATTTTTTTGTTAATTATAAACTAGCGCTTGACCGCAAACCCGCTTGATGGTAAGCAGTGACGCAATCGTTGATGGTAAAGCGCACTAGTTTATTAAGAGCCTGTTCACTCTAGCCTTGAAGACACTCAAATTGTAGTCCGACGGAAACACCGCCGCTGGAAAATTGTTCCAGTCCCTCGATGTACGCAGTATAAAGGAGGAGGCGAAACGCTTCGTCCGGATTGTAGTGGTGTTAACAACGTAAGGGTGGAAACTCGCCGTACGACGGGTCGTCCGATGGTGGAACGGAGATGGGGGAATTAAATCATGCAATTCTCTCGCACACTTTCCAAAATGCATCATACATAGTGCAATGCATGCATAGTGTTCCCACTGTTGGAGCATACAACGTTATTTTTTGTACATGCGAAACCCGAAACACTTGTCCATGTTCACAATTTTATGTAAAGAATGTATGTACAAAATTTCGAGAAGCTATAATGAAAAATCACAAAGTTAGGAGCTAACAAGCTCCTAACTGTGATTTTTCATTATAGCTTCTATAATGAAAAATATATATATAAATAAATAAATATATATATATATATTTTTGTACGGACAACCAGGTAACATAACAATGTTACCTGGTTGTCCGTACAAAAATATGGTCAACGCGCTACAAGCCCGCTCGCGCCTACAGCGCCCGGCGCGCAGCGCGGCGGGGCTGGTCTAGGACAATATGATCCGCTGTGAACTGTATTCTTGCGCTCGGTAACGACACTGTAACGTTTTTTAAATTGTATATTTGGGAAAAAATATAATATGGTGTAAAAATGATTGGAATCGATTCAGTTGCTTGTTCTGAACAAATTACATTCAAGTTTTGTATAAAGAAAAAGTAACGTTGTATATGGTATCTTCTCTATTACATAGATAAGAAATAGGCCACGCGGGCTCAGTGTGGGTTAGTTAGCAGATGTTATATGTTATGACATTTTTAGTTTTAGGACATGCTGGTGATTTCATTTAGTAGATTAATAATTGTTTATGGTTGAAACATCTATTGAAATGTATGAAAACAAATGTTATAGAGATAGCCTGTTAGCCTATTTCATGAAAATTGAATGAGCTAGAAAGCAATGAAATTACAGTGATCTTATTTGAATTGATACGGAAAGTAACAAAGAAAATTACCATCTACAAGGATGTAAGAAATTGGACTCAGGCAAATTTGTTTTTGATATGTAAGTAATAAGGGAGTAGAAACTCAGAAGTTGTATAATACCTACGTACATATCAAGTTTATTGAGATAGAGACAAATATTTATTTATTAACTTTGAACGACTTACAGTTAAATACAATGGTGATAAATAATAGTATTATATTCAAACAGCTAATTACAAGTCCTTACGTCTAGAGCATGATTTAAAAGCAATTCACCAACCGAAAATTCAATTATTCACCTACATACTCGTCCATGTGCAAAATCATAATAAATATTACCTAGTAGATAAGAGAAATAAAATATGACGAATCAAGAGGAGTGAGGACGACTATCACGGTGTATAAGCGTTTAATACACAAAGATCTTTGTATGTACTCTCATTTTCAAGGGAACCACAAAGACGTTCGTAATATTAAACCGAGAAAAAGCTCATAACAAACGCAATTCAAACATCATTCCAGCAAATAAGAAATAAATCTTGTCGGGCGAAGAAACTTAGTAATTCGTAGCTTCATGATTCAGGGGTGTCCGTTACACGGCCGGGTCCCAGCGGACGTCCACGGAATATTAACTCAGAATAGGATAAAAATGGCGCCAGCGCCCGTCCCGGCTCAGGTGACACTGGAATTTGACGTTGGTAATTTGACGCCTTTATCCGGGTCACCTTCCAACAAATGGCGTATAGACGCTGAATGAAGTAGTCGCCATGTTTTGCATAAGTCGAGGAGGCAACCTTTGTATCCTAATATCAAGCTGCTGATATCATTATTGAGGCTGAAAAGTAAGAATACTTTACCTACTACTTAAATTCTGCGTTCAATAATGAGCTCCAATATAGCAAACTTCAATCCGTTTTTCGATGATAAAACGCTGTGTGCTGTAATCGTTTATGCGCTTAAATAAATTTCGGCTTTTTACGATCGATTTAACAGGCAAAAATTAAGTAGGTTTATCCGCAAAAAATATTAATATGGAGGTTTTCCGGAACGGTAGAGTGAACGAACAGAATAATATTTAATATCAATGCACAATTATGAGAGAATACAATGATCTTATGAATAAATGGGGAAAAAGGGCAATAAAAGTAATTAGAGAGGATCGAGTGGAACTTGGCCGCGGTTTCGTATTAGGCAGACTTAGTGCCTGCCACGCGGAAAACTTGTGCCAATTAATGTAAGGGAGTGTATCAGACGCCGAGGGTAACTCCGACAGATCGGAGACTAACAAGCCGCGCCGGATGCAGCACACTCTGAAACTAATAGTAATCAATAAAGAAGGCGATAAATTTCCTTTATCAAGTGCCTCTTCAATATAACAAGTTAGGGATTTTATTGCTATATCCTTTGATATATGAAGATGTGAAGAAATATTACGTACCTACTACAAATGAATAAGCTCAAAGTACCCACGTACTCGTTTGATATGTGGAAGGTTTTACGAACATTTTGAACTCAATTATTTCTTTATTTCTTTACGTACCTACCTACCTAATACAATCTAAAAGTTTTAGACGTTTCTTTATCACGAAACAGCTACCAGGATTTACTTTAGTGAGAACTTTTTTATTAAAATAAAATCTCTTATGTGCTTTGAGTTAACACTCTATTTCTAAACGAATAGATGTCTACGCACTTTCATTACACACCATCTCATTTCTTTCCGACAGAATATTACTTTCGTAGCATAATATTTAAGGGATGAAATTTAACTGTCTGTCTGTGTTGACTCGTCTTAATATATATAAATTACGTGCCACGTTGTTTGTCCGCAATGGACTCCTCCTGGAGATCCTTGGAGGATGCTGAATTGGACATAGGTCCAGCAGTGGACGTCTTGCGGCTGAAATGATGATGAATGGACTCCCTAAACTACCGATTTTAATTAAAATTGCCCACCGTGTATAATGAGATCCAACTTGAAAGATAGGATAGCTTACATTTCAATTTATGATCGTAATATTATTTTATTGCAAATTATTAATCTATATCAGTCATGAATGCCGCCATGCTTTTTTTACAAATGGTATTTATCTAAAAAAGCATGGTGGTGCCCATGTCTGATGTTATTCTACCTTAAATGGTTTACAACAGTGTACATACATAATATGGCAAAAACGTTAGCCACAGCAACGCGTGGCGTGGTCAGTTAGTTAATATAAAAAAAATAAACTCTCTTTAAAACATAGAATACAATTTAGCACTGTTTAGATAGCTAATAAAACGATTTCTACGAGTATTTGTCTGTGGTCTGTTTGAAGAAAGTATGCGGGATGATGTTATTCATCCATCCATACTAATATTATAAATGCGAAAGTAACTCTGTCTGTCTGTCTGTTACGCTTTCCCGCTTAAACCTCTCAACCGATTTTGATGAAATTTGGCACAGACAATCTTTAGACTCTGAGAAAGGACATAGGCCACCTTTTATTGATGACATCTAAAAAACGCGATATAACCGAATTCCACGCGGGCGAAGCCGCGGGCGGAAAGCTAGTCATAAATATTTGTCATTTGATTCGTAAATTGCTTTCTTTCCATGTAATAGAAATAAATAAAACGAAAGATATTGCGGATTATTATTATAACCTTTTACTTATATAGTTTTTACTTTGACAAAAGCTTGTGCACAGTATTTTGAACACGAAATATATTAGGTAAATATGCGGCTCACGAATTTCTTTAGAAAAACGTACTCTAGTGATCCCAAAACACCAAAGTAAATTGCATGTTTTGACGCAATTTACAAATTTAATATTCCTAGTCTATCTAAAAGTTTCTTAGATTTTGTGTTTTAGACATCGAACTCATACATAATTCATCATAAACACGTGTTCTTTTTTCTTTAGATCCATTTTCAGATCTTAAATTTGTTCAATAAAGTAGTATTCAATTGGAAAAATAAGAAATATTTCAGAAACACTTTTTTGAAAATGTTTTTGTTGTATCAAGTATATTGGCTAGTGGCTGTTATTATAGGTCATGTGTAAAAAATGAAAGTTAAGACTACACATCACAATCATCAAAATAAAAGTAACGTAAAATGTTTCACAGTTGAAGATCGCCGAGTTTTTTCCGACGCATTTCGTAAATTTTATTACGTACTACACGAGAGGCCTTCATCGTTTCGGATCAGCGATAATCCCATTACATTTCCAGTTTCGGCAATTTGAGTGCCGTCTTCATGGCAATAAAAAGTTATTATTGAAACTCAGGTGAGGGCGGCCCTACTGGACGCCCTTCATCTTTAAACTTGCCTCCGAATTTAACATGAACCGAGAAATTCATCTATTCACCAACTTAGATCGAAGGGAACGCGATGTAATCAATAATATAACATTTTGCGCCTAATGACTTCAATTGTTTTCCGAAGAGAGATCTCCTTATAAGTTTGTTTGTTACTTTTTGTTGTTGGAAAGGTTTTGATTTTGTTTTACGTGAATAAATGAGTTGGGTTGTAACGTACTGAAAACATCAAATAAGCAAGTCCGTACAAGCATACTGTGCTTTTACAACTATTTTCGCCGATAAGTATCGCAGCTGTCCACCCATCACTTGATTTATGGAGCTTACGAAATAAAACCGATCTAAAAGGAGCTTTCCTTCTTTAAAAACTTCTGCGAATTAAATGAGTGTTGGGACGACGTCAGAGTTCTTGGTAGACTGGTGGGCAGATATAGCATGGATGGTGAGTCATCGGACGCAGTTGGAAAAGCAAAGGAACATGATATACTTGTGGGGATCCAATCTTCAAAATATAGTTTCCCTATTTTATTGAGTATAAACTTGGTTCAGTACAGCCAATTCGCGTATCAAGATCCGTGTTTGTGGACACGTTCTATTTATTCGTTCAATTTCGTTTATCGGATATCATACAATACTGTAAGGGTTATATTGTGTTGGAAGGTCGTAGAATTGGTGTTGAAACAAATCATGAACTATGCAAACTTTGGTTTTTGCTGTAATAATTTCACTCACGGTACTCCGTCACACGCTTTGACAAAAGCAATCAGCTCGTTTGTAGTTCACCTAGAGGTTACCTATAGATATAGCCCCGAGGGAGGGAGGGAGTTTCTCAAAAAAAAAAAAAATGACATACACTAGGAATTACCTACTCCTGTATCGTGGGTGCGTTTACAACATTTAAACTCACATACACAAACAGCCAGACCCGGAACTAAATATTTGCTCCATGTGGGGATCGAACTCGCGACACGCAAGCGCAGCAGTTGATCGCTCAGCCACTGCGCTAACCGTGTCGTCACGTATCGTCGGTATTACGAGATTTAGTTCAATGTTTCGTCTAACATATATATCTTTGTTCATGAACTCTATAGTAGTATCCATTTCAATTTTCGTATAAAGCTTCTAAGCATCAATTCCAGTGATATACCTCTTAGAAATACATGCCAAGACTCGTTGGCAACAATTGTACCTCATTAGTATAAACATTTTCAGGAACGTGTCAGCTACATCTGCTAGCAACGGACCAGAAAAATATGACCAAAGCGGACAGTCGCGCAAACAATCTGTTACTTCTAAAAAGTTTGTTTACGTAATTAGAGAGTAATAAAATAACGAGAACTATACTTTCATAAAATATTTGTCGTGTGCTAAATTATCCATTGCTCTGGATTTCGTTTCGTGTACAAAATTTATATGTCCGTTCGAAATACTCCCGTCGTCGTACGGCGAGTTTCCACCCTTACGTTGTTAACACCACTACGTTCCGGACGAAGCGTTTCGCCTCCTCCTTTATACCTCGTACATCGAGGGACTGGAACAATTTGCCAGCGGCGGTGTTTCCGTCAGACTACAATTTGAGTGTCTTCAAGGCTAGAGTGAATAGGCTCTTAATAAACTAGTGCGCTTTACCATCAACGATTGCGTCACTGCTTACCATCAGGCGGGATCGCGATCAAGCGCTAGTTTATAATTTATAAAAAAGATAAAAAAAGTGATGAACGGTGAAAAATATCAATAAATATTTAATTAGTGCACCTTTCCTCCCTGTATAATCAGCTTATAATGTCCCCACTGCTGGGCCACAGGCCAGGAAGCTTCAAGACGGAGTGGGCTATAATCCAAAATGCGGGTCCGGTGCGGATTGTCGGAAGTCACGCCTCTTGCAATTTTTGGTTTTAGAACGTGAGTTCCTATCTTCCAAATCTATAGCAACAATTTTAATCCATACTATATAATATTATAGATGCGAAAGTAACTCTGTCTGTCTGTCTGTCTGTCTGTCTATCTGTCTATCTGTCTGTCTGTCTGTTACGCTTTCCCGCCTAAACCTCTTAACCGATTTTGATGAAATTTGGCACAGACAATCTTTAGGTCCTGAGAAAGAACATAGGCTACCTTTTGTCCCGGAAAAATTTGAAGTTCCCGTGGGAAATCTAAAAAGCGCGATATAACCGAACTCCACGCGGGCGAACCCGCGAGCGGAAAGCTAGTCTTCTATATCTCTAACAACAACTTTATTAATGACTAGCTTTCCGCATTAGCATTAGGTAGCAACATATTCTTTCTCAGGATCTAAAGATTGTCTGTGCCAAATTTCATCAAAATCGGTTGAGAGGTTTAAGCGGGAAAGAGTAACAGACAGACAGACAGACAGAGTTACTTTCGCATTTATAATATTAGTATGGATCTATCTGCCTGTCTACAGAAACATCAGAGCGTTAAATGCATTGGTACCACAAAAGTGAAGTGACTTTTTTCGTAAAAAAATCTGATCAAACTCAGTCGCATCCGAACGTCAAGGGCTTTTAGTGTACGCATGTATGCAGTGTACTGGATTACAGCCGGATATACAGGTCTGCTTGTGCATTAGTTTTTTGCTCCTGCTATTTCGGCATAAACCCATGAAGTCTAACAAGATAAAACATTTTTTTTTTTTAATAATTATAAACTAGTGCTTGACTACAATCCCGCTTGATGGTAAGCAGTGATGCAATCGTTGACGGTAAAGCGCACAAGTTTATTAAGCCTATTCACTTAAAAATCTTAGTGAGTAGGAAGGAAGACGGCAGTTGAGTGAGGTGATGCAATGTTAAACCCAACAACACGACCAACGCTGCTGCACCGGAGGGAGATTAATCTGGAGACCCTCCATGATCAAACTACCGACACAATAACATTTGGCGCATCGTCACTGCTCAGACCCGTCATCCGTACGGCTTCACCAGACATTTTGCCGGAACTCGCATAAGGATGCGAGTACACAGCATACCGACCATCGTCAAATGATGATGGTTTTCATGTGGTGTATGCGGTTTTAAATTACGTATTATTTATTATCTGTTAGTCGAGAACAATAATTCAAATAAAAACCTGGAAAGTTATATACTTAGCATAAAACAGTTGTTTGTTTACTCAAGCATATTCAACAAAACAAATTAATTACTTTTAAATAAAAAATCAAAAAGTTATATTCACCATCATCAACCGTTTTATCGTCCCACTGCTGGGCACAGGTCTCCTCTCATACAGAGAAGGATTGAGCGTAATCACCACGCTTGCTCAATGCGGGTTGGCGATTTCATACTTAAAGTCCAGGTTTCGTCAAGATGTTTTCCTTCACCTTCAGTTATTGGTGTCCAAGATATACTTAGAAAGTACATATAATTTTAGAAAAGTTACATTGGTACTTGCCTGACCTGGAATCGAACCCGCGCACTCATACTTGAGAGGCTGGTGTTTTAACCACTAGGCCACCACGACTACTAGTTACTAGTTATATTATACACTGATTATGTATAACTTGATGAGTGTGTGAGGGTGTTTTCTATCGAGATCGATCTGAATATACCTGATAAGAATAAACCGGCCAAGTGCGAGTCGGGCTTGCGCACGAAGGCATCTCTGAATTATGTCATCTAAACCATAATAGTTTTCCTTTTAAGTTCATCAAATATGCTACTGTCATGAATATTTCAGATTTTTCGAGCTATGTTAACAAAAGAATGCGCTTTAAAGTTGAATAACTCGGATATTGAAACGGACGGATATCGAAAAAAAAGCACCTTAGCAATCTCAATGTTTTTCAAGTTTTTAAAAGATTTATCTAATGGCACTTCAGTACCTATGGGATAGACGCGAGAAAAAAATCCCTACTATACGCGTTGAGACGTCCGTATAGCCAAAAAAATATTTTTCTTGAATTTATTTCAACATTTTGTCGTCGTGGTAAATAGGTATATACCTATAGCCATGCAGAATTCCACTTTTATAGCACTTACCGTTTGGAAGGACAGCCGACACGACAGAATCATAAGGGTTTCGAGACCAGAACCACGCAAACCTAAAAATGCAATGAAAACGATGAAATCAACGGTCTATTCATTTAAAATGGTTAAAAAATATGCATTGTCATGTTAAACACAATTACAATAGATGACGATTTTGATGATGATCATTGTGTCGCGAATCGCCAAAGATTAATTGATTTTCTATCTCTTTCGCTTTTTTCACGAGACTTGCACTGCGCAACTCTTCGTGAGCAAATACGACCTTGTGCTTGGCCAGAGTTGTATTATTAGTTGTAGGTAACCTACCTACGAATGGAACAACTTATGCACTATACCTAACAAAATTCATAGATAAGTAATTACACTTATACTGTTACAAAGCATAGACAGAACGCAGAGCATAGACGAAAATTGATATGTTTAAAACATATAAATTTTCGAGAATAATTGCTGTATCGGATTATTAGATAGAGGGAGTTAGCGTTTTATAATATGTTTGCGAGATAGGTAGGTATCTAAGTAAAAATATTGCGCTGGGATTTTAGCACGCTCTAAATTTTCAACTCTCAGTTCTGAGCCGAGCGTTGAAAATGTGACAGATTTTATCCCAACGCATTGAAATTGTAATAGATTGTATCCCCGCGCGTTGAAAATGTAACAGATTGTATTCCAGTGCGTTGAAAATATAACAGATTGTATTCCAGTGCGTTGAAAATGTAACGGATTGTATTCCAGTGCGTTGAAAATGTAACATATTGTATTCCAGTGCGTTGAAAATGTAACAGATTGTATTCCAGTGCGTTGAAAATGTAACAGATTGTATCCCTATGCGTTGAAAATGTAACAGATTGTATCCCAGTGCATTGAAAATGTAACAGATTGTATCCCAGTGCGTTGAAAATGTAACAGATTGTATCCCTATGCGTTGAAAATGTAACAGATTGTATCCCAGTGCGTTAAAAAGGCTGTTGGATTTTCAACTGTCCGTGCTAAGCAGAGAATTGAAAATTCATGCTGCGAAAAACAATCACCGCAGGAAAAAGTCGCCTATACATATCTGAGCTAGCATCTCAGCATCACCATCCTCATCATCTCAGCGTATAGTCCCGGTTACATCCGCGGCTTTCGCTTTGCAGCCTAGGGTCCGCTTTCCTACACTTACTCCTCCATTTCGCACGATCTTTGGCATTCCGTGTGAGATTGTTGGCACGCACGTCATTTCTTACATCGTCATGCCAGCACTTCTTTGGTCTACCTCGCTAGTTCCGGCCCGGCGGAGGCGCCATGGCAAGACATTTGTTACCCACTTGACATGCCGGTTTTCGTAAGACGTGACCGTACCTACGTAGGCGACCCTCTTGCAGTTTGTCTGCTATGTCACGGACACGAAGACTGCCACGTATGCGGGAGTTCCTGATGTGGTCTTTCCGCGTAACTCCACACATCCACCGCATATTCGTTCCAGAGAAATTGTAAATTCAGGTTGCGAAAAACAATCGCCGCAGAAAAAAGTCGCCTATACATATCTGAGCTAACATCTGAGCGAAGGATAAGAAAGTATTTCAGGGTTTTGTACAACGTAATGCAGCACGCTTATATGAAAATATTTGATTACTTCTGATGTTCGTTGCCCAGTTTCCTAAGAATATTTTCCTCTTTGCATATTAAGTATTTAGGAAATAGGAATTTCTTCGTAAAGTCTCTCAAATCGTCAGTCGAATCTCGCTTGCACAATTGGAAATACATAGTTACGTTGTTGTTCCTTGAATTCTATTCTTAGCTCTTGAATATTAGATGGCTCAAAGTATATGCGTTAGCCTATCCTGGAACTATAAGAGAATTGGATACTTATATATACTTTACATGGATTTAGACCTTTGTTTGGGGAAATATATCTATACATGTATAAAAAAGCGACATAGCTGACAGGATTAGCAAGCTGAAGTGGCAATGGGCTGGTCACATATGCCGCGGGGCCGACAACCGTTGGGGTAAACGAGTCCTCGAGTGGAGACTGCGTCTCGTCAAACGTAGGGTAGGACGCCCTTGGGCGAGATGGAGCGACGACATCAAAAAGGTGGCTGGTAGTGGCTGGCGCCTGTTCAGGATCGATCTTGTTGGCGTGCCATGGAAGAGACCTATGTGCAGTAATGGACGAGTAGAGGCTGATGATGATGATGATGTTTAAAAAAACGATTTGTCTGGATGTTTCAGATTGGTGCAAAAACGGTTGAACGGATTTGGATGATATTAGGCACACAGATATTAACACATACTTTAATCCCGGTAGTACGTTCCCGTGGGATATTTACCGACATTCCCGTATCAAAGCTAGTAGGATAGTCCATTGTCTATGTTTCACACAATTTTTGCTTTGTATCTGTTTAACGAACTGTGAAAAATGCCATAATGAAACGTTTATGCACACATAAACTGTGACGATGTTTTTTTATTTGTACTTTGAAGTTCACTTTGTTTGTGTTTATATTTCTATTCAAGCAGGTGTTCTTTCGTATAGCACAAGGCTAACAAACCGTTTTTTATATAGAATCGGTAAAATTTGCCGCAACTGTTTCACAAGCTTATGTGGTTTACTAAAACAGGCCTTTTATTTTGAAAGCCAAAAATGTTTATATAAGTCAAAAATATGTATATGTAATAAAGTGTCCCGAACAAAACAGTCATTTAAAAGCTACTTGTTAAGTGATCTCTGTCAGCCGGCTTATCTACGTCATACATTATTAGTTATAATCTATTGTTTTTAAAGTTATGAAAGTAATATAAACTAGATAATTTACTCTGGCTAAAGACTAAATTCATTACCGTAGTCGCGGATAAAATAAACCAACGCAATCTGAGCCAACTCTCTCGATGTTTTCATAAGGAAAATATCCTCAGTTACGAAAAAGTTCATCTGCAACTTTTTCTTTTTCACTTATTAGCGTCCCGCTCTTAACTAAGATTCTTCTGCTTTTTCTCGAACTTAATTTCGCATTTGTTTCGAGAAACTCAGTGTTTCATCTTTTTAAATGTCCACTACAGCTTTAAATAATAGCGAAGTTTTATAATCTCCACAAGTTGGATGTCTTTGTTAAGAAAAGCGTTATCAGTTACTTTAAGAGGACTCCATCTTAATTAAGTATTCTATTTAATGTTCTTGGAACTATTAGTGTATCCTCGCTTCTGAACAGCAGCCTAATCGGTGAACACCCTTTGTCTAATGATTGCGACTAGTTGGGATCGATTGGGTCGCAGTTGATATTATTGTACACTAAAATTATATCAACTGCGGTCCAATCGATCCCAATTAGTCGCAATCATTAGACAAAAGGTGTTCACTGATTAGGCTGTGTATTATTTTACACTAAAATTATATCAACTGCGGTCCAAACGATCGCAACTAGTCGCAATCATTTGACAAAAATGTGTTAGCCGATTAGGCAGCTGGAGATACAATGAACCTTAGTTAGTTCATCGGAACACACAGAATCATCTGCCCTAAAATAATTGCATTATGTACCTTCACTCTCAGTAACTATAAATGTACAACGTTATTTTTTCTTTATACTAAACCTGAATATAGTTTGTTCAGAATAAGCAACTGAATCGATTCCACTCAGTTTTACACCATGTTATAATTTTTCCCAAATATATTTAACTAGCTTTCCACCCGCGGCTTCGCCCGCGTGGAGTTCGGTTATATCGCGCTTTTTAGATTTCTCTCGGGAATATAAAATGTATCCGGGATAAAATGTAGCCTATGTTCTTTATCAGGGTCTAAATATTGTCTGTTCGTCAAAATCGGTTGAGAGGTTTAAGCGGGAAAGCGTAACAGACAGATAAATAGACAGACAGATAGACAGACAGACAGGGTTACTTTCGCATTTATAATATTAGAATGGATAAACGTTGCAGTGTAGTTCCCGAGCACAACAATACAGTTCACAGCGGACAGAAATTGTTACAGTGTGGTTACAGAGCGTACAAAATACTTCACGGTAGATCATAGCACTAGGCGCATGCGCACAGTGAAACAGGCCCCTCCCCCCTCTGTACAGGGGTGCAATATGTTATAAGTAAAATAAACATGTTGTAAGAAAATTATACTACATTTTATTTTGTCACTTGCGGCTGATATTACGAGTAAAGTACATAATAATATCTACCTACACTTGACCGTTACGACAGTCCAAAGCCTGCAAGTATGATGGAAAATGTTAACAAACAAACAAACAGAAATTATTAATAACAAACGCAAGACGACGACGCGCCGCTGCAGGCGCGGGCGGGAGACCGGTGCGTTGACCATATCTTGTACCAGGTGAGATAACATGATCATAACTTTGTGTTTTTCAATATATCTTTTTGAAATTTTGTATATAGATTCTTTACTTAAAAATCGTGGACATGTGGCTGGGGTTTTGCATATACAAAAAAAAAAAAAACGTTAGTGGAAGATCCCTCGTAATTTAAGAGTTAGTTACTGAGAGTGAAGGTGCATAATGCAATCATTTTAGGGCCGGCGACAGCCGCCAATGCTAGTGGAACAGCGCTCCCGGATCAATCTTTTGAGAGAGGCGACGGCGACTCGTCTACTTTCCTTGCTCAATCTCATAGCGAGGGAGACGGAGTTACTCTGTTGCTCTCTGAGTGACTTCACAAGGAACGCATTGTTTATAATTTGTAATAAGTAGATATTTTTTAGTTAGTATAGCCGCATTTATGGCATTGGGGTTACCTGTAATGGTAGATGTAAGAAGATAGATATAACTGACTGGTTAATTTTGAATATTGTGATTTGTTTTGCATCAGTTCATAAATTATTCTAATTTGTCGGTTTTCGAATAAATTATGATTTTTTTATTAAGAGTGGGTAACACCCGACTGGAGATGCGTTTGATCTAGCGAGCGACCGATAGCTCGGGCAGTTTTTGCTCAAGCTTCGATCGAGTGTGTTTGTCATACTCAAACCCAGTAGCTCTTATTTGTTTTAATCTGAGATTATCATTGTAATCCCTTAATGTTGAATTCATCTAAATGTCTGTACAATTAAGATAATAAGAATCGAACATCACAATGTAGTTATTGTTCAACGTTTTCTCGAAATACTGTCCACGATGGGTGCTCAAAGGTTAAGAAGACACCTCAACTATCCGAAACTTCGGCCCCGCTTCCTGACATTTCCCCGACAAATATTTTTTTATTATAATTATAAACTAGCGCTATCGCTAAGCAGTGATGCAATCGTTGATGGTAAAGCGCGCTAGTTTATTAAGAGCCAATTCACAAAAAAAAAAAACTGAGTGAATAGGAAGGAAGACGGCAGTTGACCGAGGTGATAAATGTTAAACCAAACAACACGACCAACGATGCCAGAGGGAGATTGATCTGGACACCATCCACGACCAAACTTCCGACGTTGTGTCGGAACATTTGGCGCATCATACTCGGTACACATCGTAACACAATTGCTCACACACGTCCTCCTTACGGCTTCACTAGACATCATGCCGGAACACGACGAATCTCTAGGCGGCAAGAGTTTGTCTGGTGGATGGTAATTTATGCCGGCAGCCGATGTAATTAATGGCCACCGAGAAAAAATATACAAAATAATATAAAAAGTAGAATAATTTCAAAAGATGTAAAACAAAAGCCGTATCATTTCGATGGGTACTTCAATCATTATATTCCAAGAACACCAAGGACAATGAAAGCATCAAATTGAAACAATTTCAACAACGCTTAATTGTAATGGTTACTTAAAATATATGGAGCTTATAAAAATTTGATGGGACAAATTAAATGAGCTTTATAGCTTGTGTATTATTTATTCAATTAAGTTTGCTTTCCGTGGAACCTCTATTATAGAAACTTGATTGAATAAACAGGTGGTTTGTCACAGTACTAGGTAATTTAATCACACCCAAATGGGCATGATTAGAGATGACTTTGAATTTTTTTTTCTACCCAGCGTTAATCCCAGTCGCATCCGAAGCCTTTTCAGCTTTAGAGTCTGCGGTCCGCTTTACCAGTCTAACTGCTGATATGGCTAAACTTCGACATTTTCAGTGAAGCGACTGCCGTCTGACCTCCACAACCCGAAGGCGACATCGAAGCATTGCAGTTATACCAATCGTTTGACTTTTGAGGGCTCCAACAACCCGTAACGACTGCCACTAGAGGACCAACGGCTTAACGTGCTTTCCAAGGCACGACCAGACCAGTGCAAATATTCATATTCATGCATACAAATACTTGCACTGTGCGGGGATAGCACCCGCGCCACCTTGCGCAGCAGCCGCGTCCGCTACCACTACGCCACGGAGACTGTCAAAGTCTCAGAATTACTATTTATACTTTTATCTAAATAAAAATATTCATAAGATCCTTTTAAATTCATGAAAGTTTTGCCCCACCTAAGTAGTAAGTACCTAAGTAATAAAATTAGCTACATTATTTCAATTTGCATGATCCGTAACGTGAGCGAATATTGTTTTATTTTCCTGTGTATTTGGTACTTTAGCTAAGAATACAAATGATTCAATCATGAAAGCTTTCTTCTTGAAACAGTTGTTGGTGGTGAGGACAGGTTTGAAGCTTACAAGCAAATGTCGATGGTAACTTCGTGAGCAGTAATTAAATCTGAATTGAAAACAACTCATTCTGCAAAATTGGCATCAAGAACACTTAAATAAGTACTTTTCTGATGCTAGCTTCTGCTTTTGACTTCGACCGCGTAAAAATTCTTGTTCATCCGACTCACCTGACCTGCGCTATACCGATGTTTGTTTTCATATTATTTATTTATTTATTAAACACAAAGTAAAATACGTATGACAAATTCTACACACACATACACATAGATTTTACACAGCTATATATCTTCTATCTTCGATATGTTCTTACATATTTTTTTGTTTTTCTTGTGCTCTTAAGATATTCATAGCATAATGTAAAAAGTCTCCTCAAAAATTGTGGTATCAAATGCAACAATGTTTCTAATCCGATAGGTGCTCCAGAGATTAGCGCGTAAAAAAAAACCGGCCAAGTGCGTGTCGGACTCACGCACAAAGGGTTCCGTACCATTGATTTATGAAATTAAAGGATTTAAATTATTTGTATGAAAGATTACGCGGTAATAAGCGATTTACGAGGTATTAAAAAAAACTACTTACTAAAAATCGTTCAAAACAAATTTCGTTGGTAGTTTTCATAGTAATGTACATCATATGTTTTTTTTAGATTTTTCATTTTCTTATTTTTGACGTTAGAGGGGTTTAGAAAAAAAATATTTTAGAAACCTCGATATCATTTTTGAAGACCTATTCATAGATACCCCAAACGTATGTGTTTAACAAAAAAAAATGAGTTTCAGTTCTAAGTATGGGAGCCCCCAATATTTACTATTATTTATTTTTTTATTTTTGTATCAAAATCATAATGTAAAAAAATGGCTGTGACATACGGACGGACAGACAGACAGACAGACATGACGAATCTATAAGGGTTCCGTTTTTTGCCATTTGGCTACGGAACCCTAAAAAGGAACATGAGGTCTTCTGTTTTATTATTTCTTTAGATATTGACTTGGAGCAATCAATATTTTTCATACACATACTTGTTAAAAAGAATGTACCTAGCACGTGTAATATTAGTAGTGTAAAAAGATTACACTGATCTATCTGTTAACAAAATCCTATCAGAGAAAGTCTAAAGAAAAGAGGCCGGATAACGACGGAGAACGTTGTTATGGATAAAACTGGGCCCTCCTCGCTGACTTGAACATACTCCTATTTATGTATATGGAGTTCCGGAAGGTAAACAACCCACATGTTTACACTTTTAGCCAACCAACAATCGATACTCATGCTTGTATTAGGAACTTATTTTTCGTACCGGTAAAGTCCAAAAATTTAATCTGATAACTCGGTTTGGAGGCACGGTTATCAAACAATAGGCGTTTCATGGCTTCTATCATAAAGTTAGGTTAGTCGTACTATATATTTCATTATTATTGTCGTAAAGTATCGCTATCAGTGTAGCTACCATGAGGTTTCATTACGAGGACTCGATCGTCGATATCGAGCGCGTTTGGCGCTCTCATTGGTTGAGAGTTCTTGCAACCTTGAAGCGGGTCAATCGATGAGTCAAACGCGCTCGATATCGACGATCGAGTCTCGTAACCCGAAGGACTCGTGAACTCATGGTAGCTACACAGAGGTAAACAATCCTGGAGTCATATGTGGGACGACGTACGAAGATGCGATGTAGTGTGAGTGTACCAAACGCAGAGATAACGAGCACACGATATCGGTTTGTTATTTTATTCTTATGTTATGACTCTTGTTAGGTCCGCACCTCGTTTCGTTAGTGGGTATACTGGCGATGACGCATTTTATTACAAAACAAAGAAAAGTAAGTCCTACCATACCGATAAATAAACCATTTTCCCTTGCCGCGATAAGTGAAGATCGGGTATTGCAAAAAATAAACTACAGCTTTAAACAACATATTATTATTTGCATCTCTTCTGATATAAAATCCGTGGTACACGTTACTAATAATGAAACTGAGCGCTATTCTAATACCAAGGTACTTAGTATACAAATGAACACTTAGGTACTTAACAAAGCATTTAAAAAGGGCGGCAGATTTCAAAGCAGGTACTATCAGCTGTAGAAGTCCATTTCCACCTTAAAGACTACTGTCGCCTGCGCTAAACCGGCCACGCACACTACCGCATTATTTTTTTTATCGCAGTCTTCGTCTTTCTTTAAAGTAATGCAAAATTTCGTTACTTCGTTTGAAGTTGAGTTAGCGGCCGCACTTAACAATGGTGCTATCAAAAGCGAGCGATTGTGGGTTCGATCCTTATTATAGGCAACTCTTTTTGTTGTTTCATATAATTTAAAATTATGATAATTGATTTGTATTTTAAAGTAAAAATGTTTGCAAATAATATTTAAACAAATAGGAAAATTTATTGAATATTTATCCCAAAAAAGGGTTTTATTATATGTTTTAGTTTACTATAGGGGTAATATAATAAAAAATATATAAAAATAAAACAATAAGCATATTATAATGCAATATATTATAAAGTCATATATTATTCGGTATAGATATACTTATACTAACAAATGAAACAAACGTTGAAACGGCAGCATTGTAATATTTTATATAAAAGTAATCCTTGACAAACTTATGATATTGTTATGGTAAAAAATACAGAAAACATTTTTGGTTGTTAGATATGAAAATTATAATATTATACTTATATTATGATTAAAGAGGTTATAGCTTAATTATTCATTTTCTTAAAGAAAAGAGGATTGAAGCTTAACCTGAATATTATTGCAATCATAAAATAATCTATACTTAGAACACATAATAGTGCTTATTACATTTATATTTTTTTTGCGTGTATAGCATAGTACTAGTGCTGCCATCCTGCAATGCCTTTTTTCGGAGTTTGAAGGCATGAGATTATAATCTTCAAGCGCTTTCTTAGTTCAAAAGTAAACGAACTTATTTCTTATCGAATTCCGAAATTATTGTTTTTATAATTTACCAAAAGTAATTTGTATTGAAATTGCAAAAGGCGACATCTGTTAGCCATTAAGCCAACCGAACATATTACTGTCACTTAGCTAAATTACTTTAGAGATGGTTTAGAGTCCGTTATTAAGATATTTATTGGTATATATTTAAAACACTCTGTAGGACACTTCTGCACTGTTTTTGTTATAAATAGTTTTTTTTTTTTTTTGTTTAGCTCGATAACACTCCACCAGCCTCGCCAATTTATTTTTAAACCACAAATGCAACCTATCTTCTTCGCACGATTAAAAGTTTATTCAACGGTAAATATTGTCGTTTCGTTTCACTTGTCTCTACAGCTACCTTCGTCCTCCAACCTCTTGACCTTGACCTCCAACGGCTTACATTATTTATCTAAAACAATAACAATTTTATTACGCACTTGCTACAAGCGATTGGTTTGCACCTTACATAAATAATAATAAAAACAACTTACACAAAAGCCGGTTTCATATGATATTTGAGATATATTGCTGCATATGCCTGCATATTGATTAAAAAGTAAAACTAATAACACAAACTGGTAACTATATGTTCACCAACCACCACCAACAACAGCTAAGTAATATTATTTGAGTTATTGTAGCTAATAATAGTTATTGTAGGTAGCGGAATATTTTTTGTGAAGAAGTGATTCAGATTCTTTTAAGTCTACCGTCATCTTTTTATAATGACTCTAATATAGAAAAAATCTTAAAAGAAAGTATCATCTTTAAGTTGCAGATCGATATTTTTAGATATTTTTGTTGTAAGCATTCATAACTCACCAATAAACATTTAAAAAATATTTTTGTAAGTTATTAGATTCGAACTCGAACCACCTTGAACGCCTATCAAGGCGAAAACCGTTACGCCATTGAAACACTTACTGTAGACGTTGAAATTAATAAGTAGTACCTAACAATCATAAGCGGGCAGCAAGTGTATGAGCGTGTATCAAACTTTATTATAGAAGAAGGTCGTAACTACAACTAGTATTGCTTGGCCATAGTTTTGTGAGATTGCAACTCGACTTTTGGTCTTGACTGTACATACCATTTCCAATTACGAGCATCTCGTAAACATGTCTAAGTGATACAGTTGAACAAAGTGTTGCGGCTGTAACGACATCACTCCGCAACACAATTACCATTAGTGTCGGTTTTATTGTGACAACTTAAATCACCTGCCAGCCTGCCACCCTCGTCTTGCTCTCATTTCCAGTTTAACTCAAGTGGCCAAACTCGCAAACACGAAACATTTTGCTAATGATAATTTTAAAAACGTTATAAAGAGAAATGTTGAACCCACTGCGTTACAGTCTAGCGGGTAACAGTTCAAATAAAACGAAATGAAATCGCACACACGAAGCCGACTGGGAACGTACCGCCCTATAAAAGCTACGTACCTATATTTATTGTACCTACGTATTGTCACTATTATAAGACTACGATGGCAATACATGTCAGGCTATACATTACTACGGCTAGGCGATCGATGCCAGCGTTTTCTAGTAATACGGTGCATAAAAAGTTGGTACAGAAGCTTGCCTTTATTAAACTTTGAAATAAAAATTTCAATCAAAATAAATTCATTGTACCTTAAGCATAAAATCTCATTAATGTACTCTGTGAAACATAAGCTTCCCCCATAACCACCAAAATAAACGTTCCTGGGGGACAATGTCATAATTCGCCCGCCAGATTGGAGGTTTTATGCTGCTAGATTCAAATATTTGAACAAGCTAATTAAATTCTCGTCTAAGTTATTAATTTTTGATGATTACTGTATGTGTATGCAAAAGGCTTTTGTAAACTATGCGCCATGTTCGGCGGAAGCAAAATATGGCGCGAATAAAAAAGCCTTGTAGTTTTTACGCTGGGTAGTTCAAGTAGGTACGTATATATTTGTAGATACGTAGACAGTCTTGACGTAAGCTAAATGGGTCTTCTCTAATTGAACACTACAACGGTTAATTACTAACGTACGTCGCTTTCGCCGGACGATCTTCTAAACTAAACACACACAAAGCTTTAGCGTTGAACAACATTCAACTCGAAACGAGTTTAGCATTCAAACGGCTCAAGTTAAACCAATTTAATCGAACTTGTTTTAGATCTAGATTGTATTGGCAAGGTCGTGAAACTTTGTGAGACCATTTCACAATCTGTTTTTTCTAGGTTACCGTGAAAAACGTAGCTAAACCAATAAGGGGAGACGAAGGTGACCGGTGTTGAATCTAGAGTGACGGGATAAATCGCTTTCGGCTAGTAGCAACATCTATATAATTGAAACAGCGATGATATCAACATATAATGTGATTTTTTTTAAATAAACACGCTGATTTATTATCACTCTAAAAGACAACCAATCTCTCAAGTACGAAAATACTTTAAAAAAACTTTTAACATAAAAGAAAACATGGCAGATGGCAAGGAATTAGAGGGAATATTAAACACAAGACTACTTGCAAGTTTTTATAATAATTTTGTCATCACCTTGGATCTCCAACGGCGCGGATAATGAAGTTTAGAAACTTGAAATTAGTTGGGTCATAATCTCATATCCTACATTATATGAACCAGCAAGCATATTCTACTCGGAACTCCATCCAGCCTCGTTGGCTACTCGACAAATATTTCGGAACAGCATTGTTAACTAATTGGAAGGAAATTATTGAAAATGTAAATTCGGTTAAACATTTTAGAAGGCCGTAAGAATTTCTGGGAATCGAATAATCGATGTGGATAGATGAGATCATGTTACGAGTTTGTGTACATTGTGAGTTTGTTATAGGTATTTTGTGGGAACATGGAGTTTATTTCATGTAAATTGATTTGCGTCTTCTCCTTTCGGCCTCCGACATGCTAGATGCGGTACACTCTTTATTTTGGGTGGGAAACATCAAACTATCTCCGGTGCGGATGAGCGTGTCAGACTTTTAATGACTAATACCCACCCGTGTATCTTCACTTGTCTGTGCCACAATAACCTGTCCGGTCGTGGTAGGCATCAGACTTACTAGAACCCGTCACGATGAGCTGACATCTCTTTGAGGCGGTCTTTGGGGGCGCGTGAGTACACCATATGCGCGTGAGTACACCATGGCGGTGTCGTCGACCAGGTTAATGCGCCGTCGACGACGCGACGGCGTGTTGACCTGATCGACGACACCGGGTGTTTAACAGGTGGCGAGTTACCCATTGCTGGATATCTAGACGCCGACCAGGGAATTGCTTGTTGTCTGCTGTCGTCCAGGGCGTCTGATGCGGCGACTCGGGGTGTGAGGTCGTAAAGATTGCCTATCGCTCATCCTCCTTTGCGCGATCCGCCTTCTCCTTTGCGAGCATTAATGCTTTGCAGAAGGAGTTGTCGGTCTATCATTAACTTTCGCTCCGTACCATAGCCTAGATCAGGACTCGACGTGAGAGATTGCAGCCGCTGATCGGACTAACCTAATGGCCAAGACCCTCTGGGTTGCAGTCAACCGGCGGATTGGTGGCTACCCACAAGAGTGCCCCGTAAAGAGCCATGGACTGCACGCTCCCCCTCCGGCAGGAGGCGTTGGGACCCCTAGAATGGAGAACTACCATAAGAGACCCCAGTCTGGGAACCAAAAGTCGGAAGTGCTCCTCTAAGATCCACCAGCCGAGGATGAGTCCCGGGATGGGAACCCGATGGTGGCGCATCCCGAGGACCATGAAAACGCACGGCCTCGGACTCGTGCAGGTTGAGTCCCAATTGCCGGATCATCTCAACGATTGTCGCAACTCCGAATCTCGCTGCTTTGGCCGCCACCTAGTGCGATCTCCCCTGCTCCAGGGTTAATCTGTCGTCAGCGTAGCAAACTACACTGGCGTCTCTAGTTAGGTCGGAGCGCAGCACCCATTCATACCCGATGTCCCACAGATGCGGAACATTATGGCATACTACGGCCATTTAAAAATGGATGATCTAAAGAAAATGCTTCGCGAAAGTAGTGTGAGTTGAAGATGAAAAACAGTAGGAACTTCATCTAGGGACTGGAACAATTTGCCAGCGGCAGTGTTTCTGTCTGACTACAATTTAAGTGTCTTCCAGGCTAGAGTGAATAGGCTCTTATTAAACTAGCGCGCTTTACCATCAACGATCGCATTACTGCTTACCATCAGGTGAGATTCTGGTCAAGCACTAGTTTATAGTTATAAAGTAAGGGAGAAGAGTTTGTTGGAAAGGTCCAAATACTAAAAAATGATAACCTAAATTGTGCTAATTTTGTTTTATTATGAAACTCAATATTAATGGTATGACGATATTAATAACTTTAACATTGTTAAAAAACCGATAAATAATGAAATAACATTTTAGGGATCAAAGTATGAAATTGCCGTTTTGCTGCGATAGGTTCTTTGAATTGACATATCATCTTCATGGTTTGAGGTTTTAGAATGAAATTATTTTAACATGGTTTCTATGATCTTCTTCTTTTAAAAAAAATGAAACATTTGAATATCGAACATTAATTTTGTTTTTATTATTCAACTTAGACACGAAAGACGAATATTGCGAAAATTCAAGTAATTTTTGAATACGCGGAAGCAATGCAGCAGAAACGGCCCGCAATATCAATGTTGCGTTTGTAGAGGGGTCTACTAATGACCGCACCATGTGCTTTTGGTTTAAACACGTTCAACTGTGTCCTAATGCAAAACTTACCAATAAAAAGGTAATGGCAACTGTTTGGTGATCTCAGCGTGGTGTTATTAATTACAGTTTTCTCCGATCCAGCCTAATCGGCGAACACATTTTTGTCAAATGATTGCGACTATATGACCGCAGTTGATATTAGTTTTACACTAAAATTGTACTAACTGCGGTTCAAATGATCCCAGCTAGTCGTGATCATTAAGGTTAAGCAATAACGACAGAGTCTATTGTACCGAACTCCGAATACTAGCAGTACGTAAAACAGCCTCGACTCATGAATCGATTTTCACCATTAATGCTCCATGACAACGCGATACCTCATATAGCACGAGAAACCATTTTGACCCTTCAGGAACTGCAGTTAGAAACTATTCGTCTTCCTCCGTATTCGCCAGACCTTGATCCAACGGAATTCCATATTCTTCGTGATTTGGACGGTCATCTTCATGACAAGAAATTTTCTTCCCAGGAGGCAGTTCTAAATGCTTTCACACTATTTGGGCAGTCTAGATCCTCGGAGTTCTATCGCAATGGCATAAATGACCTTCCTATTAGATGGCAGCAGTGGCAACTATTTTGATCAAAGTAAATTAGTTCAATATTAAAACATAAACAATTTAGAATAGAATAGAATACTCTTTATTATGTACTAACATATAGATTACAGAACACAAATATAAAGACTTTAAAAAGGGTGACACAATGGGCGGTCTTATCCCTAAGAGCTAATTTTACTGACAACCTTTGGATGGAATACTAAGGGGAAGGAGATAGAAACAGTGAATAAAAGTTCATGCAGGGTGTCGGGTTTGCGGCGGTACCGACCGGCCGGGGCGGCAGGAGCGGCGGGCCGCTATGTTATTTACACCGTGGGAAGCCGGGGCAGGTCGTAGCTTATAAAGATACAATAATTACAAATCATGTATATAAAATTCTCGTGTCACAGTTTTCGTTCCCATACTCCTCCGAAACGGCTTGACTAAAGATGGGCGGGTGGGTAAAAAATGGGTGGGTAAAAATTGGTAAAAAAGGGTAGAATAGGTAAAAATTAAAAAATACCCATTTTTACCGGGTATTTATAATAAATACCGGGTATAAAATAAATTGTTATTTAATTGGCTTCGTCATCAATACTACGATCAGGTACTGGAGTGCTTTGGGGTCCTACCACCATCTTTGGGACCCAAGTTAACCCCACCTGCCTGACGGTGCACCCGCTGACTTACGGATGGGGTGCTGACGCCAGTTTTCCCTTCGGAGCTGAGTGGTCTGACAACAGTCGCACTCGTAAAAGCAAAACAAGCCAAACTATTATGAATAGGAAAGGAAGAAATGCACGTGACACAGTTAGGGCGCCGCCGCAAACGGCGCGCAGGAGCTACGCCCGACTCCTGTGACCTGTGGGCTAGGTCTAACGTGTCAGAGGCGGATACGGCTGAAGAAGCGAGCCAAAACCAGGAGAATCCGTTGTGCTTTTCCTGGTGTGGTGACGCTGAAAGTATGTTGGTCTGGATCCAGCTCGAAGGAAAGTTTCACAGGATACCGTTATCCCAGCGAGTGTTTCTGGGTGGTGATTTGAACAGTCATGTGGGTGAGAAGAGTGTCGGGCTTGAGCGTGTTCACGGCGGCTTTGGGTACGGCGGCCGCACCGCAGAAGGAAACAACATTCTCCAAACGTGTGCATCCGCTAACCTTGCAATCGTGAACACCTACTTCAAAAAGAAGCGGGGGCACATTGTCACCTTTCGCAGCGGGCGAAGCGCTACCCGAATAGACTTTCTACCGACTAGGAGACACCACATCGGCAAAGCAGCCAACTGCAAAGTCATAGCCGGTGAGAGTCTCACTGGACAATACCGCCTCCTTGTACTAGATCTCTGCGTAACGGCCCATCGTAGACGTGTAGAGCACTGCCGGCACCAGATTTGGTGGCGGCTGCTTGATGAAATAAGTCCTAGGAGTTCGCATCGGTTATTAGAGACAAGTGCGCTGGACCGATGAAGAATATGTCCAAGACCATTGGGGCAGGATCCAGGCAGCTATTATTGGGGCGGCGCGGGTGGTGCTCGGAGTCTCTAAGGGCGGCCGCAAACGTGAAAAGGAGACCTGGTGGTGGGACGACACAGTCCAGAGGAAGACTAGGGTGAAGAAAGCCCTCTTTAAAACGTGGCATCCAGATCGCGACGCATACAAGGTTGTCAAACGTGCCACTAAAAGAGTTGTAGCCAGAGCCAGAGCCAGACTACTTTCAAGCGCTTTACGAGAAGTAGGAATCATTTGAGGGGCAAACGATCTTTTCCAAATTGGCATGTTCTAGGGTCAAAGCGGCATAGGATATATCCAAGTGCCGTTGTGTAAAAGACCCTACTGGCAACCTGCTATGCAAAGACCTCACGGTGAAGGAGAGATGGCGCTTGTACTTCCACGAGCTGCTGAATAAGCAGCACCAAGAGGTGCAGACACCGAAATTCATTCCAAATCTTGAATTAGTGCCCCCGATAACGCCCGAGGAAGTCCAAACGACTTTTCGGCAAATCGGAAAGCTGTCGGAACTGACGGAGTCCCCATTGAGGCCTGGAAGGCGATGGGTCCTCGCGATGCGGGCATGCTAACTAACCTTCTGAACCGCGTGTTCCTGATCGGCAAAATTTCAAGCCAATGGGGACTAAGTATTATTACTCCAGTCTTCAAAGGCGACAGCCTCCGTGGCGTAGCGGTAGCGGACGCGGCCGCTGCGCAAGGTGGCGCGGGTTCGATCCCCGCACAGTGCAAATATTTGTATGCATGAATATGAATATTTGCACTGGTCTGGTCGTGCCTCGGAAAGCACGTTAAGCCGTTGGTCCCGGTTGCCATACGAACATCTAGTGGCAGTCGTTACGGGTTGTTGGAGCCCTCAAAAGTCCAACAATTGGTCTAACTGCAATGCTTCGATGTTGCCTTCGGGTTGTGGAGGTCAGACGGCAGTCGCTTCACGGAAAATGTCGAAGTTTAGCCATATCAGCAGTTTGACTGGTAAAGCGGACCCCAGACTCTAAAGCTGAAAAGGCTTCGGATGCGACTGGGATTAACGCTGGGATGATGATGATGACTCCAGTCTTCAAAGGCAAGGGCTCGGTACACACCCTGAAGAATTTTGAGAGGATTATAGACTCTCAGATTCGGCAGGAGTATGCTGTCTTGGGAGTGTCAATATGGGTTTCGTCCAGGGTACGGAACCATGGATTCTATATTAACACTAAGGTTCACCATGGAGAGATACAGATTGAAGAACACGCCTCTATATAATGCTCTTTCTATGTAGAAAGAGCATATGCAGTCCCCGTACAGGCCTCAGCATCCATGATCCACCTCCCTGGTTGCTCATGTATGCTGAGGTGATATCCTCACTGTGACTGTCCCTTGTCCGCATCCGGCTGGCTGACCCGGACAGTTGGAGCGGCGTGTGAATTAGGCGGCTGACCTGTCCCACCGGACCGGACCCACAGTGGCGGGCCAGCATCAATGGAGGATTGCGGAAGCAGTTTTCGTTCTCGCAACCCCCGGTGTAGGTGTGAGATGAAACACTTTTCAATCATTAAGAGTCCGACAGACCCGTCGCCCGCCCCAGGGCGACGGACATCGCATGAGGATGTTCCACCCCGGAAACAAAAAAAAAAGGATTTCGGGGCGGCGCCGGCAGCGGCGTGGGAGCCGGGCGGGCATCGAAGACCCGTTCTCGAAACTAGCGGGCAGATCGCGCGTCACTATAGCCGCGTAGTATTGTGTTCACGATTGTGTCGACGAGATATTTGTTTTCATTCGCGAAAGAAATGTTTGAACAATAGCGGCAAGAACTTTTTGATTCAAATTTATTCCTAACGCTCGATCACCGCTTGACTTTAAGTACACCGCTCGCTGCCCGCCCGCTGCCCGCAAGATTCGAGCGCGAGAAGTACACCGCTCGCTGCCCGCCACCGCCCCGTTGTGCCGCGCCGCTGTTTTCGAGAACCGGTCCGTAACGCATAAGATCTTGCCGCTCACTCGCCGCCGCCGCCGCCGCAACGCTGCCCGTAAGATTCGAGGCAGAGGCCTAAAAAGAAACCGTGGCCCTGGCGCACAGGCACACACAGGCACAGGCCTAGACGGGAGAGGTCATTTGACGATTTCTCATCCAGAACAAAAAAATGGTAGTAGGCTATTTGACAGTATTCATTTTTTTGGGATTTTTTGCTTTAATTGCATAAAATGAGGGTTCTTTACGTCATTTACACTAGTTTTAATAAAAAATGCAATAAATAAGTTTGAGTTTGAAAATAATAACAATTAATACATACAAAACACAAAAATATGTTTAGCTTTTTGTTTCTCGCGCCACACATTGTGAAACGATCCGGATTGGCTAATGTCGCGATGACGTCATACGCGCATCAACGCTTGTTTTCGGACTTTTTTCAAACTTATATACTGTTTTTTGGGGGTTTTTATCGATTTATTTGTACAACCCGGTACAGCACACCACTTGTAAACCATTGTATTAGATAACAACAACAAATAATAAATAAAAACAAACACCACTGAGAACCGAAAACCGCTTGCGACGTTAATTACAAAGCTCGACGCCATATTGCTGAATAAATCGTTAATAATAATAATAATAATAATAATAATATATTTATTTGCATAAAACACGGTATACAAAGATGGTAAAAATACAATTTAGACCAAGACATGTTTTGCCAATTTAATATAAGCATGCAAATTTTTCAAGGTGTACTAGACATTAACATTTTTTGTCGAGGAAATCCTTAACACTATAAAAACTATTAACAGACAGCCATTCATACAATTTCTTTTTAAATAATTTGGTATTCACATTTTTGAGATCGTTTGGTAACTTATTATATAAATGTACACACATTGCAAGGCAACTTTTATTATATTTAGTTAGCCTTGGAATCTCACTTAGTACGAGCCTGTTGGGGTCTCGTCGGTTTCGGACACAAATGTCATTTGCTTTGACAAATAAATTTTGATGCTGCCTGACAAACATACATATCTCATAAATATAAAGAGACGGCAGCGGTAGCAAACCAAGTCTTTTAAATACTGGTCGACATGAGTCATCCGGTTGAAGGCCACATATTGCCCTTATGCATTTTTTTTGAGCGACAAATGCTCTATTTACATCAGTACTATTACCCCACATCACCAGACCATAGCGCAGTAACGATTCAACATACGCGTGATATGAAATAATAGCAGTTTTTATATTCGTGACATTTTTTACTTGTTTCAACGCATAAACGAATTTATTAATTCTAGTGCTAACACTGTCCACGTGTTCTTTCCAATTAATGTCTTTATCTATTATTACACCCAAAAACTTGGTATACATTACTTCGTTGATTTTAGTGATATTCATTTTTATGTTATATTTATTATTATTTGATTGGGTAAATTGAATGTAAACGGATTTATCTAAATTAATTTTTAAATGGTTAATGTCAAGCCAATTTAATAATGTGTCTATTGTATTATTGATATCTAATTCATGATCTGTAATGGTACTTTTCTTTCTATCGGATGTCACTATAATTGTTATGTCGTCAGCAAATAATACGCATTTATGTTTAGTTATTCTTATTATGTCATTTATGTATAGAATAAATAATATTGGGCCTAATACGCTCCCTTGTGGAACTCCATATTTATTTACTTTATATTGCGATGAGTAGGATGTCATATCTTTATTTTTAGTAATTTTATTGATTATGACACATTGTTGTCTATTATTTAAGTATGACGATAACCACTGTAAAGCAGGTCCCCTAATCCCGATGTTCTCCAACTTATCCAGCAACAATTCGTGTGACACCAGATCGAACGCTTTCGACAAATCAAAGAAAAGACCAGTAGTCAAATGGCTCTTGTTAAGATTCGTTAATATATTTTTTATAAGAGAGAAAACGGCTAAAGACGTAGATTTATTTTTTTGAAACCCAAACTGTTCATCACTTATTAATTGGAATTTGTTACAAAAATCAAGTAGTCTTTTATACATACATTTTTCAAAAATTTTGGAGAATATAGGTATTAAGGTTATAGGCCGATAGTTATTGATATCCAATTTATCTCCTTTTTTGAATAACGGCTTTATTATAGATAATTTTAATTTATCGGGAAAACTCCCAGCTATAAATGAAGCATTGATTAAATAAGTTAAGATACCAGTCAGTTCATTACAGCAGGCTTTAACGATTTTAGTGCTAATTTCATCATAGCCCTCTGCTCTGGTATTGTTTAAAGACATTATTTCCAGTTGAACCTCACTTTCCAGCATAGGTTTCAAAAACATAGAGTTGACACGTATATTTTTTCGAAAACTTTGACCAGCACTTTGTTGTATTTGTGCGGTATGCGTTGAATTTACATAGTGTTCGTTAAACCGAGAAGCAATTTCTACAGGGTCAGTAAATGCAACATTATTTACCTTTATGATTTCTATTTTGTCTTTGAGGGTAGTATTATTTATTTCATTTTTAATGACAGTCCAAGTGGCTTTACATTTGTTATCCTGAGTGTTAATATATTTTATGTTTGAGTTCTTTTTTGATCCGTAAATACATTTCCTGAGCAAAGTGGAGTAATGTTTATATTTAGTTTTATTTATAGAATTTTTAGTTTTATAATATTGGTGGCGTAGTCTCCGTTTAGTTTTGCAACTTAACCGTATTCCTGTGCTTAACCAATTTTGATTATTTTTATTATTACTGTTCACACGAACTCTTACCTTGGGGAAGCAGAGGTTGTAGAATAAGCATACCAGTTCGTGGAAATCACTGAATGCGGAATTTGCATCAGGATTTTGATAAATATCAGACCAAGAAAGGTTTTCCAAGCATTGTTTGAATTTCCGGATATTACCTAAACTGTAATCTCTTTTATAAATGTAATATATTGGTGCTTTTTGTTGTTTATATTTAGTAGGAAAGCTTAACATTTGTGCCGTGTCATGATCTGAAAGGTGTAGAGGTAGCACAGTTGAAGTAGCGTTGGTAATGTTGCTCAAGATATGGTCGATACAAGATAGTTTACGTGTAGGAACATTTATGTGGATTTTCAGATAATAATTGTTGCACAAATCTTCTAACTCTTTTGAAATGGAACCTTTTTTTAAAGTATTTATATTTAAATCACCGGCTATAACAACATTTACTTTAGATTTGTATTTTTTAAACAAATCGTGTAGAAGTTTATGTAATTTCATTAAAAACTGATTTGGATCTGATTGAGGCGTTCTATAAACACATATAACTACTATTTTATTACTTATTACCTCTAAGCCACAAGCTTCAAACGTGTTCTGAGTTGCATAGTTTTTCACAAATAGTAACTCTTTATAATTTAAACCTTTTTTTATTAATATACATGTGCCACCTCTTTGCTTATCTCTACAGAAGCCAGCAGCCATTTCATAATTGTATATTTTTACGAAATTTTCACAGCCTTTCTTTAAAAAAGTTTCAGATAGACATATTACGTCTGGATCAACGTTTCCTTCTTTTAATTCCTGAATTGTTATATCCAATAGTTCTTGTTTGGATAATAAACTAGCGATATTTTGGTGAAATATCCTAAAACTGTGTGTTTCATTGGTTTGAGATACGAAAAAATGAGTTGCCCTTGTTTAATACAGGAAAGTAATAAGGTATAGTCCCTATTTTACCCTTTGAGTTACGTTGTAAAGAGAAGCTAACTGTGTTGGATGTACTCTTAATACGACTAAAGTAATAGGGAATTGTGCCTTTTTTTGGTTCACTCGTGGACCCGCTTAATTTAGAACTTGGTTTGTTACTCGCTATTCTTTTCCAAATTTCGCTCGGATTTAAATATTTATCATTATAATCACAGCAATCTATGATGTAATTTATTGACTTACAAACATCGGAGAGTTTCGTGGATGATTGATCTACAAAGTGACATTTTTTATAGTTATTACAAATATTTTTTATGGAATAGTTTAATTTACCGACATTGAGGTGCATGCTATTGACAACATTTAACACAATAACAGTATTATTTAAGAACTTATTCAATATAATTTTCAATTGGGACAACAGTAGGTTTGGATTGCTATCATTTTCGCCTACGCATATTATAAGTTTGTCTTCACTTGTCAATGTGGTATTTCTGCAGTTTGCTATGATTTCACTGCAAGGCGCATTTGGCTTTGTTATAGAGACGAGTCTGTATTTTTCATATTTTGTGTTTCTCCTTGAGTGTGAGATGGCTGCTGCAAGACCGACGCAGCGTTGAGTACCGAATATAAACATGTTCCTTTCAGTCTGTCCATCTGTGGTAGCACATATCTGCGGACTGACGGTGTTTACTGCATTCCGCTTTAGTTCAAGACGAGAGACAGGTTCACAGATATTGCAACTATTCCGCATTAGGGTCGCAATACGGGCCGTGAGGGCTGCTATTTCCAGTTGTGCAACCTTTAGTTGTTGCTGAAGGGTAACAATTTGTTGTTTAAAGGAGGACACATTTTCATAGCCATCAGTATCAGCGTTCAATTTGGATCTAAGTCTGGATGGTAAGGATGGTGTAGAAAGGATGTTGTCTTGACTTGATAGAGATTGCCTCTTTTTCCTATTAGTGCTTGTACCTGGAGTTGCAAACATGGAAGGTGACTGGCATAAAGATTTTAGTGTCTTATTTTCAGATACTAATTTATTTATTTGTTTATGTAGATCGGTGTTTTCTAACAATATATTTCCTAGTTCATTCTCAGCGATTTCGAGTTTTAATGTAAGCTGAGTGATTGTTTCCTTCATTTCTGAGACTAAAACTAAGTCAGACACAGTACCGTCAACACTCATTGATAGTTTATTGGGAGTATACGATTCAGTAGAAATTTCGCAGTCCGTCAGTATTTGGGAATCAAGTAAATCTGTAGTATTTTGAATCAAAGATCGATGTTTTAACGCTTGATGATCATCCTGTACTACATTCTCAATACACGGAGATTGTTCTGTCGATGAGGGTGTTATTAGAGAAGTTTTTTTTTTTCTCACTGTGACATTGGTTGTACTGTCGGTATTAGCATATTTTTTATTTCGGATACACACCTTACATCTCCACTTTTTTTTAGCTTCCGCGTCTTTAAGGCGATACGTTTGTTCTGGATACCCGTCGCATTCCAATTCATATCTGTTGTCACAGGCAGAACACAAAGCAGTAGTTTTTATGTTTACATTTTTTTTGCATTTAAAGCATGTAACTAGTGCTGCCACCTTGTTATTATTTTTTGCATTTGTGTTTGATGACATTGTGTGAGCGTATTTCTTGAGCAATAGTATTACGAACTTGTAATTATATCCTTTTATATTCCGAAAAATGAAATTTAGACTTAACGAAAAGCGATGTTGTCACTGGGGTTTGAACTCGCGACACTCGTATGAGGTTAAATTGCAAAAGTTGACACCCGTTAGCAATTACGCCAACCGAACATAGTTTGTGTATGCCAATTTATTGACCAGTTGCCGCAAATCTTTGTTCTTTTATTACTTGATGATATAATTATGACGGTTTGAATTCAAATCACTATGAGTCACTTTTTCATTTAGTCTTTGATATTCCTTTTTTTTATTACATATAAATATTATAACACAGTTGTTTTGATAAATTAAGAACACAGATTGTTTAAAGGTTTACAATATTTAGTTTATTACTGCTGTTTTTGTTCATATTTCGTTAATACAAAGCGAAGTGTATTGAGCACAGTATATTGTGTTAACTTCACTGTCCCTGTATCAAGTCCGTGGATAACACTGTCACTGGTTAATTAGGTGACGTTTGCTTGATTCACTTGTTTTTATTCGCTTATATGCACTAATATTACTTTTAACAAATTTTAAATTACGGAGCGATTTTTACACTTTAGACTAGATGCAGCGCCATCTACCCTCTCGCTTTTTCGCGGCTTATTTGAATTTTGAATTTTTATTTGCATATTTCTTACGAAATACGTATTTAAAATTAAAAAAAAAAGTACTTTCGGTGAACTTCTTAACCGCAACCAAGTAATTCGAGATAAAAATTATAAATATGTCAAATAGCCTGTTCCGTAGTGGCAGCCCGTGTAAGTCAGATTTTGTCGAGTTTTTTGCAATTTACTAGTCAGTGTCAGGTTGTAACTTGATCAAAATATGATCTGCGATAATAATAACGATGTAACTGCAGATCTACCCTAAATTAAACTGATTATAATTTTTACCCGGTAAAAATTAAAATTGGGTGGGTAAAAATAGGTATAAATGGGTATTTACCCATAGTTCGGGTTTTTACCGGGTAAATGCCCATCTCTAGGCTTGACCGATTCTAATGGAATTTTATCAGCGTATTGAGTAGGTCTGAGAATCGGCCAACATCTATTTTTCATCCCCCTAAATGTTAGGGGTAGTCCACCCCTAAATGTTTTTTTTTTTATTTTTTAGACAAAATTTTTAGTTTCTATTTTTTTATGATACAACATGCAAAAATACATACAATCCTAAATTTTCACCATTCTACTATCAACCCTTATTTTTTAATAGTCATTTTAGTAATTTAATCATTTTTCACCTCCGGTCGAAAACTGATCAATCGTCATTTAATTAGTTTTATTTCCGAGGGAAATCTAAAAAAAACGCGATATAACCGATACCACGCGGGCGAAGCCGCGGAAAGCTAGTAATTTATAATTATGAATGAAACGCTTGATACATTATAATAACGCAAACCTAAAAAAGGCTCCACTAAGACTAATATTTTAAATGCAACAGAAATATAATGTTATTAGTGTGTTCTATCTGTGGATTGCTGAGATATCACTCATAGACGCGCACGCACACGTACTGGCTGTGCTCTCGCCGCTCGCGCACACTTCCTAGCAATGTTGTCCTTAACAAGAGTTAGAGAGAGAGCTAACTGGCGGCAACACATTTTATAAACAAACAATCATAAATACATTTTATAAACAAACTTAAAATCTGCGAGTAATAAATAATTTTATGAACATGACACTAAAAATTTTAATTTCTTTTATTTGGCAACTTTATTTACATCATCAAGCAAACGGATTCTGCGAAAAGGAATAGTGTAGAGATTGTAGTGTAAATAAGACTACATCTTGAGTTAAAAATTCAAGACGTTTGCATGTGACCAGTCCATTTGCTTGATGCCTTCATCGTGGCGTGAATAATAAAAAGACGCAAAATGATTACAATATCAACTGAAGCGAATTAACTTGTCCACCAGATGAAGCGTAGGAATCCTTTTCGACAATTGAATTTCGTTTCCCAAAAACTAATTTATCCTCTATTGTTCCTCCATATTTACGAACTTATTACATTTTCCTTGATAAGAGATTAAATTGCCTTCTCAAGAGGAACGACCCTTTGTTTTATAAGATTTAGAACCGACACATAGGGGTTGCATATACAGAGTGAATCAGAAAGGTAGGGTTCTATTTAAGGGCGTAAAATAAATAAATAGTAATCGCGCAAATTCAGCTGCCCCGTATATGTACATATATATGTAGATGCATGGTGCATTCCCGATGTAATGGTGGTAGGCATCGGCTGCCGGCAGAAGTTACCACCCACCAGACAAAGTGTTGCCGCTAAGCGATTCGTCGTGTTCCGGCATAATGTCTGGTGAATCCGTACAGAGGAGCGGTTTGAGCAATTGTGTTGCGATATGTGCCGGGTACGATGCGCCAAATGTTGTTGTGTCGGGAGTTTGGTCGTGGAGGGTAACGGGATTCGAAGCATGGTGTTCCGCTGGCCGACTGCAGATAGTTGGGGGCCCAGGTAGTGTGTCAGACACACACGAAAGGCCGCCCCGCCAACTTTGAAAAATCCCAGGGAGGCCCCATCGTTTCCGCCTGACTACAATTTACGTGTCTTCATGGCTAGAGTGAATAGGCTCTTAATAAACTACCTTTACCATCAACGATTGCATCACTGCTTACCATCAGGCTGTATTGCAGTCAAGCAGTAGTTTATAATTGTAAAAAAGGCATGAGACAGGTGCATTTATATGTCAATTCGATGTTAGTTCTATGTAGAAAGTTAGGTTTGGTGGTGTAGTGTATGCGTTTTATCATTGACCACAGACAATACTGTCGCTGTCAAACAGATAACACTGTCTCGAGCGCACCACGTCGGTCATTCTTACGAGAGCTACGGGTGAGAGTAGATGTGTCGGTAGTCTGTCCGTTAAGTGCGTGTGCGAGCCTGTGATATTCAACGAAGTAAAGGTTTAACAGGTGGTCCGTGCCAAACCTTTCTAATATAACTACACCTTTCTGATATTGTGTATTGCTTCTGTGATAGAAAATATACTGTACCCAGATCGATTGTCTTAACTGACTACCATACACAACAAGTTAGATATTAAGGTTCCGCCTGGATATCATGGGGGAGTAGTGGTGGCCTAGAGGTATCGCCCGTGATGTACAAGTTGTAGGTCGTATGTTTGAATCCCATCAGGCGCTTTGTGTAAATTATTTACTCACCATTTCTCTCAAAACCGGTGAAGGAAAACATCGCAAGGAAACTGGCATGCTCTAGAGCCAAAAACTTTGAAGACATGTGACATCTACCAACACGCACTGGGCCAGTGTGGGAGATTATGGTCCCAATCCCTCTCACCGAGAGGAAGCCTGTGTCCCACGAGTGGGAACATTATAGATTATGTATCATTTGTAGAACAATATAATGTATCCACAGTAATAAAACTATTAGTATGTTTTCGTAGAACTACTAAAACCAATTTAATTAGGTATATAAACTTTCCACAAATACGTAGATTAACAACCCTTGTGTGTTCACCAAAACTGACCAATTTGATTACTTGTTCGATATTAGTTTAGTTGTTACTTCTTTTGCAAACATGATTATATCGAATTAAATAATTAAGAATTTGACTCTATATTTTTTTTTGTTTTGATGTTTGATTTAACTCATGCAGAAACTATTTATCTTAAATGTATTGTAAATATATTGCAATTAATGTGAAGTGCTTGTTACATACATTATTACTGAATTTTAATGAAAGCTGCCATAATTTCCGAAACATAATAATTGGGACCAAACGGCGGAAGTCACAACAGAAGCGCGCACTTTGCAATTCTCTGAAACGAAAAACGTGTCAGGTTTAAAATACACGTGAATAAATCACTAATTACGTGTCCCTAGGATGAGTGCCGATAATTGAAATTATCGGAGCCCTCCCCACCCTGCGCTCGGCTGTGAGGGCTGAGGACATAAAGGAGGGCCCGAACCCACGGCCGACAGGATAATCCGGCTAAACTTTGACGTTATCTTTGTCAACGACAGATATTATAACAAACGAAACATTGAAATCAACGAAATTATTACACAGATAGCTTCAGAATTGTCTCCAGTCTCCCGAGAAGTTCAAATTAAGTTCTAAACGACTTTAAAGTTATTATATTTAAGATTTTTATCGCGATGTTAGATTTAAGAAGGTACTCAAATTAATTTCAATTGACTGAACACTTAATAGTAGGGAATTAAGACCAATTTTTAGATAGGAATCTTATACGTCGGGGCAGGGCAAATTTAAACTTTTAAAATATTACCTTATATTATACTTTAAGTTCAGAGTCAACAGTTAATATGACTGGATAGGTAAAAATTAGTTTGCTTCCTTTCAATTTAGCTATGTTAGAATTTAATTAATTTCATGATTAATAAGCGACATGCGTTAGGTTAATAATGGATTTGGATTAATATTTGTTTAATAGAAATCGTTGTTTGACCTACTATCGATCAAACAAAAAAGCATGTTTTAAATAAACTAAATAAGCAATAAATAATTAATTCAATGTTGAAATCGACTGTTAGAAATAGTAAAACGGAATAACAAATAATAGTTTGTGACTGTAATTATTGTTACCTGCAAATTTTTACAAAAGAAGTGTAAGTAATGACTTGTAACAACGACGCCATTACGTTTAGAAAAAATGCCAAGCGGCTGTGAAGAGAGATTAACAAGTAGAATTTGGTAAAAAAAAGTGTCTTTCACTAGAATATCCTGTGAAAAAAATTTCTGCAATTTATTGAGATTTTAGGGTTTATGTTATTGTGTTTGTGATCGCTGTTAAGCGACAGGAAGAAAAACGTGCGTAAAAACAATTAGGTGTATTCATTTTTGCTGCATCTGAGCCTAGAGGCGGAGACAGGGAGAAAAAAAAATCCCTAAAAATTCCAATGGTACTCTATATTATATATATATATAGTAGTAAGTAATGGACCAATATGGTAATGGAAGACGTGGCTTCAAAGCGAACCGCTTTGACTTCCACTTTCCCTATAAATAAGGAAAAAAGCGTGTGACGGTAATAAATTCACAGTATGAATTTATTTATGGTTTGGTTAGTAAATAATAAAACCTTTTCGCTGGCTTGTGGTCTCCGGCTGTGATTAAGCTACCGTATCCCATGGATGTGGTACGACAGAAAGTAAGTGGCAAACAAGGAATGATATCGATTTTGTAGATATTACAATGTGCTCTATGACGAAAATGTTCTACGGAGAATTCTTAACAATTTCCTTAAATTGTAAAGGTCGAACTGTACTCAGCCCACTCAGCGGAAAAGCAATCATTCACTTTATCATGGATACAGAGCGTTGCGGGCGCAATGAACAAAGGAATTTAAAAACGAAGAAAACAAATAAAACCGACTTATAATTTCTCATCGTGTAATAAACTGTTTTCATTACTCCCACATCATTAAACACGTGAAACTCAATCTGCTTGTTGGTCGCTGCTTGGCTTTAATTTTAAAATGATTGCAAATCGAACGCCACAGAGTTTTTCAGTGACAGTGATGAATACGGTTCGGCGCGGATGGCTCGTATAGTTCACTAACGATGATAATTATTATGAAAAGCTCGTGCCACACTCGCGCACGTAGCGAACGAGTACTAACGTACCGTCGTCGCCTACGTCAAAGGGGAAACTTTACTAATTAGCAAATAAAGCAAATTGAACTCACGTTCGTCTTTACGTGAGAGTTCACATACTAGCGTAATGTATTTCATGTTGTGTTATCGAATATGGAACTTCTTCGAGCAAGTATTGTATATGGAGTATGATAGTTATCAAATAAAGCTACATAAGAGGTAGGTGCCTTACATGAACTAACGAACGGCTGTTTGTTTAATGCCTATCAATACCAGCAAGGCAATTTCTAATTGGCTAGCTAAACTCTACAGAAAACTAGACTATACTTTTTAGATCTAAGAAGATTCATTATAATTTTGGGAGGTCAACGACTGCGTTTTATTAGGGTTCCGTAGCCAAATGGCATAAAATAGCACCCTTATAGATTCGTCATGTCTGTCTGTCCGTTTGTCACAGCCATTTTTTTTCCGAAACTATAAGAGCTATCCTGTTGAAACTTGGTAGGTAGATGTATTCTGTGAACCGCATTAAGCTTTTGATGCAAAAATAAAATAAAAAAAATATTGGGGTCTCCCCATACCTACTTAGAACTGAAACTCAAAAATTTAGTGTTTTTTTCATCAAACACACACGTGTGGAGTGTCTATGGATAGGTCTTCAAAAATGGTATCGAGGTTTCTAAAATATTTTTTCTAAACAGAATAGTTTGCGTGACAGACGCTTCCAAAGTGGAAAAAAGTTGCCCCGCCCCCCTCTAACTTCTAATATAAGAAAATGAAAAATCTAAAAAAACATATTATGAACATTACTATAAAAACTACCAACGAAAATTGTTTTAAACGAGATCTAGTAAGTAGTTTTTTTTTAATACCTCGTAAACCGTAAACTGCTTATTACCGTGTAACCTTTCATACAAATAACTTAAATCCTTTAATTTCATAAATCAATGGTACGGAACCCTTTGTGCGTGAGTCCGACACGCACTTGGCTGGTTTTGTTGTATTAGAGCTCAATATATGCGTTGAGGGGACTGTTTTCTTAGGCTTTATCGTGTTTAGACATAGGTACCACTATCTTGCTGAAGTTTATACAATATAATATTATTTTTAAACTAATATTTCAAATGACCGCAGTTATTTAAAAACTGTCGTCGTCGGTGGCCTTTTCAAAAATCATCAAATTAATTTATTTTTGTTTTAGTAGTTTAGCTAGCTAGTTTAAAATAACATTGTATGAATAAAATGTTAAATTAGATTTTTTCCCGTTCGTGTAGATGTAAAAATAGCTGATCAGGTTTGAATGAAATTTGGCAAACATCATCATCAGTTCAGCCGACGTCAATTGCTGGTCATAGGCCTCCACGAATGATCTCCACGACGACTGGCACACATATAGATACAATAGTAAATAATCAGGATTATCACTATTACATCCTACCATTGGTATATCTTCCGATATTCACGTGGGCAAATCCGATGTAGCTCTTGAAATGCTCAACAGATTTATATTTATGTATTTATAAAAAGGTTCTGCCTAACTTCGTCCTCGTAAAAAAATCTGATATAATTCAATCATTATTTCAAAGATACGTAGCGCCCAGTTATTGTAGTAGTTTTTATTAATCGGGATTAAATGTACACTATGTCTGTTTCTGTACACCTGACAACGTCATCATCATCCCAGCGTTAATCCCAGTCGCATCCGAAGCCTTTTCAGCTTTGGAGTCTGGGGTCCGCTTTACCAGTCCAACTGCTGATATGGCTAAACTTCGACATTTTCCGTGAAGCGACTGCCGTCTGACCTCCACAACCCGAAGGCGACATCGAAGCATTGCAGTTAGACCGATTGTTGGACTTTTGAGGGCTCCAACAACCCGTAACGACTGCCACTAGATGTTCGTATGGCAACCGGGACCAACGGCTTAACGTGCTTTCCGAGGCACGACCAGACCAGTGCAAATATTCATATTCATGCATACAAATACTTGCACTGTGCGGGGATCGAACCCGCGCCACCTTGCGCAGCGGCCGCGTCCGCTACCGCTACACCACGGAGGCTGTCAACGCCTGACAACGTATTTGTAAAAAAAAAATCAGCATTATCAGTTTAGTGATTTAGGTATGAACAAACAAACATTTATTTTTGCATTGTATTTTCACTTGTTTATTTGTATGTATCTATTTATACTAATAAAGATGAAGAGTTTGTTTGTTTGAACGCGCTAATCTCATCTCTCTCTCGAACCTAGTTCGAAATGAAAATTTTAGTCTTGTTAATTTTTCGGCTTTAGGCTTCAAAAGAGATCACGCTGCGACCAATAAATAGGTGCGAAGATTCAGTGGAAAAAACGGAGAAAATTATTCACCAGGGCTTCCGTTGAGTGCGCTGCTCAAAAATATGACATAAAACTTCTTAATTGCGATCATAATAACAGTGATTAATGCGTATGTAGTCGTGGGCAACAGCTTATACTATTATTAAAGTTAGGATTCAATTCAATTTGTAAATCCATATTAATATTATAAATGCGAAAGTAAATCTGTCTGTCTGTCTGTCTGTTACGCTTTCCCGCTTAAACCTGTCAACCGATTTTGATGAAATTTGGCACAGACAATCTTTAGATCCTGAGAAAGAACATAGGCTACCTTTTATCCCGGAAAAATTTGATCGCGCTTTTTAGATTTCCCTCGGGAACATCAAATTTTTCCGGGATAAAAGGTAGCCTATATTCTTCCTTTCGGATCTAAAGATTGTCTGTGCCAAATTTCATAAAAAATGGGGTTGAGAGGTTTAAGCGGGAAAGCGTAACAGACAGACAGACAGACAGATAGAGTTACTTTCGCATTTATAATAAGGACCGAGATTCCGCGGCTTCGGCGCGGATCTCGGTCGGTCGGTCGGAACAAAAAAAAAAATAGTTTTTTTGAACTCAGCGCATCCAGATCTATATGATTATCTATAGTGGTGAGGGTTTTGAGCAACTTCGGGCACATACATACAGACAGACATACAAACATACGCACTTTATAGGGATGGAGTATGGATACTATAATAGTTCTTTAATATAATATTTACTACAATTATTGTTCTGTTTGGTCTTGAAAATATAATAATATACCACCTACAAATAATTATGTAAATGATACAAACAAAACAATTCTCAAATAAATTTAAATAATTACTAACACTCGTATCATAGGATGTGTTCCTCGTAATTACAGAAATATGAAGAGGATTGTGAGAATTGTTTGTTACATGTTTAATAAATACATCTAAATGAGATCTAGCTTTGACTGAACAAAGAATACCTGTTCATTTTGATGAGTAAGTGGGTTTTTTATCACATGTGAGTTAGGCGGTGTTTAACTAAAATGCGCACAAGTTTGTTGGAGCGTGTACAATTTGGGCCGGGTTTGGGCTCCGGGCCCGGCCCCCGACGGATCCCGTCATAATCCGTTACACAGAGACCTACCGGGTTTCTTCGGAAACGCGTTCTGCCATTCACGCAAATGCTCTGCTATACTTATGTTGATAAGTGACGGAAAAGGTTTTTCATAGAGTTTCTTTTAAGATGTTCTTGGTTTGGTGCAACTGCCGTGACATATGATTTATAGGTCGTGGATCGGCATCGAATCCAAAGCACTATTCTTTTTGGAAATGATTTCATTGCAATGGTGATGAGAGCTGTGGCAACATCGTGAGAAATCCGGACCGGCCCTAGAACCAAAACTTCCAAGACAAGTCAACCAACAACTCACACTAGGCTGCATGGTGGATTACGGCCCACTTCCTCTCACGGAGGCGGCATTTTTATGACATTCGAATACAATACTTTAGTACTTACTGAAACATCATTTCTCTTTTAATAACTTATTTTGGTTTCAGGTTCGTTACCAAGGGACGTTAACAATACTGAATAATCTCTCCAGTAGATTTACAGCGTTATTCACCTGTGCACTGATAAAATTTTGCTGTGATCATTAAAAACTCGCTGCTAAGCGCACTGAGGGTATTATCGTCTCTAGATCACTACACACAATGTTTGAGGGAATTTTCGGAATGTAACGCGATATAGGATATTTCAAACGTATAATTTTGAAAACATTCAGTCTGATCTCAGCCTCAATTTGTCAAAAACACCTCTGATTTCCAACATTTTAGACACATTTTTGATATTTATTTAATAAGATGAAATTGCGACTAAATTTTGACCTTTTTTAATTACAGTAATTGACCTTCTGTTCTATAAACTTTTTTACGTTGGTAGATACAGTTTGTTGATGTACTGTAATAATTATTTCTTTTATAAAGCTCCTTTTTGTAAATTTCATTACCAACAGAATACTCCTTACTTTCTTTCCTAAGCTCGCGTTTCATCCTGTGCTTAAATTTTTGAGCACGCCTCGATAATTTTTAATGAAGTCTTAAGTTAACAGAACAACGTAACTCACTCGTAATCATCAAAGTTATTCTCTTATTAACTTATTCTCTAATAAGTTAACTTTGATACACTTTTATAGACCGTAACTCGAGGCCGAGTTTAAGTACCAAAGTTACTAAACATAATTAGAATATGAACGCCGCAAAAGTAAGATATTTTCTTAAGCACTTTATTATTATAATAACTATGACGATACGCTTTTGTAGTAAGCCACAAAGCGTGTATAAATACATAATGTAGTTGTCATGGATAAATTAGGTGTAAGCTGTGACACCACTATTATAACTTTAAATATACATATTTGAACAAGTTTACAATCCCAGGACCCCAGTTGGGTCATATTTAATGCTCATTTTAAACAGAAAAAATGTTGAACCCTACTAAGAAGGTTACAACAACAATTGGGAGCCTTATTTACATTGGGTACGTTTTTTGAAATGAAACTGATTTACATAAAGTACAATAGTACATCTGTTATTCAGTCTTGGCACTGAGCGGGTGCATTTGACACGGGATTTATGATTTTAATAAAACTCCACAGTGAGGCGATAACGCTTACGAATATTATATCATAATATTTCTTCACTTTGCGTTGTAATTATGAAAATCCAGAATGAGCAGACACATCCCGTTTTAATTAAATCCATTATGTAATGTAAACAAAGTGCCAAGTGTTTATATAAGCCAAAATTCGCCTTTTGCATTTTGTAGGTACAACATGCAAACAATGAAAACATTGTATATGGACGCCACACATTGTATCTGCTCGACTATATATGTAAGTATATTTTATTACTTTCGTCTAGAACTCAATAATGGTAAATTTCAAGTTAATTGCATTACTTTAGTTTACCACTGCACGGCACGAACTGTTTCTTGCACATTTGTTGCTTACGTTGTAACTTTACCGTTGTACCGTTTGTATTAACCAGTTAAGCTATGGTATTTTAGAAGGGTTGGGGCAGCTATTTTACGGCAGCAGTAAGTAAGGGCTGTCATAAAGATGATGGTAGTTGTAAAGATTTATATCGTTAGACTCGCCCGACCGCATCAAAAGATAGTCGCATTTCTGTTTTGTTTTGACACATCAGACACATAATGACTTCATAATGTGTCAGCTCACTCTTCTCAGTACAGACCTCTATATTTGCTCCATGGTACAGACCAATTTTCTTGTGACTTCATACTGTGTGGTCAAAGTTAGCGATTGAAATCTTTGGACAGGATTCAACTTAGTGTAAAACTAGCTGACCCGTGCGAAAAATTCGCACTATACTAATTAGAATTTTTAAGTCGATTTTAAAAATAAACCGTGAAGCGGAATAATTTGAAAATAGTATTCCATGATACCAGGGACGAATACCTATCTGTCGATTGGTAGGTCGGACGTTCAGATTGGTTCGATAGAAAGAGAGAAAAAGGGAAAAAACGGTTTCAGACCCGTGGAGAAATAATATATGTTGATCAGAAGTTGACGAAACAACTACTTACTGACTGACCGACCTTCTGACAATTCAAAAGTGCCTGTAACTGGTTTATTTGAAATAAATGCTTTGATTTTGATTGATTTTTTTGATTTTACTAAATAACACGACGAAAGAGTTTTCCTAGCAAATCAAATCTTAAAGCTGCAGTTTCTTTGCAGTGATTTCTAAGAGAGAGGTATCTGACCGCAATGGCTGCTGTCATGAAAACAATGGCAGTAGAGTTTGACGTTACTGTGTCGAAAATGCTTTCTAGGAAAATATACCAACTAACTTTTATAAATAACATTGCGGTGACGACTTGTGGCGTACAGATAAGCAAAGCACCTTTACTTCAAACCATATCACTAGAAATGCACACAGTTTCTAAGGGCGTGCACAAAATAATATATTGAGTCGAATATACGGGTACATTTATTCAAAAAGGGACGGCGGGCGACGACAATGAAACATTAGAGAGTAACGTGTGTCGTTTATTTACAGCGGCGGTGGAGTTAATGTTCTAGAAAAGCCTAATGTGCGTTATCCTTTAATCCTGTTTGACAATAAACATGGGAACAGTGCTTCAGTAACGCGATATGTGTGGATTAGCGGCTTATAAAGTTCATGAAAAATAACTACGTGGAGCGCGCGGTCTCCGAAACTTGCGAACTCTGCTTTGTTATAAACTAGTGCTGGGAGAGACATTATAGTCGTCTTTTTTTTATTTATTATAAACTAGCGCTTGACTGCAATCCCGCCTGATGGTAAGCAGTGATGCAATCGTTGATGGTAAAGCGCGCTAGTTTATTAAGCCCATTCACTTAAAGAAACTTAGTGAATAGGAAGGAAGACGGTAGTTGAGCGAGGTGATGCAATGTTAAACCCAAGACCAACACGACCAAACGAAGCCGCGCTAGAGGGAGATTGATCTGGAGACTCTCCACGACCAAACTCCCGACACAACAACATTTGGCGCAACGTACCCGCCACACATCACAACACAACTGCTCAGACCCGTCCTCTGTACGGCTTCACCAGACATCTTGCCGGAAAGTTATATTCTCGCTTATTACAACAGTTGATTGTTCTATTCATAATTTAATAATGCATGATATGATGTGCTTACCCAGAACACGTATATCGATACACGGTTGAGCGATGACCTCGTAATACAATATTCATTCCTTATTATTTCCATCTTCAAGAGGTCAGATTACCATCATAAAAAATGGCAGATGTAGTGAACCGTTGTTGATATTTCATTATCCGTATTGTTCTCCTTGGGGGCGTGAATTATATTAGATATTTTTGCGGACCTGTTGTAAAGGCGACAACGCTGGAATTAGACCCTCTAAGACGCACCCTAATTTTATGTAATCAAATTTTCTACTCGCATTTAAAACGCGGTTAAGGTAATATACGAGTCTGTAAGTAAAATTTTTTTGCTTTGCTTTTTTTCTGAAGTTTCCTAATTTTGCCCTCAGCTATAGCTGGGCTTACGATTGATTACCGTACTTTATACGTAGGCAACTAATTGAATTAGAAATGATCACATTACATTATTATTTTGACAGTTAGTCAAAATTAACAATTTTTACCCAGTGTGTTACATTTTTAGCAATCACTAGCTTTCCGCCCGCGGCTTCGCCTGCGTGGAATTCGGTTATATTATTTTCCGCGCTTTTTAAATTTTCGTCGGGAAAATAATTTTTTTCGGGGATAAAAAGTAACCCTATTATTTAATCCGGACTTTTAACTTTACGTCTGCAAAATTTCAAAGCACTCGGTTCAGTAGTTACGGCGTGAAAGCGGAACAAACAAACAAACAAACTCACTTTCCGATTTATTATATTAGTAAGGATAATACAAAATTCGATAAAAGTAACATTGAATCGATTTACAATCAATCAATTCTCGAATCACTCTTAATCGGTTTTTATGCCACTGTGTTAAAAACACTTAGCAGGGATCAAGAAAATGTGATGTCAAGCCTTTGTAATTGGGGCCTCGATAAATGTGAATCTCTCCACTATCGGGATCAATTATGAAAGCTTGCAATTCTGTCGTAAAAAGTTATAGTAACTTGGCGAGCTGTCGAAGAGATTTTATTAAGATTGATTTATCTTTTGTTATTACGGAGTATTATTCATTCGTCAGGAGAAATAGGTTAGAGAAACGGAACTCTAGCTAGAGTATTTATGTATCGTTTTTCGTTGTTTGAGTATGTTAGAAAGTAATAATAATAATTCTTAAATGTTTTTATGTAATATTTAAAAATGTAAATGATTATGTATACATATGTAGAAAAATAAACGGAATAATAATAACAATTTATTTACTCAAAACAATGGATTGCAGGACACGTTAAAAACACAGATATCCTTACTTTTTTTTTTTTTTTTATAAATTATAAACCAGCGCTTGACCGCAATCCTGCCCGATGGTAAGCAGTGACGCAATCGTTGATGGTAAAGCGCACTAGTTCATTAAGAGCCTATTCACTCTAGCCTTCATATTATAAATGCGAAAGTATCTCTGTCTGTCTGTCTGTCCGGTTTTCACGCCAAAACTACTCAACCGATTGTAATGAAATTTGGTACACAGATAGACTAGAGCCTGAGAAAGGACATAGGCTATATAATATCCCGCTATGACTAATAGGAGCAGAGTAGTAACAAAAAATGTTGCGAAAACGGGAGGGAACGTGGGCGTACATATTGCTCCTATTATTTTAACAGGCGCTTATTTTATATCAACTGAGCTCAAACCGAGAGAGGCAACGCGGACGGAGTTGCGGGCTAGCACAAAATAAGTAGAGACGTGCCGACTACCACTTTGACCGACTAGCCGACTAGTCGGCTAGTCGGCTCCTTCACAGTCGTAGTAAAGAGATTTTGCTATTTTTAGGGTTCCGTACCTCAAAAGGAAAAACGGAACCCTTATAGGATCACTTTGTTGTCCGTCTGTCTGTCTGTCTGTCAAGACCCTTTATCTCAAGAATGCGTGGACATATCAAGCTGAAATTCACTTGAAATAATCAGGTCTATTGTCCCTTTAAGCTGTGAAAATATCAAACTTCTAAGCCAAGCCAATCAAAAGATACAGCCGATTATGTCGATATTTTCAACAAATTTTCGACACTCGCAAAGGAATCAAAACCTACAGGATAATTCCCGTAAACTCAGAGTCATGAAATTTGGCATAAAGCCTTGTCATATAATGCAAATATAGGAAAAATTGCGAAAATTACATTTTTTTAGTTATATAATATAATAAAAATATTTTAATATAATGAAACTTACTACCTTATTTCTCACGAACGAATAAAGGTATCAAATTGAAATTTATACCAAATACCTAGGTCTATTGTCCTTATAAGCATTGAAAAAATCAAACTTCTAAGTTAACGCGATCAAAAGATACAGCAGTTTATACCGACACCTTAGACGAATTTCCGTCACACGCTAGGGAATCAAAACCTACAAGGTACTTCCCGTGAACTCCTAATCTTGAAATTCGGCACGTTTGTACGGCGGAACCCTCGGTGTGCGAGTCCGACTCGCACTTGGCTGGATTTTTATTATAAAAATATGACATTTTGATTTGAGTTGGGTCCGGTTAATCGTCAAAGTGTAGGTGTATAATATTGATTGGGTTAATATTAACGTAACGGATGTGATTTAATACCCGTAAAGCTTATATGATACTACATTATTAATGTATCTTATTACCTTATTCTATTTTCTATCGTTCTATCCACCCAAAGGCTGTCTGGGCCGCTAATAGCGACAAGAAAGTCAATGTACCCTTAAATTAAATGAGGTCTGTTACAACTACGATGTTCAATAAACCATATTATTAGTGTATCTTGATGAAACAGTTTCAATTAAAGCAGTAAAGCCGCTCAATGTTCTCGTAAATTTCGTAGTGTCCGATCTATATATTTTTTGTTACGTATTTGAACAATATACCAATAATAATGTCGTGGTGGCCTAGTGGTTAATACACCAGCCTCTCAAGTATGAGTGCGCGGGTTCAATTCCAGGTCAGGCAAGTTCCAATGTAACTTTTATAAAGTTATATGTACTTTCTAAGTATATCTTGGACACCAATGACTGAAGGTGAAGGAAAACATCTTGAGGAAACCTGGACTTTAAGTCTGAAATCGCCAACCCGCATTGAGCAAGCGTGGTGATTACGCTCAATCTTTCTCTGTATGAGAGGAGACCTGTGCCCAGCAGTGGGACGATAAAAAAGTTGATGATGATGATGTATGTTTTGCGGTCGGCTTTCACTCAGGGTGCAGAAGAATACTACTTTACATAAAACGATCACTTTTCACAACTATAAAGTCAAAATATTAGTTTTTTATATTTAAAATGATTTAACATTGATATAACCGCCTGTAGTTTCAATTTCCGTATTCAGAAGTAGTTATGTAATTTCAAGCTCCAAAGAGCTTTTTAGTTACACGAAGTTATAACTATTGTATGCAAAATATTTCAATAAAACTACTGGTACGAGTTTGAAGCTATATTTGCATCAAGTTTTGGCGCCGAGTTCGCAAATCAGGGTACTTATAACTGTTAAGAAAGTTTGTTGCACGCCCATTTACATACTTATTTACTTGTGAATAATATAATAGAAAATTTTTCAAATGGAAGCTTTCTAAGCACTGAAAATAATTTATATAAAGAAGCTAAGTACCTAGAAAAAGCAAAAGCTGTTTGAGAAACAGACTAAAATGTTTAAAATCTGTTTATAAGTACAACTTCTAGTACTATTGTGTCTATTCTATAAAAAGGTTTTTTTTAAATATTCGTTGCCATATACTAGGAATTACTCTTGTATCGTGAGTGCGTTTACAAACACATACACAAACAGCCAGACCCGGAACAACTACTAGTTATTCGTTCCGTGCGAGCATCGAACCTGCTACTGGCAGCGCAGCAGTCGATCGCTTAGCCACTGCACCAACCAACCATTTTGTCAAGATGAAGTGAGCTTCACAAAAAGGAAGGAAAGTAGAGGCATTTTTGACTGAAACTGACATTAGAGTGCGAACATTCATAACATGACGAGAATAGGGTATTTGAGTAAAAAAAACTAATTAGTCCGTCAGACAGATTTCCAAAAAATACTAGACAAGTATTTTTTCTTTTTTCGTATAAACAAAAATTGACAAATATATAAGGCATCAAAGAACAGGAGAAGTGGCTGGTGACGTCACTGGTCGCTAAAAAGTGTACCGTCCAGTGACGTCACACGAGTTTTCAACGCGCTGTGTCGTCTTCATTTTTTGTTTATATGAAAAAAGAAAAAATACGTGTCTAGGATTTTTTGGAAATCTGTCTGACAGACTAATTAGTTTTTTTTTAGTTAACGCTTAAGTTACGCTATTGTCTTCCATTGTATTCTATTGCCCTCTCTGTATGAGAGGAGACCTGTGCCCAGCAGTGAGTCGATAAAATGATAATGATGATGACCCTATTGTCCCTCGTTGTACACGTACCTCGAAAGCAGATGGTGTTCTGTAGTTTTCCCTATCCCCGAATATCCAGAAGGGGTCAGTTTATGTATGTATTTTAAACAGTTTCTAATGAGATGACAAGCGCAGTGTAAGAATACTGAGATAAATAAGAAAAGCCTTTTGATGCAACTGCTTATTCAATTCCTTAAAATATGCTATTCTAATTTATGAGTGCATATTTTTAGCAATTCTCTTGTTGTTTAAATTTAAGAGAGTTATTCGTGCTTATTGTATTAGTACGTACTTTGTACCTATTCTGTGCTCAGTTAAGTGCTAAACAAATGTTTGGTATCTGGCGGTTCGTTTGTCTGTTCAGAATAAACTTGCAAATGTGTAGTTATCTGGTGTACTTAAGCGTGATTTGGTTCTCCCTTTGATCTAAATGCATCTGCCCCAAAATAATCCGATGACAGTGCAAATAAATACTGTTCAGATTGAATTCTGGGGAAAAAAGGAATAAAGGTTTCTCAAAGGAATTGCAAAATTCATAGAGAAAACATAAATAGGTTTAGTAAAAAATGTTACTTTCATTTGTATTTCGAAGGTTTAAACTGTATAGGTCATAACTTTATAAAACAATTGTTTTTATCTAATTTATTTTTATTAATAAGTAATTGAAACATCATCGATGAAAATGGAGGTTTGTCAATTGTTAGGTAAATGAAAAACAACACAGTCTGTAAGTAGTATTTATAGGAACAAATTGGCATCCACGAGTACATTTTCTAATCCATTTGTTTACATTTTAATCAGATACATTTGGAACAGAGCATTTTTTTTTGACAGCCTCCGTGGCGTAGCGGTAGCGGACGCGGCCGCTGCGCAAGGTGGCGCAGGTTCGATCCCCGCACAATGCAAGTATTTGTATGCATGAATATGAATATTTGCACTGGTCTGGTCGTGCCTCGGAAAGCACGTTAAGCCGTTGGTCCCGGTTGCCATACGAACATCTAGTGGCAGTCGTTACGGGTTGTTGGAGCCCTCAAAAATCCAACAATTGGTCTAACTGCAATGCTTCGATGTCGCCTTCGGGTTGTGGAGGTCAGACGGCAGTTGCTTCACGGAAAATGTCGAAGTTTAGCCATATCAGCAGTTGGACTGGTAAAGCGGACCCTAGACTCCAAAGCTGAAAAGGCTTCGGATGCGACTGGGATTAACGCTGGGATGATGATGATGACATTTGGAACAGGGCATAGTTAAATATTTCAGGACTTTCAGAAAAATGTCTCAACAGGAAAAAATGAATATTTAAGAAAAGCCAAAATTTCCCGACATGATTTTTAATTTTTTCCGTGAGGTAAGCCAGGGTCCAATGCCTCTCAAGTCAAACAATATATCGGTGCGGGCGCGGCCGCTGCAAGCGACCAACAATGCGCAGCGGTCGACACACAAAGCCCCGCCAAGATAATGGATATTGCTTTTCTTGCGAGTTTCAAAGCAGCCTACTTCGGAACCTCTCATAATCCGCTTATAGCTCCTCGCAAGTACGTTATTGTGCTTTAGTGGAAACATTTCCGTGGGAGTACTGAGAATTTGTGCTTACAGTTACTCAGAACGCCGCGTGATACGGCTTTACAAATTAAATATAAATTGGTTATTTACTTTTTCTTGGAATTTAAGACTGATATTAGTATCTAAAAATATTTCAAAATCAAGTTGTCATGGAATTTTTCGCAGAATAAAACGAATTTTACAAATCACTAGCTAACCACCTGATTCTTTCTTTGTAAAGAATACCCCCATATTTACATTTATATGTATAGATCTCTTTGTTTATGAGGTTACTTATAAACTTCCATCCCTCTTCGCTTCCCTCAGATGTGTGGTTTCCAAGAACTTGTTATTCATATGTATTATCTCCGTAACGTCAACTAGCTTCTTAGTTAATATGTGAAATCTAATCGATCATCATCAACCTTTTTTTTTTAATCGTCCCACTGCTGGGCACAGGTCTCTTCTCATACAGAGAAGGATTGAGCGTAACCACCACGCTTGCTCAATGCGGATTGGCGATTTCAGACCTAAAGTCCAGGTTTCCTCAAGATGTTTTCCTTCACCTTCCGTCATTGGTGTCCAAGTTATACTTAGAAAGTACATATAACTTTAGAAAAGTTACATTGGTACTTGCCTGACCTGGAATCGAACCCGCGCACTCATACTTGAGAGGCTGGTGTTTTAACCACTAGGTCACCACGACATCTAATCGATAAACATACTAAATTATAAACTTAAAAGTTAGTAAGGATGTATGCTTGTTACTCGTTCAAAGAACAAGTACTAAACCACGAGATCGAAGCTTATGTGTAAGAAACTATGGAGCGCAGCTCTTAATCTATAAAGATGTGTACTGAAAACGGTAGATAAACCATCAATTAGTATGCAGATTAGTCAATAAACAAAAGCTTCTACATTACATAATCAAAAATGTACGGGTTGTGTGACCACGATACACGAAATGTCAAAATGTACGAGTTGTATGACCACGATACACGAAATGTCAAAATGAATGGGTTGTGTGACCACGATACATGAAATGTCAATATTGAGATGAAATAATGTCAGCTAGTCGAAGGTGATGGATGAAAACGACTTTTACTAGCGGGAGTCTTTAATTCACTGATCATACATAGTTTATATGAAATGATGAAATATCAAATGTCGCGCATGATCGATGCTATGCTATGTCATCAAAGATTAATTATGTATATAAAATAAATGTACATTTATCCGTACAAGAAACTTACTGTACTTAACAAAGAAGTAGCCACCGACATTATAACCTATGTAAAAGTTACAAAAAATAATTTGGAAATGAATTGAAACGGGTAACTTTGGAAGCAATTTCTAAGACAGATGAAATAATATTAAAATGCCTCAAACTTACAACGTTATGAATTGAATGAAATTAATGAAGACGGCCTCATCAAATCTATTGAAGGATTTCCTCAGACCAAGATTGGATTTTACTCAAAAATGGATCTTATTCTCATATCACACGATAAAGAAAATCTTTTAAATCATTCATATTATTAGCCATATTAATTTGCATGTAATTAAAAAAGAATCTCAAATTATCCTAAAAAAGCTCCATTATTCTGTGGTCTCGAATTTCAAGGGAAGTTGGAAACTGTTATTGAGTAAGGATTTATTGTTGTAGTAAAAGTTTTGCACCTTTTTAATAATTTAAAATAATAAATGCATATTTTCTCTTCCCTCCCATAATTTTACCCTATTTTGTGCCTTATTAGTTAATAAGTGAGCGGAGGTTGTTTGGTCGTGTAATACAGGATAATAGGGGAGCAAAAGTGACATTAACCTGTTTAAGTAGCTTTAACCAAAAACATTATAAACATGGTTATAGGTGAGATTAAACAAAACAGCAGCAAGAAATGTTTACGCAATATTATTAAGTTATACATTTATTTTTAAACAATAGTTTCATACCGCCCGTAGCGTAGTTTTTCAATTCAGAATAAACGTTTATAAAGGCGTATGGTAAACGCAATTTAGAACACACAAGTGCGTTCCTTTGTGTCTGGTAATTATTAAGCTTTTTCCTCATAAGAGTGTAGTGTGTTTGGCAGGTGTCGCGGAGGCCACACAGTAACTAGCGAGTCGACTCAATTACCCGCAGTGGGCGCCATAAATTTTGTGTCCGCACGCCGACATGGCAATTACTGTCGCCGCTCATCCGCAAAACGATGTTAATAGCCCTCTGATTCGTACATTTATCTCGGCTACACTGTATCTTTTATTATTTTTAGTGAATCGTGAACTTGGAGAGTACCGGTTTCTGGCTGCTTAACATCACAATTTCCTCTTATCGTTATGGTCGTGGGGTTGCTAGCCCGACTGCCATTTTCGTAACGCATAATGATGCTAGAAAATGTTCGTTGGGTAACCGCGCATAATCACTCTCCGAGTACTTTACTCGTCGATCTTCCTGATATTAGTCCATAGATAAGGATGGATGTGACGTTAAATGTGTCCCTATTAAAGTTACGACCCAGATACGGCCACCGCTACTTCGTTTTAATGTAGATATTATGGCCTTAACATTCTACTCCTAAGTGCTAGTTGTACAATTTATATCTGTTACAAAAGGTACTCTTTTCATGTTTAAACTAGTTACCGTCTGCAATTACTTTTCTTCGTGATATATAGCACCATTTACTTGCCACCCGGTAATGGACATAACTTTTACTAATGTATGTATGTACTTACTTACTATGTCAATAAGGCTATTAACAAGCTTGTGAGTAGGAAACTTTGGTACTGCTATATATAAAAGGTTTGAACTTTGCTTCTAGTATGTAATCATTCAAATTCAGCGAAGGTTGAAAAAACAGCGGTTTCGCAGTCGGCGAGGGTAATGCTCATTCGTTTCATCTCGAGGGACGTGATACAAGAGGCAGCGAGCCGTGTGCGACCCATCATTGCGAGCAATATGCCTTTATTTATCCAACAATGTTGCGATATTTCCTGACCCGATGTTCTGATAACTTTCGATACAGTTTTCTACGCCTATTTCGTGGGGGGCTGATGAGGAGTTGTTACATAGTGGCGATTTCATTCCACGAAACGTGTTACGGAAATAAAAGGCTGTTTTATTCGTAATGTAATGACACTCGGCATTCGATTTCCCACGAGGGTTCCCAAAAAGGTGTTCCTGAACATCTTACCCGGTTTGCGTCCTCGACAAAAGTGCCTGTTTGATAATTTATTATTTGCTCATTCTTATTCGTTCTGTCTATAGGTAAAATACAAAATAAATTGTCACTTAAATATTTCAACGTTCTTTATTGTATCATAACAGTTTCCAGAGACATCGACAAAGTTCGAACTTCCATTTCGTGAGCGTAATCCTCTGAAGCTATAAATTTATATACGGAACCGTTTCTTACAAACTTGTGGGGTTAGAAAATAGAGAGTTAAGTAGCGCGCTCGTAGGCAAAGTTTAACTCCAACATCTGGACTATCTCGCGTCTTATCGACTCGTTCCCTCATCCCGTGCGGGACACCTTACTTACCGAAGCAATTTCCTTTAGTTTAGACCTTTTACTTTTATTTTTAAATTAATAGTCTCAGAGCAATATTTATCGGAATTTTAGTTTTCAATAAGTGTCTAAAAGTTGGTTATAAATTACGATTTATCCGACGTCATAAAAAGGTCATCATTCATCATTTTGAAGTATATTTAGCAATATATGTACTTCCAAATTTTACCGTTCAACAACTTTTATGACACATTAAATTTTGTTGAATTATAACAATTAAAGTAATTTCTACTGATATTGTTTTACAAAAATACCTCGTTGTATGTCCATGTTTTAGAGCGTTCTTTAGACGATTTTTGATTTGAAAAGAAAACAAATATTATTATTACTGTGGTAAACGAAAATGCCCAGGGCCCTCTTTTATGTGCAATATGCACACTCATACATTTCGCGATGGATATGACTGTATATTTGGCAGTGAGTTCATTAATTCCCTGAAACCATCTCATATCTCCGTCACTGAATAGAAGCTCTATGTCAGACGTCAGTGCTCCAATTATGTTGATGTGATAAATGCATTTGACCTCTCAAAGCTGTGTGTGTCGATTTCAGTCGAAACGCTGGTAGTTTCTGCTAGTGATATACATAGATACCTACGCTATTATGGGGTCAAAGACTGGGAAATATATCGGAATTGACGACCGATTTAACGTTAAATGGAAGTTTTGCATCCATTGCAGTATTATTCTCGCAACTGCTAACAATCCGACTGACACGATGTTATCGGATACCAGCCACATAGGTATTTCTCGAAATTATAGGAATAGATTGTACGCATCTAGCATGTGCATATTTTGTCCATATAATAGAGGTATTATTGAGGAATTTTTAAACCCTAAGCTGGGTTGTTATCAGAATACATAAAGGTCTATTATTAATAGAGCTTCGTTTGGCTTTTTTGTGGATGGGGGGGGAATCATCAAATTACCTCTCCCGCTCTAGGCTGTGCTGAAGGACGTGTGAGACTTTTACTGACTAGAACCTACCCGTGTTACTTACCAGAGCACCAGGGGCGACGGTATCTCGGTAAGCAGTGACGCAATCGTTGATGGTAAAGCGCACTAATTTATTAAGAGCCTATTCACCTAGTCTAGCCTTGAAGATACTCAAATTGTAGTCCGACGGAAACACCGCCGCTGGGAAATTGTTCCAGTCCCTCGACGTACGCGGTATAAAGGGGGAGGCGAAACGCTTCGTCCGGATCGTAGTGGTATTAACAACATAAGGGTGGACACTCGCCGTACGACGTGTCGTCCGATGGTGGAACGGAGATGGGGGAATTAAGTCACGCAATTCCCTCGCACACTCCCCAAAATGCATCCTATACGTCAGTGCTTGAGAATCCCATCACGATGAGCTGATATCTCTTTGAGACGAGCATGAAACACAACGCGTCGTCGACCCGGACCAGGACCTTGCGGTGAGCAACCCTTTGTTTGGCTTGGTTATCAAAAAACTTTGACATAATATTGAAGTTCATTTTGTTGCACACAACGAAACCAAGCATAGTATACTTCAGGGGATTGCATCGCTGACCAAACTAATTAGCATCCGGAAACACTGTTGGAGCTGCTGAACATTAGGAAAAACTGCATTGTTGCATTCAGTTTCTTAGTATTGTATAATTGCATAGCAAAGGTGTGAGCGCACTGAACTTGCTGTAAAGTTAGATATCATTTATTGGGTACGTCTTTCATTAACTTAACTGTGATCTGGCAGCTGAGAGTATCTCATGCTCACTCTAATGTCTTGTTTGGGATTGGAATTCATTAAATGACCTCTCCCGCTCTGGGTGGAATGGAAGGGCGTGTCAGACTTTTACGTACTAAAACCCACCCGTATTCCTATACTTGCCTGTAGGCCAGGGCCACGGTTTCTTTTTTAACCAACCCGCAACCCTGCACTCTAATGTCTTGAGAATTCTTTAAAATGGTTGAACTAAATGGTGCTGGTCATCTTGTGAACGGGTGCCATTAGTGGGGACTGGTTAACTCTTAGCTGCCACGGCTTTGTTTAATTTCTGAATTGTGGCTATGTTTTCTATAATGGATTCTATTAAGGTGTACATCTTTGTGCATCGTTCTCACATGGTTATATGTTGTAACAATTTAATAAATAATAAATTTTTATTTATTTCTCCACAAAGGTAGTTACAATTTTACTTAAAGCTAACAGTTTAAATATTTACAAGTCCTTTATGAGAGCTGGTGTCTGAAGTAGATTTCAGGAAAACCTGTAGTACAGATCACCAGGCTCTCGCCGCCTCGTAGTGAGCTAGCGTATGGTACGTGCAGTCGTGCATATCATGTGTTAAGTTTAATTGTTAACAACTACATTGAAGTGAAGACAATTTTTATAAAACTTAAACTATGTTGTGTAGTATGTTGTGAGTGTTGTGTGTGTGTGTGTGTGTGTGTGTGTGTGTGTGTGTGTGTGTGTGTGTGTGTGCGTGTGTGTTAGCGTGTAAGGGGCGTTAGAGGGTGTGTTAGCGTGTGTGTGTTAATTTTGATGTACATAAATTTTCTTATTTTTTCTTAATTTTTCTTTTCTTTTTTTATAAAGCGGTGTGCCACTTGAGAGAGCAGCGGTGGCCCAGTGGTATCGGCCGCGACTTACAAGTTGTATCTCGTAGGTTCGAACCCCATCAGACGAAAAAGGAAAACATCATTAGGCAACCGACATGTCCTAGAAGCAAACACTTCGAAGACATGTGACATCTACCAACCCGCACTGGGCCCGCTTGGTAGATTACGGCCCACTCCCTTTCACCGAGAGGATGCCTGTGTCCCAGTAGAGGGAACATTATAGAATGAATATGTCTGTAAGTTGTGTAAGACATATAAAAACAGTCAATCACATACACAAACAGCCAGACTCGAAACAACTATTTCTAGGTCATACAAATATTTGTTCCGTGTGGGAATCGAACCCGAGACACACAGCACGGCCGTCAATCGCTTAACAGTCACGCCAATCATGTCGTATTTATATTGATTACTGTGCCGCTTAGCGAGCTATGGAGCGGGCTATGTTGGGCGTCTCTCTGAAGGACCGCATCAGAAATGAGTTGATCCGATAGAGGACCAAAGTCACCGACATAGCTAAAAGGATTAGCAAGCTGAAGTGGCAATGGGCTGTTCACTTATGCCGCAGGACCGACAACCGTTGGGGTAAACCAGTCCTCCAGTGAAGACCGCGTTTGGCAAACGTAGCGTAGGACGCCCTTGGGCGAGATGGAGCGACGACATCAAAAAGGTGGCTGGTAGTGGCTGGCGGAGAACTGCTCAGGATCGAGCTTGTTGGCGTGCCATGGAAGAGGCGGAGGAGTTATATCCAGCAGTGGACGAGTAGAGGCTGATGATGATGAAGATTGTTGACAAGAAAGAATGAATCGCGAGGTAGAATAAAGAAGACATTGACCCCGAATCCCTTGTTCACAAACAAAATTTTCCTACATTTAGAAAAGGACAGTAGATAAAATGTTAGTTTGGACCTGTCAAATTAGTCTGATCCTGACGCAATTTAGCGTATCTTTGGTCGCCATGTTTATAATCGCGTCTAAACTGTTTATGGAGCATCTTAATTTGAAAGGATTAAACTGATATGTTATCTTCTATCCTTTTCATAATGAAATGGAAACAAAAAGATGCGCTGAACTTAAAATTAGTTTCGTTTGTCAACAAGAGAATCGGCGCCATGGTTTAAAATAGTAGGTATGGTTAGCGAGCAATACGATAAATCAGATGTCAAAGCGAGAAAGATTTTAAGAATAAGTACTCTTAGATACCTTTCTCAAGAAATTTTCTTTGAACATTGCAGGTTGTTCTTATTATTGGAATAAACGGAGCATGTCGAACTAATGAACTAACACAACTTAATGTCAAAAACATTGAGAAACATTCAGATGACTTACTATTAATTAATTTACCTAATACAAAGACAACAAAAAGAGACCGCAACTTTGTCATTCGCAAGGAATACGTAACGATTGTTGAGAAAAGTCTTATATAACAGATGTAACCCTCAACACATCAACTATACTCGTATGTATCCATTATACTATAGGTAGTTACACTAAGATTCAATGGTGCAATACCATTGAACCTCTAGTCTAGAACCGAGTTTCCGTGCTTTGGAAACCGATATCCTTTGAAGCAATGAGGACAAACCGGCGACATGTGAATGTAAAGTCGAATACAGATTTGCTATACGGGTCAAATATTATTTTTTTCACCACATTGATTGAAAATATACACAATAGGCATCCATATAATTGATAGCCTTGCGCAGCGGCCGCGTTCGCTACCGCTACGCTACGGAGGCGCGGGTTTGATCCCCGCGCAGTGCAAATATTTGTATGCATCAATATAAATATTTGCACTGGTCTGGTCGTGCCTCGGAAAGCACGTTACGCCATTGGTCCCAGTTGCCATACGAACATCTAATGGCAGTCGTTACGGGTTGTTGGAGCCCTCAAAAGTCCAAAAATTGGTCTAACTGCAATGTTTCGATATCGCTTTCGGGTTGTAAAAAAAAGCTCCGGATGCGACTGGGATTAACGCTGACATGATGATGAGGCATCCATAAATTCACACCCTGTCCCCAAGGGTGTAGGCAGAAACTCCAGAACGTCACCTGTTAAAATCGTTATATACTCTTTTTGCTTGATTTACTTTCACGCATGGTTGCAACTTTTACATTACGGTAAGGTAGCGTATTTTCTGACCTTTCCAAAACATTACCAGTATATATTCCACTAGGTCAGTATATGCCCTGCCAGGGCGTCCCCTCCCGACGTTTTCATTCAAATCTACCTTCATTTTGCGTGTGGCCTTTCAATTGATTTATTGTGTGCGTAATAGCTTTTTACCGTAAAGATGTATTCAAAAGATTTGACAGCCCCTGGGCATTGTCCGAGTTTCTTGCCCGTTTTCTTCCACTGAAAAATTTTATTTCCTACTTAGACATTTATAACATAAGTTTAAAGCAGTTGCAAGTGAGATGCTTGTGCACCAATCTATTTGTTTGACTGTACCTATTTAGATTTCCGTCGAGGCGTGCGATCAGCCCTAAGTGGCCGTGACGAGGTAACATACTCGCTTTGTACTCGATTTGAACATCACCTTCATTTAGACCCTCAGACATAGTTGTGAATGAAGCATCACGCTCTGAGGGTATGGTCTGTGCCTCAAAAAGATGTCAGCACATCGTGATGGGGTCCACGGAGACCTTTTGCTGCAAGTTTTCCGAAAGAGATACTGTGGCCCTGGCGCACAGGCAAGTGAAGGAACACGGGTGGGTTTTAGTCAGTAAAAATCTGACACGCTCTTCCGCTCCGCGCAGAGCGGGAGAGGTCATTTGATAAAATCCGGTCCGCAAAAAAGGCGTGTGGTCTGTAAGCAGGGATTTTTTTTTATAAATTATAAACTAGCACTTGACCGCAATCCCGCCTGATGGTAAGCAGTGTCGCAATCGATGATGGTAAAGCGCACTAGTTTATTAAGAGCCTATTCACTCTAGCCTTGAAGACACTAAAATTGTAGTCCAACGGAAACACCGCCGCTGGCAAATTGTTCCAGTCCCTCGATGAACGCGGTGTGAAAGAGGAGGCGAAATCGGTTTTCTATTGTTAAGTATTTTACAGTGGCCGCTATAATTAGCTATTTCTAAAAAAAATATCTTCGACCAAGAGCGAGTCTAGCCACGCTCAGTGTCGGGTTCCGCAGTTTTCCATCAGTTACAATTAGTGACCCCACTTAAGAGTTAAATAAGAGACAAAAAACGGGCTTTTGTTACATTGAGCTGATATATTAAGTACATACTAAATATTAAGTCCACAAAAGACGGTGATAACTAGAGAAAGAGTTAAAGATTCCAACTTTTGAATAGCCGTCAGTAAAAACCCGTCCCGATTCGACCCATCAACTCAAGAAAAATCTTAACAACGCAAAGTAGCAATTGATACAGGCCCATCTCTTGGGAAATTGGGTGACTAATTCATACAAACTAATGGATTACGTTTACTAAATTAACAATAAAATATGTAAAAAAATACAAAAAAGGCTAATAACGACGATAAAAAGACGGTTAAATTAAAAACTTGTTCAGAAATTATTTTATAAAAATTTTCAGAAACTATTCAACCCATCAAATACAAAATAATTTTCCTAGAGATTCTTTATAAAGTTCTATTTTGAGATTTTTTTCCTTTTTTTTTTTAGATTTCAGGTTCAATAGTTAGATGGACATTTGATTTTACTTTGGAAGCGATTATTTCCGATAACAATATCAAGAAATGATTTTAGTAATCCCCTATTTATTTTTGAATACCTATCTAAAAACGTGTGATATAAATACGTTAGGGTGGAAATGAAAAAAAAATCCCTCACCAATTTACGTATACGTTCCTAGTTGACTACGGAACCCTAAAAAAAGAAGTGGAAAAATGACCAGGATGCGAGCCCCATGTTGGAGGTGTTGGAAAAAAGTAGAACTTGAGGAAAGCCTTTGCCCAGGACCAATGCTGATGAATTGCCTCCCTTAAGAGAGGACTCGCTTTCTCTATACAAAACTTATTCAATTGTTTTCTTCGTGGATAACGCTTTTAGAGCAATTTTTTTTCCACAATTCTACACCTTGGTTAGGGGCACCTATCCTACCTAAGAAATATGATATTTCAAAATCCCGAAAAATAACCTTTTTTTACCGCGATGTTCAGACGACTATTAGACAAAAGTAATAAGCTTCTGACAAAAAAGAATATAATAAAATCATAGGTATACTTTTCCTCTAAATTTTGATGGTTTATTAATATTTGTCGTGTTTTGAAAAAGAAAACAGCGATATACGAAACGTCTTTTGGTTTTCAACGTTTTTGTAGGTAAAATCATTCTGAGCTGCAAATGTCCCTTTCGCACTTTACCGGGAGAGGTTGGATGCGGCGCAACGGCAATAGATTCTTCAAATACATTTTTTTTTTCGAATTCTTAGGCACTAGAGTCCCCTCGTAAGTTCTTTCACAATATAGGTTAAGCAAAGGTACATATATCTATGTAGCGCATTAATTAATTTCAGTTATGTAATTACAAAATAAAAAGTTGAATATAAAGAAAAATCTGACCAAAAAACTGTGGACCATACAAATATTCGTTTGCGAAGGGTCGGAAAAAGCTGTAAGTAGCTATTGGACTAATTGGGTCGTCATCAAATGTAAGAGAGCCTGCAATCAAACTTACAAAGACGAACATAAAAGACTGGGTTCTACGCCCCAAGCTGGAGGACACAATCCAGACGAAAAACATTTAATTTAATGCTCGAATGTACTCGGCATGACTCTCACAATGCCTTAAAATTTGTACAAAGTCCAGATTTATCTTGTTTTCCAAGATAAATACTTGCGCAGAAGCGCGCAGACTAATATCGAGATATTCGCGGATAACTTTTCCGTCGTTAAGTTACCGTAACTTCTTGCAACTCGTATGCATTGTGGACGCACAGCTTAAACGAAACTTTTAAAATATATCTCGTTAAATTCAAACGTCAACCTTTGACTAATGAATTACTGAAACTTGCGCAAACATTGGTATGTTGTATGTCGCCCAACTTTTATAACTCGTCCGTTGTTCTTGGAATTCGGAAACAGTAGAATCGGATGAGTTTCAGGTTACATATATGAGTAGATAACGAGTACGTCAGGCAAGAATGTGTAAACGAGCATGTTGAGTAATGGCTCAGACGCCTGAACCATTCGCAGTTGATTAAGCGAGCCTTTGAAGTTGCACGGGTGACACGATGATTAATAACTGTTTATGACAACCATCTCAAACGTGGGTTTTCATACGATACAAACGCAACACAAACATAAATTTGAGGAAAACATTGCTGTTGCTGACGTTTTTCCCGCTTCGCATAATCCTGAAAAGCCGTCGACAACAGTAAATAATATTAAGCGTTCTAAATATTTTCATTACCTCCTACCGCTATTAATATTCAGTTTTTGTGAAATGAACAACACCTTATAATATCCAGATATCCATTCTACAAAAAAAAAAAAAACTGAATAAGAATTGTTGAAATGGCTAGAATAAAATAGCATTGATATGTTATTTTAAATCTTAACAATAACCGTTTCAATTTGAGTGTCGATGTCGTAGCGTTCGTAGCAGTTTCGTAGCACCCGCGTAGCTCTTTTGTAGGCAGACTCGTAGACTCTGCTACGATAATTATTATTCATTTGGTTTTGGCACAGTTTACATTCGGGAGTGTTGGGTTTACATGTATTACTTTCTAAGTACACAGTGTTTTAATTAGTAACGATATTCTCAGAATTATCCTTCTGAGACTTCATTACTGTGGTATTGTACACATGTAAATATTTACACTCTTAGAATTTCGTTAGCATACTAATTCAGTGGCATACGAGTACTAAAATACCTAAATTATATTCTAGTAAGTAGCAAATACCTTAATAATATTCTAGTAGTAAATTGAAAATAGAGCACAGCTTTATTTTCGATTCGCTTTGTTAATTATTGCTTTTGTCTGTCAAGGATTTGATGTACATATGTATACTATAACAACTTCACAAAAAAAACTGTCCTATTTGAAATCCTGGTTATATATTTTATTGCACTAAAATGTTTGTCTGTTTATGTTTTCTTCGCCTGGCGTTAAACTCTGCTGTAATGTCAACATATATTTCGTGCTAGACAGTGATTTTCGGAAGTGTATCTGAATTTATTGTGCCTGAGATGTAATCTCAAAACTGAAAAAGTAGGTGGTTATATAAAGAAATAGTAGGGGCAATACTGATCGATATTGTGGTCCTTTCTCTTTTATTCTACTACGTTTCCACAGGTTACTTAGGTTTTAAGATACCGAGTTGAAAAGATAATACATGCATGCAATAGTAAACTTAATCTAGGTTTTAATTATCATTGTGTCTCAAGGAGAGACTACTTAGAAGATAAGACGATAGAATCTGGATAGTGTAATTTTAATAATAAATTTGCACGCCATATATAGCAGGATACGCTGAAAAAATGCACTGTAACACCCTTTGTACCGTATTTTAGCAAATAAACATTTTTGATTTGAACTACCTATAATTGATATATCTTTTAGCCAATATAAAATAACTTGGTCAAACTAACGCAATATTGTATTCTTGGTGACAGGTAAAAAAAAAGTAACAGCAACACGCGAGGATTTTCATCGTGTTAAATATAATTGGGTTTAAAGAAAGAAAAAGTATTTATTGCGATTCGTGTAGGAAGATTACGAACTACAACTAAGCACAGAAAAGAAAGAATACAAATAGTATAAAAAAGTACAAAAAAAAAAAATGGAACGTGAAGTCCTATACGAAGTCAAATGTCTTCTTTCTATCTCAGCATGATGCTGTGACATTTAAAAAACGAAGGTCGGAGCGCTGGTGGTTTAAAATCTAAATAATTTTAATTGTATTCATTTAAAAATGTACCTACTGCATGACGCTCGTAAATTAAAATATGTGTATTTGATTAGCGCCTTTTGCCCACTTTAAAGGTCCGCTGTTTTAAAGATTATATTTAGTTTTAATATAAGTATATGGATTTATATCTTCTTTTCTTCAGCCTATAGATGTCCACTGCTGTACAAAGGCCTCCCCCAAGGCTTTCCACGCTGACCAGTCTTGTCCTGCCCGCATCCATCGGCTTTCCGCGACCTTCACCAGGTCATCGGTCCACCTTGTTGGGGGCCTCCCTACGCTGCGTCTTCCAGTATGTAGCCGCCACTCCAGAACCTTACTGCCCCATCGCCCATCGGTTCTACGAGCAATGTGCCCTGCCTACTACCACTTAAGTTTAGCGACTCGCAGAGCTATGTCGGTGACTTTGGTTCTTCTGCGGATGTCCTCATTTCTGATTCGATCACGCAGAGAAACTCCGATTTATATGGATTTTAACAATTATTGCCAGTATTTGTATAAAGTATACGTTACATGATAATAACAGACACACACACAGAACAGAGAGAGCCCTCAAAAATCCAACAATTGGTCTAACTGCAATGCTTCGATGTCGCCTTCGGGTTGTGCAGGTCAGACGGCAGTCGCTTCACGGAAAATGTCGAAGTTTCGCCATATCAGCAGTTGGACTGATAAAGCGGACCCCAGACTCCAAAGCTGAAAAGGCTGCGGATGCGACTGGGATTAACGCCGGGATGATGATGATGACATGATAATAACAGATGGTGTTCTGTGGTTTCTTTAGATTACTAACCATAAGGGAAAAAGGGCTCAGTATATTGAATGTATGTATGTAGTATAAGTAAATTTTTAGGTCTATACAATATGTAAAGAAAGCCCCGTCCGACCCACAAGGATAATAAAGGTTAGGTAAACCCATGACCAAATAAATATGAAATTTTACATAATCATCACACTAACAATACTAATGAATTTTGAAATAATCTTTTTTCCGCGAATTAATTCCAACTTCCCCAAAATTTGGTATTTTTTTAAAAGTGACCTCACCAGTTTTGGCGGTATTATTATGAGCGAATAACGATGCGACCGCGTGCCGCGTGCCCTGTCCGCCTTCGCCCTCGCATGTGTTGCCTACCGCACATGTTGTAAAATATCTATTTTTGCGAAAAAATATTTATTTTATTAGGGGGATTTTTTTTAAGTTTAGCCCGGCTTTGTATGTATTAGTAGAATTGGTTATCGATACTTTAACGGATCAGACAGGGTTTTATTTACATATTATACTTATATGTATGTCTTGTCATTAAAACATTGAGTATGTTTATGAAGATATTCTAATGAAATTGTCATATGAATAACAGCGTCTGCTCACAAATTTGTCCGCTTGAAATTTCTTGTTCCTCCGTTATACCTCGTCGCATCGCCTTATTACTTCGTTTTCGCTCCGCGTTCTTTCCGTTTTGTCTTTTTGGCTCTTCTCCTAGTGATCCTAGCCTGATGATTATTTCCTTCCTCCAAAATAGGATATTCAATGGGAATTTTTTTTATCCCATCCTACTAGCAGTTCTATGAAATTAAGCTTTATTATTAAACTAGCGGCAGCCAGCGACTTCGTTCGCATGGTTCAGTTATGCTCCGCTCCTGTTGGTCCCAGCGTAATGTTATATAGCCTAAAGCCTTTCTGGATTAATGGGCTATCCAACATAAAATAATTTTTCAAATCGGACTAGTAGTTCCTGAGATTAGCGCGTTCAAACAAACAAACTCTTCAGCTTTTATATATTAGTATAGAAATATAGAATAAAGATATAATATATACATATATATTTATTAAATATAAACGTGTAAATCGTATAAGTACCTTTTGATAATATTGGGCCATATCTTGGAAGTTGCTTTAATAAGAATATTCCATCATAATGATGTAATAAAATATTGGAATAAATTCACAGTCTTCTATTTGATTTATAGACACCTTTGAAAAACAGATGGTGCATATTTCAATCTGAAAGGCAATATATTCAAGAGGACCGTCCGCTATGGGTATTACAAATGCATTTTATTTGATAGAGTTGGAATGTAACGGCTTCGGTAAAATCTATATCTTATTGTAACCAAAATCTTGTTATTAACTAGCGACCTCTTGCGACTTCGTTCGTTCGCGTGGAGTCAACGCCAATATTTGAACATTTTATTTTAACCCCAAAATTCATGCATGCATTTTAAATATTTGTACCTGTAGTCTTCCTGGATTAATGAGGTATCCAACGCAAAAAGTATTTTTGAAATCGGACCAGTACTTTCTAAGATTAGCGCATTCAAACAAACAAATAAACTCTTCAGCTTTTTATATTAAAGTATAAATACATAACTACTACGCATATCCTATCAAATAGATAAATATTTACATGTTTATATCGGAGTAGGTAGCTAGACGATATTTTTTTAGAATCAAAACTTCGAATACATGTGACATCTGCAAACCAGCACTAGACTTCTGGGGTGGATTATGGCCCACTCAACCTCACAGAGAGGATGTATGTATCCCAACAGTGGGAACATTATCGGCTGGTTATTATTTTTTTTATAATATTAAATTTATTAGTATTTTTTTTTAATAGTTATAAACTAGTGCTTGACTGTAATCCCGCCAAAATGTAACAATAACTTTTTATTTAACACACTATTAAAATAAATAAAAGCGAAGCAACCTGTATATTGAAATTTCTTTCGGATCGGTTTTATGTGGGTACTAGCAAAATTATTTAATTTTACATATACCTACCTTTATTTTTAATTTACTCTTTTAACCCTGTTTTACTATTATATTATCATTATTTTTTTTTGTTTTGTCACAGTATAGTTATTTGAGTACTTACCTTATTTGGTTATAATAAGGAAAAAAAATGGTGTGGATATATTGATAAATATGGTATGCTGTCTTATGAGTAGATATAGCGAATGTGAGTACCAATACAAACCTTTTCTGGTTTAATGGTACAAAACAAACAAACCTGTACTGAGCAAATACAATTTATTTTAATAAATAAAAGGAAGAAGAAGAAGATGCATTGATGCAATCGTTGATGGTAAAGCGCACTAGTTTATTAAGCGTATTCACTTAAAAAACTTAGGAATAAGAAGCACGACGGCAGTTGAGCGAGGTGACGCAACGTTAAAGCCAAGACCAACACGACCAAACGATGCTGCGCTAGAGGGAGATTGATCTATATATTATATATCTTCCGCAATATTGGGGAATCATAACTTAAATATTTCATTATTATACATTATAGCATTTCCTATTTTATTTAAGGTAAAAACACCGTTTGTTAATGTTTTGGGAAAAGGATCGGATGGTGATTCCATTATTCTGAAAATACATATTTTTTCAAATTTAAATGAATGGAAATAAAAGCAGATCCTTAGGAAGATAAATCCCAGCCGTATTTTTTTAAACAAAAGTTGGATTTTCGTACCGAGTAACAGACCGTTTTACTGCTACATCCCCCGACTTACGCACGTGACAAAATGAGTCATCCTACATATGTCAGGATACATATAAGTATTTTCTTCAATAACAGAACCGCACGAGAGGTTCTGAAAAGGCCTCGTTGTCGACGCGGATCACGTGCGTATTATTGGCAGCCGGAATCAGAGACTACCGTCAACGCGCCGTACGCCCTAAGCCCGACACACCACTAATACGACCGTCACATTACATTCTCTACTCAACCGCTCCAAAGACACAATTCATGGAAAGAGAATTTTAAATAAGCTCGTGAATATAATCCATTTGCAAATTAGTATGTACACCGAATATGACAAATTTTCGTAAGCTCAAGTATAATTTAGAAATTCGTGAGTAGAAGTAACTCTGTGGGTGGATGACGCACTTTAGCTGTCCTTATTTCCTGAGTCTCCTCACAAAGACACACGTACATAGAAGACGTCATTATCGCCTCTTCGATCGTAGATTATTATGTTGTAGTGTGTTTGGGTACTTATATGCATAAATGTGTAGATATATATGTGTGTGTAGCCATATGTACTGGTATTTAGTCTGTTCACATGTGTAATAGACAAGAAAATCTATACTAATATATAAAGCTGAAGAGTTTGTTTGTGCGCGCTTATCTCAAGAACTACTGGTCCGATTTGAAAAATTCTTTTTGCGTTGGATAGCCTATTAATCCAGAAAGGCTTTAGGCTATATAACATCCCGCTGCGACCAATAGGAGCGGAGCATAACTAACTCCACGAGAACGAAGCTGGCGGCCGCTAGTAAAGAATAAAAGAGAAAATAGGTGGTGAACTATTTTTACATAGATTATGTAGGTACACAGTTCTAGTTATTTCTTGAAAAAAGGTAGAGGTTTGTACTTTCTCTTCTAAACATCGATTTTTAAACCATAATTATCCATTTACTTCAATAAAATTTTTCTTTTAAGTTGTTCGTTTTATTCCACTATAAAAAGTTTATCCAGTGTCTATATTTCTATGTTGCTTAAAAATACTTTACGCTATAAAAACACTGTGTTTGTGTTCCTGCTTTGTGGAAATAAGTGCTGTATTTTTAATAACATCTACCCTATCTGCAACGATAGGGCCATTTCCCGCATGCAATATGCATCCAGCTCGGAGTGTAATAGACCTAGGTCTTAGATTGTAATGTGATCGTCTCATAGCCCCGGGCCAAGTGTAATGCTAAGCCGTCCCATTCAGATAATGCGCCATATAAAGGTATTCTTATTAACAAAATCTACCGAAACCAGGTAGGTAGTTTGCTCGGAATGTTTGCTAGTTCATTTGCAATTTACCCGAGCTCGGTAGCAGTGTAGTTGGAACATTAACGTGATGGACGGAACCCGCCAAAATAGGGAGCTTATAACTAATACCGTTAAATGAAACCAACTCATTCTCATCTCCTTCACGAAAATTACGTGTAAGTTTTGATTCTCTGAGATTAAAGCTAATGGATTACTTAGGCGGTATCATAAATGTTACATTAACCAGGACAGCTCTGAATAAAATGTCAGCCACTTAAAAATTTGCCTACTTTATAAAAGTAAGTATAAAATATGCTTGCATGAGTTTGTTCGCTTAATTAACTTCACAAATTGCGGACCTTTTTATCGGAAACCCCGCGATGAATAATTTTAAATCTCTGAACCTTACCGGGCTCGTTCATTCGAAAGCGCTGCTGCTGAGTCTGTGATTCTAGGTTCAACTCTTAAGTTGACTTGTGTAGGTCCATTTGAGGGAACTTTGTCGACTCATACTTGACTCAGGTCGTCATGACAACGGCCACAGAAACGTCACGATGGTATTCTTAGTCGTAAGCTTCGTCACAAGTTTGTGTAAAGTTCTGAGATTCCACGAATTTTTACCGCAGGCGCTGCTTGAAATTACTTAAAAAATCATGCTGTCTGTATGAAACAAATAACGATAATGTAGCGCGCTGCCTAAGGTTCTACAGAATGATTTCTTAGTTGTTAATATCTCTCAAACATTTAAAGGTGAATGTATAAAAACAAAAATAAAGAATGATCATCATCTATGATGATTATCTATCGCTCGAGCTTTTTGTCTTCGAAATGATTAACCATTGCCAAACCTGTCAAGAGTTGGAGTTGCAATGAAACGTTGTCTGTAAAACATTGCTCCTAGCGAAAAGACCGCCCATTGTGTCATCCTTTGTAAAATCTTATATCTAGGTAATATTTATGTTCTGAAATTTATACCTATTTATATTATAATTTATATTTGTATATAACAATAAGATGCTATTCTAAATGTCTAAAAACATATTTTTAAATTGTGGAAGGATTTGCTTGCATCTGTTAATTCGTAAGTAAATTCACATTCAGCTTACATTTAACAGTAGGAGCCTATAAGACAATAAGGATCACCATCAGGCTCACCTGACTAATAGATAAGATCCAAAGGATCAGAGCGAGAGGTTAATTATAATTATATGTATGTTCATAATTTTTATGATCCACTATAAATGCGAAAGTAACTCTGTCTGTCTGTCTGTTACGCTTTCCCGCTTAAATCTCTCAACCGATTTTGATGAAATTTAGCACAGACAATCTTCAGAACCTGAGAAAGGACATAGGATACCTTTTATCCCGGAAAAATTATTCGATATTAAATTATTATGATATTCCCGAGGGAAATCTAAAAAGCGCGAAAGCTAGTTTTTAATAATTATTAGTAGGTACATGAAAATACCTCAGAGATACGAACACTATTTTGGTACAATTTATAGTATTTTATAACACGGTTTAAAACCTAATTCCCGGGTCCCTTCCCGAGGGTACTGTAGCGCAAAAGTAATGCCGGGGAACTGGAGGGCCCACTGGTATTATGCAAGGAGGCATGGCAAGGGCAATGAGTTCTATGAAAAGATGTGATGAAAGTGGACTGGAATGTTAAGTTAGGTTTTATTTTTTAAACGTTGCCCCACTGGCAGACTTTTCTTTGACATATGTATGTAAGTATGTCACTGCTGCAGGTGAAGTAGACGTGAAGTGCAATTAAGAGTCGTAAAACTTATTATAGGTAAAACGGTGTATAACACCGTAGGTAGTTTTATTTTTAAACGTTAAATAATTTGAATTCATCATGACGAATACAGAAATGGTAATTAATTATCTATAAGAAGCAACAACAAGGGAAGGTAATTCAATGTCTATAATGATAACACAAAGGGTGGCCAATTGATCACTGTCACAATGCGGTGATACACAACAACACATTACTTGATATTTCAGATCATCATAACAGTATAAATGAATATAGTACATAACGAATATTTTATTACATTTTATTCCAAACTAGCTTTCCGCCCACGGCTTCGCCCGCATGGAATTTTTAGATTTCCCTCGGGAATATCAAATTTTACAATAAAAGGCAGCCTATGTCCTTTCTCAGGGTCTGTGCCAAATTTCACCAAAATCGGTTGAGAGGTTTAAGCGGGAAAGCGTAACAGACAGACAGACAGAGTAACTTTCGCATTTATAATATTAGTATGGATTATCCCTCGGTTTCCATTAATATGCAACGACCTTGGCTACTTACATCCTTTGCTGACAAAACCATCATATCCGGCTGCTGTTATTTGTAAATAGAAAGACTGTCTTAATGGAATCGATTTATAATTAATAATGGTTTAATCCAGATAAAACCATATTAATTATGAATCTAGTCCATTTACAATCAAGTCTCTGTTTTTCATGAAGCTCTGGGCTGACACTAAAAAATAGTATCCTTTAATTAGTTGGTACAACGCACGAAGCATACCCGCAGCCGCACAAACATTTTCCGCCAATTTAACATTGGCTTTAAAATGGCGCAAGCCGTTTCTATTAATTAGTTGTAACGTACTGCCGCGCTCTTCATTACAAGTAAATTCCATGTTTATTATTACTCTGAGCGTACAATATTAGTTTAGTGCGCTATAATGACTATGTATGTGGCTTGTATGACCTCCTCGGAATATAGCTCAACAACTAAACTGTTGGCCGGGGTTCGTAGGGATAACTCACGCAAAGTGATAAGAAACTTGCAGAGAAGAGCATCCATTCTTGTTCTTAGAACAATGCTCTTGAGTCAAGTGATAGTTATCTAACGTACACGCTTTGTTCACTTAATTAACTTCACAAATTGTCGTCCTTTACATCGATAAGGCGACGACGACGGACGGTTTTAAATCTCTAAAACCAATTCTGTGTCAGACGTCGGACTTAAGGCCAAAACCGACGGAAACTTTTATGAAGGCCCATGAGGAAAATGATTGAACATTGAATGTTATCAAAGGGATATAATCCCTGGTAGCGGGAGAGCAGTGTAGAATTTAATTTATGAATAATTGAAAATAGAGGTTAAAGGTATGTATGGTCGTTATCGGCGTGCCTTCGGGAAATAAACGGTGCTAGCTTTTTTGTACGGAGTTCACGTTCAATTGATAGAATCAATACTTTGGAATTGGCAAGACTTATTTGTAATGAAAAATGTTGCTTAAAAATGAATTATTATTAAAATAGGAGTCACGCATTGCTAGTTTTCTTTTTGACATGGGTATACCCGGGTCAAAAGCAGCATCTAGCATGATTAACTAAGAAAACGAAATAAAGCAAGAATAGTGCGAACTGAAGCTACAATCGTTCTCCAGAGTCAGGACGAAAAACTTCTTAGATGACAGCTATTCTGCTAAGTTTAAGGAAATCTCGGAATATTTTAACTAAAAGTACATTACATATATTGATTATGAACAAAATTGTTTAATAGTGAAGCTCAGTTCCTAATTGTGTACTCCTTAATGTATGTAGGTCGTAGCTTGTGCTTCACTAAACTTGTTCATAGAATTAAACAAATAATTACGGATATCCTTTTCAAAAATATGGTTTACGAGAACGGCAAGTACCCACTTGAAAGAAAATGAAGGATCAACATTAATTCGTTCTGAATAATAATTCATTTTACGTTATGATAAAATATTCGCTGCGCACTTGCGCTAGTCACGGTAATCCATCAGCAAACATATCCCAAAATGAATTAACGAAAACACTGAGCGTTTTACGTTAAGCTTGTTAAACAATATTATTGTTTAAATACATTAACGTTTTATTTCAATCAGCAGTATGTGGCTAGAATGAATGCAGTGCACTATTATGATAAAAGATTAGTCGCGCGGCGGGGCGGAGGTGGCGCGGCAGAGCGCGCCTCCGCTCGGCCGCACTCTACAAACGTTTGCTCTCATACAACTCCCCACAACTGTTCACTCATTTGCATTTCGCAGTCTGTTAGGTAAGCCTTCGCCACAGAATTTGGTCTGCACTGCTACTTAAGTAGGTATAACACTAACAGACAGACACCAAAGTAGGCTGACGCTGCATGGCGGCTTCTCGCGCCTGCCTTATCTTAATATGTGTCAAGTAAGCTACCGTTATTAGGATATTTTAGAGGATTTGCTTTATCTTAAGATACTCGTGATATAAAGGCACTTTCAGAGTGTCTCATGAAGCGTAAAATTATGGTCGGTAAACTCGCTAGTAGAGAACTTGAGCTCAGTTCCAATGTATTCGGAATACGTTCATAAAATTGAAGCTGTCTGTGACCAGTATTTATGGACATGCAGGGTGTCTATTTGTATCTCAGCTCGGTCCACCGCGGGTATTTTATATTGGTTTCGGAACTCAAAAGATATATTTAAACCGTAATTAGGTTTTCTTTGAGTAAAATTGGGCTTTTCCGTGATTTACGAATCACAAAAAACAACATTCGCGCTCACTCTGCTTGATGGATAAGTAATTAACTTCAGAAAAATCTTTTAAACTTGGCCAATCAAGATGAAGTGACTTTTTATGTTTATATAAACACGTTCAGCTGTGGGCCTACTGTGGTCCATCACTTTTCAGAGTAGATAAAGCTGGTCCAATTTTTCTCGCCATCATGTCTGATACGCCATGTGTTCGGATAGTGTTCAGATTTGTCTTGGTTGTTTTATATTCACTTTGTGTTCTACTCTTTATCTCCATGTTATTATCTTTGGCTCACTAAACATAGATATTTTATTGATTTAATGCTGTTTTAAATTTTTACAGTAACTTCTTTATTTCATTAAACAGAAGCGCAAATTAAAAATGTTTAGTTGCCAGGCGATATTGTAAGAGTCAATAAAAATAATTTGCCCCCTGATATTGCAGTCCCCTACTAATAATATCTCACCCTCTTCCGTTTTGATGTCGTGGGATTGAGGGATTATATCGGATTCGGAAGCTATATCTACCCGTTCTACATGACTTTAGTCGCCAATTCTTCAAGCTTGGCCACCATCAAGACGAATGAAAAAGAGATGATTTATAACGTTATATGAAAAATTTAAGGTTATATAAAATGTCAAAATTACTTTCCTAAATCGTAAGTATAATGAATGTATTACTTAAGTTCCCGGGAGAGCAGAGTTGGATTTTTGTCCATTTCACTGACGGCGCCAACGATTCCAATTTTGCTAATATTTTTGATATGATCCGCTCTCGAAATCAGTAGGTACATTCCCTGTCAGAATCTTTTTATTTTAAAGAGTATTCTCGTACAAAATTAGAGCACATAAAAAGAAGTCTCTCCAAGCAGCGGAAAGAAACAATATATTGAGCTCATTAATCAATGTCAGGACCCAACAATGACCGGATACCTTTTAAAGATTGATCTCGTGTCGTTCCCAGAAATATGAAAAACAATAGACGCGATACCAACACTGACGTTATAGTTTTAGCTCTTAGCTTATAAATAACTTTTTATATGACCTAAGTAAGGACTGGAATGAATTTGTTGTTGAAGCAAACCCACTACGGTGTAAAGTTTACTTTGTAAAATGCAAATACATAAAACACCCCGAAGCACATACCCATAAAAATCTTTACTTCAACATTTTATATGCGAATAAAATAAAATAAAAAATACCGAATTTGTAAAACCGAACGATTTTCTGGCACACAATACAATACAGGCAGCTATAGCCATGCAAACGTTAAAAGCTACGGTCGCTTCCCCATTCCTATTGTTTCGCGCGAGACAGACGAAATTAAGGCACATCGTTTTATATTTTCGTTTTTAATTCACGCAGTTGAAAGCGAAGTTTAAAAAGCAGATAATAACCTTTACAGGGAGTATAACCACAGTAGACAGAGAACAGTAGATTATCTAAGGCCGCCCGCAGAGTTATTTGCCTACTCTTGCGTTGAACCCTAGGGTTGTCACTTTGATCTAAATGTATGGAATAAAAAGCATATTATGATTGAATATTTTACCAATTTATAAATTTAGTAAAAATAAAAAGCCTTTATTCACATAACATTTATTATAATAAGTTACAAATTTGATACCGAGAAAATTTTTAAGACTAGGTACTTAAGTGTAACACTAAATTATATTCTAAACCTCGTAGATAATGATAAATTTTAAGTGATGTGTGATATGGGAAATCGATATAACTGGTTCTTATCAGAGAAGATTGTAAGTGATGAGTACTTAAATGTAACACTAACACAATAATATTCACAAGCTTATAACTAATGCTTAAATGATATAAAACATGAGAATAGAAACAATAAATATGTAGTTCTTATGAAAAAGTAGACATTAGTAAAGCTAAGATTATGTATGGGTAGCGAATATTTAACAAATGATACCTTACTTTAATAAAACCGCAAAGCCTTTTTAGCCTCATTAGTTTCTGAGGTACAATTATAATGATTGTTTATATAGGTACTGTGTAATGTTTGTTTACATAATCGGATAGCATCAGCTAGCTCAAATGCAACAAAGGCGCCAGCACCTCGCGTTACTGTTGTCGACGCGCGCGTCGGAGGGATTAAAGGTTATAATGTTAAAACTAAAATTCTACGCAACCCAAAGCGTCAGTCGGTCACATTTTACTATAATTTTATTAACTTAATATTATGATTAAGACGCCATATTTGGATCAAACAACACATAAGACAATAGAAAAAAATTAATAGTCATTTGCAATATTGATTATTGTGAAATTGCCCTTATTACACTATACGCGACAAATACGTTTACTTAAAAGATATTTCGTACTCAATACTCTGTTTTATAGTAAAACTGGGCCTCTTAAAATAAACATAACTTTAAACGTAGTATCCAGGAAGAAAATCTGAGAATACAATTATATGGAAAAATGCGACTCGGGTACGCTCTTAATAAAGCAAATAAACTGTGAAACAAACAATACATATATCACATTTTCTAATAAGATTTAAGTTGTACTTACATTTCTGGTTCAGTAGGAAGTATGAAGAATGATAAGTCCGGATTTGCGAAATCATTATTGAGGCACCCGAAAACACTACAATATTTTTTTCCCCCTTTTGAAGTCATGATACTCGTAATAATTAATATTATGGTAAGTGGCCGGCGAGAACTGACGATCGCGAGCGGTCATGTAATTTACGCGCGTGCTCACAGTCACGCGGCACAGCCCGTATGGCCGCCATCCTATACCATCCTATAATAAGCCAGCGTGTGCGTGAAATCGCGTACCGACACGGCGCTCGGCGCGCACGCATACATTCAAACCGAGAGCGGCTCGTTTATATGAAGATGTTTTACTGTTCTCTGTCTATTGTGGTATAACGCCGCGGTCGAAAGCTGTAAAATGTGCTCTTTTATTGCTGTTTTAATTACATTCTTCGCTTTCGCCCGCTTCCTTTATTTTGCGCATTTAATTTTCATAACACAATCGGCAATTTAACATGTCTGTTACGTTCTGATGTTCTTTAAATTCGTACTCACATGCACATACCTATCCAATAAAATTTTTGTATGTTAGGAATTTTAGATGAAAATGGCATCCTGTAATGATTAGTATAATAGCCACGTAAGTATAATCCAGATGGTAATGAGTTAATACATGTTTCTTTACTGCAAATAAATAAATAACCAAGTTCCTCGTGCTTATCCCGTCTTCAGAAACACAAATATTGACATAATTAATAATAACAGAGCACGTCCGTTCACTACTCGTGTTGAATTATAACTAAAGGAAATACTATGTGTTTCTGTATCTCATATTTCTTTAGTGTCCCTTGTGTTATATGAAGAAGTATGTTTTAACGAGTAGAGTTTGAAATAAAATATGAAAATTCATACTTATGTTATAAACATAAAAGCATCTCGGACTGTTTTTCAAAATCAAAATTGGTGAACCGTTTTGAATGAGATTTGAACATAAAACTTACATGTGCAGCACCGTACATATGAAAGAAGCGAATTTTCTTAAAGAATAAGAGAGATTTGGTGTGAGACAGAGCCGCTTTGACTAGTTCCATGGCGATGCTTTTAGCCTTTTGGGCATTTTCTTGAAGCCCTAAGAGTCCTTCGGTCTTTTATTTTGTACTAGCTGCCCCACACGGTTTCACCCGCGTTTTTTTTATATGCCCCGCTTCTATTGGTCGCAGCATGATGTCATATGGCCTAAAGCCTTCCTGAATTAATGGGCTATCCAACGCAAAAATAATTTTTCAAATCGGACCAGCATTTCCTGAGATTAGCGCGTTCAAACAAACAAACTCTTCAGCTTTATATATTAGTATAGATTACAATGTTTAACGGTAAGGGTACCATGTATTCCTGGTTAAATTAGCCGTTTAGTCAACCGCCTGGCCTTTGGAAGTAATGTTCGCTCCGCTCCGCTCTCTCGGCTCGCTAGCGGTTAATCACAGTTCTAACCTAGTCCATTGGGTCGGAGGCCCTGGCTTATTGCGACCATTTCGATTCACATGTGATTAAACATGATAAACATTTCCAACCTAAATTTAAACTTATTGAAAATCTTTCGAGCTATTAGTTGAATGATCGCCGTTTAAAAAGGCTAGGTTGTTAACTAAACGGCTCATTAAACCAGCTGTAATATATACGATAGGCACGGATTTTTATTAGCTTACTAGCTTTCCGTCCGCGGCTTCGCCCGCGTGGAGTTCGGTTATATCGCGGTTTTAGATTTCCCTCGGGAATATCAAATTTATTCGGGATAAAAGGTAGCCTATGTTTTTTCTCGGGGTCTAAAGATTGTCTGTGCAAAATTTTATCAAAATCTGTTGAGAGGTTTAGGCGGAAAAGCGTAACAGATAGACAGACACTCAGACAGAGTTACTTTAATAATAGTATGGATATTATAATATTAGTATATTAGTATGGATATGGATAACGTACATATGTTTGGGTAGTTTTTGCTATTCAATTATAAAGCTATTGAGCAGAGATTTTGTATACGCGTTCAGTTTGGATGACAATGCGTGGTTAATTGTTGTGACGTCATTTTAAATCCTACTTGGCGGAAAATTCAAGATGGCGGATAACGGACATGGCGCTGACGATTCATTAGGTCTTATTATTTGTATTTAATCGACAAACGACATTGCAACAATGACGTCATGAATAGAGAAACGTGTCCAGCGATAAGTAAAAGTTACCATCTTTTAAGTATCTATCACACATTTATTTTTTACTAGCTGTTGCCCGCGACTCCGCCCGCGTGTTGATATAAAATAAGCGCCTGTTAAAATAATGGGAGCAATATATACGCCCGCGTTTGCCCCATTTTCGTAAAAAAAAATTTGTTACTGCTCTGCTCCTATTGGTCATAGCGGGATGTTTTATAGCCTATTTCCTTTCTCAGGCTCTAAACTATCTGTGTACCAAATTTCATTCCAATCGGTTCAGTAGTTTTGGGGTGAAAGCCGGATAGACAGACAGACAGAGATACTTTCACATTTATAATATTAGTATGGAAGTATGGATTGAAGTATGCATACACACGTTACGTCGTAGTGTAAAACTGATTTACATCCGTCACCTCATACCAGGTTCAGTTGAAAACCAGTGTCAGGCATTAGTTTTTTGTCATTTTTGCTGTACTGGGCCTTTTTGGTGCAGCCGCGAGGCAAACTTTGCAGCATTTTTTTTTACATCGGGGGTTTTACATTCTGTTTGAATTTTATTTGTTGCTGCCTGATAATATTTATTTTAGACGTATTGTGTGTTTTAAGTCTGTGTTGAATAAATGCATTTTCTTCCTTTCTTTCTAAAAACAAAAAATAAAAGTGAAGTTCTTTTTTATTGTTACCACACTTCATAAAAAGCTTGTTTTTAAAAAGGTGTGTTACTTTATTTACATGAAAATTTTAGTTGACACCCTTTCTATATATTACCCTAGAAATTATAATGTTCCCAATCTTGAGACACCATGAGTAGGCCATGATCTAAGACGCGGGCCCTGCGTGAAATGAAATGAAATCGTTTATTAAACAAGTAGGATCACTGATCACTTTTACACGTCATGTTTATTTTTTATTTTATTTTTTTAACTAGATAAAGCCGGCATTTCCTAACTGACTACCTCTGAGAAGAAATAGCCGAAACAAACTCAGGGATCATCGTCTTTTTTCAAGTCCAGACATTAAAAATGAAAATGTTTACAATAATTTACCTTATAATTATGCATATTGCTTAATAACAATGCTTAACAGAGCGAGTAGCTCAGTCCCAAGCTTTTTTGTCTTCTAAATAATCTGTAATTTTATAATACCCCTTTTTGCAAAGTTTGGCCTCTGGGTCTTCGAAGTTTTTGGCTATAGGACATGCCGGTTCCTTCACGATGTTTTCCTTCAGCATTTTGAGAGCAGTAGTGATGAAATAACTTACACAAAGTAAAGCACCAGATGGGGTACGAACCTTCGACCTACAATTTGTAAGTCGCGGCCAATACCACTAGGCCACAGCTGCTCTTTTCCTGTGTACCGTAGAAATGCGAGGACCCGGTACCCCGAAAAGGCAGATGACCAACGCATAGGTGGTTTTTTAGCCAGTAATTGTCCGGCACACCCCTCCGCATCACCGAGTGGAGGATAGTCCATGAGGATTTTTCCACCTTCGGAAAAAAAAAGGAGGCCACCGCGGCTCTATAAACATCGTTTGATATCATCCAAGTAAGCCGTACCCATGGCAATCATTCCCTTCCATTACGTATTGTGTACCTGTTCATATTATTATTTTAATTCTGTTAACTTATTTTATAATAGTCAATATATATGGATACGATTTTAATATATTAAGTATTAGTAGAAGATCACTTTAACACGGAAAGCCATCAAAAGAATAGAAAAAAAATGAAAAGAAAATATTGCCACCTAAAAACCGACACGCTTTAGTATAAAAAACCAGAAGAGCAATCACATTTTAAGGGCACTACACACCTTCCAATATATTGCAGGAAAAATACTGACGATGCAAATTGCATACAGATAGTTTGGAATATCGTGAGGGACCAACCGGCAGTCGACAAATTTTGTTTTGTTTATATGTGCATAAAATAAAAATAAGGTAGTGTATTACTGACGTAATATAGGTTCAATATAGCTTGAGATTTTAGGTATTACAAGGATTTTATGGTAAAAACAATTTTTGAATGTTACTTGGACGAATATAAAAGGGTGATAAAATCATGACACATTCAGTGGAAAAGAGGGGAATACCTTTGGAAACTTTTTTACATTTTCACATTAAATTCCAAAATTTTCCAGGAACATCGTAATAAAATTTCTGTTTTTCTATGTTACATTTTTTTATGAGTTAACAACGATTTTCACCCTTTTAAGAGTTGTGTCGTGTCATGTTGCGTTAGTATTTCGTTTTTTAAATTGAGAGAATTATGAGAGTAAAATTTCAAGGACGCGTCTCGGTTAGTTACACTTCGTAACACGAGAGAGAATAAAGATGGCGATGCTGATTATTTAGTCAAAAAGCTTAGAAACAGTTATAAGGCGAACATAACAATCCTTAAAATTAGGACTAAAAGGAGAAGCGGTTTACGCACAGTTTGATGTTTGATATAAGGCGGTTCGTTTAGTATGAACCGAATAATTTAATTTGAGTTGTAACAGAATTGGTTGGAGCAGACGGTTCGTTTATCTGCGACTATTTATCTTAAGCCGTCTATTATATTTGCGGCCTTGAATAACACGAATACTAGTTTAATTGTTTTCAAAATGTCTAGTCTAATAGATACTCTGTCTATCACGAATCAAACTTAAACTAAACGTAAACCTAAAAGGCAAAAAATCATCAAAACGTCCTCTAAAAGGGGAAGACGTGGCTCTATAAGCGATAGGAAAAAAAAGTATCTCGGTTTTTGTGTAACGACTTTCAATTTACTGAATACGAGTGCCCTCGTAAGGGTTGGAGAGGGGAGGTATCACTCCACATCGAGTCAAGTACATTCGTCTGCCAAATAAGGCGTAACTTACTCCACGCCGCGAATTTATGGCGTCTATGAAACGAAAATACGTTTCGTTTTTATTTCTGTAAAATTTCAATTTCACACTGCGCTGCCCTATGCCTAACTGTGGCCGTAAAGCTGGCAGTTAAATTTATTAACAAACATTTACTGAACTGTATCGGTTCCGATTAGTTTTAACAAATATGTGTGGACTATTCTGCCGCCGTAAGGAAAAAAGACGCATCTAACATCTCATGTCTTTTTTCCTTATGACGGCAGTATTGTGCGCAATATGTAAACAAAATACAAAATAATAATAATAGGACAGCATTATTGCGTGGGTTTGATCCCCGCGCAGTGCATATATTTGTATGCATGAATATGAATATCTGCACAGGTCTTGTTGTGCCTCGGAAAGCACGTTAAGCTGTTGGTCCCGGTTACCATACGAACATCTAATGGCAGTCGTTACGGGTAGTTGGAGCCCTTAAAATTCCAACAATTGCTCTAACTGCAATGCTTTGATATCACCTTCGGTTTGTGGACGTCAGACGGCAGTCGCTTCATGGAAAATATCGAAGTGTAGCCAAAAATCAGTAGTTAGACTAGTAAAGCGGACACCAGACTCCAAAGCTGAAAAAGCTTCGGATGCGACTGGGATTAACGCTGGGATGATGATGATGATGCACACAAAATACCTTACAGTACTGAGCTGTAAATCTGGTGCATTGAGTTTTACCTGTATGATAATTTCTCTCTGGTTTATAAGAAGGGGGCGCAAGCTGCTGCCATTGAATCATTACACAGTTCTTAACAAACCTGAACTTATAATCTTCGCCAGTATTATTAAAAAAATCTTGTTGCATATATTTTATTCATGTTTTGTTACCTATTGCACTTTTTTTGGAAACATCAGAATTTGTAAATCTAATAAAAAAAAACGGAGGTTTCAACTTCGTGGGTGCCGGCAGAAGTGAGTACTTGATTAATAACGTTGTGCATTTTTGAATATTTTGGACTGTTTACATATTTTAAACACTTTATATTTACGAATTTTACAGTTGATGGCGGCCGAGCCATCAGCAATCACCATCAGAAGATATGCGTAGCTAACTGTATTACAAACACATACGCACACTCGAGCAAGCGCCCTGTTTCTCTTAAATGAAACAGCAAGAGTAGGCATACATTTTCGCCGTATAGTAGAAAGAGAAGAGGATATTACTTCCTTCCCTACGCAGCTACGCGGCTATTCTACCTCCGTCTTACGAATTTTCTATCAGGTCACGTCTCCTGACGCCAGTTTAACATTTTTTACCCATCTGGAAAAAAAGTAAACAACAGCATCGCTAAAGAAGTTTTTAGTCCAAAATCATTTAATTACTAAATCCATGCCAACAAGTTTTTTTACTGTATTGTACCAACTAATTGTTTGTTTCGTGCCACCGAAATAATTATTAAGTAGCTCATCTAATCTTTCTAATTTATTGTTATTTATAACTAGCTGTGCCCCGCGGTTTCACCCGCGTAAGCTTCGAACCGAAAGAGCTCAGTTGATATAAAATAAGCGCTTTTTAAAATAATGGGAACAATATGTACGTCCGCGTTTGGTCCCGTTTTCGCAACATTTTTTGTTCCTGCTCTGCTCCAATTGGTCATAGCGGGATGTTTTATAGCCTATGTCCTTTCTCAGGCTCTAGTCTATCTGTGTACCAAATTTCATTACAATCGGTTGAGTAGTTTTGGCGTAAAAGCCGGACAGACAGACAGACAGACAGACAGAGATACTTTCGCATTTATATTAGTATGGATGAATTCGCGAATTTCTTCTGTTATATTCACCACATTCACACTGAGAAGAAGAATTCACCCACTCGTACTGTGCGAGTAATGAGGAAACTGACGCGACAGCTGTCAACAGCATTGTTCCATAATGTATGTAACTAATCACTTATTTATTGTTTTAGTAGGAAATTGTGAAATTAAGTGATAAATGTGATTATTTCCTTATTATGTCTACTTTTACTTATTAATCTGGGAAAAAGAAAACATCTTTGTTCGGTACAAACATATTTCTATTTACAATCAAGGGTTAAAAGTGCATTACAACTTTTGAACTTTATTGCAATAATAATAAGGATCACAGGTCAAAAGTGGTACTCCACTTTTGACCCTTACTGTATCTACGGACTCATGAAATTTACGATGCATTTACAAATGTTCTTATTTCTAAATTACCGCCCTATTGAAATACAATGTACATAAAGCTACGTCGTAGGTACCTAATTTGCATATTTTATCTTGAATTTCTCAAAGTTCCCTTTAATGTCAATTTAATATATATTTTATTTCAAGTTCTGTGACGAATAGAAAAAGAGATAACGAGACACCGCCGCCTCTCTCCATGATCACCGCCACGAATTATGTGCTCCGAGCCTTGAATATTAAATGAAGGCGGCAAAAAGTAGCAAGTCTGCCTCAGCTTGCCTAAAATTACGGTTATCGAGCCAATCGGTTCCTTGACACAGTTCGCGCTAAATGTATCCACCGAACTCCCCTGACACGAGAAAAAAAATACCCCAAAAAGTCATTCACTTTTTCAATAAGCTAAGGAGATGTGATTTATAAATTAAAAGCTTTCAACAAATTGACGTTCGACTGGGTACTTGGAAATGGGTACAATAAGCCACTAGTTATTAGGCTAAATTGTTATTTTTTATGTCATTGCTTACGACCAGCAGTCGGTTTATAAATTGCAGGTAGGCAGGTATATTTAACGTGAAATTGAAACTCAATAACTTTATTATTTACATCAATTTGTGAGTATACCGTGAGCTTCTACTGGGTTCGCAAAATAAATATCTTTTTATTTACCAATTTGTAGGGTAAATAGTCGTGAATCAACTCTTTTCAATTGGACGATTAATTGGGTATACTTTACGTACCCTATTCAATATTTTAATCAAGCGCAGTAAACTGTCTACTGTACCAGAATGGGGGTTAGGGACACATAATCTCAGAGTTGCCAATACCCATCTGAGAAACCCTATTTTTCCAATCTCTTGGGGCTTTCCATTGAATCAGTGCTGATAAGCATCTTGTACCTACATTATTTAGATACCTGTTACTTTTCAGTTACTCTTTTCTATCTGATCTCGATAAGGATTGTATGCCACATTCCTTTGAGTATATATACACTTTCTTAAAAAAAAAAGGCTTACACAATGTGATTATAAAAAAATAAAAAAAACTTTAAGGAAAAGCCCTACATAAATCGTTTATTATTGTTGCATCGATAAATGTCATTTTCTGGCGACATTTTTATAAAAAATATCGTGTGTATATTATTTGAAATTGATGAATGGTGTACTATCTATAAATATAATCTCAATCCAGTTATGTGACTGAGTTCAAACCATCTGGGCTATTCACAATCTGGGTCAACCTTCAAAATCACCCGACTGGCTTGAAATCCGTACTTCAAATCCGTCCTCACATTCGTTAGCCACGGGCCGGGCAGTTGAAATCTGGACGGGATTGGCCTTAAGACATCTTCAGGTGACAGGAAAAGACTATTGAACATGAAAATAAGAAACATGGGCATAGTATATAACATTTATATTTTATTTGTTTTACATATGTAGATAACTTCATATGTTAAATCTGTGTTTCCAGAAGGCATACCACTACTTCCACTACCACTGTATAAGATATTTTAAGGGTGAGAGATTATTGCCATCAAACTTGGGAGAGTATGATTGTAATACATTATAACAGTACTGTACATCTGGGGTGTATTGGGGTCCCACCACCATCTTTGGGACTCAAGTCAACCCCACCTGCCAGACGGTGCACCTGCTGACTTACGGATGGGGCCCTAACGCCGGCTTCCCCTTGGGGGTTGAGTGGTCAGACGGCAGTCGTACTCGTAAAAGCCAAACAAGGCCAAATGTGAACAGGAACTGTAGAAAGGAACGTGTTACGGTTAGGGCGCCGCCGCAAAATGGCGCGCCGGAGCCCCGCCCGCCTCCTGTGACCTGTGGGCTAGGGCTACCGTATCGTACGTTATCGTACGTTAAGGCACGCATTTCCGCAGCTTGGGCAAAATGGCGTGAGGTGACAGGTGTCATTTGTGACCCCAAAATGCCGGTTAAGCTTAAGGGACAAGTCTAAAAGACCATCATTAGACCTGTTCTTTTGTATGGCAGTGAGGCGTGGCCTGTACTTAAGCGACACAAGCAGGAGCTGCGTGTCACGGAAATGAACATGCTGCGGTGGATGTGTGGAGTAACACGGAAAGACCACATCAGGAACTCCCGCATCCGTGTCAGTATTCGGTCACGTCTTACAAAATCCGATACGTAGGTAACAAATGTCTTGCCATGCCGCCTCCGCCGGGTCGGAACAAGTGAGGTAGACCAAAAAAGTGCTGGCTTGACGTTGTAAGAGATGACATGCGTGCCAACAATCTCACACCACGGGATGCCAAAGATCGTGCGAAATGGAGGAGTAATTGTAGAAAAGCGGACCCTGGGCTCCAATTATACACTGAGATGATGATGATGTACATCAGGCTCTGTAGGTACACTATTACAAAGCAGATAATATTCTTCTGGACAAAAGATTTTCTCCAAATAAATCCATACAAGAACATGACGTTTATGACTTCATATTTCTCTTACATAAATAATAGTTTCTAGAAGCTGAGTTATTGTAGGGAAGTTAAATTCATTTATTTCTCTAGATTAGTTGCGGGCGACATCTCCATTCGTTTATAACATTTTGTAAATAGCTTCTAAGCCGGTGACAGTTATGAATTATTCCGCGAGACACAGCTTCCTATCCCAGATGCCATGTCTAAGAATGATCCTAGATTACTAAGATTATATTTAAACAGATATAAAACGGAAATTTTGGACAAGTAGTTGGAATAGGCTTTGGTTTGTACCAATACATATTTAAACTACTTTTTGTAATAGCATCAATTTCCATAATAAACTTGTGTTTTTTCTTTGAAAATACATTTAAAACTGAATACCAGGAATCAATTTGAATATCGCACGACGAGTATTGGTATAGACGTAATGCTTTTGGCAAATATTTAACTTTGCTTCACCCAAACAACGTTATCTCGATACATGCAAATGTTCTACTCGTCTCTTTTAATAACAGGACCCCTGGTTCTGTTTTAGTTTAATATCTGGACGACACTAAGTTATTATACAAGGTGCCTGGCTGGCAATATCTTGTAATTCACGAACAACAACATGCTGCAGTCGGCACACCTACTCTGCGAAGACAAGATATCGCTTCAAAACTTAAATAGATAGCCATCATTATTTGCTCGTATAGCTTACAAACAAATCGAATAAATGATCTATACAAAACCACGATATTACTCGTTTAATAAAGAAAATAGACGTTCGCAGACGGTAAGTCCGTCTTTCGGAAAAAGTATAGCTGTAATTTATTTTCCTAAAAAAATTACTTCATCTCCATCTCAGAAGGTATGTCTATTAAGTTTGACGTAACCAAATAGTAGGTAAGTTAACTTCGATTTCACTGAAGCTAAAAAAGAGAGTAATAGGAATATTTGTTATGAATTAAATATTACGAACATTTCTGATTGTACACCTGATTTCAGGTTTTTAGAAATTCGCTTGTAAAAGGAACCCTTAAATCAATTATCTACATAATATCTAAAGCATTATAACAAAAATAAATCATTATATCTATATATTCATAATATGTATCTATGTGTATGCTTTGTTGAATATTTGTGTGCAATCTTGAACTAGCTATGGGGAGCAACAGAATTCACGTCTTAAGATTAACTTTGCGGCTTTCAATCTGCCCAGCGTTCTGAAACGGTAGACCGGACTACATCGTCCATCAAACTGTTGAATGGAAAATAAAGTAATAAGGGACTAATATAAAAAAAAAACATGCTATTCCCAATCACACCAAAAGTTGACCGAGTCAGGTTTTAGAATTCTGAACGAATATTTCGCTATTGGCAGCCAACAAAAATATTACGAGACTCCATCCAACAACTAAAAAATTTGGAGTGATTGATTTGCCTTCGATTTTTTTTCACTTATTTTAAGCTATGTGGTTTAATGAAAAAAGTCGTCCTCAAAAAGTTGTATAATATGTTTTGCGGCTACAAATAGTATTATACAATGTAATGGCACAATAAATAAAGGAGACAACTAGATGGCTTCTTTTCGTTACTTTTAAGCATCTTTTTGAGGATGACTGTACTCGACTGTAATGACCACGAGTCAATGCTGTAAATGAACCTATATCGTCGTCGTAGAAACGCAACTAATCCTTGGTAAACACGGGATTGGGATCCCAGAGTCCGGGATTATTGCAGGACGGGCTAGCCGACGCCGTCAGATAACGCGAGATGGTTTTAATGCGATATTAGCGAGTTAACTCCGGCGCTGGCCCGCACTAAAGCAATATGTGATAATCATTAGATGGGCGTCCGTCCCCTCGCCATGTATAAGTGATAGATAATGGACTAATATCGTATACACTAACACTTCTTGTTTGTAAACATAGTTGTGATTATAGTTTGATGGACTTGTTAGTAGATTAGTGGTAATCTATTACATTGTGAGGGTTTAAGTGTTCACTTCTGTTCCAACTTTGCTCCTTATTTTCTGCATGAGGTGAGGAAATACGATTCTTATTATAAAGAAATATTATCATTATTATATAGCAGTTAATCTGTAAATACATAATGCCTATAATTACCTCACTGCTGGGACACTGGTCTCCTTTATTCAAGAGAGAGTGGGCTGCGATCTATCACGCGGGCCCAATTTGAGTTCCAGATTTGAGAAATCAATCAATTTGAGACAGAGCTCCGGCGGGATCTCATGGCGACATGGAGAGTGCGATTGTCACAACCCAATGCTGGGCACGCCACAATAGCGGCGGTAAGTTCCCTCTTCGAGGAGTGGCTAGAGAGGCGCCACGGCGCCCTCACCTTCCGCCTGACGCAGGTCCTCACCGGACACGGTTGTTTCGGGAGGTTCCCGTTCCGTATAAGGCTGGAGGAAACGCCAGGGTGTCACCATTGTGTGGATTCCATTGGGTGGAGGTTTGCCCGGCTTGAGTAGAACACCGCCGTGTCCTCGTAGCGGCGATCGGCGGCGATCTCTCGCATCCGACCCTGGTCCAGGCCATGGTCCGGAGCGAGAGTGCATGGCATGACGTCACCTCCTTCTGCGAAGCAGTGATACTGGTAAAGGAGGAGGCGGAGTGCGTGAGGCAGCGGGAATCCCAGCGCCCTCACGCCATTAGCCGCCGCAGGAGACGCCCAGGTCGGGAGACGACACCAAAATCCCAGCCACCGTAGGCGCGGCCCTGCGGGTGGTGAGCAGTGGGCAGCTCGCCCCTCGGTATGGACCAGGCCCGACTGTTTCACGCGCCTCAAGAGATGTCTGCACATCGTGACGGGGTCCACGAAGACCGATGCTTCAAAAAAAAAGGACTCACAAGTTTGACTGATTCATGAATCAATCTTAACAAATCTGTGAATATATACATACATATATACACATGCGATACAGAACACGACGCTTATATTCCCAGAAGGGTTTGTAAGGTCATTTTGCATTAAGTCTCATATAGGGACGAGCTTATTGTCATCAACAGGTCCAGACTTTTGCTAGTGGGAAAATTCTTGATGAAGGTAATAATATCAATATTCTTTGATATTATTACCTTATAATATAGTAATTCTTTGTAAACTTTGTTATATGGGTATGATTAGGTGATGATGGCTTGAAAATAATAAAATAAACACATTTTCGTGCATTTTCTGCACGAAAATGTACGTAAGAACATTATAAGAAGGCTATTTGGGTTGTCTTTTTTAAGTGGGTACTCTTCTACGCATCGCGTTATTGTAATAAGTAAAAATATCTTACGCGTATCAAAGCGGTTTTGGCCATTATGTTATTAAAATCCATCAAAAAATATTTTTTTAAATTAAATACATACTCGATTTACTTCCTATTATTACAAAAAATACAATAAATCTGTCTTCCATCTAAATAATAAATAACAGCGGTCTCACTCGAATTTTTACTACAGAATCTCGATAGCTATTTCGTTTTTCTGAGCAGAAGAAATATGGTTATGGGCCTGTTTATGCGATGGCAAGACCTTTGTTTACGTCAATGTTACGGCTACGTCTTGTTGCGCAGCTTCATACTCCAAGCACGAAATAAAGTATTGAACAAGAAGCAAATAAACATATAAATATATATACCTATATGTGGTTACAAAAAGTCTCATACAAACAAATAACAGAGTTTATGCATCAATTTCCTTCTTGTAGAGATAGCATCTATCGAGTCTCGGTTGGTACCTACAGCTCCCGGAGATTCGATTTAGTTTTTCGCAAGAGGGTGCAGCGATGCATCGCAATATCGGCCGATGTCATCAAGCTTAGATAGATTGAGGGCGCTGTTGAGTCTATCAATCAGTTATATCAGTGGAGAAGAACAGTTGGGTATCACAAGAGAGAGGAAAGGGCGCCCTTCACTCGAATAAATCAATAGACGGATCCCTTACTGTGATTGTTCGTATCATTCGCATTAGTTTACTGTTACTTATGTCACTCGTTTTATTGCGTCGTATAAGTTTTGTATATAAAAATCTCTCGATATGACATATTTTATTGTTTCTTTCATTATTATGGTGATTGCTTTCCTTATTGAGGTCATAGGAAACACAAACGTATTACTCCATCAATGGTATAATTTATCTATCACCGGAGTCTACGATGTTTTTACGGGAGCTTATTTCACTTTACTGATTCTCCAGTTCTTAGTCACCGGAAAACATGTCACTTCGATCTGACAGTGAAAAACAACCCTCGCGTCATTTGTCAACGTCAGCCACTCAGCGCGGGGCAAAACATAATTTCATAAAGACATCGTTGTTCTTGTTACGCTGCGCTGAGTATGGCTCAACCACTTTTTACAGTATCCCCGTCATCGAATTACTTGATAAATTCTTCACCTCAGGAGCGAAGCTTTACATCAAATTATCAACAACCAGTGCACCTTTGTAACAAGGAAACAAGCTTGTTTTCTTTGTTAATCGAGAATGAATTACTTAAATCCAATCCGGGAATTGTAGGTTTCTACAATTGTGTTGACAGATTTTTTTTGTCTGAAGATAAGTATGAAATGTTTATTTATAATTGAATACGCAAATAATACAAAGTAAAGAAGAATTAGGAATCAATTAGTAGTAAGTTTGAAAAATAAATTTGTTGAGGAATATCCCAGTGCCAAAAATTCCAAGACATCTGACTTCTACCAACAAAAAGCACTGAACGAGTATAGTAGAGAAGAGGCTTGTGTCCCAGCAATGGAAACATTGTAGGCTAATTGTGTAAAAATATATACCAAAATAAATATCTATGTGTAATGTCAGAAATAAAAACACTTTTTATATCCATAGAAACGATTGTCTAAGTAAAAAAGTAACATTACAGTAAAAGTTAGGTCTATCAGTGTATATAACTTTATTTTTTCTTTATTCAAAACCTGAATACAGTTTGTTCAGAATAAGCAACTGAATCGATTCCGATCATTTTACAACATGTTATAATTTTTCTTAAATATATTTAGAAATTGATATAGTGGGATTTAAATAAATTATACTACGTTTTATTTTACTATTTACGGCTTAATTTACGGTTTTACATGATATCTGTACATAGATTCTTTACTTAAAAATACTGGACACGTGTCTCGGGTTTCGCATATACAAAAAATAACGTTGTAATAGTACATTACGATATTAGTGCGTAATGATGGTTATAACATGCGAGGCGGAATTTCAGCCCGAGCCGAAGGCGAGGGTGTAATTGAGCCGAGCATATTATAACCAATACGCACGTATATCGTACGACGTTTTTTAACACACTTGCGAGGAAACAGAAATAGAAGTATTTTATATTTTGTTCATTTTAAATAAACTCAATCTGTGAATGCACACTGTTGCTTTCCCTCCATTAGTATTATTATTTGCCATTTAAATATGGAACAGCGCGCAGCGCAAGCCGTGCGGCGGCGATCAGTTCCATAATTACTTGAAATGGAAAATAATGCTGTTATGGAAAATAATGCTGTTATGGACTATAACTTAACTATTTGCTTTGATAAAACACGCGTTTGTTGTGGCCTGCTTTACATATTTAAAACCGGTGGAATTACATCAGCTTTACGAGCAAGGGTGTTAAAAAATATGTAGATCACATGTTGAATCACACAGTAGGGCACATATTGAACGGACGGCGGTTGAACTTGTAGTAGGCACTGAACCATGAGGCATTGTTTATTTGCAACATGCTTTTCATTTTGCAGATGTGCTACAAAAATATTGAAAACGTTCATAGTTGCTGAATTACTTCTAGGTGGATTTAGGACGTAATTGTTTGCGAAAGATTAGTCTAATGACAAATAAGACGAGGGTCGTCTGGGAACAGCCGCGTGTGATTTTAGCACGGAGACCGTTGATTAAGCAACGTCAATCTCAGTACCCGTACGACGATTTGTTCACAAAACAATAAAATAGACACCCGTGAAAATCATGAGCCCCTTTCGAAATAGTTGGTTTTGGATGTAACACAAAGGAAACTGATAAATAATTCAAATGCTGCAATGCGGTCCTCAAGGAATTGACAAGGAGTGTAGTCGCGTGTGTAGAGTCACTGTGGAACTGTGAGGCGTAATAGTGCATTTGAGACTTATTTGACGACTTATATCGAGTCTGCATGCCCAGATATTGCGTGAAAGTTTAACAAGCCTTGTATTAGAAGCACAGGATTGTATTGGTTTCTGAGGCACCACCTAGTGGATACATACATATAATCAGCCAAACAAAGTATGCAACGACGTTCAGAATGTGAGCTGTGGCTGTGTAATTAATAATCATTTTAATTTACATTTCTCCCACAAAATTTTGCAGAGTTGTCACATGTTCAGCTCATAATTATGGGCTGGGTTAAACGCAAAACTAATCAGCTGTCCGCAACATGTAAGTGATTAAAGCCATAAGCAGTATTAAAGTGAAACTTTTATTACTTCCTCTCAAACATTTTCGACTGTGTGTTGCATGTTGCGTGACGGTCGGCCGGAAAGTGAAAGACGCTTGTTAGAGCAGCCAAGGCCAATATGGCGGCGGCTATAGTTCGCAGTAGTAGACCAAAAATTTTTAGTTATATGTCTACAATGTGAAATTCTTTAAAAGCATGTTTTTTTAGTTTTTGAAAATATATTTATTTTAAATTTTTTAATTCGATATTCTTTTTAAAAAAAAAACGAACGTATTGAAAATGTTGGGACATTTTACAGTATTGAGCCGCTCAATCGTAGTACAAAGAGTTAGAGATGGACAAACAAACAAACAAGCAAGCAAGCAAACATACAAGTGAAGCTAATAAAAAGCATGTAAAAAAGGTTTCACTTTTACTGTGGTTTCATAAAAGCACACAATCCTTTTATTTTTCCATCTACATCTTTCTATGTAGTCGCCGGCTGTACCAAAAAGACTTCCTATTTTTGGTAGCAGATAGCATTCTTTAGTTTCTGCCCACCCCTATAGAAACAAAGCATATTTGTACACCAAAATAGTTGACATTCATTAGATTCAACATAGTCACAGTATTATGTTGAAACCTTATGAGGTTTTCACATAATAGGTACCTTTTCAACAAATTTGAGCCGTCGTGGATAACAAAAAGTAAAGTAATTAACGTTTCAGTGGTTTGAAAGTTTCCTCAATCTATGCGTGCGCTGAATAGAACGCCGGCAAACGGCTATAAAATACTATTATTATATTAATAATCCTGAACCGAACTCCATTCTTAAGTGCTAGAAGTTAATCAATAAATGTAGATTACGTGCGTACGTAGTATGTACGTGTATATAATCGAAATGGAATATGATATTGTTGTATCAGTTGGTGCTAACAACCAATTAATTATGAAATTCAATTTGACCGATCAATTTACATTGCTAACGGATCGTACAAAGGAAGAGTTTAGAGTTTCCTGCCATTACTTATCTACTAATCACATTGTTAGCACAGCAATTAGATATGGTATCGTGAAATTAATAAACAACCTACAAGCGGTTCTTTTATAAGCATTATTACGCGAGCCAAAACGTTCGCAGCATTCGTAAACACCTCAAACCTGCCGATTAATGAAGGAACCATCCGAAAAATGTCTATCCCAAGTATCCCTATCACGTAACGAAATATCTATATTTTGATGGGAGGAATTTCATTAATACGTACCTAAGTTCCTAATCTTGTCGAGAGTCCGAAAATAACAGGACTATAAGCATAAATTGAATATGGATATAATTCTCATTAATATATTGATTATAATTAAGTTACCAAAAAGGCTACATCTTCATTGAATATTTAAGTAAGGGCCGCGAGCGATCAGTATTCTGGTCAGATGCTGTTAGTTTGGTTAGGGCGCTTCAAGAGTCTCAGAGGCGATTCCCTAAACAGGTTATCTAACCGCGTTTATATCGTTGGCGTAACACAAATATTAGCATAATTAGTTCGACGTACGTTGCTTAAATATGTGTACGTGCTTTGTCTGATAAATTATGTGCTTAGCTAAGAATCGTCATATTGTGTTCATCAAAAACGTGTCAAAGGTAAAAGATTAGATATCAAACAGTATCATACCTGTCTAGTTATCTCATTCTCATCTCTTTTTCTTCTCACTGTCTGTTGCTAGTTATCTCATTTTTCAAACAAATCTAAAAAAATCTTTCACATTTATATTCCTGTCACGAATGGTCTTATTCGGGTTTAAATTCTGGATACTTGAACCTTGAAATCTGGTTCTTGAATATTTTTTTGATTTCCACCATCACCACCACCATTGCGTAAGACACAATTAATTTAAAGCTGAATATCCATACTAATATTATAAATGCGAAAGTAACTCTGTCTGTCTGTCTGTTACGCTTTCCCGCTTAAACCTCTCAACCGACTTTGATAAAATTTGGCATAGACATTCTTTAGACTCTGAGAAAGAACATAGGCTACCTTTTATCCCGGAAAAATTTAATGTTCCCGAGGGAAATCTAAAAAGCGCGATATAACAGAATTCCACGCGGGCGAAGCCGCGGGCGGAAAGCTAGTAATATTATAAAAATAATGCTGTCATCTGCTCAACAATCTAAATCAAACGCAATGACCGTTGTTGTACTGTCGAAATAACATCAATTGCTACTGATAGTGTGTTACCCCGCGTGATCGAAAAAAAGAGAAGTCAAATGAATGTGACGTGGTGTCGAACGAGTCGTGGTGGCCTGATGGCTAAAACACCAGCCTCTCAAGTACAAGTGTTTGGGTTCGACTCTAGGTCAGGCAAGTACCAAGAATTTTTTTTAAGTTAACTCTTGTATATCTTGGACACCAATGACTAATTAAAAGGTGAAGAAAAACATCTTGAGGAAACCTGGACTTTAAGTCTGAAATGGCCAACCCGCGTTGTGAGGAGACCTGTGCCCAGCAGTGGGACGATAGAAAAGGTTGATGATGATGATGAATATGAATGTAATGTGTAATAATATAAAAATTTAATACCTACGTATGCCGTAGTAATTTTTGATATCAGTACTATATTTTCAATGACAATACAATTGATGCAGTGGCTGAGCGATTGACTGCTGTTCTGCGCGTCGCAGGTTCGATTTCCGCATGGAACAAATATTTATTTGGCTTATAGGTGGTTGTTCGGCGTCTGGTTGTTTATGTATGTGAGTTTAAATGATTGTAAACGCATCCACGATACCGGAGTAATTCGAAGTGTAGAGCAAGTTTAAAAAAAAAATACATTGATAGGAGTATAGTACGACTCATCATCATCCCAGCGTTAATCCCAGTCGCATCCGAAGCCTTTTTCAGCTTTGGAGTCTGGGGTCCGCTTTACCAGTCCAACTGCTGATATGGCTAAACTACGACATTTTCCGTGAAGCGACTGCCGTCTGACCTCTACAACCCGAAGGCGACGTCGAAGCATTGCAGTTAGACCAATTGTTGGACTTTTGAGGGCTCCAACAACCCGTAACGACTGCCACTAGATGTTCGTATGGCAACCGGGACCAACGGCTTAACGTGCTTTCCGAGGCACGACCAGACCAGTGCAAATATTCATATTCATGCATACAAATACTTGCACTGTGCGGGGATCGAACCCGCGCCACCTTGCGCAGCGGCCGCGTCCGCTACCGCTACGCCACGGAGGCTCTCAGGAGTATAGTATGACTAAGTGCGTAAACCCCTGTAGTGGCCAGTCTATTGTTCTCAACCGGGCACAAAACCAGAGCCAGGGCTTACTCATATGACTTAAAACCTGTATATTGGTACAGTTAGAGATTACGGTATCATTCCAACGGTCAATTCAGTACCATACTCGTTGAGCCGGGTGCCACTGCGTTTGTGAAGTAAACCATAAACGAACGATAGCCTATGCGGTCTGGTGCAAATTTAGGTTGTGTTTAGGATTAATCGTCGTAATGTTTATGTTACAGCAAAAGCATGGACTGTGGAAAATCAAAACCTGTTCGAGCTAATCGTGGTCTTTACCAACTAATAGGGTTGTAATATGTATATGATTATAATTATTTCAGCCGAATTTAATTGATGTATCAATCTGAGATTACCTTGCATAATAAGGTATGCAAATTTCAACTCATGGAACGAAATGAGTTGAGTGAATTACTCATAGTAACACATTTACATAAAAAGGTAAAGGAAAACATCTTGAGGTAACCTGAACTTATTATTAAAATACCTACCTAATACCTATTTATATAAAACTAACAAAGTATAACACTAAAAATGCGTTTAAATACACATTTATAAAACACAATTCTCAATAGAGGCATGTTATGAAAACAATAACCTTGTAGAAAGAAAATGGTACGAATATCGGAAACATTTTTACGATTGACTTGATTTTATTACAATAACTGCACAAACCGACGTCTGTAGGGATTATAAAACGCTTGTTGCACGGCTCACAACCGCAAAAACTAAACAAAGATAGCGATAAACAGTATTACAAGAGATTCAGTTGCATTAGTGTGGACTAATGTGGGTAAACCTTATATTGACCTCAGGGATTTGAACAGCAGATACATTGTGATTGCAAGCACATTCAGACAAATTGTTTATTTTTATATAAATGTTAAGTAATAATAAGTCGTGGTGGCCTAGTGGTTAAAATACCAGCCTCTCAAGTATGAGTGCGCGGGTTCGATTCCAGGTCAGGCAAGTACCAATGTAACTTTTCTAAAGTTATATGTACTTTCTAAGTATATCTTGGACACCAATGACTGAAGGTGAAGGAAAACATCTTGAGGAAACCTGGACTTTAAGTCTGAAATCGCCAACCCGCATTGAGCAAGCGTGGTGATTACGCTCAATCCTTCTCTATATGAGAAGAGACCTGTGCCCAGCAGTGGGATGATAATAGGTTAATGATGATGATGATGATATAAATGTTGGGTTTAATACATCAACAAGAGTATAGTAGTGTAACTGTCGTCAACATTGACATTACTGTAAATACACCCGACATTGTTATAATTGTTTATTTTCGACTTTAGAATTGTCAAAGGAGATGAATAAATTGTGGTCCAGCACGAACAGATAATTAATTAATACAGAAAAAAATAAACTTCTAGTATTTGAATTTTCGTCACGCCTTTCATTTCAAGTCTGTGGGAAATTATCAATTTGAAAGAGATAATACTCTTTTGTTTGTTTAATTTTGATTACCATCCGTGAGTTTCAAATGTTGCAATTATTTAAAATAAGTTGATGTATTGATGATTCGTGTTGATGCATTGCTCGAAACGATATATATTTAATTAACTCTCTTTGAGGAGTGGCTAGAGAGGCGCCACGGCGCCCTCACCTTCCGCCTGACGCAGGTTCTCGCTGAACAGGGTTGTTTCGGGAGGTTCCTGTGCCGGATAAGTTGGGAGGAAACGCCAGGGTGTCACCATGGTGTGGATCGCTCTGAAGACAAAATGGAGCATTCGGTGGAGGTCTGCCCGGCTTGGGTAGAGTACCACCGTGTCCCCGTGGCGGCGATCGGTGGCGATCTCTCGCGTCCGGCCCTGGACCAGGCCATGGTCCGCAGCGATAATGCATGACCGGCCGTCGCGACCTTCTGCGAAGCAGTTATGTTGGCAAAGGAGAAGGCGGAGCGCGTGAGGGAGCGGGATTCCCAGCGCCCTCGAGCCTCTAGCCGCCGCAGGAGACGCCCTGGCGCACAGGTAAGTGAAGAACCACGGGTGGGTTTTAGTCAGCAAAAGTCTGACACGCCCTTTCGCTCCACCCAGAGCGGGAGAGGTCATTTGATGAATTCCCACACAGAACACAAAAAAGGGACGGAGGAATTGTTACTATGCGTACTCTACCGAGAACCGTGTTGTGCACTCGGTAACCACAATGCAATAATTTTAAATGTATTTGGGAAAAAATAGAAAATGGTGTAAAAATGATTGGAATCGATTCAGTTGCCTGTTAATGCATCAGGAGAAAATCTACGTGTTACCACGGGTGGCAGGGTTGTGGGAAATCAAACTCGTCACGCAATCGCAGCGCGCGCGGTTATCATAAAATCGGTTTCAAAATAAACATCTTTCGTTATCAAAAACATTTTTTTTTTTTTGTTCTAAACCATATCAAAATACGTATCTATACATTGACAAAGTTTGCGCACTGAATATTATTTTTTCTTGTGTAGTTTTTCACTTACTCACCATATTAGTATAGGTACTATAGTACGCCCCAATTTCACCAGTCAAATGAAACAGAGGGCGAGCCTATTGCCATCGACCGGCCCAAATCCAGACCCTAGGCTACTATAACTCGCGCAAATTAACTGTGCACCTCGCTGGAATGCGACTCCTCTCCCGCTTCCCCGCGTGGCGCCCCGCATTCGCCGTAGGCGATGAGTAGCGTTAACATCTTTGTTACAATTATCTAAATACAGTTGATATCCATTTTATATTTGAGTCCACATGTATAAATTTATTTGCAAAACGTCATGAGTAAAATGATCTAGCATTATGATGCTTTATCATTATAACGACCATTTATTAACATAAAAAAAAAGAAATTTATGTTTTTTTAACATAATTTTCATTTTTTACAAACGGTACGGGACGTTTTATCCCGATTCCATCCGCGGCTTTCGTGTTGGAGCCCGGGGTCCACTTTCTTGCTCAATTTACTCCATTTCGCGCGATCTTTAGCATCCTGTGGTGTGAGATTGTCGGCACGCATGTCATCTCTTACAACGTCAAGCCAGCACTTTCTTGGTCTACCCCGCTTGTTCCGGCCCGGCGGAGGCGCCATGGCAAGACATTTGTGACCCACGTAACACGTGGGTCACAAATGGCCACACCCACGTTTTCGTAAGACGTGACCGTTCCAACGTAGGTCGCCTGCAGTTTGTCTGCTATGTCACGGACATGAAGACAGCCACGGATGCGGGAGTTTCTGATGCGGTCCTTCCGCGTAACTCCACACATCCACCGCACCATATTCATTTCCGTGACATGCAGCTCCTGCCTCGCCTCACTGCCATACAGGAGAACAGGTCTAATTATGGTCTTATAGACCTGCCACTTAAGTTTAACCGGCATTTTGGGGACACGACATCTGTCACCTCAGGCCATTTTGACCAAGCTGCGGAAATACGTGCCCTGCGTGACGCAATGAATGTCGCTGGACGCGTGGAGTACAAACCCCAAGTATTTAAACTGTTCTGTGCACTCGACCATGACTCCGCCTATGCGCACGGACATGGGGTCTGTCGTGTTGCTAGCTATATACACGGTCTTCGCCACATTGAGTTTCAGACCTCCATTCTCGAGGGAGTCCTTTCACACATTCACACGCCGCATCAACCGATCCCTGTCCGCGTCCGCCAGCGCGATATTGTCAGCATACATGAGCAACCTCCGAATCCATGATGCTATCCGACACGACGTTTAATATCACGCTGAATAGAAACGGACTAAGGACGGAACCTTTGTGGACTCTGACGGTGATGGGGAAGGGTTTAGTGTCACCAACAGCGATCCTAACAACGGAATCAGAATTGAGGTACTTGTCACGAAACCCATATTGATCATATTGCCCGGAAGCGGGCGGAAATGACTAGATGAATTCGCGGGGACAAAACCAAAGCAGTCAGTCAAAAAAATCAGAAGTCATTTATTCAAATTAGGCTCAGAATCAGCACTTTTTGAACGTCATTATTACATAAGACAGTCCCCTAAAACGCCCCAAACGCCCATTGATACTTCCTAGTGTTTTCGCTGGGAAGAAGAAGTGGCGTTACAAACTCCCAGCAGCACAGCTGTCCGTTCTTTTAAAAAAACACAATCATGACTTTATACAATACTATGTATAGTAATAAACACAAGAAAATACAACAACAATGAAATTATTTATCATATGCCAGCTAGCCAGGCCAAAATACCAGCAAAGCAAAACAAACCATGGATGTTCTATAGCTTCTGCCTATACCAATGGCAAAAACAGGGAGTTCATGTACGTTAACGTACATCAACGTACTTCATCATGGGTTTATGTCGATTGTCATGACAATGTCAAGACATCTTTCATTTTCTTTTCATCATCATCAGTCTTTTTTATCGTCCCACTGCTGGGCACAAGTCTCATACAGAGAAGGATTCAGCGTAATCACCACGCTTGCTCAATACGGGTTGGCGATTTCAGACTTCCAGGTCCAGATTTCCTCAAGATGTTTTCCTTCACCTTTTAATCAGTCAGTCTTCAAGATATACTCAGAAAGTATATATAGCTTAGAAAAGTTAGATTGGTACTTGCCTAACCTGGAATCGAACCCGCACACTCATACTTGAGAGGCTGGTGTTTTAACCACTAGGCCACCACGACTCATTAGGCCACCACAGGACATCATGACTCTCTCATCTCGTCTCTCGACGTCTTTCATTTACAATGGACAAATTAATTCATTTCTATGTATATTTTTGTGGTTCGCCTGTTGAACATTTTCTTGGTGGTTCTTGTAGTATTTTACGACTACCTTTAGCTTTGTTTCTGAATAAATGTGGTTATTCACTACTTGCTCGATCGACGTCTTCCTTCGATTTGGCTACTCGTAATTTGGCAACGATGTTGCCATATCCTGATGGAGAACCAGCGCTGCACTAATAATTATAGTATAGTAACGTTTAGGTGTTGGTCCTGCGGCATATGTGACCAGCCCATTGCCACTTCAGCTTGTTAATCCTCCCAGCTATGTCGGTGGTCCTCTGTTGGATCACCTCATTTCTGATGCGGTCCTTCAGAGAGACGCCCAATATAGCCCGCTCCATAGCTCGCTGAGCGGTAGGACGCCCTTGGGCGAGATGGAGCAACGACATCAAAAAGGTGGCTGCTAGCGGCTGGCGGAGAACTGCTCAGAATCGAGCTTGTTGGCGTGCCATGATGTGGCAGCTATGTCCAACAGTGGACGAGTAGAGGCTGATGATGATGATGCACGTTTAACTTATGGAGACATTTGACGGATTCGAATAAAACTCAATCTATTAAAAGACAGTGAATAACTCCGGGAGACTGCGATTGATGACCATTATTTTGCCATAACAACATGATACCCACTGTATTTAAACATCAAAATATCATACTAGAATTTTCAACTCTAAATACAATATTAGGCATCATCGAGTTCTGGAGTAGTAAAATATAAACAGAACTATTAAATACAAATATTCTTCGTGATATATAATTATATTGTTTTATTTATATCCAGGATAAACTACCATACAGGTATGGCCCAGCGCCATACTTGTATGGTAATTTATCCTTCTCGAATGACCTCAAAAGTTTAATCAGACAGTTGAGTCTCTGTCTGATTAAACTTTTGATGTCATTCGAGAAATAAAGCTACCATACCAGTATCGTACCACACAAGATGAGACCTAAATATGAAATCAATTAACATGCGTAATCGCTGCACACTGGTGGACATCCCTGCAATTGCAATCCCTGGTAATTGCGTAACCCAAAACAAGTAACAATGGCTTTCTTTTTGACAGTTACAACAACATTCATTACATTACTGATGTTGTTAATAAGACACATTTTTCGTTCATGTGCTTAAAATGATTGAGATAAAGATTAATAATAAAATAATAAAAATCCTTATTGTCGCAAGGTTTACAGTTCACTGGGTGACTTATGTCCTGATACAGGTAAATGTAATGGGCTATAGGCACGGATACTGCCACCCAAACAGTGCGAAAGCTTGTATTTTGGGTGCCAGATTTATAATGTACTAGCTGCGCCACACGGTTTCATACGCGTTTTTTTATATGTCCCGCTTCTATTGGTCGCAGCGTGATGTTATATAGCCTAAAGCCTTTCTGGATTCCACCGCAAAAAGAATTTTTCAAATCGGACGAGTAATACCTGAGATTAGCGCGTTCAAACAAACAAACTCTTTAGCTTTATATAGATTAATATTTTATATAGATTAGTATAGATTACGCAATAAGGGTTCTTGTTCTTTCGATCTTACAACTTCCATCCACCATCCAGTCAGTCCAAGCTGCATTCCAACGTAAATATCGACCGACATAAACAAAATGAATATATTTCGTATTCTGATTATATGCAAAGGAGCAGAAAAACACATAAAATTGTGCTTGACCTTGCTACATTCGTGGGGCCGCATTAAACATTCAACAGCTTATCGGCTCGAGCTATGTTATGAGTTATTCATCTATGCATTATATCCGGTGACACGCCCCTATCACCCTGCACCCCGCGTCCCGCAACCCTTCGAAAAAGGGTAACCTTTACTCTTGTATTAAACAAATATGGTTCAAGGGTAAACCACTCCAAGTAATATTGCTTTGGTTTAAAAACAATCGGTCAATATTCTGTTTTGTTTTCCTTTGGATTTTTTATTAAGAATTTTTTTCTGGAGTATTGAATCTTTTATGTAGGTTAAGTATGTGGTTAAATAAATAAATTACCCCGGGATGGCAGGGAAATTCCGAAATACACTATCAGTAGCAATTGTTTCATTTTGACAGTTCAACAACTCTTACTGCATTATTTAAATTGTTGAGCAGACCAATTTCGCTTCAAAATTATTTAAATTTATTTTAATAGTGTGTTGCGCAATTAGGGGAAGGAGATTCTTGGTTAACACTTGATCAACAAGTGGACCGTTATGATTCATCATCATCATCATTCTCCTGCCCTTATCCCAATTTATTTGGGGTCGGCGCAACATGTCTTTTTCTTCCATGCATCCCTATCAGAAACCATCTCGGCAGTCACCCCCTTCTTAGCCATATAATCCTTCACACATTCCATCCATCGTTTCTTTGGTCTTCCCCTACTCTTATAGCCATCAACATTCATAATTAAGACTCTCCTCACGACATTCTCCTCATTTCTCCGTAACACATGCCCGTACCATGACAACCGATGATTTTACTCATTAAATTGGAAAATCGACTAGTAGGTACAAAAATACTCTTTTTTTTTTTGTTGGAATGGGAAATCATCAAATGATTTCTCCCGCTCTAGGTGGAGCGAAAGGGCGTGTTAGACTTTTACTGACTAAAACCCACCGGTTTTTCTTCACTTGCCTGTGGGACGGCCAGGGCCACGGCTTCTTGTTTAACGAACCCGCAACCCTGACGCAGGAAGCATCGGTGTTCGTGGACCCCGTCACGATGTGCTGACATCTCTTTGAGGCGCGCGTCAAACACGACGCGCCGTCGACTCGGGCCTGGTCCTTAGCGGGCGGCGAGCTGCCCACTGCTCACCGCCCTCGGGCCCACGCCTACGGTGGCTGGGAGTTCGGTGTTGTCTCCAGACCAGGGCGTCTCCTGCGGCGGCTAGTGGCGTGAGGGCGCTGGAATTCCCGCTGCCTCACGCGCTCCACCTCCTCCTTTGCCAGCATCACAGAAGGCCGTCACATGCTTCGCAGAAGGAGGTGACGGCCTGCAATGCAATCTTACTCCGGACCATGGCCTGGACCAGGGTCGGACGCGTTAGATCGCCGCCGATCGTCGCTACGAGGACACGGCGGTGCTCTACCCAAGCCGGGCAGACCTCCACCGTATGCTCCACCGTGTCCTCAAGGCGATCCACACAATGGTGACACCCTGGCGTTTCCTCCCGCCTTATACAGAATAGGAACCTCCCGAACCAACCGTGTCCGGTGAGGACCTGCGTCAGGCGGAAGGTGAAGGCGCGACGGCGCCTGTCTATCCACTCCTCAAAGAGGGGACTTACCGCAGCTATTGTGGCGTGCCCAACAAAAATACTCCTTAGAATCGTATCTTAGTGGAAATTATCGTATCCTACATTATATTTATTATAGTTGAATATAGTAGTTTAAGTTTGCGTCTTTATAGAGGTTTATGTTATAGAGAGGTTTATGTTTAGTTCAATGTTTGCGGCTTTATAGAGGTTTATGTTAATAAAATAACACTGTCTGTATTATGTTTCAATTCATTATTGATGAACTGTTGATAACGAATTGCCTACTTATGATCCCATTTATCATGTTCCCGAAAAAAAACTAATGAAGAACTCCAATGGGAATTTAATTGAAAGAGAATACCTACTACATAACATGTTTTCCGCTTATAAATAGAAAATGGGAGTACTTCCCACGCAAATAATCTATGAATAAAATTGTGATTCGGAAAATCATTCAGATAAAAATATATGGTATATAACAGTTTATTAAGTACAAAAGTACTTGGGGATGAAGGAAGGTATAATATGTTTAGCTAAATATCTTCAATCATCATTTTTTCTTTGGTCGCGTTTGTTTTTTTTTTTTTCTTTACAAGAATATTCCTTTCTATTAAACGGTTTCCAGGACCTACGTAGAATATAAGGGAAGAATAAAATTGTAACCCATGTTTTATATCTTTGTCAGCGACAAATCACACTATTTCTGGATAACTTCGCTGTAGCAGTGCTGTAAGTGGACCTTTTTCTAAGCACTAATTATGTACTTTTCCTGATAGTTACATACGACTGCCCCGTTGGTTTCGTGATTGCATGTGCGACTGCTAGGTCCTGGATTAGGTTCCCAGGTCGGGTTAAGTTCAGTTAGGTTTATCCATTGGAAAAAGTTCAGTAGCAGCCTGGAGTTTGAAAGTTGGTGATGTATGATACGCCGTATCTCAGAATGTTTGATCTTGAATGTTTGAGCGTGGTCGTGTCGGATTGCCAACCCATCGGACTTTGTCAGTAAAAGCAACAGCGAGAGCTTCTGTACTTCCTGCGAAATTGACTAATCTACGATAAGATTGGTCACTGACCGAAATCAGTTGGGCGATATTTTTTTTTACACTAAATACATAGCCGATTGCCAGTGATGGACCACGAAATAAAATACCTACGCGGTTTAAACAGCAGCCAGAAGCTAATATAAATAAAAGGATTGGCAAGACATTTACTCTTAAACTTAAAAAGTAATGACAAGGTTTTATAAATTCACAAAATCCTTTACTGTGAAAAGAAGAAAGCATTTGCAAATGAAAAACGTTTCATTAAACATAGACTTTAATTTCAGTCAAGTGCTTTAATTTTGGGTTTTTGAAACAGACGAGTGGCACTAACCACGTAGCTATTCATATTTATTGAATTAATATTATTATTTCGTTTATTTTAACATATTGTAGCGGTATCCACAATGCTACCTGCGAACAACGCGTCATACTGACGTCACGTAAAACAATAATACTTGGGAGCGGTATTGCGAACAACGCGTCATACTGACGTCACGTAAAACAATAATACTTGGGAGCGGTATCCACAACGCTACATGCGAACAACGTGTCATACTGACGTCACGTAAAACAATAATACTTGGGAGCGGTATCCACAACGCTACATGCGAACAACGCGTCATACTGACGTCACGTAAAACAATAATACTTGGGAGCGGTATCCACAACGCTACATGCGAACAACGCGTCATACTGACGTCACGTAAAACAATAATACTTGGGAGCGGTATCCACAACGCTACATGCGAACAACGCGTCATACTGACGTCACGTAAAACAATAATACTTGGGAGCGGTATCCACAACGCTACATGCGAACAACGCGTCTTACTGACGTCACGTAAAACAATAATACTTGGGAGCGGTATCCACAACGCTACATGCGAACAACGCGTCATACTGACGTCACGTAAAACAATAATACTTAGGAACGGTATCCACAACGCTACATGCGAACAACGCGTCATACTGACGTCACGAAAATTCTGCATCTCGCAAACATAGTTTACTGTGCATAGTGCCCGTCAGACAATACCAGTCTGGCCGGAGGATCCCCCCTTTTCTATGGAGGATGAGTGAAGTTTACACGTTGTTCCTCATGCCTCTTAACATCTTATATATAAAATTCTCGTGTCACAGTTTTCGTTCCCATACTTCTCCGAAACGGCTTGACCGATTCTCATGAAATTTTGTCAGCGTATTGAGTAGGTCTAAGAATCGGCCACCATCTATTTTTCATCCCCCTAAATGTTAGGTGTAGTCCACACCTACTTCTTTTTTTTTGGACATAATTTTTAATTTCTATTTTTTTATGATACAACATACAAAAATACATACAATCATAAATTTTCACCCTTCTATGATCAACCCTTATTTTTTAATAGCCATTTTAGTAATTTAATCATTGTTCATCTCCGGTGGAAAACTGATCAATCGTCATTTAATTGGGTTTATCCCCGAGGGAAATCTAAAAAACGCGATATAACCGAATTCCACGCGGGCGAAGCCGCGGGCGGAAAGCTAGTTAACATATAAATTAATGTTTAAATATTAGAATATTATCGGGAACAGGGTCTAAGGTGGTCAAAGTATTTACAATTATAAATAGTATCGTGATATCAGCATCATAGCAGCAGTGGTGGTCCAGTGGATTTAGTGTGGGTTTGAACCCAGACAGGCATTTTGATCATCATCATAAACTTTTTTTTTATCGTCCCACTACTGGGAACAGGCGTATTCTCATACAGAGAAGGATTGAGTGTAATCACCACGCTTGCTCAATGCGGGTTGTCGATTTCAGATAGCCACGCGCGCATCTACTGTTGTCACACGCTCATACGAACATTTTTTTTTACCGAACACCAACACGTTATAAAAAAAAAAAAAAAAAATAGTGAAAGTGCCCAAAAAAATAAGTGAAGTGGGAAGCAGTCGCACGGACCCTCATACCTGCACCCGGCGTTACTAACGCCAGGGTCGCGAATACCGCGCGTTCCCAGCGGGATGCCCCAGCCGGGGATTCCGCCCAAACCCCCTTACCCGTGAACAACACCATAGCGGGGGGGATGAAAAAGTCAGACCCAGGCGAGCTACGGTGGCACACCTGGCCTCACCCGCATCACCGCCACCGAAAACACCTGCGACCAAGCTCCGGACACCAGGAGCCCCGTAGACCACAGCCCAGGCTGTGAGGTACCCAACGTCATCGAGTGCGGGTACTTAAAAAAATCAGCACATCCGCAGAACGGGCCCGTAAAGCGGACACCACCACCCTCACCGATGTCCTACGCATCCCCCCTCGCCCCTCGGAGCTCAGCACCAGCGTAACCGTCGTCGAGGTCGCTAGTTTCACCCGGAGCGAGTGAATCGGAGGCGTCGTCGGACGGGAGCAGCGACGACAACGACAACGACAACGCCAACCACGAGGTAAAAGGTGCCATCATTCCCCGGACCACCCGAGCAAGCCTCGAACGCCGAGCACCCAGCGCGTCGCTACCGGACCTGTCCACGGCCGGATGCCTATAGGTAAGAACCTTGCCACCTAAAGTCGCCCCCCCTGCCCGCGCAGCTCAACGCAGACAGCGCAGCCCGGACGAGCAGGAAGAAGCGCCGAAGCGACAATGCAAAGGTGAGTCGCCCCTCCAGACCTTCGCGGAAGCGACGCGCAATCCTGCAGGACCAACAGGCGCCGCAGGCCCCCCTCCCTAGGCCCCTCCTGGCCGAGCGGAGGAAAAAAATAATCCGAAAAGACAAAACGGGCGCTAAGAAAAAGTTGCGCTACCCTCCACTGGTGGTGGAGAAACTCCCACAGTGGGCGCACCACTTTCGCGTCCTGAAAGGAAAACTGGGGCGTGCCCCCAGTGCCAGACCTTTCGGGGAGGGGGTGAAGTTCACCCCGCAGGCGGACACCGAGTACCGTCTGATACAAAAGTATCTGACGGTGCTCGAAAAAGAGGAAAACATCCCCTGGTTTTCCTATTCGCTGCCAGCGGAGCGGAGCCACAAGGTGGCCATAAGGGGGCTGCCTGCGGACACGGCGCCGGCAGACATAGAGGAGGACCTACGCACGCTGGGGTTGCAGCCGGAGTATGTTCGCGTCATCAAGGCGCGACAAGGACGACACGGCTGTATTTTCCACGCGGTACTCAAGAAGACACCGAACCTTCTGCCGGGCATCTATGAGGTAAGGGAGATCCTCTGTATGCCCGGCGTAAGGATTGAGGCGTGGCGTGGCAAGAGGGGGCCTGCACAATGCCACAGATGCCAGCAGATCAGGCACTCCTCCGAGCAATGTTACAGACCGCTCGCTTGCGTCAGGTGCGGCGGGAGTCACGTGGCCAGAGAGTGCCCGCGGCCGAGGGAGGAGCCCGCCACCTGCATCAACTGCGGGGGAGCGCACCCCGCAAACCATACTAAATGCCCCGTAATGCGCAAGGAGGTGCGCAACAAGCGAGCGGGCACGGTCGCCATCACCGGCAACACGCGCCGGTCTAATACGGCCGCAGAGAGGCCGTTACAGCCGACGCCGTTAGGGGAAACCCAATCGGCGACTCTGATGGCGGCCGCCAACGACCCACCAGCGCGCAACGCGGCCACCACCTCCTCAGGACGGAGGAGGAAAGGACGCGGCGGCAAAAGAGGAAAGGTCAATACGACCAACGCCGCTGCCAACCCCGCCACTGTCAATGCGACAGTGAATGTACCACAGAAGGGGGCGGGGCCTAAACAGACAAAACCGACGACCTCTCCCACCCGCCGACCAAAAGCTCACAAACTAATGTGAGTCGGATGGTCCGCGGCCCCGCTCCGAGCAGCGCCGCTCAGGAGTGGCGTAGTCGGCCGCCGCCACCAAAACATCAACATATACAAACCCAACAACAAACCGCCTTGTCGGCGGGAGCACCCGGGGAAAGACACCCCGGGTCTACAATAATAGAGGCCGCTCTCCGGGTCCTTCAGGACATCCTGCTGGCGCTCAGCAGGGGTCAGGACCCGGTGCCAGTTGTTCTCACCGGCATAACAGACCTGATCATGTTAAACAGACATGTCTAAGCCGGTGAGAATCCTTCACTGGAATGCCTGCGGCCTCAGGGTGAAGGTCGTGCTCTTCCGTCCTCTCCTGCAGGAACAGGACATCGACGTGGCGCTCATCAGCGAGACGCTCCTGAGACCTGGGGACACGGTCAAGTTCCCAGGTTATCACGTCTACCAGAAGGATGGGCAATACAATGAGACCAACAGCCAGCGACACCGGATTTCCCAAGGCCTGGTGGTGCTGGTGAAGCGAAGAGTCGTCCACCAGGAGCTACCGCCCCCAACACTCAGCAGCATCTCAGCGCTGCGTGTGCAGCTGCATGTCGCCGGTAGGCACGTGTGTATGTACGCAGCATACAAGCAGCCACAGAAACCGCTCAACACAAGCGACATACACACGCTGTTAGCCTCACCACATCCTACAATCATCGCCGGCGACCTTAATTGTAAGCACCCGGCGTGGAACAGCGGAACCATCAACCAGGGGGGCCGACGACTCTTCGCCGACGCGGAGGCCAAAGGGTACGACGTGTCCGGACCGGAGACGCCGACCCACTACCCAGACAACGTAGCACACACACCCGATGTGCTGGACATCGTCGTACACCAGGGCCTCACCTGCCAGATCGCGCAGGAGGTGCTGGACGACGAGCTGAAGTCCGACCACCAGCCAGTGCTCGTCCGCCTGACTGACCACACCACCAGAGTTGCCCATCCGGCGCCACGTCGACACACGGATTGGGACAAATTCAGGAAGGTAATGAAGGCCACCACGCCCACTCGGCCCGTCGCCGACGCCTTGGACGTGAACGAGTTGGCTGAGGGGCTCACCGCCAGCGTCAAGAGCGCCTTGGAAGCGGCGACATGCACATCCACCGCGTCACAGGGGCGCTACCAGAAGCTCCCCGCACACATCGCAAACATGATCGCCGACAAGAGGCGTCTGCGCAGGCGGTGGCAACAAACAAGATGCCCCACCATTAAGAACCAGCTCAACCGTGTCACGGACAAGGTCAAGGCCGAGCTACACGCGCACGCATCGGAGAGCTGGGAGTACATTATAGACTCGGCAGACGGCGACTGGGCGTCGGTACACCGGCTGTGCCGACGCCTAAAGAATACCCCAGCCCCGGTGCGCCCGCTACGCAACAGCGACGGGGCGCTACGCTACACGGCGGCCGACCGGGCCGAAATATTCGCCGAGCACCTGGAGCGTCAGTTCACGCCGAACCCGACAGACGCCCTTTACCATGTCGCAGCAGTGGAGCAACACCTTGGAGAGTACTTCAAGACGCCGGTAGCTCCAGATGAAGACCCCATATTTTTCTCCCCGGGCCAAGTACTGGGGGCAATAAGGCGCACCAAGCCCAGAAAGGCACCCGGTGCGGACGGAATCACAAACACCGCCCTCCGATACCTGCCACCGAAATCGGTGGCGGCAATAGCGCGCCTATATAACGGTATACTCCGCACCGGAACCTTCCCCAACTGCTGGAAGCAGGGGAAGGTGATCATTTTGCCCAAGCCCGGGAAGAACGTGTCAAAGCCGGAAAGCTACCGGCCGATCACGCTCCTCTCCACAACCTCCAAGGTGTTCGAGGCACTCCTGCTGCAACACCTGCTGCCGCACACCACGCCCCGTCCGGAACAATTTGGCTTCCGGGCGGAACACAGTACGACGCTCCAGTTGTCGAGGGTACTGCACACACTTACCGCGGCCATGAACAAGAGGGAGTACGCCGCTGCAGTATTCCTCGACATGGAAAAGGCATTCGACCGGGTCTGGCACGCCGGCCTTATTTACAAGCTGACCAAGACCACCGCGCCTCCTCGCTTGATACAGGTGGTCTCCTCCTTCCTGCAGGACAGGACATTCAAGGTTTCGGTGGAGAACGTGTCATCGAGCGCGCGCCCCATTGGAGCGGGCGTGCCGCAGGGAAGCTGCGTCTCGCCTGCGTTGTACTCGGTATACACCGACGACATCCCCGCCACGCACACTGCAACCCTCGCGCTGTACGCAGATGACGCCGCGTACATCACCACGTCGCTGTCGGCCGACCACGCGGCCATCAAAATGCAGCGCGTTCTGGACGACCTCCCCGACTGGTTCAGCAAGTGGAGACTGTCGGTGAACGCAGGTAAGACGCAGGCTATAATCGTCACGGCACGAGGCGGACGTCATCCACCGTACCTTCAGCTCATGGGGACCGAGGTCGAGTGGACCAGGACCGCCAAATACCTGGGGGTCACACTCGACAGCCGGCTCACCATGGGCCCGCACGTCTGCGACACCGTCGCGCGGGTTAAGGTAAGCCGAAACTTATTGCGCCCAGTGCTCTCGTCACGCCTCTCCACGCGAGTCAAGCTGGGGATCTACAAGAATTACGTGCGGCCGCAGCTTACATACGCTGCCCCGGCTTGGCTCGCCCTCACGGCCGAGACACACAGGAAAAAGCTCCGGACGCAGCAGAACATCACGCTGCGTCAGATCGTCCAAGCTCCCCGGTACGTGAGGAACTCGGTAATTAGCAGGGACCTGCGAGTTGAGAGCATCGACGACTTCGTTATCCGCCTGGCGAAGGGGATGTTCTCGTGTGCCAGCACCTCCGAGCTCCATCACATCAAAGACATTGCGCCCTGGCACGCGAGGCCTCCCGATAAGAAGAAATTCCCGCGCGACCTCATAGCAGACGTCGCGCTACCGGACTTGACACCCGGGTAGGTCACAAACACAAATACACGTGATCTACTCAGACAAGGATAGACACTATACATTCGCAACACGACGCTGCCGTGCGCATTTGCGGACTGTATTTATATAGGCGCTATGCGCGCGACGAACACACATGCACTACTCCACATGCAGGTACACACTCAGAATACCGCACGAGCGGTGAAAACACACCTACAAACCGCTCGTAACACACACTACCCCCCGTACCCTCGCAGCCTACTGTACATAGCTGGTTGAGCTGTTAGGGGGTCGGGGTAATCACCCGCTGTAGCGGAGCGCCAACCAAAGCCGACGCCCGGTCGCTGATCGACTCTTGCTGGGCCTTCACGGGGGCAACCCGTGATCCAATCTGGTAGGGGTCTGGTCGCACGGGCGTCGTGAAACACTTCAGGCGCTCCTACAGCCACACACAACAAAGCACACCGTCCACCGCCGGAGGGAAGGCACACCCTCGCGGCGTCGACTTAGGTGTGCGAAGATTGAGGAACAGCACCCCTAGGGTGCAACCCAAGGACGGGTCTTCATTTTTGGAGGCCGAGAGACCGACCCCACGGTCATGGGGCCATTAAGGAGCCCCCAAACCGTCTCCTCGCGCCCCCAACTCGGGGTCGCAGAGAGGACCACGAACGAAGTTTTCGTTCCCATACTTCTCCGAAACGGCTTGACCGATTCTCATGAAATTTTGTCAGCATATTGAGTAGGTCTGAGAATCGGCCACCATCTATTTTTCATCCCCCTAAATGTTAGGTGTAGTCCACACCTACTTCTTTTTTTTGGACATAATTTTTAATTTCTATTTTTTTATGATACAACATACAAAAATACATACAATCTTAAACTTTCACCCTTCTACGATCAACCCTTATTGTTTATTAGCCATTTTAGTAATTTAATCATTGTTCATCTCCGGTGGAAAACTGATCAATCGTCATTTAATTAGGTTTATCCCCGAGGGAAATCTAAAAAACGCGATATAACCGAATTCCACTCGGGCGAAGCCGCGGGCGGAAAGCTAGTTAACATATAAATTAATGTTTAAATATTAGAATATTATCGGGAACAGGGTCTAAGGTGGTCAAAGTATTTACAATTATAAATAGTATCGTGATATCAGCATCATAGCAGCAGTGGTGGTCCAGTGGATTTAGTGTGGGTTTGAACCCAGACAGGCATTTTGATCATCATCATAAACTTTTTTTTTATCGTCCCACTACTGGGAACAGGCCTCCTCTCATACAGAGAAGGATTGAGCGTAATCACCACGCTTGCTCAATGCGGGTTGTCGATTTCAGGCTTAAAGTTCAAGTTTCCTCAAGATGTTTTCCTTCACCTTCTACTCAGTCATTGGTGTCCAAGATATATTTAGAAAGTACATATATCTTAGAAAAGTTACATTGGTACCTACTTGCCTCACCCACACCCTCATACTCTCACCGCTTGCCGGTGTTTTAACTACTAGGCCTACTTACAGGCATTTTACTCAGTGTAATAAATTCATCACCATTGCTCGCAAAATGGTTAAGGAAAACATCATAAGGGAACCGGCATGTCCTAGAAGCAAAAACAACATTTGAAATTCAACAAACCCTATTGATCCTGCGTGGTGGATGAAGCCCACTCCCTCTTATAGCTTTCAACTCAAATCATTTATTTCTGTTAAACTATGTTAACTGAAACGATTGCTTTGAGTTTAAAATTCATTTGAACTGAAACATCTTAATAAAAAAAAAGCATTCCACATTTGTAAGTTTAAGATGCACTATTACTGACGAATGCGAATTTTGAATCCTTATTTGGAACATCAATCTAAATGGTCTGCCCTAGATTGATTGACTTTACAAGAGACTGCGACCTCTAAATTCATTCGGCCTTACTTCTTTATCATCATTAACCTTTTTACCTTCCCACTGCTGGCCACAGGTCTCCTCTCAAACAGAGAAGGATTGAGCGTAATCACCACGCTTGTCCAATGCGGGTTGGCGATTTAAGACTTGAAGTCCAGGTTTCCTCAAAATGTTTTCCTTCATCTTTTATTCAGTCTTCGGTGTCCAAGATATATTTAGAAAGTACATAACTTAGAAAAGTTACATTGGTACTTGCCTGACCTGGAATCGTACCCGCATACTCATACTTGAGAGGCTGGTGTTTTAACCACTAGGCCACCACGACTTTTTTTTTTCTTCTTAAAAACTTTCTTCTCAAATTATTCAGATAGGAAAGGCAGAATTATTCTAGTTTTTAAAATATGTTTGACGTGTTAAAAATTTTTTGAAAGCCTACTTACAGAATTAATTAATAAATTCCAGAATTTATAGAGAGAACAAAAATTTTAGGCAAAAAAGGCGTTTTTTTGTTCACTCATTTTTATTCATTCTTACCACTGTCACATTTTAAAACAAAGAACATTTTAAAAAGAATAAACGTATAAATATAGAAAACATAATTTTTCTGTATTTATACGTTTATTCTTTTATAAAATTGTAAGTACAATATAGCTCGGGTTTTTTTAAACGTTGCCCCACAAAAGGAAAGTCTCCTGTATCGTGGGTACGTTTATAAATATATAAACTCACATACACAAACAGCCAGACCCGGAACAAGTAGATACTTGTAGGTCATGCAAATATTTGTTCCGTGTGGGAATCGAACCCACGACACGCAGCGCAGTAGTCAATAGATTAACCACTGCGCTTACCGTGTAGTCAAAATTGATGATACAACAAGCAAACACTACCCACCACACTTACCTGGTCGTGAATGTCTATTAATAGTGGCCTAGTTTACATACATGCACAAATAAATAATCAAATGACCGGTCAAATGGTAAATTATCAAAGCGGACGGTCCATAAGTAGTAAGCGATAAATAAAGTATATCGGGCCAGCGGTGCATAACGTGGCCTCTATTCTCGACCATTCCGATAGAGAGCAACATGCTCCGCTAATGAGCCGGTGATGAAGGTAAAAGCTCATTAATTAACGTTGGAGCACCTATCAAAATGGCCCAAGTAAACTAACTACTGGCAGATTGTGACTTTGAATTTTTGTGTAGCAAGTAAATAATCATCTGACTAGCCTTTCCCCAACTACGTCGAGATCAGTCAGCAGTCTAACCTTATATAACGTTATTTTGTGTATATGCGAAACCCGAAATATGTCATCATCATCATCACAGCGTTAATCCCAGTCGCATCCGAAGCCTTTTCAGCTTTGGAGTCTGGGGTCCGCTTTACCAGTCCAACTGCTGATATGGCTAAACTTCGACATTTTCCGTGAAGCGACTGCCGTCTGACGTCCACAACCCGAAGGTGACGTCGAAGCATTGCAGTTAGACCAATTGTAGGACTTTTGAGGGCTTCAACAACCCGTAACGGCTGCCACTAGATGTTCGTATGGCAACCGGAACCAACGGCTTAACGTGCTTTCCGAGGCACGACCAGACCAGTGCAAATATTCATATTCATGCATACAAATACTTGCACTGTGCGGGGATCGAACCCGCGCCACCTTGCGCAGCGGCCGCATCCGCTACCGCTACGCCACGGAGGCTGTCCGAAATACGTGTCCAGTATTTTTAAGTAAAGAATCTATGTACAAAATTTCAAAAAGATATCATGTAAATCCACAAAGTTATGACCTTGTTATCTTACTTTTTGTCCCAAAAAAATATGGTCAACGCACTCGCCCGCGCCTGTAGTGGCGCGGGATTATCTTAGTACTCTATAATCTATTATCAACGCAGTGTGGTCAGCTGTGACCACATTGCAACAATTTCTAAATCTATTTGAGGAAAAAATATAACATAGTGTCAAAGTAATTGAAATCGATTCAGTTGCTTATTCTGAACAAACTATATTCAGTTTTCGTATAAAATAACTAAAAAATTAAATAATTAAGACAACGTTGTATAGCTGAGCTGAATTATTGGTACTTATTTAGCTATATCTGGGTTGACTGGTGCTGATTTTGCATGGAGTGACTGTCTTGAGTGAATCTCCTTTTACATATATGTTCTTCTAAGAAGTTGTAACGAGCGCCAAAGGCCTATGAATGACAGCCGATACTAACGACTCCAAACGCTCTCTGAGGCCCGCTAGGGTGTCGATATTTCAAGATGAACGCACTTCCACAGGCCAACTAAGGCAAGCGTAATGTAACATGATGGATTGGCCTATGTGACTGTTATTGTTCACGGCCTCTTGTAGCAAGTACATGTACCTAGATATTTTTTCTTTATGCGAAACCTGAATATAGTTTGTTCAGAATAAGCAACTGAATCGATTCCAATCATTTTTACATCATGTTAAATTTTTTCCCAAATACATTTAGGAATCGTTGCAGTTTGGTTACCGAGTGTACAATACGCTAACGTCAGCTGTATTGTACACTCGGTAACATCTAAATACATCAATTACATAGTACATACATCTAGCTACATACATCTAATTACATAGTATCTACATACTATTAGGCGCATGAGACAGGGCACCCCGCGCCGCGCCGTTCCAAGCGCGCAGCGGAGCAGTGCGTAGACCATATTTTTGTTGAGACTACCAGGTGAGATAATAAGCTCATAACTTTGTGGTTTTTCATGACATCTTTTTGAAATTTTGTACATAGATTCTTTACTTAAAAATACTGAACACGTGTTGCGGGTTTCGCATATACAAAAAACAACACTGTATATTTGGTCCTCAATAAAACATAGATTAACCGATAATAATTAGCTTTCATTGCTTTTTTCTGTAAAAAAAGACTAAACGAAAATCGCTTTGACAGTTTTATACGCCGTTCACGAATGTTATCCAACGGCCACTAAAAAACCAAATGGAATTCCGAACCGAAATTGAAAGCGTCGATTTTTATACGCCCGCGGTGGATCCTACTCATCAGATGTCACAGAGACGAGTTGCGGAATTCTAAACCCGCATCTAAAGAGCCAGAGTCCAGAGGGACTCCGGTTGAGTTTGGGAACTCTACAGATAATAATGTTTATATCTCATTAGGATGAGAGAATGACGATCTACAATGGCTTTGTCCACGCCTAAATAAACGTATCTAAAGCGAGTCAGAAGTGTCATTATTGTCAAAGGGAATATGATATACGAATGTAGACAGGTCCTACCTAACAAGTATTTACAGAGTGAATGATTAAACTCTAACAAAATCAGCAGCCGATATTTAGCTATAATTAGTTATAATTATAGAGTTATTATATCAAAAAAGTGGTCAATATTTTATTATATAAAAATAACTTTGGGAGATAAAGTTTAATAAATAAGCATTTAAGTCTTCCATCCAATTAATTACAACCTCTTATTTGTAACAAAACAGCCTCCGTGGCGTAGCGGTAGCGAACGCGACCGCTGCGCAACGAGGCGCGGGTTCAATCCCCGCACGATGCAAATATTTGTATGAATGAATATGAATATTTGCACTGGTCTGGTCGTGCCTCGGAAAGCACGTTAAGCCGTTGGTCCCGGTTACGGGTTGTTGGAGCCCTCAAAAATCCAACAATTGGTTTAACTGCAATGCTTCGATATCGCCTTCGGGTTGTGAAGGTCAGACGGCAGTCGCTTCACGGAAAATATCAAAGTTTAGCCAAAATCAGCAGTTAGACTGGTAAAGCGGACCTCAGACTCCAAAGCTGACAAAGCTTCGGATGCGACTGGGATTAACGCTCAGATGATGATGATGAGTTATAATTATAGAATGACCGTTTATGGGTAGTTTTCTATGAATATTGGCTCCGCGTAGTTTCGTAGCCTATAATGTTGCCACTGCTGGTAGATAGGCATCCTCTCTTTGAGAATTTTTCCTACACCTGAAGCGTCTGCCTGGCATCTGGTGGCTATATGCATTAAGTGTAATATAATATATTCTAATATAGAATTCTCATGTCGCGGTGTTTGTGGTTAATCTCCTCCGAAACGGCTTTCCCGATTCTCATGAAATTTTGTGTGCATATTGGGTAGGTCTGAGAATCGGACAACATCTATATTTTATCCCCTTAAATGTTAAGGGTAATCCACCTCTATTTTTTTTTTAATATCGATCTATATCGCACTTTACAGCACATGATTTAAATAAATAGTTACGTAGATATTACAAATTTAAAAATTGTGGGGTGTCGCATTTGCGGCGGTACCAGCCGGTTGGGCGGCGGGCCGCTATGTTTTTATACAACGTTAACGGTTTTTTTGTAACGTATTTAGTATCAGCATTGCACCCGTGCGAACCTGGGCGGGTCACTATTATAGTATATACAATATGTAAAGAAAACCCTGTCCGATCCGTGAAGGTATTGTTAGGTATCGATAACTGATTCTACTAATGCCTAAAAAGCCGGGCTAAACTTTAAAAAAAATCCCCCTAAAAAAATAAATATTATTTCGCAAAAAGAGGTAACTTAAAACATGTGCGGTAGGTCATACAGGCGCGGGCGAAGAGGGGCAGGGCACGCGGCACGCGGTCGCATCGCTATTCGCTCTGAAATTTACCGTCAAATATATGTTGTCACTTTTTAAAAATTACCAAATTTTGGGGAAGTTGAAATTAATTCGCGGGAAAACAAGATTATTTCAAAATTACTAGTAGTAACTAGTATTGTTACTATGATGATTATGTAAAATTTCATATGTTATTTGGTCATGTATTTACCTAACCTTTATTATCCTTACCGGTCGGACAGGGTTTTCTTAACATATTGTATATGTTTTAATAAAAAAACGGGAAGAAGTCACGAATGTATACATAGTATTGAATTGATTATCAACATTAAATAAAATAGTCTAAGAATACAACTTAACTGTCGGCGTGTGTCTTTTGCCGCTATATAAATCACAAGTTGGTATTTTTCGGAGTGAACAAGGGACGGAATCACTCGCGGGCTCCTCTCACTGTAGACTCGGATTCGCTCGAGGAGATACATATTAATGTACTCGGCTTCCGAAGAGGCGATGCAATGATCAAATCTCGACATCAAGCACTGTTTCGGAATATTTTTATCAAAAGTTCGAATATCTATTTTGTTGGATCATTTTTTTTGTGGGCTAAATGTTTTAAACCCCGTTTTGTCTAGCCACAGTAAACATAAAGTCTGTATAGTTTCAGTTAGCGAAACTCTTTGTGGAATCTGGATTTGTTGATTTGTGTTCTGTCCGATCCAATACCTTTTTGTCAGATATTGCTTATCTGACTCGTAAACCACAACGAGCAAAGTTATAAAGCTTAAAACCCAAGCGAGTCGTTCATTGTTCAGAAATTTCGTGGTAAACGTACCATAAATTTTGTGCTCAGGATAAAGTTAGTGAATAATTTTCCGTGTCTCTGTTTATTATAAGCTGGGTAAGTTGTTTGAGAGTCGTTGCTCGTAATCAAGTTCACGAATGTGAAACTCGCTCTACTGATTGCGAGTATGAATACAATGTCAAGTCGATATCTCATCAAATATTACTTTAGAACTTACTCTTCAAACGCGCTCTTAACAAGGCCAAATAAGCATCTGTTATATAAATCTACCAGCGTGGTAGAGAGAACAAAGTTAAAGAAAAATATTATTCAACAGAGAAAATAAAGAAAAGTTCCAAAAGAATAAAATAAATAAATAAGAAACGCATGCAATAAAGACAAGTTTCCTTAGCTTAGTAATTGAGACCTTTTTCAAATCCTTTGCCGACAGCTCTGCCTAACTGAGTTGGAAAGCAGCTGGACCAAGTTTTGACTTTTTCTTTCAATAAAGTTATTACACTTTAGTGAGTGGTATAATTCTGCGCGGTCAAAGCGAAAGAAAAATTAGACCTATTTCAAAAGCAAACTCATTATACTTTTTATATTAAACTGGTTTATGTTTATAGGTACACAACTTTGAATAAATAGAATGGAATCAAATTAAATGCTCCTGTTTTTAGGTACTTATAGCGGCAAGTACTTATAATTTTACATTTCGGAGGTTTATACGGGTTATTATAAAATAGAAGCTTAACTCTGCAGAGGTGATCGGTATTAAAATAATCTTAATAAAAAAATAAAACTATTTTAGTATTTATTGTTATAGCGTCAACAGAAATACATACATCACCTGTGAAAGATCCGCAGAAGAACGGGAGTAACCGACATAACCCGAAAAATTGCAACAGTTAAGTGGCAGTGGGCCGGGCCCATAGCCCATAGGACCGATGCGGATGGAGCCGGCTTCTCGAGTGGCGACCACGCATCGGAAGATACAGCGTGGGTAGGACCCCGACAAGGTGGACCGACGACCTGGTGTAGGTCGCGGGAAACGGCTGGAAGCGGGTGGCGCAGGATCAGTCTTCGTGGAGATCCTTGGGGGAGTCCTATGTCTAGCAGGGGACATCTTTCGGCTGAAATGATAATGATGATGATGATGTAAAACATTTCAACTATCTAGCTAGGATATGACTTTACTGACGTAGGTATACAATAAAAAATGTAAAATCAAGTAAAGTGATCTTGGAATTAGCTATACCAATAGTGTCAACCCCTTAGCATTAGTTAGAATGACAGTACACGTCCCATTCACTTCATCTAAATATTCACGGTGAGATGGCTACAACATCGCACTGCTGATGAAGATTATGTCTGGACGTTAAAGAAACTGTGACCTCTACATTTGTTTGCCCTCTGAGTTTACTGCGATCTTGATAGTCTTGTCAATGCGACCAAACAACAACCTTATTGCACTAACAATAAAGATCATTGTATACGACACTTACAAAATCAGAAGTATAATAATTGTGAATTGACTTCGTATGTAAGACTGACAAGTTGAACAAAGGTTATTACTTTGTTTAAAACAAAGTAATAAGGCCTTCGTTAATAAGTTATCAAGAAAGGATCCTCGTTATATTAGACACTATGAAGCGTGTCATATCTTTCTTGTAAGAATTAATGCGCCATTTTGTTTCATTATGATAGGTAGGTACCTACTACCTTCACTATGGTGATATTCTTTAAAGTAATCGTACATACCTGTAAGTAACTATGAAATATTGGTACCTATGCAGTTGAATACGGCTAGACTGGAAAACAGATGATTATTATTATTGATGATTATGACGTAAGAACTTCAGTTTTATTATATTTACATAATCAGTCTATAATACTTTGACTGCTGGGACACAGGCTTCCTCTCTTCTAAGAGATAGCCGTAACCTACCGTATCAGTGCAGATACAAACAACTGTCAAAGAAAGACAGTTGTAGTGTGGTCCTACATGCATTACTCCTTGCAGGATTCTTACCCTGTGATCAGGAGGTCAAAGTTCCCACCCACATGTGGGAGTGGCGAGAGGAGGCAAAACGCCGGGGCACGAGACCGCTGCGACGAGAAATCGCGGTACAGTGGACGTAGCTCCAGCGGAATCTCATGGCGCTGGCGACATGAAGACTACGGTTGTAGCAACCTAGTGCTGGGCACGGCAATATAGCAGCGGCAAGTACCCTCTTTTGAGCGGCTAGCAAGGCCAAGTCACCTTCCGTCTGACACAGGTTCTCGCTGGAAACGGCTGTTTCGGCAGGTTCCTGTTTCAGATATGGCAGGAGAAACGCCACAGAGGGTATCTCCCTGAGAACAATGTGGAGCATACTGTGGAGGTCTGGCCGACTTGATCGGAGCATCGCCGTGTCGCCGTTGCGACGATCGGCGATCAGCGACGATCTTTCGAGTCTGGCCCTAGTCCAGACCATGGTCCGGAGCGAGAGTGCATGGCAGATCGCCACCTCCTTCAGCGAAACAATAATGATGACAACCTCATACCCCTAGCCGCCACAGGAGACGCCCTGATTGAGAGACAACATCGAACTCCGGGTCACAGTAGGCCCGGGTAAGGACCACTCTAGGGTCGAAAGCGCGTTGTGTGCCAGGTGCGCCTCAAACAGATGTCAGGAGATCGTGACGAGGTCCACGAAGACCGAGACCTGCCAAAGCCTCAGGTTGTACTAAAGGGATACCGTGACCCCTGGCGCCCAGGCTTGTGAAGAAACACGGGTGAGTTTAGTCAGTAAAAGTCTGACACGCCCTTCCACTCCACCAAAAGCGCGAGAGATCGTTTCACGATTTCCCAACCGATAAAAAAGACTACTAAAACTTTTGCTTTTTTATCACAAACGCAAATTAGTATCACTTTCACTACTCATACATGTAGGTAACTGATTTACAATTAATTTCCTCACCCTCTAAACAGTAGGTAACGCTATAGCCGGCCAATTATTTTTAACTGGAAAACAAACAAAGCAAATACACATAGATATATTTACAGTACAGCACAAACATTTTACTTGGCATTAATAAAAATAAAAGCATAGCCAACAAACGTATTGTGTGACTGGCAGGCTAAATTCTATTATATGATGATTGATGGTCTAGAACTCACAAGCAAGGCCAGCGGGTCCGAGCCACTCCTTCCACAATTTTTGAACATTTTGCTGAAAGAAAAATATTATTCGTTTGCGGTCAAAATAATAAATGTTGGGCCTGACAGTCTTATCCGTTTATTTTATATTTAACTAGCTTTCCGCCCGCGGCTTCGCCCGCGTGGAGTTCGGTTATATCGCGCTTTTTAGATTTCCCTCGGGAACATCTATTTTTTCCGGGATAAAAAGTAGCCTATGTTGTTTCTCAGGGTCTAAAGATTGTCTGTGCCAAATTTCATCAAAATCGGTTGAGAGGTTTAAGCGGGAAAGCGTAACAGACAGACAGACAGACAGACAGACAGACAGACAGACAGACAGACAGACAGACAGAGTTACTTTCGCATTTATAATATTAGTATGGATGGTTCGAAACAAGCGAACAACTATTTGGGTTATTACAGCTGGTAGTTATATTAATAATTTTCCCAGAGCTACCTGAGTAAGTATGCAGCTATAGGAGAGTTCAAATTCTCAGATAATTCAGATTCCATTACCAATTAATCAATTATCTACCTTAGATAAATGTATTCTAAGTTGATTTTTAAGTGATTATACCTATACTATTAATAATACTTATTCTACTACTTATTCTAATACTTATGTCTTGCTTTTACTTATTTTTATTTTCTCCATTCAGTGAGTTTTTGTCATGGTCTAGCAGTTTGAGTAATTTATGTGACCTACCCAAATGCTATTTTGTTCTTCGAATCGTCGAGTTCTTTAAGTTTGGAGTTCATCACGCTTCACAATTTTTGATAAATGCATGTACTTGGACGCTGTTAGACGGATCCTCTCAACATATGTGGTTCTTTCCTAAAAAGATCATCTCAGGCATCGATTCTACATGGTTTTCATGTGATCTGGCCATGTTTATGTCTAGACTTTAAAAGAAACTGTGACTTTGTTTCGGTCTTTCTTCTCTGAGTCGTCTAATCGGAAACTTCAAACCCTTTTAGTTTAAGAAAAACATGATTGACTTGTAAAAGTGTTTATACAAACCTACTTTTTCTTCAGCCAATAGAGGTCCACTGCTGGACAAAGGCCTACCCCAAGAATTTCATTGCTTTGGGGGGGTTTGCCATAATCCCCACGCTTGGTAGGCGGTTTGTAGTAATTTGACATTCCACAGAAGAAGCGCTGCTGCCCGCTTCCCTGGTGAGAGTTCCCTTAATCGCCTCTTACAGCCACAAACCTACTTACAGTTAATAAATCATTTATTATTTAACAAAAAAAGTCATATTAAGTTTTTAGTTGCAATTGTATTTGAACTTTGTTCAGTTTGTTGTGACGTTAAGTTTATTGTTTGATAACTTGAAAATTATTGTTATAATAAACTGTCTCGTACATTGTAGCTTTAAGCTTTTTACCCACGGTAGTAGCTTCACTACTGTAGTAGTGAAGCTACTACCGTAGCACCGTAGTATTGTAGACAGTGTACTGTCTACAATACTACCACATGCATTTCCAACTTAAATCTATTATTCCAGCTAGGCATACAATAAGCAAGAAATGTATAAAAAAAAATAGAAATGTATAACGTCCGGCTGTTTTTTTTTTAACACAAAAAATGGCCGACTAGAGGTGGACAGAAATTTTACGCGTCCGTTGATTCACATGTAACGAATAATTGTAAATGTTTCAACATTTGGACGCGACATGAAAAGTGAGCACAGAGGAAATTGATATGCGACATTAATGCATGGAAAATATTTAATGCTCGTGCGTGGAAATTAAACAATCTGACTAATACCGTGGGCCTCCAGTCGTATGAATTTAAGCGAAAATTGCAGTTATTTTCAAAATAAATTGTGTAAATGTTATCTCTTAATTATCTATTTCCTTTGTATAATAAACAATATACGATTCTTTTATAATATACTAGCTTTCCGCCCGCTGCTTCGCCGCGTGGAGTTCGGTTATATCGCGCTTTTTAGATTTCCCTCGGGAATATCAAATTTTTCCGGGATAAAAGGTAGCCCATGTTCTTTCTCAGGGTCTAAAGATTGTCTGTGCCAAATTTCATCAAAATCGGTTGAGAGGTTTAAGCGGGAAAGCGTAACAGACAGACAGACATATAGAGTTACTTTCGCATTTATAATATTAAGTATTGATGTATATCTATACTAATACAGTATATACCTACATTACATGCATGTAATCTAACCTATACGTATACAGGTTTAAGGAAAAGAGCTAATTGAGATGTTGTTACACATTTCGGGTTTTACCTGACCTCGCATTGTATACCTAGACTTTTTATTACAAGTCAGCTTATACAGAAACGTATAGCTAGATTTATGCCTTTGTGCGTTTCAGTTTTATTGTAATTATAAACTTCTTCGTCTTAATTGAAACTCCTTTGGATCAAAGCTGTCTGAGTTGAAAGAGCCACATACAGTCAATAGGTAGTCAAATTCGTTGATATGAAATATAGGGCTCAATAAACCGCACCCCAATTGTGTAATACCTACTATCTATCAATCACAAACTGAAACATTTTGATAGATATTACTTTTCCATCGGTTCATATGTTCGAAAAAATTGTCTACTCATCAAAGTAAATAACGCAATGAATGTTGTTGAACTGACAAAATTAAGCCGCTTCCTACTTTTAGTGTGCTTCCCAAGTACAGGTCATATAATATCTGTGTTCGGCAGGTTCGGCGGTCTAAAGCTAGACTGTCATTAATCAACTGTACATTGCAATAGAGCATGATTGATCATTTAATAAAATCGATACTAGCCCTTGTCTGAGGGGGGACTGGAAGTTGCAGCATGCGTGGTATCTATCAGTAATTACCTTTACTGATAGATTTAGTACCTATGTTATTAGTTGACTAACATCTACTATTACTTTTGGCTTATTTAGCTAGCGAGGGCCCTGGCACTCTAAACATAAGTTAAATCTTAAATTGGGTGCCAGAGTTCATCTAAAACACTTGTGTTGTTATAAGTTGACAGCCTCCGTGGCGTAGCGGTAGCCGACGCGGCCGCTGGGCAAGGTGGCGCGGGTTCGATCCCCGCACAGTGCAAGTATTTGTATGCATGAATATGAATATTTGCACTGGTCAGGTCGTGCCTCGGAAAGCACGTTAAGCCGTTGGTCCCGGTTGCCATACGAACATGTAGGGTAGTCGTTACGGGTTGTTGGAGCCCTCAAAAATCCAACAATTGGTCTAACTGCAATGCTTCGATGTCGCCTTCAGGTTGTGGAGGTCAGACGGCAGTCGCTTCACGGAAAATGTCGAAGTTTAGCCATATCAGCAGTTGGACTGGTAAAGCGTACCCCAGACTCCAAAGCTGAAAAGGCTTCGGATGCGACTGGGATTAACGCTGGGATGATGATGACTTCTGTTGTTATAAGTGTAGTGATTAATATTTTATGTTGTTATGTTCAAATCAGTGGTAATAAACATCTTTTTCTTTTTTTAGTAATGTTGCAAAGTTTTAATGAATACTTCTCCAAACCATGTGTATGTAAATATTTTTTTCTTTATGTATTTAAAACAACATTGCTCGTAGAAACGACGATGGCAGATGGGGCAGTAATATTCTGGAGTGGCGGCCACGTACTGGAAGACGCCGCGTAGGGAGGCCCCCAACAAGGTGAACCTATGACATGGTGAAAGTAGCGGGAAGCCGATGAATGCGGGCAGCACAAGACCGGTCATTGTGGAAAGCCTTGGGGGAGGCCTTTGTCCAGCAGTGGATCTCTATAGGCTGAAGAAAAAAAAGAGAAGAAAACTGTCTAATTCTATTCGTTTTCAAAAAGCGCACATAACAATTAAATACGTCAATAAGCAAGCATAGTCAAATATTCCCTTCAACCTCATTTCCAGGCGGAGCAACCAATCAGCATTAAGAAATGAAGAAGGAACAAAATTCGAGAAGTATTTCCATTCACCCGTCAGTATACTTTTGCTTTTCTCTCCGTAACCCTTTTGTGAACAACATTAAGTAACCGAAATCCAAACCGTAACATTTACCTATTTTACAGTTATCGAGGAAATATGAAACCAAAACAAAGAGTAGGTATAATAGGTACTTATTTAGTATACTGTAGTGCACTTACGTTCAACTTACACTTAACTACAATGTTTCACTGTATTTACAATGTTAAACTGCAGCAACAAAAGAACTATTACATAATGTTTCTGGTTGAAAAATAAAAAGATAAATGTTTACCGTCCTAGGTTTAAGGCTTTTTTTTTTTTGTTTACGTCGTACTTTTGCATGAGCACAAACCAGTCTATACACCGCATGAGGCATGGCGGAGACGAGCGCGATATTAATATTCATAAACCGACTTATCTAGAAAATATTGTAATTCAACCGGCGTCACCGAATAGGCAAATTGTCACATAAACCAGTTATCAGTCTTACACTAATACTAGAGCCGTGTTGATGAGGGCCACGACGTTTGCGCGGCCCTTGTTAGTTCACCTGTGAAACTGGGAATAATTAATTCCATACCCTTGTAAACCTTTATATAGAATTGTTTACCCGAATGTTACACTGTTACACAACACATTACCTACCCTATTTTAATTTAATGGTAGGTACGCGTAATACGCGTAGGTATAGTGGTTGTTAGGACCTGGATTTGTTTTGTAAGTATATGTTCCAGTAATAATACTTGATTTTAAAGAGACCTCCTCTTTAAAATCAAGTATCAAGTACCTCTATAAAATCCCTATTAATCTATTTGTTTAAGTATTTACCCTACAAATATACTTCACTTGGTCTTCTGTAAACCCAAAGGGGTTTATCTTGAATAGCTGGACTTACATATTACATATATCAGCGTTTTAATATTATCATTATGTAGATATACAAGGTGTAACAAAAAGGGTATATACATACCAAGGGCATGGCATCTTTAGATGATGTCAAACGATATCGGAAGGGTTTCAACTCAAAATAAAATACTCAAAAAATTGGTACCAAATTTTCGGTTTCGTGTGTTTCTTAAAATCAAATCATAACAAACGTGGCAGCACACTACATACGTTAATAACTACTCGTTACCCGTCACGTTACTTGCCAAAATTCAATAAATGTCTTCAATATCTCTGTGCGACTAGTATGATAGTAGCCTATCACAGGCGGTGTTTTTCCTCATAACTTCCTAACATAAAGAGATAGGATTAAAAAACCCTTATATATCAATATCATTTGATATCATGTAAAGATGCCATGCCTTTGTTATGTATATACCCTTTATGTTACACGTTGTATAGATATTATGTACGAAGTGGCGATTAGGCTGGTATATTAATTGAAACCAGATATCCAATATTACGTATTTTAAACATACATGATCCAAATAATAAACAATAATCAACATTCAAGTTATGTGATCTTTAATTCGTTTTAGTATAATATCTAAAAATATTTAACTTTGTGATTATTTGAAAACAATAGATACCATACAGTTGGTGTTGAATTGTTGATACTATTATCCCGCGCATGTCCAGTGTCTTAATATCAAGGGGCCTTAAAATTTCATTTGTCTTTTTATTGTAATACATATTTTTTTCTGTTATCTTTACCGACTGATAACAATTTGTAATAACCGCAATACTATTTAATGTGATAACCTTATGACCACACGGTATGATGACCAAATAGTTAATGAAAACTTTCCGTTTATTTATCATCTAAGTACTTTTATTTCAGTTGATCCTGTAAGTCACATCACACGCAATATATGTAGGTACATATTTTATATGATTGTGGTTTAAATATAAATTCAGAATAACCTATCGGTCCTGTTATTATAACACAGTCAAGAAACAATTTGACCAAAATACACATTTTGAAATATATTATCTGGTGTTAGTAACTTCAGGCTTGTGGAACTTTGGTGTTTTCCCAGAGGATCCATACGTCCTTTCTGTGGTGTCAAACAATCTACAAGTAAAATTTCAGTTAAAACTATTTGAAATGTTTCAAACTAAACTTGATCCCACTTGCCGTATTTTTAACACTTGATACTTGACACTCGGAACGGAAATGTTGGTTTAACGGAAATAAATAGCGTAAGTTCTATTTCCTTGTAAAGTTGTACCAAATAGATGTTTGAATTTATCAATAGGAATCGAAAATATAAAAAAAAAAATGTTTACGCGAAGGGCTCGAAAGAGCATCTTCAGCTGTGTGCTCAAAATACTATTAAGTCTCTTAATATTCACACAGCACACGTACGCCGCGCGGCAAACGGAAAAATCCAATTAACTTCATACGGAGAGTTCCAGCCAAACTCGCCCCCACTCCCGGCCACTCCACGCCACTCACACTAACGACTATTTTTCAATAACATTAATGGAATAACCTCTACCTCATTACGTCAGAATATTGAACAAACAGACGAAAGCGCCCTCACAAAGAAACATTTTACTTTTTATTTTATTACGTATCCGATACTAAATAAATATTAAAGTTGTCTTTATAATTTACATTTCTATTCCGTATAAAAGAGACGGTCTGAATTTTCAGATTTTCGCAAGTATTTGACGGTTTTACAAAGTAGGTAATTCAAATAAAATAGTCACGTTGTATACGGAGAAACTAATAAAATTAGAGCAATAGAGTTAGTAAGTAGTAAAAGATAAATAATATATTTCAATTCTGACGAAACCATGTGGGAATTGTAAGCCTCAGGCTACTAGGGGAATATAAAAAACTGGGAAATATCGCACCAAAAATTCCTTTTTAAACTTGAACTTTTTTAGTCATATTTTTCTGTTGTCACTTTTTGTAGAATTTATAATAAACGCATACAAGAACGAGTCACTTTAAGCTAAGTAGTAAATAAAATCTGGAACTTTTGACGGATTAACCAAAACTAATGATTCCACTTCATTCGTGTCGATAAAGTACACTATGTACCTACCTGCCTACTGGTCGTGTATCAATTTATTGACATGTATGTATTCGGCGTCGTGTTACTTGAGCTCTGGTACTGAATATTTCATATCGATACAATCAACGCGTCCCGAGGCATTTGCCAGTAATTTAGTGACAATGGTCTATTTAACCGTAGATAATAGTCATTTAATGTGAATTGATGTAATTTAGCGTTGCGACACGTTTTGATATACGAGTAGAACAATACGAACGTTTACCTATGACTTTAGTCGGATATAGCAACAAATGAAATTGATATTTCATGTCACTTCTCTTAGAAAACTTATAGCAGTTTCAGAGTACAAACAATGGAACAAAAGTATCCAGTATTATTCTGCTCACGTCAGCGTTCTCTGTGCAAAATTGCATTTGTATGGAGTTCTGTCGAGTCGCTATTGAATAACAGGCGATGTGCATCTGTGACCATGTATCTTGCTTCGATTTTAATGGTATTATAATATTATGAAATTTCTACATAAATCTGCATAGAAATCGGTTCTATAGGATGCATTTTGGGGAGTATGCGAGGGAATTGCATTATTTAATTCCCCTATCTCCGTTCCACCATCGGACGACCCGTCTTACGGCGAGTTTCCACCCTTACCTTGTTAACACCACTACGATCGGACGAAGCGTTTCGCCTCCTTCTTTTTACTGGAACAATTTGCCAGCGGCGGTGTTTCTGCTGGACTACAATTTGAGTGTCTTCAATGCTACAGTGAATAGGCTCTTAATAAACTAGTGCGCTTTACCATCAACGATTGCGTCACTGCTAACCTTATAAAAAAGGTAATCCAAATGGCTTCTGAGTTCATCATTATATGGTGTAGTTAAATCCGTTGATAACATTAAAAGAAAGATATTTTTTGGGTCACTCACAGGAAGGAAACGGAGCACCCAAAATATAGAAGAACTGTGCTAAGAAGGTTCTCAGCATAATACTGAGATATATGATAATGTATTGAACACCGTTAATCAAACTTCTTTTCTTTTTTCAACGCAAGTATCCAAGATGTGTGACGTGCATTAAATGTATGATAATATATTGAACACCGTTAATTAAACTTCTTTTCTTTTTCAACGCAAGTATTAAAGATGTGTGACGTGCATTAAAAAGTGATAGTTTAGGTTTCACTTGTGAACCATTGACAAGTGTATTTATTGAGAATTCCCCATAGCTATAAAACTAGTTCACATTTCCACTGTGAAAGAGTCACAGAATGGATTTTATGACTTTTCTTTACACACTAACCCAATAAAATGGATTTTACGCCTTGGCAAAGTGAGAACCTTGGAAAACTGGTTAAAAACCCAAGTCAGAAATTTTGCTGTAGATATTTATGTCATAAATATTTTTATCTGCATTTTAAATGCACACATGCTTATATCTGACAGTGTTTTTTAATACTGACAAATATCCCGTCATGTTTAATTTACATTTAGCTGCACAAACATTTATTGGCTGCGGTGGTTCTGTTACGAAAGCTATTCGATTCGGACGTCGATGGGGTCACGCGACCTGTCATTTGCAAAGGGATTTGCACCCCTTTACCGTTTCAGCCATCAAATTTATTACCGGCGACAAGCGTACCTTGCCTAACGAATGGAGGTTAGTTTTTCTAGCTCAGAATGCTTTTTATAGTGTATTCATATATCACATCTGAATAATGTGCAAGCAATAAAATTCGGCACAGTGAGATTACATATACCTAGAATAATTTGCTTTGAAACATATCAGAAGAGAACAAAGAGCAATGATTTATATATTCAGGGAGGCTCGGTGTACGGCAGTGAAAGTAAAATAGGAATTGTGAAAGAATATTTAAGACGTTAGGCCGGACTTATCAGACATTTCCGGTCATTGAAGCGAGGGCAATGGGGCAACAGAATATAGTCGACACTTTCACCGTCATTACCTTTCCGCCATGCAACTTAGAAAAACTTCCGTCATTTTCATGATTTAAAATGTTTAAAGGTAGATAAAATGTTTGTCTCTTGATAACACAGTGGTAATAAAGTCCCTACCTACAATATTCATCCACGAAATTAAAAAAAAAAAAACAAATCCGAAAAATAAAAAAAATAAACCGTCACCTATGTAGTAGTGAATTACGGCCCATTTTTTTTCACAGAGAGGAAGCCTGTATCTTAGCAATAAGAACGTTATATAATATATCAAAATATTTTTTATTTAAGTTCATGTTAAACTATATACCTTTATTAACATCAAGACAATTTAATTCTACTGTAATATAGACCAGTCTGATTAGACAGATTTATGAAATTCTGTATTTCAGACCATCACAGATTATATAGCTATTTTATAAATAATTATTCAACAAGATATTTCCTCCCCTAAGAATTTTATTTGTCAGACGGGAGCAAAGTCATAAAACACCCTGGTTCAATAGATTAGTTTTGTCTGAGTCATAATTACAGACGTCGCTTCTAGTCTTTGTAACAGAATGTCTGCTCCTGACACGAGAGGGCTCGGGGCTCGGCCTATAGGCCCGATTAGCAGGCACATGCCCGAGCTCAGCGTTTGACAAATCCTTTATCTCGAGCCGGCAGCTCCCACACCGCGCCGCTAATATTATCGCCGTTTTCAATTAAATCAGAAATTGACGACTTTTAAACGAACTTATTTTGTGAGTTATGAGCGGAGAATTGAATTTGAATAGAATCCTGTTTATCATTAGAACCGTTTGGATTACGTTTATTATTAGAGATGTTGCATATTTAATGATTTCACAATCCATACTTGCTGGCAATACTGACACGTCATCTACTAATATCATTGTAATACTGTTTCACAATTTTATCTAAACAAGGCTAGTCTTTAGTTATTTTTTTAGTCTGTGTCAACAACACTCTTGTTTAGACTTTTAAAATTATTTATAGTGTCGTTACTAAATAAAAGCGCATGATTTATGTAGTAAAAAGTGCATTCAGTAAATAATACATAAAGAACATTGAAATAAACCAGCATAGTGGCCACATAATGGCTTTGTATCAAATCTCCTCTTAGTCGGCTAACGCGGCCGTTTTTTCAACTGTCATTGGCGATATCCGCCATTATTGTGAAATATTTTTTTTAACATATTTCTATAATTTGTTACACGTGTTATTGGCAAAATTATGATATCTAACCACAGAGGCCATTGAAGAGTTGAAGTAGTATTCACTCTAAAGAAAAGAAGACTGCAGGTCGATATAATGCTTCAAAGTATCTTAAATTAAAATAAAAGTAACCCCCCAATGTAATGAAAGCCTTGGGGGAGGCCTTTTCCATCAGTGGACCTCATAGGCTGGAGAAGAAGAAGAATGTCAATTGTTACTGTAAATAAATTATTTTTGGTACAATACAGCTAGTACACAATAAAGGTAGTCGGCATAAATATATCTCAACAACAAATTTAGCTATGTACCGTATGGTACATAGCTAAATTTAATCGATCACGAAGTTGATATAGGTATCTATATGTACTTCGTGATCGATTATCCAAATCCATTATATAAGTTAGTTATGGCATAAAAAAATTGATAAAACTACAAATTAAGGATTTTTGACCTTTTATATTTACTTATGTAGTACACCTTGCTCCTTGCCAGATATCAAGATCCCTTATAGGTATTGATTTATTTGCGCGTATCAAATATGTTACATAAATAGACGGATTTTTTATTCCATTCACCATATTCCATACCTATGATTTAATTAAAGATTTACCACCCATCTTAGAAACTGACTTGACTGACTGAAACGCGATCTAAAAGCTTTCAAGTAACTGTTACTGTTTACTAAAACGTAATTTAAAACTACGCAATTTAAAGGTAATAAAATTCCTTTAAAGTTCGTATCTTTCAAAAACAGGATGTTATCTAATGAATGCGGTAGTACATATTTAATGCCATTACGTACCTACCCCGTCTTCAAAGAAGCTCTGGAAACGATCGTAAGTGCCTTTGTCATGCACCGCGAAACATCCTGAACATCTTAATGTTTGTTGTGCATAACAATATAATCCCAGTTAGTTATCCCTAAGGTAAGACATTTTTATCAATAAATTCTTATTCTGAAAAATTTGAGTTCTTATAAATTTCGTCCAGTCAGAAACGCTACTGCTTAAGAAGAGGTCCTGGGTTGAATTTATAGACCGACCATTGTATATTTTGTGGTGTTAAATGTGTTTTTTTTTTTTCGTTTCTGATATAATATACCTAATGAGGTAAAGTTCGTGACGATATAGGGAGAATGTATCTTTGGATATACTAAACCGAATTTGAAAATGATTTTACCAATGGAAAGTACTACGTTATTTATAGGTGTCATAGTTTGTCATGTCATTTACCCGAAAAATTAATAAACTTTTTCATAGTACTTGTTTATGTTTAAAATTCTTACTTACTGTAAAATTTAAAATTATTACAAAATATTATATTTTAGTTGTCTTATTCTGATACATTTACATCCATACTAATATTATAAATGCGAAAGTAACTCTGTCTATCTGTCTGTCTGTCTGTTACGCTTTCCCGCCTAAACCTCTCAACCGATTTTGATGAAATTTGGCACAGACAATTTTTGGACCCTGAGAAAAAACATAGGCTACCTGTTATCCCGGAAAAATTTGATATTCCCGAGGGAAATCTAAAAAGCGCGATATAACCGAACACCACGCGGGCGAAGATGCGGGCGGAAGGCACACAATCTTTAGACCCTGAGAAAGGACATAGGCTACCTTTTATCCCGGAAAAATTTGATGTTCCCGAGGGAAATCTAAAAAGCGCGATATAACCGAAATTTACGCGGGCGAAGCCGCGGTCGGAAAGCTAGTACCTAATAAGCAAACATACGTAAACCGACGTCAATTCAACTATAACGTCCAACTTAGTAACACGTAGGTCATAACAAGAACCTAAAGAAAGAGAGACAGAACATCGTACACACGCACAGTTATGAAACTCCAGAACTCCATTCCAACGAATATGACATTTTATCAGATAAATCTGCAATGAAATCCTAAATCTATGGATAAATCTCAAAATAATTCGATTTGACAGTTATAATTGAGTTTCATTAACCGCCGTGTTAGTGTGTAAGTGAATAACTGAAATGATATAGTCGCATGGTATGATAGTGGTATGGTATTTCTTAATACACTCGACTGCCGAAGAAAGAATCCCGTGCGTCGCGAACCATTATTACGTTTTTCCCCACATTGTGGCTCACCCGGCTTTGTTATGGCCCCGGCACTTTACACTGACGTTTTTAAACGCTCTTATTTATCAACGGTTAAGAGATCACTGCCCTACGCTTTGTTTTGTTTATTTCATGCTAGATTTATTACGAGGTATTGTATAAAGAATTGTTTTTAAAAAACATTACTTAATTGCAAGATTATTTTATGTTGAATTTTAAAATAATATAAGTATCTAACTAGCAAAACCTTTTAAGCTTAAAGCAGTCTTATTAAAACTCGCAGTGAAGATAAGAAAACCTCAAATTTAATTCATTTCGTTTGACATAAAATATTTGAAGAAGTAATTCATAAAAATTCGCTAGTAAAGTTTTATAAAGTAAGAATGGAATTATTACAGTCATCTTCATATTGCAAGTCAGCATTATTTTGTCACCCCTGTTCATACCCTCTCCTCAGCCGCTAAGATGGTGATATAGACAAGAATTGTATAATAAAAACTCAGTATAATAATTTATTTATTTTTTTTTCTTTATTTATTTTTAGGGACTTTTATGCAATTATTGCACATGCCAGTCCCATCAGACCTTATAATTAATAATATTAGCAAAACACAACAATAAAAAACCTACTTTATGCCGCAAAACGTAATAACACAAACTTAATTAATTTATAAGCAGCTCCAGAGGTTGGTGTCGACAATATATGATGGTACATACAAACATCGTTTACATTTAAATTTAGCTCTCTAACTAGATCCTCTCTGGCGGACTGAAATCTGACACACTCCGTCAGTAAATGTACGATATCTTCCAGAGTGCCACACACCTCACAATTGGGTGAATTAATTTTTTTCATTAGATATCCAAAATTATTCAGCGGCATGTGTCCAGATCTCAATCTGTGAGCTACAACTATAAATTCCCTAGTTAACCTAGTGTCATTAAACCACGGTATATGAGGAGGTTCCGAAACTATAGACCTGTACCATATCCCTTTATCTTTCGATCTTTGATTAAAATGCTCTTTCCAAACCTCGTGACACATATGTTTATACTTAGGTAATATTTCTATATAATTAGTTCCAATATTTTTTTCCCTTCCATCAACAATACCTAACTTCGCTAAACGGTCAGCCTCCTCATTACCCTTAATACCTACGTGTGAGGGAACCCATTGCAACTTCAGATCCATATCTCTTAAAGATAGGTAGTAAATTTTAGATAAAATTTCATAAGCTATCGGTGCACCTCTGAAACCAGAGGCGCATCGAGCTATATGTTGTAATGCACTTTTACTGTCTCAGTATAATAATAAAGTGAAATGAAAGAGAAGAGATTTTTAACCATCTCATAAAGATATCATGAGATAAGCAAAGGTGCTTTAATAAAACGGAATGTGAATGTACAAGTCGTAAACATGACATGTTGAAGTTTTAAGTGTCATTATTGTGTGTTATTACGGAAACAGACACAGATTAAAATAATATTTATACAGTGGGGTAGAGAAGTATTCCCTCTTACCGAGGATTCAGTTCCTACATGAATCTGAACACCCATTTTCTGTGGATGGGACATCATCAAATGACCTCTCCTGCTCTGGGAGGAGCGGAAGGGCGTGTCAGGCATTTACTGACTAAAACCCACCGGTGTTCCTTCACTTGCCTGTGCACCAGGGCCACGGTTTCTCTTTCAGCCAACCCGCAGCCCTGGCAGACATCGGTCTTCGTGGACCCCGTCACGATATGCTTTATTTTTGTTTTGGATGGGAAATCATCAAATGACCTCTCCCGCCCTGGCCGGAGCGGAAGGGTGTGTCAGACTTTTACTAACTAAAACCCACCCATGTTTCTTCACTTGCCTGTGCGCCAGGGCCTCGGTTTCTTTTTTAACCAACCGCAACCCTGGCCCAAGAGGCATCGGTCCTCGTGGACCCCGTCACAATGTGCTGACATCTCTTTAGGCGCACGTGAAACACAACGCGCCGTCGACCCGGGCCTAGTCATTACAGTGCGGGGAGGTGTCCATCGCTAGCCGCCCGCAAGCCCACGCCTGCGGTGGCCGGGAGTTTGATGTTGTCTACCGACCAGGGCGTCTCCTGCAGCGACTAGAGGCGTAAGTGGCGCTGGGATTCTCGCTCCCTCACGCGCTGCGCCTCCTACTTTGCCAACATCACTGCTTCGCAGAAGGAGGTAACAGCCATGCACTCTCGCTCCGGATCATGGTCTGGATCAGGGTCGGACGCGAGAAATTGCCACCTATCGCTGTCACGAGGACACGGCGGTGCTCTACCCAAGCCGGGCAGACCTCCACCGTATGCTCCACCGTGTCCTCAGGGCGATCCACATAGTGGTGACACCCTGGCGTTTGCTACCGTCTTATTTGGAACAGAAACCTCCTAAAACAACCGTGTCCAGTGAGGACCTGCGTCAGGGTGAAAGTGAGGGCGCCGTGGCGCCTCGGCAATCCGGCAAGGAGCATCGCCGCCTCAGCGGAAACCGTGCGGTATCTCCGGACCAGCCGAACGGCCACGACCCTTTGGGACACGGTCAGGCATCGGTCGCCTACTTAGCGACCGCGCCTACATTGGTGCATCGTAAAGCGCCATGGATCGCCTCACCCCGTCACGATATGCTGACATATCTTTGAGGCGCGCATGATAACCGACTAAATTTTTTATGAAGGTCTAGAATTCTGTGCCGAATTTACGGTTACATATTACGGGTAGATATCTTTTCCACCTAGTTGTTTTTAAACATTACAACAGTATCGTGTATGCATTTACAAACATTTGAACTTGCACACATACAGCCTCTATTGTTTAGATAACCAGTGAATTACTGTGAACATGTATTCTACTGGCGCTCATTGAAACTGTATCCGCCGGCACGCTGGATTACCTCATTCTAGATAAACCAACTTAACCTAACCTTATGCACAAATTCGAAACATAACAAAATATAATAGATAATATCTTGCTTTTATAATTAGATTCTGATGATTCTTCTTTTCTTCTTCGATATCGTTTTCGGGTTGTGAAGGTCAGACAGGCAGTCCCTACACGGAAAGTATTGAATTTTAGCCAAAATCAGCAGTTACTGTTAAAGCGGACCCCAGACTTCAAAACTGATACCTCGGATGCGAGTGGGATTAACGCTGAGGTGATGATGATGAAAATATAATAATATCACGTTATTGTCTTCTAAGTTAAAAACAGATACAGTTTCAATGTTACCGCAGGTGAACTTTAGCATTGTATAAATTTTCACATTTATTAAGTAGTAGTATTTTGAGTTATAGGTATATGGATACCTTGAACAATATGAACTATATATACACATAGTTCAGGGCTCAGCTCGTAAAAGCTGACAGAGGCAACACATCGATCGCTACAGTTTCCAGGAACACACCGTTGAGAAGTGGTGGCCAGAGCTAACGGCGGATTCAAACCTAACCAGCCGCTTTCTTTGTGTAAATGATTTCATCGCCACTGCCCTCAAAACAGTGATGGAAAAAGGCCGTCATTAGGTCATGCCGGATCAAAAATTCAAAGACGTGACATTTACTAACCCACAGGGCCCAAGTGGTAGATTACAGCAACTACATCTCGAAGACAGGAGAAAGTAAGAAAGAAAAGAAAGAATTTTTTTTTATTCCGCACAAACTAAACGCACCTTACAACTAAATACCATAAAATTATAATAACAACAAAATACAGAAAAAAAATAATATCACCAAAAGTGTGTGTTGTGTGTAGTCTGTGTTCTAGTTGTGAGAACATTATGGGTTCCTTATGCTTATCTTTTGAATATTATATGAATTCAAGAACATGATAACTGTAGCCAAAGACATTTAGTTGTCTGAAAAATTAACTGAAGGTTTTGACAATGCTGCTCACATTCATTAGGTACTTCCAGAAATATTTTTATGGTATACTATGTCGTAGTGGCCTATTGGTGAAAACACCAGCCTCCCAAGTATGAGCGTGCGGATTTGATTCCAGGTCAGCCTGTCAGGCAAGTACCAATGTAACTTTTCTCAAGTTATATGTACTTTCTTGGTATATCTTGGACACCAATGACTGATTAAAAGGTGAAGGAAAAACATCTTGAGGAAACCTGGACTTTAAGTCTGAAATCGCTAACCCGCAGTGAGCAAGCGTGGTGATTACGCTCAATCCTTCTCTGTATGAGAGGAGACCTGTGCCCAGCAGTAGGACGATAAAAAAAAGGTTGATGATGATGATACTATGATAGACAGACTTTATGATTGATGATCCAGATTTTTTAAGACATTTACAAAGTGTGAAGCACAAGCGTTGAGCAACCAGTCCTTCGGTATTCTATAGGATACATTTTGCAGAGTGCACACGGAAATTTCATGACCATTCCGTCATCAACGGTCCATTATTAGACAACCCGTTGTGAGGCGAGTATCCACCCCCACCCTTACGTTGTTGATCTCTACGATTCCGACGAAGCGTTTCGCCTCATGCGTCGTTTATAACGCATGCATCCGATTATAATCTTAATGTCTTCAAGACTAGCGTGAATAGGTTCATAGTAAAAAAGTGCGCTTTACTATCAACGATTGGATCACTGCTTACTATCAGAAGGGATCGTAATCAAACATCAGGTTATCTTATCAAAAATAAACTATGTTAAAAAAAATATTAATGAAAATACCGTACTATCCAGACAAACACTTTGCACCTATACAATAACCAAAGTAGTAAGTGACCAAAACACGGTCATTTATTTATAGAATATAAGGTCACACTTTCTTTACATAAATTCATCACGAACTGAAGCTTGAGCCTCCTTTGTGAATGATATTGGGGAATAAGGTAATAATCACGCGCCGTGATATCCGGGTACAGGTGGATGCTGCTGCCCTTACACCTGACGTAATCCCTTAATTGCCTCTTAACACACCCTGTTGTATCCGCCGCGTTGGGCACAATATATACCTACCTAAACGTGATTATCAGCACATAACCAGACTTTTTTAAGAGGAAAACTGAACTGTTTTCTCATATTATTCTCCTAGAAATAGCTTCCCACGCGTCTCGTTCAATTTGCTTGAACTTTTCTATGATACCTACATTGAGTCGAACACAAAACTAAACAGTTATCTCATGAGAGCTATTCCAAATGTAACAAATACACAGTGAACGTAAGTACGGTTATATTACTGCTAATAAGAAAATTGTCGTCGTAAATATCTAGCGAATAAACGGGCCCACGTCGGAGCCGAGCATTCGGTTTGCATGTAATTAAAACTTGCACAATTAAACACTGTGGAGAAGGAAAACACGGGAAAATTGAGATAAGATTAATTTTCTGACTAGTGCCTCGGAGGAGTTTGTGCGCTAACTTTGTGAGATAGCCACGCCGAATGGCTATGTGCACTAACCGTGAATTCTCTGGCTATTATAATTCAATAATTTCTGGAGCGACCTCGAGTACAGACGGTTTATGAACGGCGGTTTTATCCGCTCGTTTGCTAATACATCTGAATGAAGTCTGTAAAAGAAAGAGGTTGAGTTTTTAAGGGTGAGGTAGATACTAACCCACCACTTAAGAGCACCCGTTAACCCATTTCCCCATTTGATTCTCATAACTTGCGGGATGATGAGCGTATTAGGTAAGTTTATGTCCCCTTATTTCATTCGCACCGGGGGAGATATCTCCATTTAGAAACAAATATAACACAAGTCATCAAACACAGTGAAACTTTGATTTCGTTACAGGAAGCGAGGGAATACTAAAACGTATTTTTTGTATTCTGAATCAAGATTTATCTCCGAGAGCTGCTAAAATAAACAGTCTCTATTTAGAAATACAATCACGTCTGTCACCGTATGTAATTAGAGGGACAGTTCGCGGGCGAAATAATGAGACCCACCATCGAATGGCTCGTTAGTTTTCCTGGAACGAGGTCAAGGCGGGTTTCCTTTCAAGAAGTAAACTGTCAGCGAGAGCCAGTTTCAAAGGTGTTACAGAATATTATATAAGGTCACCTGTTCTAGAGAGCGCGAATTTTTGTGCGGACTGACTGAATTTATATGACTTCAATGGGAAGTGCTTTTCAGATGCAGGTTCTTTTAAGCTCTGTGTAAGCACAAGAAAAACGAGCTATTTAGATTTTTTATTAATGTCAGAATTTCTTCAATTGAATGGTTCGTACATAATACATTAGTTAATGCATGTGTCTAATTAAGCAAATATTACGATTTAATGAACGGCCATTGTGCGAATGGATCAGAAGCCCCGCCGGGGTCGAAGCCACGAGCCGACGTCAACCTACTTGTTTATTTATTACTTTATTACCCCACTCAACGTCGAGTGGCGGGAAGAGCCACAATGCGACCCCGCACTGATTGAATATTAAACATACCTGTGCCCTCTCCCTATATGTATAATTTTTCTCGATACATTGTCGACTCTACTTTGTTTCTGCTAAAGTTTTAAAGAGCTCCTTCACTGCTCAGCTCAACAAACAAAGTCGGTAAGTACTCACTTGAAACTTTGTAAATACAAAAGTAAAATATACAAAGCATTTCAATATTTTTCCTTCTAAACACAATAGGATTTTACGGGAGGATATTCTGTAATTGATTGATTGCTTCCATTAAGGGAATCAAAAAATGACACGTTTCTGAACCAGGTGCGCTGAAATATAACAATCTTTTGTTGTTATATTTTCTTGGAAAAAAAGTCTCTCGTTAAATAAAAATATTTATTTAGTAGTCTAGTTTGTAGAGTTAAGTAGTCCCGTGAAGTTTGCTTCCAAGGAGTTCGCAAACTTCTTGATCTGAAACATTAATAACCTTTTTACGGCCGTTGTTATAACAAGTTTTAATAACAAATAAATACAATGAATAATATTGTAAGTTGGTTATCTTATTTTAGAACTTAAAAACACTTACAAATACCTAGTTATGTAATTATCTGTTTTAATAGAACTGCTGAAAGTTTCGAAATATGTATAATTCGGTTGGTTACTTATTTACCTACTACTTATGCATTATCCATACTAATATTATAAATGCGAAAGTAACTCTGTCTGTCTGTCTGTCTGTTACGTTTTCCCGCTTAAACCTCTCAACCGATTTTGATGAAATTTGGCACAGACAATCTTTAGACCCTGAGAAAGAACATAGGCTGCCTTTTATCCCGGAAAAATTTGATGTTCCCGAGGGAAATCTAAAAAGCTCGATATAACTGAACACCACGCGGGCGAAGCCGCGAGCGGAAAGCTAGTTTTATATAATTTGTAAAACAAAACGTTTAAAGCAGACGAAACTCTGTGTCAAGTAATTTATCTGATGTACCATTCAAACATCGGTTTTGTATACTGACTTTACGCAAGTACATATAATACTTGCGTAAAATCAGAATATGAATGAGATATATCCATGAAATATTTAGTAAGTTAAGATCGATGAAATTAATTAAAATGGAATCAAGAAACATGAACAGACGCAAACATAAAGTCCATGCTGCCTCACTCATTTATTTCGTTTGGAGATCGCCGTCCTTTTGTTAAGTTCAGGTCAATTTAATAATAATAACCTTAAAATCTCTAATTAAAATCGGCTTTTGATGACTATCTACTGTTGAATATTAGAGATGCTTTTAGGCGGGTATCACATATCCGCGGGTATCTTATATCTTATAGCGGGAATATTTTGTGCACAAAATAGAATTGTACCTACTTTGTACTAGCTACTATATACTAGTTAGATTACTACAATACTCTGAAAGCGTCTACGTTTTACAACAATACATAAAGTTACAATTCAACTGACCCTCATGATGTTCTACTATGCGAAGAGCGACATAAAATAGTAATTTTTATATTTTTAGCGGTACTCTTTAAGCGGGTTACCGTAATTTTTTAGCGGTGGAGGTGTGCTAAGGTCCTTAATGAGGGAAATAATATAAAATGGCGGACTCAGCGCTGTGTTAGCACATTTAGTGTTACGACTAACGAGTTATGTATATATAACCTGGCAGAGTAGATTGTTTAAAGTGCCTTTCAAGCCATTTATTAACTAAGTACTTTAAAATTCAAAATTTTCTCAGACATAAATGAAACACGACTAATAAAATTGCTATTTTTCAACACTTTTTCATTAAATATTGAAGTTAGTTAGGATTGAAGTTAGTAATGAAAATACCATAATGGTAACAGATTGGAATTTTTTAAGTATATTATATTTTTATTTATACTTAATTTTTGTCGAGTAAATTTACTGAAATGTTGTTATATAACCTTTTCACAGTATACTAGCGCTTTCCATGGAAATCTTCAAAATAAAATTATCAATATGACATCAACACTACCATTCTGAATAAAGAAGTGCTTACAAAGTTGTCACCATTACAGCCCACGCCAGCCGTTGCCGCAGCACCACTCGCTCCGCTCGATGTCAAGCGCGCGGTTAGGGGCCGCAACCTTTTTTTCCCCGAGTTTGAAAATCCTTGTTGATGTCGCTGCTATATGGTGGGCGGAGGGGTCTGTCAGACTCTTACTGACTAAAAACCACCCTGGTAATCCAACTCACACCTACGCCGGGGGTTCCCAGAACAGATACTGTTTCCGCAACCCCCGATCGCCGGCCAGCCACTGTGGGCTTCCTCGGGTCAGGGGAGGGGCAGGGGAGTGAGGTGCTTAACTTCCTCGCGACGTCTAAGAGTCGCGGGCATGGAACACTTCACGCCGCCACATCGGGTCCTGATGTTTGGAGGATGACAGACGTCCCCGCGTCTGTCACCTCTGGACCCGTATAAGGGTGCTGGAAGATGTCGTTATCCGCCCTCCGCAGACGCCTGGTGCGCTTGCTGCGGGCCGGGTGAGTGGAAGAGATCTCCCTCTCCCTTTCCCCCTTCTGTGAGACGACTGTTTCGCAGAAAGAAACCACCGCATCCTAGGCCTATTCGCTGCCGAACATCACTCGTTTACGGCCGGCAGAGACAGGTCACTGCCTACTTCAGGGATGTGGCACGGCGCAGCTCCTCTATACTGCGCCGTGACCTCCCGATAGTCGACGCTAAGGTGACACATCACTGGAAGGGATGAAATACGGTTCAGCGACCACAGCCACGTGAACGACCACTCTGTCATGTTCTTGAGCAAAAGATCCTGAGCTCTGGCACAGTGGTTGGCATTGCCAGGCTGGGAGGGTTGAACAGAGTCTTCGGCAGCCTTGACAACCCTTCTGTTCGGTTTTTAGGGGCTGCCCGGCGGGCCTCCCTGCAGCTGTACAGAGGCTGAAGTTGGAGCACCGGGCAGCCTTGTGGCCGGCTCGGCCGCAGCGATAGCACAGTTCACTGCAGTCTACTTCAGCGGTGCACCGTACCCTGATTTGTTCATTACCAAGGCAACGGTAGCTCCCCAAGGCCCTCGGTTGCAGCAGCTTCACTCTCGCTGCGTTGGCGACTTTGTTGGCCACCGCCACCAGACGTCGCGATCGCTGCAAATCCTGAAGCGTCGGCGCGGATCTGGCCTGACCACACATTCTCGGGCGAACATCCACAGACTCGGGCGGCATCCGTCACGACCTCAGCCAAAGTCGTCGCATCGTCCAGTCCGTCGATCTGCAGTCCAGCGGTCTTCATCAGCCTGGACACCCGACCGTCCTCCGCGTTGAGGACTTCCCTCAATCTGGCGGCCAGGATGTCCGCCTTTTCGACGCTATAGGCAGATACAATGAGAAGCCGCGCCTCCGTGAATTCTGGCCTCATTTTAAGACCAGTCTGTGTGCCAAGATCCGAGAGCGCGACTTTCGATCTGACCTCCGCCAGGACCGCCTTCTAAATCCCTTTCAATGGCTCCGGGCTGCAGCGTAATGACCACAGCCGAGGAGCGTAGCGCTTTGGCCCTAGGCGGTCCCTGAGCCTTCTTGGGTGCCGTTGCCTTTTTGCGGCGGCCCTTCTTCCTCTTCTTCGGCGGCTATGACGTACGTTGTCCACGTCTGCGTGGGTGCGGTCGTCGGAGTTGCGATCGCGGGGGACGTGTACTGCGTGGGCTTTCTGGGCCTCCCCGGAGACTTTTTGGCCCCTTTGGATTTGTCGGCTGTGGATGCCGACTAAGCGGGCTCCTCCTTTCTCCGCCTGAGCAGAGCGTCGCTCACGGACAAATCGAGCCATCTCGCTGACCTCGTCAGACGCCACCGCCTTTCGCTGCGCCCGCTTAATGAAGTTCGCCTCCACCTTGTTGGACCTTTGCAAGGACGGCCTGGAGGACGCGGAGTCCTCGCTCAGGTCCATTGTAGGAGGTCCGGGATCGCTCTTTACGCTGCCCGCTGGACGCTCTGTGGGAGCTGGTGTAGCGGGCCGAGAAGACGCCACGAACTGACCCACTTGGTCACAGCCCGGTAATTGAGCGGAAGCTTTATACAAGGTAGTCCAACTAGTGACATCAGCAATTTTTTTTTAGATTCCTCGAACCTGGGGTATCCGAAAATACCCTATGTATCTTCTCCGATTTTTTTTAGTAATCGAGTTATATTTTTTTTGTAATTTTTTATTGATTTCTCCCAGCGAGGTTTCAAAAATTCATATCTTTTTTGTAGTAAATATGTTGCAGTCTTTTTTTTTTTGTGACATAATTTTCTTGAATGTTGTTTTAATAAAATAAAATAAATCATCAAAATTACTTAAAGTTACTCAAAAAAGATATTAATTTTTGTAACATTGCTGACAGAAATTAGTAAAAAGACACTAAAAAAAATATAACTCGAAAACTAAGAAAAATCGCAGAACATACTATTGTATTTTCGGATACCCTCGCCCCAGGTGCAAGGATTCTAAAAAACTTCGTCACCACCCTGTATATACAGGTTCGTTCCAATTTGGCGACTTGCTATCTAAAACTAATACATTATATTGTAAGCCGTTTCACAATTTATAATGTCGCGATATAAATTAATATTAACAAAGGCTTTTCACAATCATACGATGACATATAGGTACAAACGTTTATATAGACGGCCCCGCCTGACTAACCTGATCCGGCAGTTTTCGCCGCCCTTATAGCAATGAGGCGACAAATTCCTTACTTATTGAGAATGAATTCGGAAGCCACTCGAAAGTGTACCCAACATAATATATAGATCGCTGTTAAATACTGATCACGGGTCTTTGTAAGAATCGATTGAAGAAACAAGACAGGTTACGTGACAAACAAATCCCATACAATACAGTCGCAATATAGGGATAACCGCCACATAAAAATTATGTTCAAAATAAGTTTTTTACATATATTTTTAAAGTCTTATATTTCCAAAAAAGCTAGAAAACTTCATCAAAACAATCAACATAAGCAAGAAATAAGAAACACAGGTAAAAACATTTCATAACATTGATCCAGATTCAGGACTCTGTACATAATGGCATATGACAAACATAAGTAATTACCATTCAAGCGCATTTAGGCTCAAAGACGGGCTATATTGTTCATATTCCGCCCTCACTTTGTAAACACATTATTGAACCAGGTGTACAATGTACATTTGAAAGCTCGTAACAAAATACTGTCGAATTAAAGCAATGATTCAGTACCATATTGACCTATTTTAAGCCCGTGAACAGTTACAACTCGCTCGAAAACGCAAAATATTATACGTGTATAGTAGAATAGTCGGTCGAACAACCTCGTACGACACCCAAGTGAGATATAACTCACACAATGTACACACAGCCTAATAACACTGTATTCTCAAATAAGCATGTAAACATATCAAATTTCCAAAAGTACTAAGACGTATTAAAACAAGATATTTTAGACGTTGCTACACAAGCCTAAAAATTCCCAACTGTATTGAACTCGGTTTACCGCCATTGGCAAACTGCAGGTACATTTAATGAAATACAAATAGTTTTGAAATAGATTTATGAAATCAGTTTCTTGGGGTTAATTCGAAACATTTTAAAAGCAAAAGTTACAAAGGGAGTAGAAATGGTTTGTGCACGCGGGGCGGATTAGGGGGGCTTCCTGGGGCGAACGCGTTCAACGAATGATGGAAATGAAAGTTCTAACAGGCTCGGCTTAGTTAGATTGTGCGGCTACCAAGACTCGGATTTGGATTAAAGCCGACATGTTCGACACCGCGACATAAATTTTCTCCTTGCGCTCGCGCTCCGTGCATCTTAGCAGGAATAACAAATATATGGAGCGCTTGACTGTGCGACCAGAATAACAAATTAACGAAAACTTGTACTATCAGAATTTATACAGTAAGTATTTGCTTTATCTCAGGACTGAACCATTAGACATAATATTTTATCAAATGGTGGGAACATAATCTGTTTGAGTAGATCATGCTCCCACCATCATCATCATAATCATCAACCTTTTTATCGTCCCACTGCTGGGCACAGGTTTCCTCTCATACAGAGAAGGATTGAGCGTAATCCCCACGTTTGCTCAAAGCAGGTTGGCGATTTCAGACTTAAAGTCCAGGTTTCCTCAAGATGTTTTCCTTCACCTTTTAATCAGTCACTGGTGTCGAAGATATACTTATCAAGTACATATAACTTAGAAAAGCTACATTGGTACTAACCTCACCTGGAATCGAACCCGCACACTCATACTTGAGAGGCTGGTGTTTTAACCACTAGGCCACCACGACCACCGTAACGGTCACATAAATATAAATAAATACAAATTTAAAGTAGCAAACGGTGTCTGTTTCAGAACAAATTGCACATTCAGAGTGTTACTATATTATTCTAAACAATACCCAATTAAGCGTAAACAAAAACGACCATTAGGGGACCATAATTATAGTTGAAGAGAGTCTAAAAATTGACCTTAAGCGAGTGGCTACGCTTTTTAAAGTAGCAATCGGTGTCTGTTTCAGAACAAATTGTACATTCAGAGCTCCACTAATGAGATCGCGCAGGGAGGGGTTGAGTTGTGGCACAGGGGATGCCAGGGGGTGAAGCGGATGCGGGGCGGGGGGGATCGTGTCTCCAAGGACTATATTTTACGTTTAATTGACGCACAGCTGTCAGCTAATGAGTCCTGGATTTTTATAATATTGTTCAAATAAAACCTTCGCAAAAAGTCCAAATTACCCTCGGAGTTTCTTTTTTCGTGAACTAAAAGATAATATTTTCGTAACGTATTTATTGTTTAACAATAGAATATATCAAAGAATTTAGCATGAGTCCTAAGTAATACATTGACCACTGTAATATTATGATACTCGATTTAATCAAAATATTGTTGTGATTTTTGAGAAAGGATTTTTTGTTTGTTCAATTGACCACACGTATCCCGATCATTAAAACAGCAAGACTTTATGGGGACCTTGCTACATTCACATGTAAATCTTTACACTTCTCTTTACACTATAAATCTATACTAATCTATACTCTATACTAATATATAAAGCTGAAGTGTTTGTTTGTATGTTTGTTTGTTTGTTCGCGCTAATCTCGGGAACTACTGGTCCGATTTGAAAAATTCTTTTTGCGTTGGATAGCTCATTAATCCAGGAAGGCTTTAGGCTATATAACATCACGCTGCGACCAATAGGAACAGAGCATAACTAACTCCACGCGTACGAAGTCGCTGGCGGCAGCTAGTTAGGTAATAAAATAAGTCAAAACGTAAACAAATAAAAATTAAAGTAACTAAATTTACAGTGAATGAAACTGTTGACAACGTTGATTAGTATTTACATAAAATTAAAGTAGGCTTCATTCAAATTAAAACACCAACTAGTAGGTAGAGTGAAATATTCTTCGTTTACAATAATTACAACAGCTGCTGAATTTATATTATATATAACACGGCTAATGTTGAAACAGACAGTCGACGACGTCAAACTATTGATATTTGATCTGTCACAATTTGGAGCGTTTACCTTGTGGCGCGTACTAAACATAATAATTGTGTATTGTCATGTTAACGTTTATAGATAATAATATATTGGCTTTACAAAACCACATACGCGTAGACAGTTATGTAGGTACTTGACAGCCTCCGTGGCGTAGCGGTAGCGGACGCGACCGCTGCGCAAGAAGGCGCGGGTTCGATCCCCGCGCAGTGCTAATATTTGTATGCATGAATATGAATATTTGCACTGGTCTGGTCGTGCCTCGGAAAGCACGTTAAGCCGTTGGTCCCGGTTGCCATACGAAAATCTAATGGCAGTCGTTACGGGTTGTTGGAGCCCTCAAAAGTCCAACATTTGGTCTAGCTGCAATGCTTCATAAATATCGAAGTTTAGCCAAAATCAGCAGTTAGACTGATAAAGCGGACCCCAGACTCCAGAGCTGAAAAAAAAGGCTTCGGATGCGACTGGGATTAACGCTGAAATGATGATGATGATGAGTTACGTAGGTACTTAGGTAGCTGAACAATCTACAGGAAAACAGTTAGTAAATGTCGACGGTATTAAAAATACATGTATTGTGTGGATGTCATTTTGTTGCTAAATATGTCAGAACACTTGATTGATATCACACACGAGGTCCCCTTAATTGACGCCGCGAATAGACAAAAACAATGTGGGACCTGCCAGGTGGGTGACCTAAATAGACATTTAGGTTTGTATGCGCGAAACATACTGCCTAAGGCATTAAGTCCGCTTTTGTAACTCTTGTAAAGTTTTCATTTTTAATAAACAGACATTTTGACGCTGTGGTGCGGACATTAGCTTTATTCTTAAAGCCTGATCGACAAAACTTAAAGGCATTGTATTTTTTCTAATATATTTCACCAAAACAATTTTGTTAATATTGCATTTCTTAAATTTGGATGGCATGTTCGTTTCATGTTGCGATTTACGTTGTGTTCTTTAACGAACGTTCTTTGACGAGCATTAGTTTACAACCAGAATTATTATCATCTCAGCGTTAATCCCAGTCGCAACCAAAGCTTTTTTTCAGCTTTTGGAGTCTGGGGGTCCACTTTACCAGTCTAACTGCTGATTTTGGCTAAACTTCGATATTTTCCGTAAAGCGACTGTCGTCTGACTTCCACAACCCAAGGCAATATCGAGGCATTGTAGTTAGATCAATTGTTGGACTTTTTGAGGGCTCCAACAATCCATAACGACTGCCAATAGATGTTCATATGGCAACCGGGACCAAAGGCTTAACGTGCTTTCCGAAGGAAGACCAGATCAGTGTAAATATTGATATTCATGCATACAAATAATTGCACTGCGCGTGGATCGAACCCGCGCCTCCTTACGCAGCGGCCGCGTTCGCTACTGCTACGCCACGAAGGCTGTCCAGTTTACAACCAGAAAGTTTTTTAAAGAGATATTAGAATCCCAAAAAGGATAATTTCTAAATACATTTATTCGCAAACGAGTGATTACGTCACAAAGGAATTTTCGCAATCGGTTCGCTCGCGAAAGAAAGCGATACTTCGTTTTCATTATGTGGAAGCCGACCCCAATATTGTTGGTAAAAGGCTGGACAGATGATGATGATGTATATGCTCGCGAGAGAAAGCTCGCAGTGACCACGCATCCACAACTAAAATCGGATAAAGCGCTATTTAACTGTCTTAAAAGAAGTCGGTTGGCGTACTGGTTGCATTCCCGCATGGAACAAATAGTTGTATGACCTACAAGTAGTTGTTCTGAGTCTGATTGTTTGTGTATGTGAGTTTATATGTTTGTAAACCCTCTGCGATACAGGAGAAATTCCTAGTATGGGTAGTTGATGATGAGTAGCTTTATTTAAAAAAAAAAGTTAGATTTAAAACTCAATTCTACAACATTGTTTAAAATCAATAAACACACACATCCCAACCCATACACAAAGAAGGTTGTGTGTGAAAGCCGTCATGAGATCACCATACACATATCTCTAATTTTTACTCCTAATAGCAACATTATAAGCTGAAATAATTGGCAGTGTACCTATAGTATTTGAGATAACATTACTCTGATTCAGCATAGGTAGAACAAATCTGTGCATTTATAACGAAAACATTTAGAAAAACTAAGATTATCTAAATAAAAAACAGCACAACATGATTATTACTTTTAATTGTCTAAAACTCATTACCCAAGTACTTACTTACGGCGCCTACTCAGCGTCAATGCTTATGCTGAGTAACAGCTTAGTTCAAAGACACTCGTATTCAAAATTAAATTATCCGATCTTCAACACACATCAGTGCTCTGCTACCTAGCAAACTGAAATGCAGAAATAAGATGCAGGTTTTACAGATAGACTTAGAATGCGATGCTTGCCCCTGAGGCAAATACTGCTACGAGGTAGCTAAAAGGTGTCTGTCCTCTCGGTGGTAGGCCATAACATCGGCTGCCTTTGCCTGGTTGTGTGGTGTAGCCGTACGGAGGACGGGTCTGAGCAGTTGTATTGCGTTGTGTGGCGGGTACGATGCGCCAAATATTGGTGTGTCGGGAGTTTGGTTGTGGAGAGTCTCCAGATCTATCTCCCTCTAGCGCGGCATCGTTTGGTCGTGTTGGTCTTGGGTTTAACATTGCATCACCTCGCTCAACTGGCGTCATCCTTCCTATTCCTAAGTTTTATAAGTGAATAGGCTTAATATACTAGTGCGCTTTACCATCAACGATTGCATCACTGCTTACCATCAGGCGGGATGCAGTCAAGCACTAGTTTATAATTATTAAAAAAAAAACACCATAGCCTGTGGACGACTATTTGTGCCTCTTCCGTTCAGATACGCATGTTGCGGTGCTACACCACAAGTCATGCATTTGCAATCTTAAGCGCTCTGGTAACAATATTAAAAGCTCTACACACCAAAGAAATATGTCGGCAACATTTTGCCAGCAGGCTAGGTTGGCGACTTCAGTCATTGCAAGTCGTAAAACTTTGTCGGCGGCATATCGGCGGCTCGACGTCAGAAACTTATTTGGCAGTTAAAATACTTGCTCGTCACTACAGCTAAAATATCGCCGGGCAACTGAGCGCTTGCGTACGCTAGCCGCCTGCAAGCCGCCGACGTTTCGATGGGCAAAAAGCGCGCGCGAAGTTGCTGACATGCTTCTTTCAACATAAGCCGGTTGTGTCGGCGGGCTGTGCCGCCGGGCTTGATGTGTAGAGCGCTTTAAGATAAAAATATTTAAAATTACACAAATGTTTAATTATTCAAAGTGATCCAATACAGAAGTATTTGTTTCGTATCATTTAGTGCTTTAATTGACTGAATCATCATAGTGGGCAGTTTGCGGCCGATAACGGTACACACAAATTATACCTGGTTGACCTATTTGCATTGATAATTACAAATAAACACAGCGTGGTAAAGTTGATGTAACCAGTATAATTTTTATGACTCCGAGTAACGTCGTCAGTGAGGTAAATATGCACATTTACAAACAATATTAATAGAATTGATGACAACATAGTAAAAGATCTTTATGAATGTATTCGTTCTGTTATGATCTCGAATAACAGAAAGAACACATTCATAAAGATCTTTTACTCCCTGTGTGATCTTTCAACTAGCATACAAATACATCCATCGCGTTAACAGATTATTGTTCTCAAAATATCACAAATTATTTCCTTGTTTATAAATTCTCTGTATAATCTATATTAAGTACCGGCTGTGCCAACAATGACAGTAATTTTCTCGGAGGAGAAAGTTCCTTTCTCTTCTTAAGATTATAATTTCCATTCAATATCGGATTTTTTTATCGGAACGCTTTTTATCAGCATATTTTGCGCAAATTGGATTATGAAGGACTATTCCGTATTTAATATTAACTTATTTATTTACGCCCGGGGCGCAAGGCGGCGTCCGCACGTACACCATGTTAGCAAACATTTTTTAATAAATATATTTAAATCGACGGATTAAGTGGTCGCTGTTGAATGACGAGAATGTTGAATGTACGAGTTCGAGTGGGGGACGTAATAAGTTTTATTTTTGCTTTGTTGTACTGTTTGTTATAATATTATTCAAAGAGGAAGTCTGAGGAGGTTGCCAAGCAATTTGGCAGGGCGCGCGGCGGCGTTGCGCAGATAGAGCGTTATTTACAGCGGCTATTGGAGTCGGGGGTATATCGTAACTTCTGCTTAAATACCTTGTTACAGTCCTGCTCTCGCTACACATTCCGTCTTTTCCTTCTTACGCCAAAAAAAAAACCTACACCATGATTTCGTTCCACAATTTGCTAAAGAAAAGAATGAAGGAAGATAGATGTACCTAATTCTGCAAATGCTTCGAATAACTTTCTAGTAACATATGCCCAATATAAATTGTATTGTATAGATAATATAAAGGGATAATTTATGGCGCCTTAAATAGCAGGCCGTAATTTGTCGTTGACAATGGGCGCCCTGCCGCGTATAGATATAACTTGTACGATTTAACATCTGATTCCTTGCTCCGATCTTGTTTACCATTGTCGTCTACTTTTTTTTTGTACTGAATTTAGGAGTACGTGTAGATCAATTTATTGTTATTACTTATTCAATAACAGTATCTAAGGTTAATATTTCAGTTGGACAAAACAACGAAAAGGTCCACAAATGCTGTAGATCTCTCTCTTAATAAAGTCAAATGATTCCTTTAATAGGCACATGAAAGGCAAACGTGGACTTTTAAACGTCAAATACACAATTTATAATTCCATTGGCAATAATGTTTATTATCGTAAGTAAGTGCCTTAGATTAATGTAACGTTGATTGGTTCTGAACATCATAAGCCTCTTATATTCAAATTGGATCTTGGCGTGCTTAAGTTTACGGTGCAATCAGTTTAAACTTTACGAGAAACACCTTAAGGGCCATTCGTATACATATAAAAATGTAAGTCCTTTTAAGCCCCTTCATAAAAACTACATCTACTAACTTACACATTCTACCAGTCTTTGTCATTTTAAATCAGTGAAATCACAGTGCACGTTGTGTATTATAGGTTAGGGGAAGCTGTTTTATAAGACTTTACATACATAAGAGAGATGACATTAGCAGCAATTTGTATGTAAGAGTGCCTACCAACTTTGGTGAAAGTGACTTAATCTTTGAAGATAGAAGTTCTTCCAAGATTAAGTCAAGCCATTATGTGCAAATCCTTAAATACTGTGGTCACCGCTGAATACAAAAGCAAATTAAATTTACTAGCGAAACTAATCTGCGGGTGTCATGATATCTCAAAACGACCGAGGCAATTATTAAAAAAAAAAGTAGACATTTTAAAATGATATTTCAATTACTTGCACTAACTAGAGTATCCACAAAAAAAAATCATGTTTTATTTTTTATTTGTTTAACCGACTAATAAGTAGGTTCTCAATACAATTTTATTTTTTATTATGTTTAAATATTCATCACGTCTGCGGAGTTTCGCTTGCTAATTTAATTTGACGCTGAACTTGTCATGTAACAGATTCAGTTAAAACTTTGTAGTATGTATACGAGCAGATCAATTATGTAAAAACCTCACAGTGGAAAGTAAAGTGAAATGAGGTAAGAGTAAGCTGTGTGTGGCGGCAATATGCCTACCACTTTGATTTTAATCAAGATTATAGACGACTATATTTAGGATAGCAACATATTATCCATACTATCCATACTAATATTATAAATGCGAAAGTAACTCTGTCTATCTGTCTGTTACGCTTTCCCGCTTAAACCTCTCAACCGATTTTGATGAAGTTTGGCACAGACAATCTTTAGACCCTGAGAAAGGACATAGGCTACCTTTTATTGAAAAACATTAATGTTCCCGAGGGAAATCTAAAAAGCGCGATATAACCGAATTCCACGCGGACGAAGCCGCGGTCGGATAGCTAGTATATTATAAACTATAAACAAATATGCGATAGAATGATGCCTTCGGAGTATATCTTTCTGATTAAGGTGCTAAAGCGGCAATGTACCTACCTCCAACCTTCAGATGCGAAGTTTGTAGACCACTAGACCAGATCACACACACACAGACACCATTAACTGGCAGACTCCCTAACTTTATTAGTTTTGAATATTTAGGCCAAAATCCCCCGCCCCCATTTTTGTGACCTTTAAAAGATCGTGGCCATGACTCGCTAGCTTGCCAGTTCGAAAGAAAGTGCGCTAGTCACGCCGTTCGGTGATCGACGGAAGAACGGTCCACTATGATCGCGTTCCGTTAACTTTAAGTTTTATGCAGCGTTCACCGCCGATAAAAAAAAATCAGAGGAGATATAGATTGGCACTATTCAACACTGTGAATAGTGCCAATCTTTAGCATTAGTTGGAATGATAGCTCCCTTCACGCTCACTCTACCTCACTGTTCACGGTGAAATGCAGTGCATTTCAACAAGGGAGTAATTACGCTTCAGGATAGTAACTAAAAAAATCCTTCACATAACAGGGCTTGGTGCAGCACACATCTATATGGGGAGTTTGGGGCCTCTGTTCGTCACCTCTCCCGCTGACTTGAGCTGGTGATGACAATGTTGTTGGTCGTGTTGGTGGTTATCATCAATGAGTGGTAGGCAACAACATCAGCCGCCGGCATAAGTTACCACCCACCAGACAAAGTCTTGCCGCCAAGCGATTCGTCGTGTTCCGGCATGATGTCTGGTGAAGCCGTACGGAGAACGGGTCTGAGCAGTTCTGTTGCGATGTGTGCCGGCTACGATGTGCCTAATGTTGTTGTGTCGGGAGTTTGGTCGTGAAGGCTCTCCAGATCATCCTCTGGCACAGCATCGTTGGTCGTGTTGTTGGGTTAAACATTGCATCACCTCGCTCAACTGCCGTCTTCCTTCCTATTCACTCAGTTTTTTTGAGTGAATAGGCTTAATAAGCTAGTGTGCTTTACCATCAACGATTGCATCACTGCTTACCATCAGGCGGGATTGCAGTCAAGCACTAGTTTATACCTATTAAAAAAAAAAAAAGACTGCATCCCTGCTTGTCATCAGCAGGATCTCGGTCAAGCGTCATGTACAAGTGTCCATGACGTTTTAATATGATTCGAGTGATGAAACTTCGGCCTTATCGTTGTGGCAACAAATCTATTGACACAAACGTAATGTCGATGGCACTCGTTGCAATTTCAAAAACTCTAGAGAACGTGATTTGTTAGGACAATGCAAACTATTGATTATTGGTGATTATTGTTCTTCTCTGTAGCTTCAAATTGACAAAATTTAAATTTTGCATGTCCCATCTGAATCAGAATGTATGGCTCTATTTTCTTTTCTGACAACCATATTTGTATACCTACCTGCATTCTAGCAAATAAATAATTTGATTTGATTTGATTTTGATTTTGATTTATTCTGTAAATTAAAATAGTATTAATTTCACGGATAGCAAAATTTGATTAATGCATTTAGCTCGATGTGCCTCTGGTTGCAGAGGTGTGTCGACAGCTTATGTAAGTCTTAAAGCATTTTATGAACTTGGTGGCATTAATTTGAGGTTGCAATGAATTCCATCTCATGTGCATGGAAACGAGGGAACTGACATATTTGCAAAGAAAGCTATTTAGGAAACATTGCAAGTCGATATTTCCCCGTTCTCCAAATAAAATCTACAAAAAATATCGTAACGAAAGAAAAATATGATAAGCTTTACATTACAAAAAATTTTCGACAAACATATTCATTCATCGTTTATAGAGCCGTGGGAACTGGTTAATTAATCAGTCGGTTATATTATTTATTGTGTAGCTAATAAACGCTCAAAAGATATGTGGGCTAATGTCTCGTTATGTATTCATATCTCTAGCATTGTGTCGAGTGGCACACAATGTTGATTCTATTAGCTGGCGGAAACGAAGGCTTGTCTGACAATCTCTGTTTTATGCTACTGTGTGAACATATGGAGGGCACGGTCGGCTATACGGCGGCAAAGCGCTTCCATTATACATTCAACATGTATCTAAATACAAAGAAAAGGTAGCGGACAATCAAATATGAAAAAGTTTCATTGATACTTATTATTACCGATGGTTAGTTATGCATTTGTTTGTTATTTCAAAGCTTTCCCCATCTGACTGACTGTTGAGGATCAGTCTTTTAACTTAATCAAACCTTTTTTTTTTAATAACTATTATATACTAGTGCTTGACCGGAATTCCGCCTGATGATAAGCAGTAATGCAATCGTTGATAGCAAAGCGCGCTAGTTTATTATGAACCTATTCACTCAAAAAAAGAAAACTGAGTGAATAGGAAGGAAGACGGCAGTTGAGCGAGGTGATGCAATTTTAATCTGAACAACACGACCAACGATGCTGCCCGAGAAGGAGATTGATCTAGAGACCGTCCACGACCTAATTCCCGACACTGGTGAACATTTTGTGCATCATACGCACACATCGCAACACAGCTGCTCAGACCCGTCCTCCGTACGGCTTCACCAGACATCATGCCGGAATACTATGAATTGCTTGGCGGCAAGACTTTGTCTGGTGGATAGTAACTTCTGCCGGCAGCCGATTGTTACGGCCAAGAAGATACTAGAAACATGAAACGTAGTCCGAGCTCACCATCACAGAACAACAACACTGTTCTATAACTGTCTCTTTGTGAAAAATAGAGATGGGCAAAGAACCGGGTTTAAACCCTATTACTGGGTTAAAACCCAATAAAAATTCATTTATTCCCTCCCACCGGGTTTTTATTTTAATTATAATTGACACGGTAAATGTAAATATTTGTGAATATTATACTCCGTATTATATAGTATTGTAATAGTAAGAGTCATCGTCCGTTTTTTGAAGAAAAAAAGGCTATTTTTAGATTAAATTATATACTATACTTCTTCTTCTTCAGCCTATAGAGGTTCACTGCTGAACAAAGGTCACCCCCAAGGCTTTTTACGATGACCGGTCTTGTGCTGCCCACATCCGTCGGCTTCCCGCGACTTTCACCAGGTCATCGGTCCGCCTTGTTGGGGGCCTATTTACGCTGCATCTTCCGGTAGGTACGTGGCCGCTACTTCAGAAACTTACCACCCCGTCGGCCATCGGTTCTACGAGCAATGTGCCACTTAATTTTAGCGACTTGAAGGGCTATGTCGGTGACTTTGGTTCTTCTGCGGATCTCCTCATCTCTGATTCGATCGCGCCGAGAAACTCCGAGCATAGGTCTTTCCATCGCCCTTTGTGTAACTCTTAGCCTTCGTATGAGGCTCATTGTGAGCGACCACGTTTCAGTTCCGTAAGTCATCACTAGAAACATACACTGATCAAAGACTTTAGTCTTGTGACACTATGGTATCTTGGACGACGCGGAGAAGTAGCGTAGCTCTAGGACCACTGACCAGGCTCACAACAGGTGCGCGTGTTGATGTGTATAACTCTCCGTAGAATTTCTCAATCTCACCCAAAAAGCTCGGGGTGGAAGTGACGATCCTACCATCCTCAGTCTGCAGCTTCACAAGTAGGCTCTGTCGAACAGACAAATCTCTTGCGAACACTTGGAACCTTTGTTCAGCTCGATAGTCTCTTTAATACAATTTGTATTAAATTGGCGTATATCGCGAGTCAGAGACTTTGAGATTTGTCTGTTATGGCATTTGATACGCTAAGCGTCATCAGGGGATTTTAAGACCACCTCCCGTCTTTCTTCCATTAGCCGACGGGTGGGACAGGAGATCTTCGTCTGTCCTTTTTGAAGGGAGGGTTTTAAAGAACTTGGACCCTTCCGTATGCAGTTTCCACAAAACCTGTTGTTATAGTGGTCCACATCTACGCATTCACCGAGGCATTCAAAGCGATTTGCAGTTCGATGTGAAAGCTTTTAACTAAACGGCGGTTTAAACTCCCGGTTTAAACCGCATAGAGCACGAAGACATCGATGAACATTTGACTTCTCGTTGATATTATGAAGTCTATCTCGTTTTTGGTCTCACCATCGGTGCTAATCCAGCTCCACTTGAGGTACAATGGTTTCTTGAAAGAAGAATTCATCACAAAGACTCCTTTCTTTTCCATGAAGTCCATTGGCATCTGACCTCGGGGATTCCGATTTCCAACTCTAAATTGCCCCACTTTCATCTCGTCCGCCTTTCGCATGCCCAGTTTTGCGTTAAAGTCCCCCATGACAACAGTGTAGTGGGTTTAAGAGGTATATGTGTGTCTACTGACGTCTTCATATATAACCTCCACCTCACTATACAGTACGCGACGCAGTACAGCTGATTTTCGGGTCTTAAATCGAAATGTGATGCGAGAATACGGCGTGCAGGACTGTGCGTAACCACATAACTTCGAGTAACATTATATATTTCCGAAACTGCAATGGTTAATGAGAAAACTGGAACGCAAAAACTGAAACGGCCGCCATTTTGGTTCAAGTTTTATTCCGAGTACTGTATATTTCTTTGAATACCCTTGAAAGATGTAGTGAAGAATGTTAATTCATAGGATGGACTCTAGCAGTAAAGTGTATGGCTTAAACTACTGTAACTATTATTTTAAAATAGGCTTGATCATACAATGAAGGGACTGTGATGAAATACTTGTATAAATAATACAATTGAAATATCACGTTCGAAGATTAAGTGGTCAAACTTTCTGTGATCTTAAATGCACCACTATTAGTGATATTTATACTCCAAAAAATACTAGAAGTACCTAAGTCGTGTTAGGTCCACAATCGAAGATATTAGTGATAGTAATAAATAAAGACCCGCTTCTTTTTTTTCGGGTTTTACCCGGGTTTTTATTCGGGTTTAAACCCGTTTAAACCCAAAAAACCCGGTTTTAACCCATTTCCACCCATTGGGTTTAAACCCTCTGCCCATCTCTATGAAAAATGAGCGTGAACTCTCAGTTAAAAAAAACTAGTGCTTGGAATTGATTGACACTATTGATAACTCACTTTAAGCACACTTAACCTAACTTTCATGGTGGGATTTTTTCAGAATCGATAGGCTTACCTTCTATTGTGCAAAAAGCATTCATCTGTCGTATTGCTTTTGTCCGTTATTTATTTACTCACGTTTATTTTCACTTACAAAAATCATTTTGACAAAATATATTGGTGTAATCTCTGCAAAATCACTCTTTTTTTACCAAACTCAATACTCACTTTATAAACAAACTATGAGAATTGAAAAGCTTGTTGACATTTCCATATTTTCTTTATTGATATAAACAGAAAATATAAATATTTTTTGGATGATCAAAGACGATAAGTAAATCTCTTACTCGTACTTCAGCCGCGGGATTCTAGCTCCATAAGCGAACGCGTGTCGGCAAATCTCATTACTTTTCGAGAATAAAGAAAATTCAATATCTATCGTTCTTTGTCTGTCTGTACCCTTACAAATTTTATTTCGCAGGTCGCGTTTAAACTTTTTTCAACGTAGCTATGTGGAACCATGTTACATCAATACATCCCTTTTGTAAAAACATCTCGATATGCTTCGATGTAATTGGATATAATTATATTAGCAGCATTATTGAAAGCAATTGTTTTGTAACCATGCTGATAATTTTTTTACCCGGTGAAAAACGTTACAAAGTATTTATATCATGCAGGGAAAAACGAACAGCTTTGTAAAAAAGGATATTGTGTAACATAAATTCGTGTTATTTATTTTATAAGAGGACATTATCAGGGTACCGTCTTTGATCGTAGATTCCATTTCACAGTCGTCGACAAATTCTGTTACAATAAATCAATTCTCCTCAAAAGTATCGTAGTAATAGAGCGTTGGCAAGACATTTTGGGGCAATTTTCGTTATTGAAGGCGTCTTCATTCAGTGTTATTGTTTAGGGCCCGATGTAAATTAGTTTGTGGGCGGGCTTCAGAAGGAAATCCAATTAATTTGATGTTTAAATACTGTTGGGACCCGCGATGTTAAAATTATGTATTCTTTGTTGACTGCGAAGGTGATTAGCAGTGCATTATAAATCGGTGATACAGTGTGGTAGGTACTGTGGTTTATGTTAGATGATTGCCCTATAATTAGTTTGATGGAACAAATAACAATATGGAACTAAATATATGTATATGTAACATGTAAATTAATTAACGCACATCCTGAAAACAGTTTGTTCATAATCATCCACTGAATCGGTTTATATCATTTTTAATACATGTAATTTTTCATTATTTTTAAAAGTCTGTACAGACTTTTAAAATCGCAGTTTTACTTGTATTCATACCAATTTAATCATTCAATACAAAATACAGATAAATAAAACTTATTCGAAGAACGTTAAGGTCTTCGTTCTCCAAGACTTGGTATAACTAATTTAATAAATAACAATGCATATACAATATATACATGTTAAAATAAAAATTCAGTGTATGTATTATGATTATAACATAATATTCTGATTGGGGTGTTTGAGGGTATGCGTTGATTACATTACATTTGAACCTTCTATACATAAAAATAAACTAAATACGGATCGAACCTAAACTGTCTATCAAGGCTGACAAAATCCCAACAGCAGACGTTATCGAGAGTTACGAAAGCCGATGCAACGCTAGAAAAAGAACAGCGGAACCCCAGCAATACGTGCCTAACTAAATTTAAAAAGACGACCATTATCGGAGGCCATAGCTGCCCTTTTAACTCTCATACGTACACGTTCATGCTGAATAGCCAAAGTTTCAATGGCTGTTGTTAGAGAAAAACTTAACGTGGAGTGAATTCTTGCGTGAACTAGGAATGCGAATACTTCCATCAAAAGAAACTGGAATTCGAGCATTATTCGTGATGTGAGGTAGCTTCATGTGATGACACACTATCTCGAAGGCAGAAGACATAGAATCGCCTGTATATGGAGCATGTGCGAGCAAATGCGAGCCCTCGATACAGTCATGATCCCACTTGAAACTTTTATTTCAAAGAAAGTGGCATCGTGAGCCAGCAGGCTATCAAAAGCCAATATTGAAGTATCTCTATTCCTTTTCGAGTTCAAATTATAAGAAATGGAGGCTGGAAAAAAGTAAATACCTACACTACTTAGTTCTAGTTTTGAAAGTTCGTTTGAAGATCATTTATTGAGAGGAGTGACTTTCGCTTATAACTTTCAGAGTAAGTATAACAAACAGTCACCCGTCGTCAGAATTTGGATAAGTCTGTAATTAGTCGTCAGATTTTTTGTTTGAGTCATTAAGTGTATCACGTTATTTTCTTCAGTCCATCCCAGTCCACTGATGGACTAGACCTCTCTTAGGCTTCGCCACAACACCCTGTTCTCCATCTTCCCCGTCAGATCCGTTCCATCGTCTTAAGATCGTCGCCCCATCTAGCTAGCCACACTGGTCCACACTATGCTTCAGGTTACGTGGTCTTGATTCTAGGATTGGTCTACTTCAATGGCCATCGTTTCTTCAGCCAACATGACCACCACACTGCCACTTCAGTTTTCCGACTCTGTAAGCTATTTATTTATCCATTTATTTCAGGCATCAAGGCCCATATAAACATATAACACATATGGTGTGGTGTGAATGGTTTACATATATGGTGTTCATAGTAGAATAGATGCCGAGCAGACATTTGTACAAAGTGTCTGACATCAAGGTGGACCAAGGACCTGGTGAAGGTCGCGAAAAGCCGATGGATGCGGGTAGCACAAGACTGGTCATCGTGAAAACCTTTGGGGGAGGCCTTTGTCCAGCAGTGGACCTCTATAGGCTGAACAAGAAGAAGAAGAAATCTGTAGAATTTGTTCTCAAATTTGTATCTATCGAGCTGATGATGATGACAGACCAAATTAAAAAAGAAAATTTGTTAAATAACAAAAAGAAAAAAAAGTAAAGTTAAAGTAGAACAATTTACTAAAAATTTGTTTATGAATTGTTAAACAATTCACATTTACAGCCAATTCTTGATTTAACAAAGGCCAATAGTAATAAATACGAGTGAAATTAGTCAATTACAGGCCTAAGGCGAACGAAAATACATCTCAGCTGCTTGCTCCATCAGTATCAAAGGGAAACAATGGTCTGTACAATACTTCTAAATATTATGAATTATAAATATAATAAATATTATTTAACAAAGGAATGAACTGATGTCAACTTTATTCATAACAAAGAACAATTAGGGAAATCTTTTTGAAACATAGATACTGATTAGACTCATTCAAATGAGTCTAATCAGTATCTATGTTTCAAAAAGATCTGAATCGGGAAAAATATTTGCAAAATTACACAGGTACTTTTTACTTTTTCGTCCATTTTTTCTGCGACACAATTAAAGTGTGATTTTGGTGGAAGTTGAAATCTTAAGGTAGTAAAAAATCTAGATTCACCATGATGGGAGAAAGTCCAAATTATTATATTGTATCTACGGACAAAGTAATACCAACATAACAAAGCAATGTCGGTAATACAAAGGTAACTTCTATTTAGTTGTCAACCTTAGCATGACAAAATTAGGGATAATCACCTTATTTGTTCCACAGTACGATTAACCGAGTCGTTGCTATTAGCTACGCGTGCTACGAAATGCTACGACGTAGCGTATGGCTGCGAATGCTACAATCCGTAGCGTGTTGCTGTGATAGAAGCTGCAGGACCGAAACCATTTCTTTTTTGTCATTTTTATTTTTTACATTTTGTCGAAATGATTTAATTCTAAATCAAGATCATCATCATCATCAACCTGTTCATCGTCCCACTGCTGGGCACAGGTCTCCTCTCATACAGAGAAGGATTGAGCATAATCACCACGCTTGCTCAATGCGGGTTGGCGATTTCAGACTTAAGTCCAGGTTTCCTCGAGATGTTTTCCTTCACCTTCAGTCATTGATGTCCAAGATATACTTAGAAAGTACATATAACTTTAGAAAAGTTATATTGGTACTTGCCTGACCAGGAATCGAACCCGCGCACTCATACTTGAGAGGCTGGTGTTTTAACCACTAGACCACCACGCCCACCACGACTTCTCCACGACTTCACGACTTCACCATCTAATCACATAAAATAGATTTTAAAAAAATAAGGGGGCAAACGTGATGTTTAGCCGTTTTTTGCTCGATATTTATAGAGGCACCAGGTTAGAGGCTTGAAATTTTTACAGACGATGATGTCTGTTGGCGCTATAACAAAACATAGTAAAAACAAAATAAATGTTTAAGGGGAGCTCCTGAAAACAAACAAAAAACTGCAAAGATGTCCTTGTTTAAAATTATGTAAGACGACTAGAGAACTTCAAAAACCACTTTATTACAACAACAACGAACTACAACAACTTTATTTATAGGTATACACCTTATATTGTTCGAAGCTATTTCCCGCTTAGTTTGATATTGATTCCTCGTTTAATCGTATTGCTAGGCGTTGTGGGCCCAATCACCGACGATAACTGGATTTTGCTCCCCGAACGTAGTCGGAACACGTGACATCACCCCAGAGATATCAATTTTGAACTCAATTATTGTCGACTAATTAAATTAATACCCAGGAAATATTGACTATCAAACATGGTAGTACTTGTCTAACAATCGGTTTGATTACATAGTACTGATGTGTTACTGTGAATCCCTGTTATATTTTTAAAGCTTTTGTGAAAGAAGGTTTTATTTTGGTACAAGAATTTTAATAATAGGTGTAGGATGTAAAATACAGACACGAATCAGGCTAAAGCTTATTCTTATCTACATTTAATCTGCTACTTGGTGTGAGGATGGGAGTGAAAAGGGCGGTCCAAGATATAAATTATACTATAATTATAACTCGCGACCCGCTTTCTACGGTTTTTATAATTAAGCAAAGATAAGATAAGCAAACATCACCAGTAATAAAGAACATAATCATTTCTGTATTTAAATATGTCAGTGTAATACTTACGCGTTTATTCATAAACGTGGTAGACCATAATATGGGTTGCCGGCAGAAGTTACCACAACCCACCAAACAAGGTCTTGCCGCCAAGCGAATTGTCGTGTTCCGGCATGATGTCTGGTGAAGCCGTACGGAAAACGGGTCTGAGCAGTAGTGCTGCGATGTGTGCCGGGTATGATGCGCCAAATGTTGTTGTGTCGGGAGTTTGGTCGTGGAGAGTCTCCAGATCAATCTCCCTCTGGCGCAGCATCGTTGGTCGTGTTGGTCTTGGGTTTAACATTGCATCAACTCGCTCAACTGCCGTCATCCTTCCTATTATTTATTATTATAATTAATTTATTCATTTATTTTCTTAATCTCCACGTGTATAATACATGGGATAAATGCTATGCCCCGCAAAACCGTTTTCATGGTTTGTCTGTGGGAACGGAACAAATAGTGCATCAGCAATAATTAAATATGCAACAATATTACAAAAAAGTTACATCAACAATATCAGGTTTTACAGAATTGCTTACAGACTACTGAGTAAAAACATTTCATTTCATTCCTAAGTTTTTTAAGTGAATAGGCTTAATAAACTAGTGCGCTTTACCATCAACGATTGCATCACTGCTTACCATCAGGCGGAATTTCAGTCAAGCACTTGATTATAATTATAAAAAAAAACGTTGCTTAAAGTTAACTAGTTACTAGTGACTGTTTATCCATACATTTTTGACATTTAAACATCACTTAACTTTAATCATCGTTTATGATTAAATATTTTATGTACAAAAACTTTTCAGAATAAATTCTCTAAATTATGATAAAAACTATATCAAAAAGTAGATGCGTAGTTTAAAAGAACAGCGTCTTCACACACACATATACGACAAAAGATTTTAATTTATAACACAGGTATAGACAGTTCAGTGTCTAATTCTTCCTACTAAAGAATTAAAACCAACATCAGGTACAGTCTGCAACAAATTTCCAACGCTACTGGGCCTTGTTTTGGACCGCTACAAGGAACTGTCACGGGTGATTACCGCCACAATCACCTCGTTTAATCAACCAATTGTTGGTTAGTTAGGAGCATGCCGCCGTGCCGCTGACCAATCTCTTGGCTTGCTGTTCAACTATTTTTAAATGGTTACAAGCCTGCTGGTCGATTTCAGTAACCGACGCACAGTCCGCACAAAAATCTCATCTTGTTTTTGGTCACACCGTGATGATATGAAAAATGGTAGATGGGAAAATATTTAAATACTTTGATTTGGTTGGTAAAATTTTGTAGTAGTTTTTGTACATAAGCATATATCTTCAATAGCATGTTAAGGAACAATGGTTGGAGACCAATGATCCTTTGTCTGTGTATAAATATTAACATGGGGCTGAATGTCCATTAAGTTTTAAAAAAATGTATTTGTGAGTATACAATATGTAAGGAAAACCCTGTCCGACCCATAACGATAATAAAGGTTAGGTAAACACTTGACCAAATATGATATAAAAGTTTACGTAATCATCATAGTACCAATACTAATGAATTTTTAAATAATCTTTTTTTCCCGCGAATTAATTCCAACTTCCCCGAAATTTAGTAATTTTTATAAAAGTGACAACACCGGTATTATTATGAGCGAATAGCGATGCGACCACATGCCGCGTGCCCTGCCCCCCGCCGCCTGCGGAAGGGTTGCTAACCGCACATGTATTAAGTTACCTCTCTTTGCGAAATAATATTTATTTTTTTAAGGAGATTTTTTTTTTAAGTTTAGCCCGGCTTTGTATCGATTAGTAGAATCAGTTATCGATACCTAGCAATACCTTCACGGATCGGACAGGGTTTTCTTTACATGTTGTATATTCATTGTGATGTATGTGTTTTAGCTATAAGGCAGCCCATTTTATCACCCTTAATATAATGTTACATTTATAACTTAAATTCAAATGATGTATAGACGACAGCATGTGAAGCTACCCGAACCAATTAACCTCGAACCTTAATGCCATAAAGTTGAAGTTCTAATAAAGAAATTTGACAGGTTGTAGTACCTTGATGTGTTGTGGTCAATACATAATAAGGAATATTGTATTCTATACGTCGACCAGAATTCATGCACGCAAACCGCATGTGAAGCTTCATACGATATAATACGTCTTGCACTAGTCTGAACTTTTAACTATCGCTAAGGCCTACCCCGCAAATGATTAATGTAGAGTATGTATGTCATGCTCTGTCCCTTGGACACTTTATAATTATAATATCTTCAGCATCAATGAGCGGAGTTTACGCACCTGAGGGGTGGTTCCGCGGAAGGCCGTCACCTCCTTCTGCGAAGCAATGATGCTGGCAAAGGAGGAGGCGAAGTGTGTCCCAGCGCCCTCACGCCACTAGCCGCCGCAGGAGACGACACCGAAATCCCAACCACCGTAGGCGCGGGCCTGCGGGCGGTGAGCAGTGGGCAGCTCGCCGCCCGGTAAGGACCAGGCCCAAGTCGACGGCGCGTTGTGTTTCACGCGCGCCTCAAAGAGATGTCAGCATGTCGTGACGGGGTCTACGAAGACCGATGCCTGAGTCAGGGTTGCGGGTTGGTTAAACAAGAAACCGTGGTCCTGGCCGTCGCACAGGCAAGTGAAGAAGCACGGGTGGGTTTTAGTCAGTAAAAGTCTGACACGCCCTTCCGCTCCGCCCAGAGCGGGAGATGTCATTTGATGATTTCCCATCCCAAAAAAAGGGGTGATTTCGTTATTTTTAGAAAAATCTCTATCTGGATCTGTCAAATAATACTCCAAATTTAATTAACCCACTATCAAACCGCTGCCTACATATTCTACATATTCAGTTAAGTGCATTTCGGATATATTCGTGTACGCTCGTATATGACAAGTAGGTACGCGTCGTGAGTCACGTCTGTAGCAATTAGTCGTTGTGTGCGCTGCCGACGCGAGCGCCTAGCACACGCGTGGTTTCACCTCACTGCCAATTTGTACCGCATTGTTACACTTTACACTACACGCTAGCAGAAACACATGAATCGCCGACGTTATTAGTGATCACAATCTTTATAGCTGTTTCGGATAATCATTGTATTTGAATTTAGGTTTTGTATTTTTTTGGTTAAAGGACTGTTTATTTGTAACCTGTCAGTATGAAGGGTGTCGTGGTGACCTAGTGGTTAAAACACCAGCCTCTCAAGTATGAGTGTGCGGGTTCGATTCCAGGTCAGGCAACTACCAATGTAACTTTTCTAAAAGGTATATGTACTTTCTAAATATATCTTGGACACCATTAACTGAAGGTGAAGAAAAACATCTTGAGGAAACCTGGACTTTAAGTCTGAAATCGCCAACCCGTATTGAGCAAGCGTGGTGATTACGGACGATAAAAAGGTTGATAATAATGATGATGAGTAGTAAGGGTACCTAATAGAAGTTGTAGTTTTTGAAAAGATAAAAAAAACCCCCGAATAAGGTATTTTGTATTGATCTATTTGAAAATTGGTTGTTTTATTATTAAAATCTTTGCCCTGTTCAGTAATTAGTTGATGTACAAACATTGAATATTTCCCTAACATCAATAAAGTAGTAAAAAGTTTTTCAACAATCTATGCACTCCTTTGTGTAGGAATATTCGCTAGCCATAGCTGATGGGAACAATAATTTGGCTGCGAAACGCAACCCAAATGTGCGTCTGGGGAGTGGGGAACTGGCCAGCAAAACAGTGTTTCCAAAACACTAATTCACCCTATAAACCAGTCGAACCGTTCTCGCATTTCGCATGCAGATACTTGTACAAGTCGTAGATATAACATAAACATCTCAAAGTATAACTCCCCTTCGCGACGAGAAACTTTGAACGGCCCGATTTCTTTGTTATTTTTAATATCGACTTTTTTGCGCTCGAACGGTGGTTGCTAATGGATTTTCAATATTTGTGTTGACAGACAAACAAGGGGCGAATGGAGTGAGCTCTCGAACATTCCGTCTGCGTCCGTACCCACGATCCAGTGTGTATCTCTCTAAAGAAAGCAATCGACAACGTTTAAACGACATTTATTTATGTTTGCCCGTGGTTCACACTACTGATTAGTAGTTTATCCGTAGGAATCAACTTTTTCGCTTGTTGATCGTTCTGCGCGTCACCTATTATCGTACTGCTCACTCGATAATTCATTAGCTGATTGAATATTCACATTGAATCGCGATTTGCTGAGTACACTATTTCAGTATGCCGTTTCAATACTCGATAGCAAATTGAATCACAATTGATGTTAGATGAAATATTTTATTAGTGAGTTCTCTATCATCAAAACTGCTGGACGTCGGACTCTATTACCATAATAGATACAGATTTGGTCCGACTGCCTAACCCTCTTCCAATATCTCATGTTGGCGTGTACGATGAGTCTGCAATATTTGTACTCCACAATATATAGTTTTCTGTTTGTCAAAATTATGTTTTATCGATTAAGACGGTTAGTACAGACTTGAAAGTACTGACCATTCAAAAATATATAAAATAGCTTGTACAAAACGCTGAATTAAATCTCGATAGTGTATTTTTGCTTTAAAAGTTTTTAAAGTACCTACCAAAAAGAAACCCATTTTGTCTTGTACGTTGAAGCATGAAATAGGAAAAACAAAATACGAACGAGATTTATTATTACATCTATTGGGTATAATCACGTGATTGATAGGAGAAACTAGACGTATCATTTAATTATATCAAACACATGAGATAGATACGATCTTATTGATGTTAGACAGATGTGTACCTAATTGGAAAACAAAGTAGGTTACGTATTTCGTAAATAATTACTAGTGTCGACTAGTCGAGAAGCCTCCTCCTCGAATCCTTATATTATTATTTATTCTTGTACTGTTGTTATTATACCGTTTTAATACTTAATTGTTATTTTATAATCAACCTGACGCCGCGTCCTAGCCACTTGCGACCGTCGCGGCCGCTTTCAATTATAATGCGGTCATTCATTTTCTAATACGTATACCTATGTACTTAATCTAGAAATAAGATAGTAGTGCCTTTTTCAGTAGTCAATAATTGACTTATGTAAAGTAAGAAAAAGGTAATTTAATAAAAACTTAACGAAACCTTCTACAACGTTACTTAAACTCGAACGAAATTAAAAATTGACTCGGCCGACTAGTTAATTGGCCAGTATGCCAAACTCACAGTCACAAAAAAAAAAAATACAAAAACTCATAAATGTGAAACAGTATTTATTATAATTATTGTGGCGTAGAATATAGTCACTGCACTATGATTATACCAACTCGTCACGAACATAGCCGTTTGCGGTTAAGACCGAAACCTATCGTCGGCTACGGTGTAAAAATAAATAAATAAATACCGACAAATCACACAGATTGAGCTAGCCCCAAAGTAAGTTCGAGACTTGTGTTATGGGATAATTCAACGATACTATATTTATAATAAATACATATATAGATAAACATCCAAGACCCAGGTCAATCAGGAAAAGATCGTTTTCCATCATGACCTGACTGGGGATCGAACCCGGGGCCTCCGCGTCGCAGGCAGGCGTGTTGACCGCTGCGCCACGGAGGTCGACAAATAGTAAGTTCTTGTCTTAATCCCCCTTATTCATAAACGCTGCTTAAAGCTGAAACGCTGCATTTTTAACCTTTTAATGCCACTTAACTTAAATCATCCTATAAGAATAAACACCACAGTGTTTAAGGAAGCGATGACTAAAGTTAAGTGACGTTAAAAGGTTAAAAATGTATGGTTAAAGAATAGCTAATCAATAGTTAACTTTAAGCAGCGTTTATGAATAAGGTGGATAAAGTCCACGCCTAGCTATGCGGACAGACCTATTACATATCAAAATAGAAGAGTAAGAAAATGAAAAAAATAAAAAGGAGGCTTAATGCCTCAGCTTAACTCGTGACAACTTAGACGGCAGAAAAATTAACTTAGCTTTAATATCGTTGAGGACACTAAAAACGGGATTTTTTTTAGTTGGTTGGACACAGGGGTAGATTTTATAAAAGTCATTCGGACATGGTTTCAAATTGACATTAACGTCTAAACCATAACACTCTGTATTGTGAACTCTATATGTGTTATTTCAGTACACTACTCAACACTATATTGCATTCTAGAAAGTGGAAAGTGGCATTGCAATATACCAGGAGAGAGGAAACTAAAAAAACTTAACTTAGCTTTTTTTACGGCACTTAGGCCTATGCCTAAGTGCCGTAAAAAAAAGCTAAGTTAAGTTTTTTTAGTTTTGCTGTGCCTATGCACAGCACAGGTATTACCTGTATTTATCTAAGCGCACGGTAGTGCGCAGGCCAAGTTCCAGCAACAGGCCGCGCGCATCATCATCAAACTTTTGTCGTCCCACTGCTGGGCACAGGTCTCCTATCATACAGAGAAGCATTGAGCGAAATCACCACGCTTGCTCATTGCGGGTTGGCAATTTCAGACTTAAAGTCCAGGTTTCCTCAAGATGTTTTCCTTCACCTTCAGTCATTGGTGTCCAAGATATTCTCAGAAAGTACATATAACTTTAGAAGGTTACATTGGCAATTGCCTGATCTGGAATCGCACCCGCGCACTCATACTTGAGAGGCTGGTGTTTAACCACTAGGCCACCACGACTATGTTCCGCGCGCATGCCGTGCACTATTTAGGTACACGAACCGTTTCGACCCACTTTTGACCCCTATGTAGCTCAGTGCCGATTGCAAGTACAAAAATAAAATACTACCTACGTAAAATATACCTACCCAATCATATACTAGTACTAAAGCAGTATGCCAAATTTCATAGATATAACTTCTGTAGATCCTTAAATATGACCCTGTGTAAATAGCTAATATTGTTACTGACTGACTCACTCACTGAGCGTTAATAATCAAAACCCTGAGGCCACTTCCAATGGTCCTAGTGTTATGTAAGTTGGCACACAGGTTAATTTAATTAGATAAATCATAAATTTAAATATACAATTGATCAAGTGTAAGGTACGTACAGCACGAAAACCTGCCAAGTTCAAATTTAAAATCATTATAATTTCATTTCATCTAAACTTGTTTGTTGTAGTCAATTAGTAAATGATATATGTAAGTAAATATTCCCGTTAAGTGCACTCCCTGTTCTTATACCATAATGATCTATTCTTTATTGAATTATTAATGATCAGAAAGCCTCATACTGTACGGCAATCACGCACTTTATTAAATGTTTGCCTTTTATTTTAATAAAGCCTTGGCTTCAGGAATTAAGAAGCAAATATTTATGAAATATTAAGAGAAAATCCACCAATTCTCTTTTCAACTCCGTAATTTGAGAGAACATGTTGTTTTCCTCATAGGTTGTACGTTTAACACTTTGCAAAATAATTTAAAAGTACAAAGCACTGTGAAGTACAGCTTCATCTAGTCCTATAACAGCTACTTATAAACAATTCACGGTTAGGTAGACTGAGTATGAGTGAAGCATTGTGGTTGCGGTCCAGCCAGTCGTGGGTAGACCGCGTCCGCGCCGACCGCCATAACAGGCTGAGGGCATACTACGTGATATGTGGCAACATTGTATTTATGCATATTTTCATTATTTCTGTACTGACCATTAGTGTCCCCGGCGGGTGAAGTTGCGGTTATAGTAAAGTGGTAGAGCTGCCATCATATTATGACGAATGGAGACTTACACAATCTTTATTATACCTACTTAGGCATTTGGCAAAATATAAAAAGTACAAGTCTTAAGAACATAAGATTTAGTTGTGTAGTAGTAAGGTTGAATTGTAATTGTGTTGTTGTTGTAATTGTTGTATTGCATAATTTATACAATATGTAACATAAACCCTGTGGTTCCTTCTTCCTACGTTTTAGGAATCGGTATACGGATGTAATAAAACATATCATTTATAAAAATTTGTTCAACAAATATTATAATTAAAATAAATATTTAATTATTAATATTTGTAATATTTAACTAATTTCTTACCTTTGCAATTCTGCATGAAGAAGAATGTTCCCGGCAATCTCTTTAACTTATAAAATCAGATATTCTAAACATTTTGTCGAATGTGTCGATTTTAATAGTTATTTCATGTTGACCCCTCGACTAGACAATAATTACTTTTTTTTTAATTATAATTTCATTAATGATGTGCTTGTAAGTAAATATATATGTCCCTGAAAGGAACAACAGGGTTTTTGTTACATAGCGTATAGACTAAAAGCTTCCTTATGTATATAAGAAAAAAAGAACATAAGACGACATTAACAGTTATTGAACACGATTGATACTTTTAAAGTAAAAATGAGAATTTTAAAATGGACACAGGATTTTTCTACTGTGTATGTGTTTGATGCTGTAGGCTTTACTATATTGTTGCCTTACCCTTTCATCAATGAAGACATCAAAAACTTCAACAAATAAACGTTGTTTTGGTTCAAATTTACTTTCTTACTCTTGTAAGCAGCTACATTTGTTGAACAAATTTACCACATTATTCATAGCCCACTAACATGCATTCTATATGTTGCCTTAGATGACATGGTTTCAAGCCGCACTACCCATCCGCTTTGGTGGCCTCGCCACCGCAATAACCGGTAAGTATTGGGAATATTAGGTAGACAACTTACCGTTCATGCCCATTCTCCAAAGCACGGAAAAGTTAAGCGGATTTTTTTTTTATACATAGTATATTATAGTAGTAAATTATTGACAGCTTTCGTGGCGTAGCGGTAGCGAACGCGGCCGCTGCGCAAGAAGGCGCGCGTTCGATCCTCGTGCGGAACAAATATTTGTATGAAAGTACGTTATGCCGTTAGTCCCGGTTGCCATACGAACATCTAGTGGCAGTCGTTACCGGTTTTTGGAGTCCGCAAAAGTCCAACAAATGGTCTAACTGCAATGCTTCGATATCGCCTTCGGGTTGCGAAGGTCAAATGGCAGTCGCTTCACGGAAAATATCGAAACTTAGCCAAAATCAGCAGTTGGACTGGTAAAGCGGACCCCAGACTCCAAAGCTGAAAAAGCTTCGGATGCGACTGGGATTAACGCTGAGATGATGATGAGTAAATTAGGGAGGGGAACCTCAACAATTTTCTATGATCCGATGTGCTTGCCTGATGTGTCGGGACAGTCATCATCATCATCATTATCAACCCCTCCATCGTCCCACTGCTGGGCACCGGTCTCCTCTCATACAGAGAAGGATTGAGCGTTATCACCACGCTTGCTCAATGCGGGTTGGCAATTTCAGACTTAAAGTCCAGGTTTCCCAGTTTTGTCGGGACAGTGGCTTGCCCGAATACAGTTCGGCTCGTAAACCTATCTTCCCAGAGACTGTGAGAATAGCCGCTCTACAGGTTGCTACGTAATAATTTTATGAATGTGTCTGCTTTTGGTTGTGGGTAAGTGCGAGTCTTCAAGCTATATATAGTTAGAGCTAGTAGAGCTGAAGGGCTAGCTACTAATCTGCATCTGGACGCTTCTTGCGCCTCCGCATCGACGCCAGTGAGGTAGAACTGTCAATTGCCGGACACCATCCCGATCTTGTAGTAAGAATGCATGCTGAATAATATGGCATACCCGTGTTAATAACATCATCCGTCGTACTGGCCTATTTATTGGCCAAAGAGTCAGCCTTTTGGGCAAGAATCTGCCTTTTCCTTTTGGCAGCGATGCAGATGAATTTGATGCCATATTATTAATATGATTTTAGTTCTGTTAGCTTATATATATATATATGTAACGAAATATATATATATTTACAATGTATATATATATAGCATTTGGATTTAATTTTTTCTAGAATTTGACAGTGACATAAACAGAATTACAGTATGCTTCTTAAAACGGCGCAAGTCTTTGATATTACTAAAAACTTTACTGTCTGAGTTGGATCATACATAGTAACAGAAATGTAATAATAAATAATATCTACATACGAAAACGAAGTCCCGAGGCGTACTATTTGTTTCTTTTCAAATGTAAATGTACTTGCCCTTTGTATGAAAGAAAACACTACCAGAATAAATAGGATATACTTACATAGGTAGGTAAGTCTGTGTTAAAATTGTGGTTTCTGGATACTTAACTAAAGTTTCTAGACATAATGTCAGCAATACTATTGAGATATGTGTTACATTTGTAATACATTTCAGATGTTGCTTGGTAAGTGAATAATAAAAGGAATGAACAGCAAGCCAAGCACACGATGCTTTGTTCAGGGAGACGATAAAATTTACATGGGACGACGGGACGCGCTGCCCAACTCATAAAACTTGGTCAGATTTCTCTTGTGGAACTAAAGTAGGTACAATCGGAATATATACAGACTACTGTTATTTTATTTATTGGCATAAATCGTTCACTTTGACCTACATACAGAGCAGATACACCTTGGGGCGAGTTTATAACAAGATTGCAAAATCTTCCTTTCAGAGAACAACAATACAACTTTAATAATCTAAAATGTATACATTCACAGTAGGTTTCATTAATTTAAAAGTAAATGGATTCTGAGTCTATTATATTCTAACAATAGAGAAACGGGATAAAGAAAAGGAAATAAATATTTGATAGAATCTCTCCTGGATCCGATTCCGGAACAAAATAGATTGATGCTCGCAATATTATTGGGATTATGAGACAATTATATTGAAGACAACATTTAGAAATTCATGGTGAATTTTATATTAATGAATATTATATCATCCACGTGTCTCACATATAAAACAAGTGTCACATTTACACTGTCGTTTGTAATACCATTTCAATATTCGGATAAAAGAGCCAATTATTTTAGCCGAATATTTAGAAATTCATCATCTAATTAATTACCATTTCAATTTATACCGAATTGCCTAGCTAGAGAGCTTCAGTAGTGTGGCAACTATCGCGGCATCAAGGTCATGTCCCACACCATGAAAAAAAAAAAGAAACAAAAAAAAAAAAAAAATAAAATAAAATAGTGGGCACTGAGGTCCAAAGGGGTACCTGAAGCCTATGTCGACATAATTCGAGACATGTACCTCAATTCCGATTCCGTTGTCAGGACCGCTGTTGGCGACACTAAACCCTTCCCCATCACCGTCGGAGTCCACCAGGGATCCGTCCTTAGTCCGTTTCTGTTCAGCGTGATATTAGACGTTTTGTCGGCCAGTATCAAGGACTCACATGAGCAGCCTCCCTGGCTACTCATGTATGCTGACGATATCGCGCTGGCGGACGCGGACAGGGAACGGTTGGTGCGGCGTGTGAATGCGTGGAAGGACTCGCTTGAGAACGGAGGTCTGAAACTCAACGTGTCGAAGACCGTATACTTGGCCAGCAACACGACAGACCACATGTCTGTGCGCATAGGCGGAGACATGGTCGAGCGCACGGACCAGTTTAAATACTTGGGGTCTGTGCTTCACGCGTCCGGCGACATTGATTGCGACGTCAAGGCACGTATTTCCGCAGCTTGGGCGAAATGGCGTGAGGTGACAGGTGTCATTTGTGACCCCAAAATGCCGGTTAAGCTTAAGGGGCAGGTCTATAAAACCATCATTAGACCTGTTCTCCTGTATGGCAGTGAGGCGTGGCCTGTGCTTGAGCGACACAAGCAGGAGCTGCGTGTCACGGAGATGAATATGCTGCGGTGGATGTGTGGAGTTACGCGGAAAGACCGCATCAGGAACTCCCGCATCCGGGGCAGCCTTCGTGTCCGTGACATTGCGGACAAACTGCAGGAGGGTCGCCTACGCTGGTACGGCCACGTCTTACGCAAACCGGCATGTTACGTGGGTAACAAATGTCTTGCCATGGCGCCTCCGCCGGGCCGGAACAAGCGGGGTAGACCAAAGAAGTGCTGGCTTGACGTTGTAAGAGATGACATGCGTGCCAACAAGCTCTTACCACAGGACGCTAAAGATCGTGCGAAATGGAGGAGAATGTGCAGGAAAGCGGACCCCGGGCTCCAACGCGAAAGCCGCGGATGCAACCGGGATAAACGCTGAGATGATGATGATGATGCCTAGCTAGAGAGCTTTACCGGTAATTTTCCGGCTGTAAATAGGTAAATAAAAAACCTAAAAGCTAAGAATATTATAAGTTATTGGATCACATCACTGAACGACATGTTTGGCTCAACCTGGTCCACCTCCACCGGGGACTACTCTGACGATTGTTGGAGCTGCTGATTATTGGAAACAACTATATTTACATTGTATAGATCCAATTTCTTAGTATTGTGTAATTGAACAGCACATGTGTTAGCACTATGTATGTACATACTTGCTGTAGAGCTCCTATTTACTGGTTACGTCTTTCATGGACTTTAATATGCACCGGCTGCTGAGAGTATATCATGCTCACTCTAATATCTCGCTGGTGGTGGCATGTCTGTTGATCCATTAAGTTCCCTTCAAAGTAGTTCAACTGAATTTTGCTGATTCACACGTCATGTTCGTGAACGGACGCCGTCAGTGGGGAATGGTCATCTCTTAGCAGTTACGGCTTATTTTAATTTCTGAATAATTTTTATGTTTTCTATAACGGAGGAAAGCATCTGTTATAGAAAATATTAAAACAATTACAATAGCAGCACAGAGATGTGTACGTTAACGTGCACATCTTTCCGCGTGGTTCTCACATGATGAACTTCAAAATAAATTATGTAATCAAATAACTTTTGTAACTATTTTTATGATTTAAAAGAGTGTCCATGAACTTTCTTGCCCATTCTTCTGAATGGAATGACTGACCTTTGGAATAGGCAACTTACTTTATCTTAATGACTGACTGACCCTGTAACTATTCAAAAGTGCCTGTAGTTGGTTTACTTAAAATATATGCTTTCTTACGATAAATCTAACCCATTGGGGTTAACAGGCATAATCCCCTCACTCACTTAACTTTAATCATCGTTTATGAATAAACCCCTTAAACACTGTGGTGTTTATTAATAAACGATTATTAAAGTTAAGAGACATTATAAAGTCAAAAATATATGGTTAAAGAATAGCTAATCATTAGTTAACTTTAAACAACGTTTGTGAATAAGGGGGAATATATGTAAAGATATACAAAGAAATTATTAAAACCCAAAAGCTAAAATTTCGTACAAATACATTAATTTTCAAATAGAGAAACGAAAAGCGTATGTTTGGGAATCTTTGCTTTAATTTTCTCCCGCTCACCGAGAGGAGGTCGAGGGTCACTGTCTGCCAACAGTGAGAACATTATAGGCTGCTTAGTGCTTATGTAAGCTTTGCAAATGCCTGTGCTGATAAATATAATTAACCGACACGCCGGAATTAATGGCTAGTCTGTGTCGGGTATTCCTGCAGCTGCAGCTGAAAAATTTGATTTACTGCCATCAAACTCACTGTGCAATAAACCATCACTGACATTTTCCCTATTTGGGAATTTACCCATTACTCAGTGATGGCTTTCGCATGTAAAATATCTAGATTGTTTCTGTCAATTGGTATAATCGAGAAACTTCATTTAATAATTTCCTTTAATTATCAAGTACGTTTATAAATAAAATACAATCAATTTGGACGTGACTGTTTAATTAACAAACAATAGTACGATTTCCATGCTTTCCAGTTTGCAGATTGATGTGGCAATAAATATGAAAGGTAATGGTTTAATTTTATTTCATAGAGATTACATTCATTCGAATCAGGAATGAGGAGATCAGCAGAAGAACGAGAGTAACCGACATAGCCCGAAGAATTGCAACACTAAAGTGGCAGGGGGCTGGACACATTGCCCGTAGGACCGTTGCCCGATGGGGCCGACGGGTTCACGAGTGGCGACCACGCACCGGAAGACGTAGCGTGGGTAGGCCCCCGACAAGGTGGTCCGACGATCTGGTGAAGGTCGCGGGAAACCGCTGGATGCGGGAGGCGCGGGACCGGTCGTCGTGGAGAACCTTGGGGGAGGCCTAGGTCCAGCAGTGGACGTCTTTTGGCTGAAATGATGAATGAATGAATGAAGATGATGACATTCATAGATTGGTTGGTACTTACGTTTGGTAGCTATTAGGTCTACATATAGTCAAAATGGTTGCTGTTTTTAAGATATTCATTTAAATTCTGTGATTACGTTAAGTAGAGCAAGTAATAAATCACCTTGTGAGTGATTCGTTACAATTGTAGGAAAATCGTATACCTACTTTTACATTACTTGTAAGTATACGACCAATATACAACGTGTAACAAAAAGGGTATACACATACCAAGGGCATGTCATCTTTAGATGATATCAAACGATATCGGAAGAGTTCCAACTCAAAATAAAATACTCAAAAAATTGGTACCAAATTTTCGGTTTCGTGTGTTTCTTAAAATCAAATCATAACAAACGTGGCAGCATACTACATACGTTAATAACTACTCGTTACCCGTCACGTTACTTGCCAAAATCCGATAAATGTCTTCAATATCTTTGTGCGACGAGTATGATAGTAGCCTATCACAGGCGGTGTTTTTCCTCATAACTTCCTAACATAAAGAGATAGGATTAAAAACCCTTCCAATATCGTTTGATATCATGTAAAGATGCCATGCCTTTGTTATGTATATACCCTTTATGTTACACGTTGTATATCCATCACATAATAGGGTATTTGACTAAAAAAAACTAATTAGTCCGTCAGTCAGATTTACAAAAAATAGACACGTATTTTTTCTTTTTTCATATAAACAAAAAATGAAGACGACACAGCGCGTTGAAAACTCGTGCGACGTCACTGCACCCTACACTTTTTAGTGACCAGTGACGTCACCAGCCACCACTCCTGATCTTTGATGCCTTTTATATTTGTCAATTTTTATTGATTTGATAAAATAAAATATACGTATCCAATATTTTTCTACACTCTGAATGACAGACTAAATAGAATCAATTTTTTTTACGCAGGAAACAACCCTATCTATCATTGTTTTATTTTTTAACCCATCAATTATTAAATATATAGCAATGTTACTAAAACATTTTTTTACAGTGTAACGGTATTCTTCTCCACACGATATATCTTTTGCAAAGGGTGACTAGAATCAATTTTATTTTAATGTAAATTTTGACGTTCATATTTGAATTTTAAATAAAAATTGTTATTATATGCCACAATCTTTTTTAGTTAGTTACCTTTTCTTGATAAGTTAAAATTATATTATCACGTGCCATGTATCAATCAAGTATATAGAATAAATAGTATGCTTATATACAGCAAAACAAACATACCTAATACATTCCTTTGCGGAAAGTAAATTGAGAGAATTGTAGTTTAGGCAGAACGGGATAAAAGAAAAAGGTTACAGTAAGGGTTCGTCCTCTGAGAACAATTTTTCAAACTAGGTTGGCTTCTTGGTTTACTCACATCAGTGATTTAAAGCGAACAATATGCTTTGAATAACTCAGCGGAAACGAAAATCTTTTAAACTTTCAGGCACTTTAACTTTTATTTATTTTCTCTGGATTTTAAACGTTGAGTAGCAGGCAATTTTTGATATGAAATACTTAAATGTATTTTAATGCAGTAACATATTTCTGTCAATATGAGTAACCAATGAAACGAGTAATTCTGGAAATTTTATCGACAATTCAGAATTTAACACTTATAATTATAATTAATTTTTAATGACACTTATAATTACATTTTTATATTTTTCATATCAGCCTTTGCCCGCGGCTTTGCTAGCATATTATGGCCAATTTACACAAAATCTTTATATATTATATCTATGTGTTATTCTACTGTATAAACTATATTACTAAGTTTAATCAAAATCCGTAGTTTTTATGTGAAAGTGTAACAAAGATCCTTCCACCCTTCCTTTCTTAATTTTTATAAATAATAGGAACAGGGTAGGATAACATAAGATTTGGCTACGTAAATAATACAATAAATATTACTTATTTTAACACAGTTTGACATATCATAAAAGATAAAGTAGGCACTTATTGAAAGTTGCCTCATAATAAGCTTTTACCATTAACAAATCATTTCATTTTTAATCACTGACTGCGATGGAATTAGTGCAAATACCTACTTAACCTACGGCCGGGAGCCTCCCCAGCGGCACGCCGAGACTTATACTTACTGCGAATCTGCAAAATAAAACCATAATGCGCAGGACAGGTTGAGATGGGGTGGATGAATATTTATGGCTGTACTCCTGCCAGCATTCGAAATGCAAGACGCTGGTTTCTTCAAAAAAGGGGTCATCACCTGCGGCCCTCATAAAATAGCCAAAATGTACATACGGGCATATATGTATTTACGGTCCGTCAAAAAAGGTTAAGCATCCCTGCTCCTAATCTAATTTTTATCAGCGACATCCGTTGAAGTACTATCCAACTATAGCGCTATTCATAAAACTATTTTTATTTCCAATATGGCTATGAAACGACGTATTTTACGGCCGAGTATTGGGATTTAAAAGCAATCAGTTGCGAAGAACAGATAACGAATCAAGGCGTAGATTCGATGATTAGTTCCCATGGAAGCTGATCCGCACAAGGGGATCAGCACAGGCTATAAAAGTAAATTGAATTGTTCTCCGGGCTGTTGTTCCTTGCTGCATGAGCCAATGGCCGCCAGCGTGCCGTGTTACGTTTTTAACTTTATGATTTTATAGCTAACTCCATGTTATGTTCTCTCGTGTGATACTGCAAATAAAAATGTCGTTTCAACCAACTGAGATTGTATAAGTTCCATAAACACGGTTTATACTTAGGTACTGGATTAACTTAAAGGAAAGGCTTGAAACTCCAAAAAAATACGTTCGCTCCTTACCTACCACATTTCCATTCCCTTTACGGCTTTTGCGTAACAAAAGAAGTTTGGATAGGTACTCACACATGGAAACTGTCACTGTAATCTCAATGTGAATACAGCATCAGTAATGTTATTCAAAACTTCGATCTATATCAGTTCTTTGGTTCCAATATTGCTATTAGGGTGGCTACAATAAAACTTGGACAATTAAATGTAAGTCAACGTCGTCGGAAGCGGCGAGATAAGACCTAGCGGCGCCCCTTTGCGTTGTACTTGGGCTATTAACAGGGTGGCCCTACACCCCCAGTTTCTTGAACTGTCTTCAAACGTGGTTAGAAGTGCCTATTAAATTCAAACGTTTGGTGATTTTCCGCTCAAGGTACTTAATGTGGAAATCCTTGTCGATCCCCTCAAGAATAATGGTTGACTTTATCTTCCCCTATTGGAAAAATACTTTAATAAACAATAAATGGCCAACACAAATCACAGAAGGAAAGTATCTGCTTAGCTATGAGGGAAAAATATGTAAGAATTGTAGTAAGGGTTTTGTCTTAAGAGTTTTGTCAAAATAAATCTATTTAATTTGAGGATATTTTCCTAACCCGAAGTTTGGCAGCTTATGGTCACCTCAGCTATAATTGGCACAAGTTTTGCTAGGCCAGGACGACGGCTGTGGGACTGCGGCCAACTTTTACTTGTACTACTGTAATTACTTTTACTACTTTTCTACAACTATTAAAATGTAATTGCAAGTATTTTTTAAGGAACTCGTTATATAAGTTACGAATAAAAGTGATATTAACTTAAACTCGACTTCTGATGTGACTGGTATAATCTTTTAAATATTTTTTTTTTTATTTTACTAAAAGTTTTATTCATAACTTATATCAAAAGCTGAAAATGGACATAATTAACTTGAGTTAGTAAGTAATCAATTCAATGACGTACTTTTAAAATACACACACATCCAAATAATTAGTAATTTGGATAATTCCATCAACAAGATTGTGCAGGACAGATTGATGATTCTCGTGTCTCCATTTTATTTCCCCGCGGATAATCTCGTTGTCTCCAGCTTAAGGACATGTGAGCCGGAAATACGACAGCAATTTTCCTCCAACTATAGAAAAATGAGGAACGTTTAGCGTCGTGCATGGGTACCCACCCGTGAGTACTGGGTTCACCATCGCAGAGATACCGAGCCAACGAACCATTCTCTTATAATATATCCTTTTTGTGGATCATCTCAAGACGCTGCCGTTTGTCACACATGCTTGTTTTGTTTTAAACATCTGCTGAACACGATATTTCATTTACTAAAAAGTAATGTGGATAATGTTACATGACAATATATCCTCATCCGTCAAACATAAAAAACCTGAGTAATCATTATTTCATGTTGAGAATAGATCTACCTATACATTGATACCTACAGCTACCTAATACATACAATACAGTGTTTTTGGTCGTTTGAGTGATGTGAGCTCGTGATGAATGTCTTGATTACATTCCTCTGACTCAAGAGTGCGGCTGACGGATGACCACTTCGTTTATTGCCCCTACAAGCGACCGCTATAAATAAAGCAGTATTACGTTGCTAGCAAAACAACTTCATATTCTCTGCGCCTGTAATTCATCCGTAAAATCAAAATAGAATGCGTTTTGACATGTCATGAATAAATTGTGACCGTGTTTTCTATTAACAGAAGCGAAAATATGCTTTATGAATGTTAAAAAAAGCTCCAGCCTACTCGGTTAACATTCTGTAAATTTCTTCTAAAAATATTTCGTGTATATACTTAGGCTCGGGCACGTATCTTATTCTTGAGGTGTATGAATAAATATTTAGTGGAAAAGTGGGTTGCTTTTAGGACGTAGAGTGAGTGTAGTCGCGACAGGTACCTACATTCTCCGTAAAATGACACGTAAATGGACGCAGTAACAAATAAAAGTATGGCCAGGACAGTGCTCTCTCAATTTGTATGAAGTTAAAAATGCTTAAGGTGGTAGTTAGGGTGGCAGGGGGTTCATTCTTCGTTCACTCGCAATCGTTTCAAGCTAATATACACGCGACTCCTCTAATGAGGTGTAATTTAAAAAGCTTCACCCAGTCACTACAGTATATTCTGTTGTTCCCTAAGGAAATAAGGATCAAAAGAGCATTTTTATTTTATCGTCGACCCTAAAAGAGGGCAAGATTGAGCTTAGAACGGCAAAATTTCCCTAAATTGATGAGGGGATTGATGAATAAACATTTTTAAATCCCTTTTGTTTCACTTTTGTTTTGTTTACAGATTGAAGTACACGTGGTTCCAAAGTAAGTATATTTATAAATTAAAATGGCTGCCGAGTTTTAAACATAAGTATTATGCAAGTACAATTCAGATTAAACACCTTATAGCACCATAGCTAAGTACTCATTTTTGCACCAATATAGTGATGTATGTATTTTCCGGTAAAAAGCATAATTTACCACATGCATAAGAGGCTTAACTACTTAGCGTCAGTACAAAGGTACTTTAACTCTTACGAAATAATTACTGAACTGAACTTCTTTATTTAATGTCCTTTACGGTTTTTGTACTTAGTAGTATACGATAAAATATGTATTTATAGTAGTATAAGATGATAGATGACTAAAAGCCTTGGTACTTTTAAAATCAATTGCTTTTTTTTGTGTCTTTTAGTGAGGTGATGGATCACCGGTATACTAATATAACCCCGGCTCAATAGCCTCAAAGCTGGGTATGACCTCTGATTTTATTTTCATGTAGATTTACCTCTATGTCACACTAGACTGTACCTCTTACGTTAGAGACCATCTCTAGTGGCCAAATGGACAATCCTAGTCAACTTCTTTAAGTACTAATGAACATTTACATCTACAGCACTTATATAATAATGTATAAATTCAAATTGTCCTCTTGAGATATAAAGTATATTAAAAATCTTACATAATCGGCTTATAATGTTCCTAGTGCTATAATCAACAACGCAGGCCCAGTGCAAGTAGGGGTTGCGGGTTTGGGAAAAAAGAAACCGTGGCTCTGGCCTTGGCGTCACGCGGGCCATCCGCTCTGCCCAGAGCGGGAGTAGTCATTTGATGATTTCCCATCCCAACAAAAAATAAAGCCCAGGGCGGGTATATGTCTACTATTTCGTTTAAATCTAGGACATTTGCATTGCAAGTGTTTTTATATATGCCTAGGCGGCTGGGTTCTCGCCCCACAAATCATAAATCGAGAAAATCCTAACAACGTTAAATAGCTTAAGAATAAATAGAAGTGGCAAGTACTGAAATAATAGTTACAATAGATGGGTAATTAATATAAAATGAGATTTTCATAGAGCTTGACTTCAAGTTGAAAGACTTCTTTACATATTGTATTTATTTACTAGCTTTCACTTTACTTTATGTACTAGCTTTCCGCCCGCGGCTTCGCCCACGTGGAGTTCGGCTATATCGGGCTTTTTAGATTTCCCTCGGGAACAACAATTTTTTCCGGAATAAAAGGTAGCCTATGTCCTTTCTCGGGGTCTAAAGATTGGCTGTGCCAAATTTCTTCAACATCGGTTGAGAGGTTTAAGCGGGAAAGCGTAACAGACAGACAGACAGAATTACTTTCGCATTTATAATATTAGTATGGATTAGTTAAAATTTCGATTGCCAGCTAAGTTGTGTTTAATTAAGTTGTAGAGGTGGGCTATTAATTGGATTTGATTAACAATCGTTTCCAAACAAATGCAAATCAAACATAAAATAATTCAAACCAACAATAGTTAGAACAACTACAGCATCTAAAGTAAATAAATGAGTGATGTACACATAATCGCAGAGGGAACAGTTTCATTATGCCACGTTCATTGTGTGCGCAGTCCCCAAAGAATACGAAATCTCTCCGTCTCGCAGCGGTGGGTAAACCCTTTTTATTTCTCGAAAAAGTTCTGCTTCTGCAAAAAGTATCATAAAAGAGTGAACAAAATTGTGAGAAAATAAATTTTCCATTTCACTAAGTTGACGACTGAATGGCTTATTTTGTTAAGAGAACACCTTAGACAGGTATCTAACAATTTTCGAGGTTTCTAAGCTCCGCGCTTTGTGTCACATTCCCGTTCACTCTGGAGGCAGTTCACTCATAATTTATCACTGTCAGATGAAAATATCTTACATTTTTCACTTATAGGTAGACCCTAAAGTTACCTAACCGGGAATATTTTGCGTTCGCGAAATTATCTGCAAACCGAATGTCAATTAAAAGGATCAAAGACTGTTGGCACATCGGCAAAGGGGTAGGAATATTTGCACGGGACGGATGGAATGAAATTTTTGCTAAACAGATAAAAAGGTTATCAGGTAGCTGTAACCATATCTAAACAAAACCTTAATTAGGTAGACCTATTTCATGACATGGATGAGTTTAACATTCCACGATTTAATTGAACTTACCCTCAAATTTATATTTAGGACTTTTTGCAATGCAATCGTATTTCATTATTTGAATTTTCATAATTTATGATTTGTATTTTCATGTATGTAAAGATCAAAAGAAGGTTGTTATCATTTAGAAATCTATTAGTATCTACGAGTACTAGCCAAGCTACTATCTATTACTACTTATTTTTCCATTACCTAATTGTATCTTTGTACAGTAAGAACTAATAAGCTACACTAACATAAATATAAAGACTTTACCTATGTATGGTAGATAGGTCTAGGACAATTTATTTTCTTGTCATCATAAATGTAAAACGAAAATGTCGTCTAATAAATTCTAAAGTAACTCTGGATTAGATCTCCTTGTCAAATTTTAGGGCATAGGACACTTTTTCTACCAGCAGCACGTTGCCGTGTCATAATTCATACGCGTGAGAAACCGAGAGCAGAAGCTAGAATTGTCAGGTAAACTTAAACACATCCATTAGTCCGTCCCGTCAGCATCGATTGCATTATAAAAGTGGTTTAAAAGCTTTATTTGCCGTTAATCTGTACCTTTCAGGTTTTACGTTGACCTCGGTAGGCAAATCCATTTGGTGTAAAGCCCATTATCCCTGGCCGGGAGCCAGCAGCCCGACAATGCTCGGGCTGCGTTCTGGCACGACACCAATAGTCCGGATTATCTCGTCCCGCTAGCAATGGCTACAACGCAAAATACAAGATTTACTACACCCTGTATTTAGTGCGTGCACATTAGCTTATGTTAATAGATTGGTTTATTATGTTATGCTAATATAATAGAGCCCATGTGTTTTAATTATTGCATCGTGTATTCGGTTATCTGTGTGATTTATTTATAAATTTATTTAGAGTAACAAGACTGATAGTGTTAGTAATTCGACTACATGACGACTTTCTCTCGGTGGTAGGCCATAACATCGGCTGCCGGCAGAAGTTACCACCCACCAGACAAAGTCTTGCCGCCAAGATTCGTCGTGTTCCGGCATGATGTCTGGTGAAGGCGTACGGAGGACGGGTCTGAGCAGTGGTGTTGCGATGTGTGACGGGTACGATGCGCCAAATGGTATTGTGTCGGGAGTTTGATCGTGGAGGGTCTCCAGATTAATCTCCCTCTTGCGCAGCATCGTTTGTCGTGTTGTTGGGTTTAACATTGCATCATCTCGCTCAACTGCCGTCTTCCTCCCTACTCACTAAGCTTTTTAAGTGAATAGGCGTATGGTAGGCGGGATTGCAGTCAAGCACTAGTATACAATTATTTAAAAAAAAAGCCGGCCAAGTGCGAGTCGGACTCACACACCGAGGGTTCCGCCGTACAAACGTAGCGGTCTCCAAAGCCTGGAGCACAGGCGTAGAGTAGCCAGCCTTTCGGTCTTCTATAGGATGCATTCTGGTGAGTGTGCAGGGGAATTGCATGATTTAATTCCCCCATCTCCGTTCCACCATCGGACGACCCGTCGTACGGCGAGTTTCCACCCTTACGTTGTTGACACCACTGCGATCCGGACGAAGCATTTCGCTTCCTCTTTTATACCGCCTACATCGAGGGACTAGAACAATTTGCCAGCGCTGGTGTTTCCGTCACATTACAATTTGAATGTCTTCAAGGCTAGAGTGAATAGGCTCTTAATAAACTAGCGCGCTTTACCATCAACGATCGCATCACTGCTTACCATCAGGCGGGATTCCGGTCAAGCGCTAGTTTATAACTTATAAAAAAAAGCGGTTTATTGATAAACAAAGTAGAAGTAAAAAAGAAATTGTCGCAAATTTTACTAATTTCGGTACACGTGAGAACATCATCTAAGCGCTCGTGCGTATGGCGCACGGCTGCCGCTCGCTGTGCCGCAATACCCCTTCCCTTGACCAACCGCCTGCCTTCGCGCCAGCGGCCGGCTAGTTCTTGCGCGTTTTTTCGTTAATACTTATTCCCCCCCCGTTTCGCTTCGCCAGTAGGAAGCAAGCTGTCTGATAATCATTGACAACAATAGGAAATTAAAATTAATGTTTTTGAATATATTTATAAGTACTAAGTATAACACAGCAGTTAGGACGCATTTAGGTTATATACAGAACTAGATTCATCAAACTCATCATCATCATCCCAGCGTTAATCCCAGTCGCATCCGAAGCCTTTTCAGCTTTGGAGTCTGGGGTCTGCTTTACCCGTCCAACTGCTGATATGGCTAAACTTCGACATTTTCCGTGAAGCGACTGCCGTCTGACCTCCACAACCCGAAGGTGACATCGAAGCATTGCAGTTAGACCAATTGTTGGACTTTTGAGGGCTCCAACAACCCGTAACGACTACCACTAGATGTTCGTATGGCAACCGGGACCAACGGCTTAACGTGCTTTCCGAGGCACGACCAGACCAGTGCAAATATTCATATTCATGCATACAAATACTTGCACTGTGCGGGGATCGAACCCGCGCCACCTTGCGCAGCGGCCGCGTCCGCTACCGCTACGCCACGGAGGCTGTCAAAAGATAGATTCATCAAACTATTTAGATTGAATGATGATTGTGTTGGTCTTTGTTTTGGTTTAACTAGTTACTGTGCCTAAAAATTTCAAAAGGTTTCGGGTTTTTCTGTTAGGTTACCTTAAGCTATTGTTTCATACCAAAATTCAATATTGAATGTCAGCGGGAAGTAGTCTATGTTTTGATTCCGTTGCGAGTAGTGGCGAATTTCAAAATATGCGGTATGATTATAGGTAGGTACCTCAGCATTTTGAATTTTTGCGTTGATTTAGAATGTTTCACATTTTAGAGGTAATTAGATTCAAGAAGTGTTTGATATGAATTTCAACTTTAATATCTCTACGCGTTCATGTGAAAAAGGGTAGGTAGAAAGTTTATAATTATTAAAAAAATATTTTATGCCATGTAAGCAAAAAATGTGTGTGGGTGGAATAAAGTTGTGAAAGAGGTTCATGCTCGGACGCGGCTTGCTTTTCGGAGATGGGTCTTGCACGGAAAACCTGCATCGGGGGCTATATAATTATCAGGAAATGAAAACTTTGAGACAAACATTTAAATCAAAGTTGAAGTGGTGTCAGGACAATGAAACCCAGATTAAAATGGACATCATTGCAACCCTTCACGAAGATAAGAAATTCAGTTCTTTTTGGAAGCAAACCAATTTTTTGAATCCCAGACCGAGTCTACCATCAAACGTTGATAGCTTGTCACAGAACAGTGATATAGCCGGCATGTTCATGAACCACTTTAGAGTTGTTCCGCATTTTGTAAGTACGTCGATGCGAGGCACTCAAGCCCCATGTGAGGGCGATTCTCATTTAAGGTTCAGCGTGAAAGACGTAAAAGACGCGTTGAAAAGTATGAAGCGAGGTAGGTCGCCTGGGCACGATGGTTTGAGTGTTGAGCATTTAAGGTCCGCTGGTGTACATTTGCCTAGGCTACTCGCTATGTAGAAATTTAAGTTATAAATTAGTTTTTTAAATAAATAAATTAGGTAAACTAAAGTAAATAAATAAATTTAGTTTTAAAATACATAAATATACAATAAACATGTAAGGTCATAAAAATTAGTAAACTTAAGAAAACAATGTAAAACTAATTAGTAGGAAATAAAAGGCTTTTTATTTTTATTTTATTTATTACTCGCTATGTTCTTCAATTTTTGTATGGGTCACTCTTATCTGCCTGACGATCTCGTACGAACTGTTGTGATTCCTATTGTTAAAAAGAAGACCGGTAATTCGATAATGGGCTAGAATGTGGGGTGACGCAGGGGGGGTTGACCTCGCCCAGCCTTTTTAACTTGTACATAGATCGGCTGGTTGGTGAGCTGAGTAGTACTCTGGTTGGTTGTTCTGTTGATGGCAAAATGATTAACAACATAAGCTATGCTGATGACATGGTGCTGCTCAGCCCATCAATCTGTGGACTAAGGAAGTTAGTGGCTGTGTGTGAAAGGTATGCGGGGGCCCATGGCTTGAGGTATAATGCCACTAAAAGTGATATTATGGTATTTAAAGTTCGTAATAATACACCCACGAATATACCACCAGTGATATTACAAGGAACACCATTAAAAGTGATCTCTCAATTTAAATACCTCGGTCATGTGACGGATTCTCTCACAGATGACCAGGATATAGATAGGGAGCACTGAGCAGGTAAAACTGACGCTCTTTAGAGCTTACTGCCAGTCGTTTTACTCGTGCAGCTTGTGGGTTAGGTATACGCAGAAGGCTTACAACGCTCTGCGCATCCAGTATAACAATGGGCTGACGATGTTGTTGGGGCTGCCTCGGTTTTGCAGTGCATCAGGCATGTTCGCGGAAGCGCGAATTGATGACGTTTATGCTATCATTCGCAAACGGTGTGCTTCGATGTTGCGGCGATTTCGGGGCAGCCCGAACAGTATTCTAGCTACACTGGCGGACAAGGTCGACGGACCTTTTATTAGGCTCTGGGCGGACAGACATGTGCGTGCATATATTCATGTCGCCAACTGATTCTCTTTTATTCTGTTTCTGTTTCACTAACATAGGATAAGTTTTTTACTAACAACGTATGGGCCCTGCCTGAAATAAAATGTTTGAATTTGAAAAACAATATTTTAATATTTTATGTAACTTCAAATTTATCATTTTCGCAACTTTTCCTTTATCTGTCTGTTATAACGTTGCTTCGTGCCGAATTTCAAGATTCTGAGTTTACGGGAAGTATCCTGTAGGTTTTGATTCCCTAGCGTGTGACGGAAATTCGTCTAAGGTGTCGGTATAAACTGCTGTATCTTTTGATCGCGTTAAGTTAGAAGTTTGATTTTTTCACTGCTTAGAGGGACAATAGACCTAGGTATTTGGTATAAATTTCAATTTGATACCTTTATTCGTTCGTGAGAAATAAGGTAGTAAGTTTCATTTTATTAAAATATTTAAATTATATTATATAACTAAAAAAATGTGATTTTCGCAATTTTTCCTATATTTGCATTATATGACAATGCTTCATGCCAAATTTCAAGATTCTGAGTTTACGGAAAGTATCCTGTAGGTTTTGATTCCTTTTCGAGTGTCGAAAATTTGTTGAAAATATCGACATAATCGGCTGTATCTTTTGATTGGCTTGGTTTAGAAGTTTGATATTTTCACAGCTTAAAGGGACAATAGACCTGAGTATTTCATGTGAATTTCAGCTTGATACGTCCACGCGTTCTTGAGATAAAGGATCTTGACAGACAGACAGACAGACAGACAGACGGACAACAAAGTGATCCTATAAGGGTTCCGTTTTTTCCTTTTGAGGTACGGAACCCTAAAAATAACTATATTAGGAGTACACGTATCATAGCTATAAGGTAACAAGGTCTAGCCGAAACCTTGCAGCAGTGGTTATCAAACTGACAGTCATACCTGCCAGCTATCATAGCTAGGTTATTGTTGACACTACCACGCACCCTGGTAGTGTCAACAATAACCTACTGACCTAGGATACGCACCATTACCGCATTAGCGTATAAAAACAACTAGCTGCGTCCCATGGATATATCAAGATAAAAAGTGTTATTTCTGGTTATAAACTATCTTTATGCCAAATTTGATCCGAATCTATTTAGTAGTTTTTGCGTGAAAGAGTAATAAACATACATATGGGCATCCTCACAAACTTTCTCATTTATAATGTTTTTTATTTATATTTTTCAGACGAAATTCAGCAACATCCCTGACGCACTGCAATGTAATATAATTAAAGCACATTCTAGACTAAAATAATACAAATAAACTTGCACAAATAACAGAAAATAAATTAGTATGCCAATAGGTCATTTTTGATTGTATGGATGATCTGTTTAAGCACAATTTAAATTTGATTGCTTTGTCTCGGTTGGATATCTCCAAACGCATTATTAAAGTCAAACGTGCTATGAGTAGGTACAAAGCTTTGTTGGTTTCGCTTTGGAAATCCTCATAGAATCTTTCATTTTGTGGGTAATAGTAGAGTATATCACTCTTACCAGCTAAACCATCGCGGTGTTCCACATCTACCTATGACCAATGGTGCGGGAGTCACATAAGCATTAACCGCTCCCCCAACGTCTCCTCCCTCCATGATCGTTGCAGATCGTTTTGCACCCCTCTCAAGCGCCCGGTGCGTCTCCTACTGGTTGAACACGAGGCTACGAGTTACATGTGATTGCTACGAGTTTAAATTCACTACTACGGGCTACGAGAGATTGCTATAGGCTACGAGAGATTACTGCGGGCTACGATTACTACGAGCTTCAAGCAACACAACGTTAGAAATCATTCTTGAGTACCTATTATCTAAAAGTCTTTTTCATTATTTAATAAGAAACACAAAAGTTTCAAAAGCAATAGAAAATTACTTCAGCCGTAAATAATTTTACAATTTCATTGGCGAAGATATTCCTGGAATAAAACCTTTTATATCCCAGACAAAAAACTACGAACGTTAAGCCGGCAGCATGCTTAATGCTCATTAGGTATTTACGGCAGCCTGCTTAAACCTGAAATGACAAAAAGCTCTTCCGTAAAGTCTAGTCTAGATAGTTGGTCTCACTTACGTTTTTGCCTCTTAGTTTTCCTGTGAGCTAAGCCAAGAGCATTAGGCACCAACGCTGCAGTTAAACCCCCATTAAGATATAAATATCGCACTTGCAAATAAAAGGCTTTATTTAAGTGCTTGTAAATGAAAATTACTCTTAAAAGTGCTAATTTATTTTATGGGAACTAGAGGGTGGATATGGATAACGCAGTGTAACCTAGGTATAAGTATCATCATCATCATCAATTTTTTATCGTCCCACTGCTGGGCGCAGGTCTCCTCTCATACAGAGAAGGATTGAGCGTAATCACCACGCTTGCTCAATGCGTTTTGGCTATTTCAGACTTACAAGTCCAGGTTTCCTCAAGATGTTTTCCTTTTCACCTTTTAATCAGTCATTGGTGTCCAAGATATACTTAGAAATTACATATAACTGAGAAAAGTTAAGTACATTGCCTGACCTGGAATCGAACCCGCACACTCATACTTGAGAGGCCGGTGTTTTAACCACTAGGCCACCACAACAATATAAGTAAGGCTTCAGTTATATCTACATTTCGGTCACTTATCCCTATGCGTCGCCTAGAAGTTCACGAGTTGACTACAGTTGTTTTCTTGTGACAACTTACTTACTTTGTTAAAAAGAAACTGCTGTCAGCCTACATAAAGAAATAAAAGCATTTATCTTAAACTTGGTTTGTAAAAGCAGGTCAAACATATTTTTAAAACTGGTTTGTTTGTCCGTTTTTTCTCCTAGTAATAAACGCCACGTTCATCTTTGAGACGACGGGCATAAACAAACTCAGAGGTCACAGGCTATTTTAAACTTGATCAGATGATATTTGGTCCTAGTAGGTTAGTGTCTGATATGGTATTTTAAGAAAATAATTACACAAATTTGAGTGGACCTGTTCAGTCAGTTCAAGCATTTGTAGTTCGACTCGGAACTTAAGGAACTGCATAACTCGACAAACAATGCCACAGCAAGGACATTTGGTGAGCCGTAAGCCCTTTTAACTGAGATACTAAGCTATTATGTTGGTAAGTTTACCTTATCTAAGACGGTTTACAATTGGGTCAGGGTTGCGGGTTGGTTAAACAAGAAACCGTGGCCCTGGCCGTCGCACAGGCAAGTGAAGAAACACGGGTGGGTTTAGTCAGTAAAAGTCTGACACGCCCTTCCGCTCTGCCCAGAGCGGGAGAAGTCATTTGATGATTTCCCATCCCAACAAAAAAAGACAGTTTACAATAAGACGTAATAATTTTATTTAAGTTTAGCGGCCGCTCGTGACTTCGTACGCGTGAGTTGGTTGACTGAACATTTTATTTTAACCCCAAATTATACAGCATACATTTTAAATTTTTGTTATGCTCCGTTCCTTTAGTTCGCAGTGTGATGTTATATAGCCCAAAGCCTTCCTATCCAACTCAAAAAAAGTTTTTCAAATCGGACCAACAGTTCCTGTGATTAGCGCGTTCAAACAAACAAACAAACTCTTCAGCTTTATATATTAGTATAGTTGTACGCCCACCATGTAGCATGTAGTAGTAGTAAGTAGGTATAATATTAATAAATGAAGCGGTAAAGGAAACTGTTTAATTTATGTCTTCATGTATATGTATGTATGTATGTACGAATACGTAGTGAAAGCTCGCGTCTGAGCCTTTTTTCACCTCAAGAATATTTCAGAGCGCTTCGAGTAATAAATGCTGCGAATCAGCAGTTATATATTTCACGTTTTAGAGGGATATGGGTATAAGTAATAACAATTTGGCACGTAGCAACCAATATTCTATATCGACAATAGAAAATATCATGTTTTTTTTTACTCTGGCTTCTCGTAGTAGACCTTGAGAAGTCGTGACTACTTAACCGGACTATCCTGTGGCTGCCCTAAAAGAATTTAAAGCCTCCAGCCAGGGGAAAATAGTATGAGCTTGCAGTATCCCTAAAATGGGAGTTAAAAACTTCGTACATGTAAACTTACTCTTACAAATCGACATCAAAATGTAAATCCGTAATAGATTTTTTGAATAGCTACCGTAGATTACTATAAGTTCAATGACACAGCCCGCATGCAAATTAATAGTCTTTCAAAGGTTACCCTATACACATACATAGGTATACCTAACTAGGTCCGTTCTTATAAACGAAATACCGACGCCTAAAATCCCAACCTCTTTGACCTCTTGCCTTAATTCTTTTGTTCCTTAATCGCACACTTATTCATTTGATCTACCCCTCTTGAAATAAACTAAGAGTCACAAGAATAAACAAACAAACTTTTCAAACAAACTGTTTGGACTGGATTACTTTGGTTATGTAAAAAGGAACTTGGTCCTAGCGCCGCTGAATGAAGAAAATTAATGTTTATAACAACAAAGGCAAACATTTCCTTTATATAGGGATAAGCCCTCAATAGGAAAAGCGTAGGTAGGTAGATATTGAAAATCGACTCGTTACTTTTATTATTGAAGCCAGTCAGGGGTCAAGCAAAATAAATTTGCAAACAAAATTATCTAATCGTCGGAGAGAAGCCTTGCATGAGTCTCTACTTTTTATTTATTTAATAATAATTTATTATTTCAACAACAAGGAACATTACAATCGTGTGATTGGAGCCTCCTTTTAAGCAGAAAAGCCTGTGTTAGGGGACTTCGCTCTTTCATAACTTATAAGTTTCATTAAAGTACTTGTTTTATACAAAACTAAACTAAATATTAATGAAATCCATTTTAAAAAGAGGATTAAGGCTAAACATGCAGCACGCACGCAGGCATGCGAGTGAGTGGGTGAAAGTGCGTGTGAGAGTGATTGGAAGTGTGAATTTGTAAGTGTGTGAGTATGAACACGAATGAATCAGAATGTGTACATGATGGTGCAGAGATTTGGCAGATTTAGGGTTATATTTATCTTGTACGCTATAGTCGCTATACATTTTGTCAGTGTCTACTGCGTGGTTTATTTAAAAGTTAGAGATAAGTCCTCATTTATACTTTATTTAGTAATCGGGGAAGTTCATACATGTTCTGTTAGATTTCCAAATAGGGGGCTGGCCCCCCTCGGTACGCCCATGTTCTGCTCTGTGAAGGTATCAGCGAGACCACTGCCTTGGCGCCTAATATGCCGAAACCCACTTAGTAACCAAGGCAGGTGCACCTTCGGGGTCGCGGGTGTATAAAGTGGGGACTTTGTCCATCCAACAAGTGAATCCAGGGAAGACGGTGACACAGTGGTCAAGTACTACCGTGCTTAAACAATAGTAACGAGCATAGACTTTACAGTCTCCCCAGGGATGTGCCTGACAGGCGTTGCACAGGTTCTAGAATTGGTCTTTTAAGAGGAACCATGACAACCTCTATCTGCGGATGTTGATCACCAGGGTAGTACTAGTGGGATAAAAATCTGACTCTCCCCGACCTCACACCCCGGAAGTCGGATGCTTTTTGGAGGTTTCCCTCCAAAAACAAAACGCATTTGTAGGTATCTATAGCATAACATAGGTAACATAATGTGTTGTACGGGTACCTATTTTCAACTAAGTATAGATAAAATACCGTGCCATTAGGCATGGAATTATTGTCTATTTAACAACATCATTAGTTGCAATTACATTAATGGTTGCCTAATCAACGTTTTCCTATTAATATTAGGAGTTAGTTTATGTTTACTGGAACATTTTTATGCTTCATATTGTCAATATGTTTCCATAACGGTAGTAAATTATGGATGACTTTTGAAAGTAGTAATAAAAGCAGTTAGTTAAAATAACTGAAACACAATGTAAATATGGAATAAATAATAATTTTAGAATAGTAGGCCGCACCTCAATGTCAAAGTTTACCTTCAACATGCAGACCTAACCTATTGACTGAAAATCCTTGTAAACATCGTTGATCGATGTACACGCAAATTTTTACGACACGAAAATAATAATTAAAACTTATAGATATGTAGGTACCAAGCTAGCTCTTGGTTAGTTAGGTTTGATGCAAGTAGGAAACTTTTTATTGCTATTTTAAATGATTCTATTATAATAGCTAATACGAACTTGGATGATGATGCGAGAAACACTGCAATATAGTCGTGCGACACACAGCGACATAATCGTGCGACACTGCGATATAGTCGCGCGGCATACAGTGACATAGTCGTGCGACACACAGCTACTTAGTCGTGCGACATACGGCGAGCTATTCGTGAGACACGCTGCGACATAGTGTGCGATACACAGCGACATAGTTGTACGACACACTGCAACATAGTCTAGCGATGCCACGGGACATGTCGTGCAACACATAGTGACATAGTCTTGTGATACATATACATAGCGACATAATCATGCTACACAGCGGCATAGTTACGCAACACGCAACGACATTGTCGAGCGAAACACAGCTAGCTGACAGCGACATAGTCGTGCCTACCGCATACCCAACGGGGCGAATCTGTTCTTTGAAGAATAGAGAATTCCAGCTAAGTAAACCAGTGCGGCATGTCAGTCACATAAACCACAGGCCACCGCTATACATTTCATCATTTCGCTCCTAAGTACAACCACCCGTACACTCATGGTTCACAAAACCACACTTCTAAGTAGTTAGCAATCTATCAGCGTGCCCACATCGACCACGATTGTCTGTAGGAGCCATTAAGTAAATGAATCGTTATTGTATGTCTGTAGGAAGACAGACTACGATAAACCATTATATCTAAATTTAGATTCTTGGTTATGTAGATAAAAAAAAAAGACCGGATATTATTAAATTGATGACTACGACGCAATAGCTATACTGGCTTAGAAATAAATAATTAAGTAATAAACCTATAGTACCTACCTATGTACCTACCGTACACGCAAAGTGAAATTTCGTAGGACAAAGAATAGTTACTTTTGAACTTTTGATATTGCATTATCTGCTCGTGCGAAATGGATACATGAATGAACATTGGTAAACTATATTTGCGTTTCGACATCTTATTTTCATCGAATTACAGTTGCAGTTTTTGGACCGCGAAACCTATGTTCTTCAGAAATGAAGTAAATATCCATCTAACAATTATTTAAATTCCAAATTCAATGAAAAAATTACACAGTGTTGTTCCTATTAATAAAACTATTAATCATTTCTAAACTAATGGGTTTTCTATTTCAGAACGAAACTACACGAGTCACGATATATCTTCGCGGGCTTTTTGACGTGTAGTAGAGTAGATACTATAGCAATGTCAATACAAAAATTATAGAAAAATAAAAAGTGGCTTTAATTGTTTAGCAATGTAAAACAATCGTGTTTTTTTTAAACAGAATAAATAAATACATCAAGTAGTTTTTCACGAGTGTTGTGTATGACTTCCAACCATGACGTCGCTTTTGTCAGCGGAATTATCAGCTACTTGCAATGCGTTAGGAACGTATGATAAAAAGACCGGCAAATATTTAATTGATGACTTCACTCTTAATACAGTCAAAGATTTAATTCGTTACTTGCGTCGTGATGGCGAGGATCATGAGATTCGACGACATTTTGGTCAAACTAAAGTGCTACAAAATGATCTTCTGCCTATGCTGGTGGATCACTGGGAGAACACAGAATTATTCGACGTTACACTCAGGTATGTAGCTTAAGAAGAACTAGCCAATCAATAATTACGCGGTATTGTCATAATTCCATTTTTTTTGTCCTACCTAAAGTATCAGTTAAGAAATCTAAATTAACCTTAAATCCTTTTTTAAAATGGGGCATAACATACTTGAACTGCAATGTTATGGCAATACATTGCAGGAAAAGTGTTGAAAAAGGCAATCATGGAGATAAACATTATCATAGGAGCACATATAAAGCTGTTTTTCTTATGCCGAATATTAAAATTATTTAATTTAGAAAGTCTTGCTGTTTTCTAGCATACTATTAGATAAATTTTAATTTAAACTACTTAATTTCTAATCTGCTGAATGCTGTATATGTTCTTTCTGTGCATTTATTAATAATGGAACTCCTTAATAAATTTTTAACAATATTGAAAGATTGTCCATGGAGTTTCTAGTCTGTTCTCCTCCATAGATACCTATTACGCTTTGAAATGAGCTGCTTCATATTTTTGACTAAAGTAAAAAAATGGAAATAAATGGTTGGAGTTTGATTTAAGCTATCCGTTAATAAGAGATAATAAGTATGTACATTCTTTTCTAACCCTACAGATGATAAATATTATTTCCTTTGTTTTAGGCTACTAGTGAATCTTACAAACCCTGCTCTGCTGCTATACAGAGAAGAAGTGCCGACTGAAAGAACAGCCAGACATAACTACCTTCTAATACTGTTACATTTGCAGTCTTACAAAGAAGAAGCATTCACCAAAGTTGAAACATGGAACATTTTTGCTAAAAAATTGGCTCAGGTTTTGGAGATTGTAAGTAATTTATTAGTTTTCTAATTCAAAACTTCAATGAGATACGAGGCTACTGCTATTTGGGCCATTTTTGGTCTGATACTAAAAATGATCTCCGGATCTTGTAGTCCTAGGTGTAAACCCAGTCTATCTGATAACCAACCTTTATTAAAACACCTAAAAATAGAGAAGGGGTGGACCCTAGTTAAGGTTTCTAATATTGTATTGTTTAAGATCTAACAAAATAAATGCTGGTTTTTTATATTTTTTAAATAGGATTGGTCAGAGAGAGATGAAGATACTGGACTTATCATTGAAAGGATTTTGATTCTAATCCGAAATGTGCTTCATGTTCCCGCTGACTTGGACAAAGAGAGGAGGCCAGAGAATGATGCCAGTGTGCATGATCAGGTTAGAAATACTTTAATTTTATTAATTATCAAACTTTGTATTATGTTGATCTGCATCATACAATGAAACAAAATATAGAACCTGGTATTTTAAATCCTTGTGGCAAAAAAAGTCTACCTTTTATAAGCAATTTTTATGTTAGCTACTAATCAACTTGTTTTTCTTTCTAAATTTCAGTAAAAAAGAAACACAAAAGTCTACTTTTAAATAATATTTAACTTTAAATAATACAAAAATTACTTAAAATTTTGCACGAAACTAAATGCCCCACACATAATAACAATAAAAAGTAGTCTGCTTTGTCTTCCTATCTAACAAACCTGCACAGATTGCATTGATTTCATTAGTCATTTATTTTAGGTGTTATGGGCTCTTAATCAATCGGGTATCCTAGACATTATCCTGTATATGTCATCTGAAAATGAAAAGCAGTATTTCATGCATATCCTAGAGATCATATCCCACTTGCTAAGGGAACAGAACCCCAGCAGCTTGGCTGACGCTGCATTACAGAGAAGTGTTGACGAGAAGTTGAGAGATGATCAAGAGCTACTCTCGATAAGAATGTCCGAAAATAAGCAAAGGATCAAGAAAATTAAACAATTTTCGGGCACTAGGTAATGTTATGATCTTATTTTTGTTGTATTATTTAAATATTAGGGGTTGTTCCATACTATTTGTGTCTAACCCTTTTTTAAATAGAACCATCCTTATTCCAATAGGAAACTTATGATGCTAAAACTTCATTCAACTTACAGGCTATGGCCAAGGCTTGTTGTATAACAGCTTAGATTGATAAAGGCTCAATATATTTTTTTCTTATAGTATGATTGCCTAACAGGTTATATATAACCGGTATAGACTGACTTATGATTCTATTCTATGAAAAGCCTGTACAATGTGAGGTCTACTATAACTGGAAATTCATGGCTTGATGATTTTAATAAAAAGTAACTTCTTGCAGGCATTCCCGATTTGGAGGCACCTATGTAGTCCAAAACATGAAATCTTTATCAGATAACGAGATTGTTACCTTAAAACCTTTAAACACAATATCTAATTTAGACTTCAGCGGGGGTAAGAAATCAAAATTAGTTAGACCCAAGCACCGAAGACCTGTTGAAAGTGGTATCTTAGAGAGAAGATCACCTTTTGCTATTAGGTAAGTAATAATGTTCATACCTTTGTGAAATGAAGATTCAAAAAAGATATTAAGTGACTGTCTTGCTTCGGGCATCTGCCTAACCTTAACAACTGGTTTTTAAGGATGAGCCAGAACAATTTTCTCGGTACATTTCCATTTGAAGTTCTGGTATTAGGTTTTTTTTTTTTTGTTTTTTGCCGTCTGTCTCTTCTTGCACGGCAAGATTTCTTTTTTGCCATTATTTAGCTGTCATTTCTTTTTTAACCGCTATGCCTTTTTTGCGGCTTACGCCTTGTCTTTTTTCTTTTGGGTTGCTTTTTCCCAAGTCAATATGCTTTTCTTTCTTTTCTTTGTCAAATTATACATCATTATTTACATTTCTTATATCTTATCATCTAACTTTTATTATTACAGTTCCACTTTTCTTATCATTATACATACTTTGCTAAAACAATTTACAGCTAATGCTTGCCGACAAGGTAGCGGCACAGCCAAGCGCTGTGCCGCTACCTTGTCCTGTTCCTGCCTATTCTTTGGTTTTAGGAGGTTATGTTGTAGCCTAAGTGTACACATACAAGTTTTAGAAAATAGTTAGGAGACATTATTTTAGGACTAAAAGGGAGGAGTCTAATATTTTTCTTTTCCTTAGATTATTTCTGAAAGAATTTTGCATAGAATTCTTGAACAGCTCCTACAATCCACTTATGCATTATGTGAAGGATGTGTTAGTGAGGGCTAAGGCTCAACAAAATGATGAATCCTATTACTTATGGGCAGTCAAGTTCTTTATGGAATTCAATAGAGGACACAACTTTCAGGTTGGGTTGGTCAGGTAAGATTAATTTAATTATTATTCATGCCTGTTTCTCTTATGTAAAATGATGTATTTATATTTATTATACAACATTATTCTTTGTTTATGCGAAACCTGATTATAGTTTGTTGAGAATAAGCAACTGAATCGATTCCAATAATTTTTACACCATGTTATATTTTTTCACCAATACATTTAAAAATTGTTGCGGTGTGTTACTGAGCACGTTACGCATTTTACGCGGGCGCATGCCCGCGCTCAGCTGACGCCGCAGGTCAATGCCCTCGGCTCGCCCGCCTGAACGGAGCGTGGACCATATTTTGGTTGGGACAACCAAGCTCATAACTTTGTGGTTTATCATGATATCTTTTTGAATTTTTGTACATAGATTCTTTACTTAAAAATACTGGACACGTGTTTCGGGTTTCGCAAAACAAAAAAAAAAATGTAAATATAATATCTTATGTATAAAATTCTCGTGTCGCAGTTTTCGTTCCCATACTCCTCCGAAACGGCTTGACCGATCATCGTATACAATATGTAAAGAAAACCCTGTCCGACCCATAAGGATAATAAAGGTTAGGTAAACACTTGACCAAATATAATATAAAATTTTACATAATCATCGTAGTAAGTTAGTAACAATACTAATGAATTTTGAAATAATCTTTTTTTCCCGGGAATTAATTCCAATTTCCCCGAAATTCGGTAATTTTTAAAAAAGTGACAACTTCGGTATTATTATGAGCGAATAGCGATGCGACCACGTGCCGCGTGCCCTGCCCACGCATTATGTTACCTCTTTTTGCGAAATAATATTTATTTTTTAGGGGGATTTTTTTAAGTTTAGCGCGGCTCTGTACCCATTAGTAGAATCAGTTATCGATACCTAACAATACCTAACTTTGTGGTTTATCATGATATCTTTTTGAATTTTTGTACATAGATTCTTTACTTAAAAATACTGGACACGTGTTTCGGGTTTCGCAAAACAAAAAAAAAATGTAAATATAATATCTTATGTATAAAATTCTCGTGTCGCAGTTTTCGTTCCCATACTCCTCCGAAACGGCTTGACCGATCATCGTATACAATATGTAAAGAAAACCCTGTCCGACCCATAAGGATAATAAAGGTTAGGTAAACACTTGACCAAATATAATATAAAATTTTACATAATCATCGTAGTAAGTTAGTAACAATACTAATGAATTTTGAAATAGTCTTTTTTTCCCGGGAATTAATTCCAATTTCCCCGAAATTCGGTAATTTTTAAAAAAGTGACAACTTCGGTATTATTATGAGCGAATAGCGATGCGACCACGTGCCGCGTGCCCTGCCCACGTATTATGTTACCTCTTTTTGCGAAATAATATTTATTTTTTAGGGGATTTTTTTAAGTTTAGCGCGGCTCTGTACCCATTAGTAGAATCAGTTATCGATACCTAACAATACCTAACTTTGTGGTTTATCATGATATCTTTTTGAATTTTTGTACATAGATTATTTACTTAAAAATACTGGACACGTGTTTCGGGTTTCGCAAAACAAAAAAAAAATGTAAATATAATATCTTATGTATAAAATTCTCGTGTCGCAGTTTTCGTTCCCATACTCCTCCGAAACGGCTTGACCGATCATCGTATACAATATGTAAAGAAAACCCTGTCCGACCCATAAGGATAATAAAGGTTAGGTAAACACTTGACCAAATATAATATAAAATTTTACATAATCATCGTAGTAAGTTAGTAACAATACTAATGAATTTTGAAATAATCTTTTTTTCCCGGGAATTAATTCCAATTTCCCCGAAATTCGGTAATTTTTAAAAAAGTGACAACTTCGGTATTATTATGAGCGAATAGCGATGCGACCACGTGCCGCGTGCCCTGCCCACGTATTATGTTACCTCTTTTTGCGAAATAATATTTATTTTTTAGGGGGATTTTTTTAAGTTTAGCGCGGCTCTGTACCCATTAGTAGAATCAGTTATCGATACCTAACAATACCTAACTTTGTGGTTTATCATGATATACCTAACTTTGTGGTTTATCATGATATCTTTTTGAATTTTTGTACATAGATTCTTTACTTAAAAATACTGGACACGTGTTTCGGGTTTCGCAAAACAAAAAAAAAAATGTAAATATAATATCTTATGTATAAAATTCTCGTGTCGCAGTTTTCGTTCCCATACTCCTCCGAAACGGCTTGACCGATCATCGTATACAATATGTAAAGAAAACCCTGTCCGACCCATAAGGATAATAAAGGTTAGGTAAACACTTGACCAAATATAATATAAAATTTTACATAATCATCGTAGTAAGTTAGTAACAATACTAATGAATTTTGAAATAATCTTTTTTTCCCGGGAATTAATTCCAATTTCCCCGAAATTCGGTAATTTTTAAAAAAGTGACAACTTCGGTATTATTATGAGCGAATAGCGATGCGACCACGTGCCGCGTGCCCTGCCCACGTATTATGTTACCTCTTTTTGCGAAATAATATTTATTTTTTAGGGGGATTTTTTTAAGTTTAGCGCGGCTCTGTACCCATTAGTAGAATCAGTTATCGATACCTAACAATACCTAACTTTGTGGTTTATCATGATATCTTTTTGAATTTTTGTACATAGATTCTTTACTTAAAAATACTGGACACGTGTTTCGGGTTTCGCAAAACAAAAAAAAAATGTAAATATAATATCTTATGTATAAAATTCTCGTGTCGCAGTTTTCGTTCCCATACTCCTCCGAAACGGCTTGACCGATCATCGTATACAATATGTAAAGAAAACCCTGTCCGACCCATAAGGATAATAAAGGTTAGGTAAACACTTGACCAAATATAATATAAAATTTTACATAATCATCGTAGTAAGTTAGTAACAATACTAATGAATTTTGAAATAATCTTTTTTTCCCGGGAATTAATTCCAATTTCCCCGAAATTCGGTAATTTTTAAAAAAGTGACAACTTCGGTATTATTATGAGCGAATAGCGATGCGACCACGTGCCGCGTGCCCTGCCCACGTATTATGTTACCTCTTTTTGCGAAATAATATTTATTTTTTAGGGGATTTTTTTAAGTTTAGCGCGGCTCTGTACCCATTAGTAGAATCAGTTATCGATACCTAACAATACCTAACTTTGTGGTTTATCATGATATCTTTTTGAATTTTTGTACATAGATTCTTTACTTAAAAATACTGGACACGTGTTTCGGGTTTCGCAAAACAAAAAAAAAATGTAAATATAATATCTTATGTATAAAATTCTCGTGTCGCAGTTTTCGTTCCCATACTCCTCCGAAACGGCTTGACCGATCATCGTATACAATATGTAAAGAAAACCCTGTCCGACCCATAAGGATAATAAAGGTTAGGTAAACACTTGACCAAATATAATATAAAATTTTACATAATTATCGTAGTAAGTTAGTAACAATACTAATGAATTTTGAAATAGTCTTTTTTTCCCGGGAATTAATTCCAATTTCCCCGAAATTCGGTAATTTTTAAAAAAGTGACAACTTCGGTATTATTATGAGCGAATAGCGATGCGACCACGTGCCGCGTGCCCTGCCCACGTATTATGTTACCTCTTTTTGCGAAATAATATTTATTTTTTAGGGGATTTTTTTAAGTTTAGCGCGGCTCTGTACCCATTAGTAGAATCAGTTATCGATACCTAACAATACCTTCACGAATCGGACAGGGTTTTCTTTACATATTGTATACATTCGTTAGCCTTGAGAATAGGTTTTTATCTACTTTTTATTTCAATACTCTTTATGAGGGTGAAACCGCGGGGCGCAGTTAGTATATCTATGTGTTTGATTTTTGTTCGACCTTTAATGTATATTTATTAAAATTAAATATTTCGGTTTCACTGATTAGTTTCGAGCTCGAAGGTAGGTCTGAATCAAGAGCTTATCACCTTTTAAATTTTTCAGCTAGTCTACTCGCATACGTCTAGTCGCACGCACACAAACACCGTGCCGAAGTCTGTCGAACTGAAATAACGTTAGACGTTTGACGACTGAAGTAACGTTGCCAGTTGGTGTGGGGGGTGTTAGGTTTTATTTTTGTTACAGAATTTTTAGATTCGGTCACCGCGCCCAAAGCCCGCGATAAAAGCTATGCAAAAACGATAAAAACTTAAAAAAAAAAGTATTGAATTCGGGATTTAGAAATTTGGTTATGTTTAACTAATTTTATCATTTCAGTGAAACAATGTCAGTCCCAATGTTCCATTATGTACAGCAGCAAATGGAGAAGTATTATGACATGATAAAAGTTGAAAAGAAAAAGTTCACAGCTTGGGTGAGGCGACTGCATTTAGCTCTAAGAGCTTACAAGGAATTGCTCAACACTCTTTTAGCCATGGACAAAAGTACTGATCCCAGTGTTAAAGAATCTGCAAAAGTTTTGAAGAGCAACATTTTTTATGTACTGGAATATAGAGAATTTATCATTTCGACATTTTTAAATTATGATGAAAACAAAATGCCGAGGTATGCTATATAACTTTTTTTATAAGAAAATAATTGTTATTATAGATAAAAAAATCAGTACCTACCAACCTATTCTGCGTTTTGTAACTTAGTTTCCAAACATGTAAACAAAAGAGATTTTGGGAAAAAAAATTAAAACCATTAAGTTTAGTTTGTGGTACAACTTGAAACTTTTTAACGACTTTTTAATATACCCGTCTTTCAAAAGTCAACTTAATTTACATATGTGAAAAGTTTATACTTATTTGAGTGAAACATAAATCAGTTTTGGAAACAATGATTTGAATATAGCCTGTATGTTTTAGGTCATACTTAATAGATTTAATAGAAACAGTGCACTTGTTTCTAAAAATGTTAGAACATTACTGCAAAAAAACTGGGCTAGTTGTCCAAAAAAAAGTGAGGAAGAAAGCCAAATCGAAACCGAAAAGTAAGTTTTTTATTCTAATATAACTTGAGAAACTTAAAACTTGAGTCGTGGTGGCCTAGTAGTTAAAATACCAGCCTGTCCAGTATGAGTGCGGGTTCGATTCCAGGCAAGTATCAATGTAACTTTTCTAAGTTATATGTACTTTCTAAGTATATCTTGGACACAAATGACTGATTTAAAAAAGTAAAGGAAAACATATTGAGGAAACTTGCGACTTGTAAGTCTGAAATCGCCAACCCGCATTGAGCAAGCGTGGTGATTTCGCTCATTCCTTCTCTGTAAGAGAGGAGACCTGTGCCCAGCAGTGGGACGATAGAAGGTTGATGATTTATAACTTAAGCCATTCGATTAACAATTTTAATCATACTTCCTATTATTTTCTCCATTATGATAAATTTAGAAATAACCAAAAAGCACTTCTAAAAATCACTCATTTTTAAAGTCAATTTATTCAAGATTTTACCGATGTCGTCAGCTCACCCCGCGTTCTAATATTTAGCTTGATACAAACAAATTGCAAATATCCAGGCCATTAAATGATAAATTTCTAATGTGTGTAATGCACTGGTAACAACGATAGGTGGCGCCATACATCACGCTGAGCGGAACTGCCGACGCAGTGCATAATATCTACATACATTGTGTTTATGCTTATGCCACAGATTATTACAGCTTCTAGCGGTTCATCGGATAAGTAAGGAGGCTTACCCCATATTTGCTTTATCAACGTAATATACAGGCTGGTAGGGACACGCAGGACATAGACCTGTTACCATGGATATGCTGCAGTAAGATGGTTAAAGTTCCACGCCGAAAGCTAATCTCCGTTGAGATTAGCCGCCGTGGTCGAAATAGGACTTTAATAGACTAATTATAAGTTTATATTTTCTTTGATTTTCACAACTGGGTACCTACGGCACTAATTTTTAACCCACTGCAGAAAAAGAGCAGGTCATCAATTCGATTGAATTTTTTGAATGATTGGTTACCTCAGAGCTTTCGATTGGTTGAACGGCTTCTGGTAATACTTAATTTTTTTTTTTAAACTGGCTTTACCTGAGTTGTCCCATTTCACTTTGGTCCAGTTCTGACTATAGCATCTATAATAAAACCGTACCTTAAATTTACACTAAGCATGTGCGCTACAATTTTTAAAATATAGTCCAAACAATTAACCGTTTTCTTGTAACTACATATATTACAGTAAAATTGTAGCTATATCATTAGGGATGTACCTCACTGTATCACAGTTTTAACCGTCTTTCTGCGACAGATACAGTACATGATTCTGTTATTTAAAAAAAATGAGATGGTTAATACATTTTGACCGCATAGGAAACAGCAGATTCTCATTCAAGAATCATATCCTGAATTCACAGTTACAGTTCGTGTCGATTCCACCACCCTGTATAATGAAATCGATTGTAGAAGTGTGTAATTGTGTAAGATAAAGGTTTGTTTTATGGTTGAACCTTTAACCTTTTGAACGCCAATCACTTCTATACAAGTTCGAGATTTTCGTGCCCTCAGCGCCACTACTTGATTAGAAGTAATCACAGTATAAAATAAATTTACGACTTTTACAAGACCTTTTATTTTGTTTTTATGGAAATTTGCCCTGTTATCAACCATATTTTAAACTTTTTCACGCATAATAAGTTCTTATTTGTTTAATATTCAATAGAAACAAAAACGCCAGAAAATATTTTAATGCCCCCAGCGCCAATTACTTGATATCAAGTAAGCCAGTGATGGGACACGACGAAGACCTCGCTATATTTCATCTCGTCGAAATGATCATAAATACTATTATTGCAAGAAAATGACGTAAATATAGAATATTTTATAAATATTGTACACTTTAAACTAGGTTTTATTTACCTTAATCAATAATTAATAGGTTTTCTAATCATTGTCGATAGTGAAACCCCGTTTGAAAAACCCCATCCCTACAAAGTTAGTTAGTTGTAGCTCTGTACACGCCACCGACGTGTATAGAAGGAAATCTGTGACGTCATAAGCGGACGGGTTTCAAGGTCATAGTGACCTTGTGCATTTTAGTGTAGTGCAATGTTTACATCTTGAGTTGGCGCACGTGTCCTTATAAAAAAAATTGTGACTGTAAATATGACGAATTATTGCGAGTTGTTCAAGTCTGAATCAGAATTTTGAAATAGTTCGTCGTCTTGACATTCCGTTAAGTCGTCAACTTCCGTTTCAGGAATTTTCTTCAGTTTTCTATTAGTTTCTACAAACCAGAAAAATAATTGCGAGTATTTAGCGACACCATTAAAAAAAAGGTCTTGTGTAAAACAGACACTTAACCTCCATTATATTTTATTTTTTAAAACGTAGAAAACCACGTCTTTAGCTTCTATTAATTGTATTTGTTGTAAGTAAACGAAATAAATTATGCAGGAATCGGTTGAGTTTATGCACGTGTAACTCGACCACAGTGAATATAAAATGTATACCATAGAAATCTAGACATCCCTAGAACAGAAAGGATTTTGACGTGCCTCGAGCGCCAACTACTTGATATGAAGTAGAAGGATTACATTTGGAGACAAATAGGGATGTGCCTTGTAGAACACACGTCTAATAAATTTAAAATTCTTTTCTTTATTGTGGGGAATATATCCAGGTTTTCATACTGTTTTTTTATGAAATAAAATAAAATATGAAATTACGATTACAGTTTTTATTTAGCTTCGTAAATTGGTGAATAAAAATTATTTTAAATGTATAATATTATTTGTCGATAGGACACTAATCCCATCCCTACGTTTTACTATAGATACGTTATACATTTGTAGTGTGGCGCAGGAGGACACATCGCGTATTATATAGATGGGCGTTCAAAAGGTTAATGCTGCTAGCTTAGCTGCTATTCCCATCAAGTCGTCGCCAATAAATTCGGTTTTATGGCTGATGTTCTCTCTTAATCAATTTCTGTTTAGAATACTTTCCGAATCCCATTTACATCTTTATTTGGGATCCTCGTAAAATACATGTCGAATTATGTTGCTCATCATCAACCTTATTATCGTCCCACTGCTGGGCACAGGCCTCCTCTCATATCTACAGAGAAGGACTATGTTGTATTGAACGTAATTTGAAGGCAATGCTGGCTCGGTGGTACCGGCCAAGACTTGTTCGCACCTCGGACATGTGCTTTACTTTGTATAAATAATTTTATCACCACTGCTGTCAAAAACGGTGAAGGTAAATATCGTAAGCAAATTCGGCATGTCCTAGAACCAAAAATTCGAATATATTGGATATCTACCAACCCGCACGGGGCTCGTGTGGTGGATTGTGCTTACATGATAGAAGCAACAACAATACTAGTGAATTTTGAAATAATCTTTTTTTCCCGCGAATTAATTCCAACTTCCCCAAAATTTGGTAATTTTTAAAAAATGACAACATTATTTTTGACGGTATAATTCTGAGCGAATAGCGATGCGACCGCGTGCCGCGTGCCCTGCTCCTCTACGCCCGCGCCTGTACGGCCTACCGTACATGTTTTAAGTTACCTCTTTTTGCGAAATAATATTCATTTTTTAGGGTTTTTTTTTAAGTTTAGCGCGGCTTTGTGGGCATTAGTAGAATCAGTTATCGATACCTAACAATACGGATTCACGGATCGGACAGGGTTTTCTTTACATATTGTATACATAATTATTAGAGAGGGTGTGAGCAGTATTACATATAAGTACAACACACACCCTCTCGAAGAGGCCTGTGTCCCAGCACTAATTACAAAATGACGTAATTTACCAAAACATCGATGCCAAATGTCTATTTTAATTTCTCACAGTACGACAACCGAAACAAGGCCTTTCTTATCTGTTAACAAACCCAAAAAAAAAAACAAATGACCCTCATTTATTTCCGTACAAAGCTTAAATCGTATAACTACTTTTAAAAGTAATTTACGGTCAGATGTGATAAAAGGAGGGAGAGCTAATTAATATTGTGGTTCAGAACAAAAGGCGAGTGTACAAAAGCCTAAGGTCGCGGTGCCGGCGGCCGACTGGGAGGAGGTGAGGCCGCAGTTGGCCGCGGTCCTAAGTTCGGGCGTCGACGAACATCCGCCGCCCTTCGACGCCGCTTCAGACGTGCCCATCGACCAACAAAAGTAACGGGTTTTTATTTTATTCATTGTACCTTTTGGCTTTTGTTTCTTTGTTGTTTCTGAGTAACATATTGTGTATAGAGTTATCTAGACAATGAAAGACAATTGAAATTTCGAATATTGTAAATTGTAAACAAAGCAAAAACTTAGGCATTGACTGGTTTTCTCGATCAAAATGAATTTGGTATTTATTATATTTAGTTATTATTAATTATACCGCAACGTAACTATGTGACTATTTAAGAAAATTCAAAGTGTAATTTTCTCTAGTGTATTTACACAGTACCTAATAGAATACTCTTTATTGTGTACACCCATTGATAAAATATTAAACAGATACGATATATTCTAACAAACTGACCAAAAAAAATGTGCCGAACACAGCAGCAGCAAACATGCATATTTTTATTCGGCATACATTGGTACAGTGTGAGTGAGATGGGGCGCAATCTAAATCATAGAGAAGAAAAAGATGGCTAGTGTTTGTCGTTTGCGCTGTTAGCGTTTGTCGTTTGTTTTTACGAGTGTATCGAGAGTGACTAAAGCGAGATACAGGACTTACCTCCTTTTGTACGCTTCATTTTTAGTGCGCTAGTGACATATCTACCTTAGTTTAATATTTTATCAATGTGTACACCATATAGATTACAGAACATAAATAAAAATATTTTACAAAGGGTGACACAATGGGCGGTCTTATCGCTAAGAGCGATCTTTTACAGACAACCTTTCACGTTCCTAATCACGTTTTTTTTATTTCTTTAGAGAACACTGCATGAAAAATTTGCAGAAGTTGATGAAAGAATACAAATTCGAAGATGCTGTCGGAATGTTTAGAGCTGCAAGGTTAGTAAAAATGTTTCTACAATGCAATTTCATTAACTTACCTAATGAAAAAAAAAACAGATACGATTTTTTTTTCTTACTACGGGTCTTAGCGACTTTGAACGCAGCACTTGTGTTTTCTTTTTATTAGGGAAGTTTGGCCAGATGAAGGAATTTTCGGTACAAATGGAATAACAGAAGACGAGGAACTTACAATGCTTGAAACTGTTTACAACACCGACTTAGGAGTAGAACCAACTGGTAGCTATTTTCATTATTTTATTAAATTACTATAAAGGGTGTATCTGACATCGACGCACAAACGAGTACCATGGATCCAGTACATGATTCGTGTGCGTTCGCGCAGCGGAATGTTGTTGAATTTAAAGATTTTAAATATGCAGATATTTAGTGTATGACGTCGTGTAATTGTGTATGGTAAAAAAAAATTTGTGCATGCAGCCATTGTGGAGAAATTCACCAAAAACTGATTCCGCTGGGCGAACGTTGTCCTGGCGGAACTTTTTTTAATCCATTGACTTTAGAAAAAAGAGATGTGTCCAAAAATTAGTGTGTATTTGTGTGTAATTGTGTATGTATGAATAAAATTTGTGCATGCATAGACTTCGGAGAAATTCAAGTTTCCGCTGCGCGAACGTTTGGCCGTTAGCTAGTTTTCATATAAAGCGCTTACATAGAGAGCTGTAGATTTTTACATACGTTGTTTTGAATTTGTGCATATTTGTGTACAAAACAGATTTAGAAAAAATCGTAGGGCTAAAAAGATAAAAATATAAACGTAAAACACGCTTTTTAGGTCATAGTTCTTAAAGTATGCACTTTGGGGTCTAGATTTTCACGTTTATACAAACCTTGTAAGTGTCTGCAACATATTGCCAAATATCAATGATGTTCCTTTAGTAATTAAAGAGATATAGGACAATTTACCATGACAAAATCACGGTTTACAAAGCAGTCAAATATCACGAAATTCTAAAGGAATTGCATGGTAAAATGTATGCCAATAATTAGTGTATTCATTCAACTATTCACATGCAAAATTTCATCTCATTAAATTCAGTAATTAAAGAAAAACAATTAAAATACTGACGAAGCATCGAAAACCTACATAACCCAACCAAGTTCGGATAGCTATAAAAAAGCGGCCGTGCAATATATTCAGGTAACATCCCAAAATTTACAGTATAATACCGGTATTGAATTGGTATAGGTGATAACACAATTGTTTCGATATAATATAAAGGTCATTTATTTTTGTACACCTACTTTTGTAAATGTATTTGATTATGACAAAGTAGGTACTATTTACGTAGTTACTTTATTTAAGTATGCGCTTGAGACTTGAGATATAATCTAAATATATTAATTTAGGCAAATAAAATTCATACAGCTAATTTCTATTGAATATTTCACGGATCCGGATTCTTACTATAGACCCCTCAGGGAAATTAAATAATTACCACAAGTATATACTACTGTTTTTAAATGTTGATTTATTTTTATATTAGGCAGACTCTCAAACCTAAACAACTGAATACTCTACTTTATTGATCTGTGATTGTTAATCTGTAATTTTATTATTGGAACTAGAAAATATTAGGTAGGTATACTTAGAAATGTTGAGGTTATTTACTGTATTTGCTCATTTTACTGTATTTTACTCATTTAAAAATATTTCTTGAAAATACCTTTTTTATACAAATGTAAGTTAGCAGTTTATAAGCACTTTTTTAATGTTAACAACTGAATAGTCCAGTTATGTGATCGATTTTAATTTTTATTGAAGTTCGAAATATTATACTTACCTACCCTTATATTCATAATAGTTTATTAAACCTATTTTAGTTAAAACACATTTAAGTCTATTGCTGCCGTTGCAAGCGTATGTTAACGTTATTATAATTACATAATTAAGCATTATATGTAATTAAAAATATTTTTGTACACGGATATTTAAATAGAGAAGTACTTGTTAATTGAAGATTTATTTTTGTCGTAGATAGTGGCGTTATTATAAAAAAATATTTTTCATTCAAGAAATGCAATTGTTTTATTTTTTCCTAACGCTTGTGTACGCAACTGTGCCATATTAATAAATACTATATTGGAAGGTTAAGAACGTTCTTAAGATATATGGCACGGCCGCTTTTTTATAGCTATCCGAACTTGGTCGGGTTATGTAGGTTTTCGATGCTGCGTCAGTATTTTAATTGTTTTTCTTTAATTACTGAATTTAATGAGATGAAATTTTGCATGTGAATAGTTGAATGAATACACTAATTATTGGCATACATTTTACCATGCAATTCCTTTAGAATGTCGTGATATTTGACTGCTTTGTAAACAGTGATTTTGTCATGGTAAATTGTCCTATATCTCTTTAATTACTAAAGGAACATCATTGATATTTGGCAATATGTTGCAGACACTTACAAGGTTTGTTTAAACGTGAAAATCTAGACCCCAAAGTGCATACTTTAAGAACTATGACCTAAAAAGCGTGTTTTACGTTTATATTTTTATCTTTTTAGCCCTACGATTTTTTCTAAATCTGTTTAGTACACAAATATGCACAAATTCAAAACAACGTATGTAAAAATCTACAGCTCTCTATGTAAGCGCTTTATATGAAAACTAGCTAATGGCCAAACGTTCGCGCAGCGGAAACTTGAATTTCTCCGAAGTCTATGCATGCACAAATTTTATTCATACATACACAATTACACACAAATACACACTAATTTTTGGACACATCTATTTTTTCTAAAGTCAATGGATTAAAAAAAGTTCCGCCAGGACAACGTTCGCCCAGCGGAATCAGTTTTTGGTGAATTTCTCCACAATGGCTGCATGCACAAATTTTTTTTTACCATACACAATTACACGACGTCATACACTAAATATCTGCATATTTAAAATCTTTAAATTCAACAACATTCCGCTGCGCGAACGCACACACATGATTCTGAACCCCCAGTGGTGGAATTTTTCGTCGGCTTTTTCTTGACTTTGAAAGATAAATACTTATGCAGTTATTTTCACTTTAGACCGTTCATAATAGGCTATTTGACAGTATTCAATTATTTGTGATTTTTTGCTTTAATTGCATAAAATGAGGGTTCTTTATATCATTTACAAGAGTTTTAATAAAAAATAATAACAATTATTATATCCAAAACACAAAAATATGTTTGGCTTTTTGTTTCTCGCGCCACACATTGTGAAACGATCCGGATTGGCTAATGTCGCGATGACGTCATACGCTTGTTTCCGGCAAACTTATAAACTGTTTTTCGGGGGTTTTTATCGATTTATTTGTACAACCCAGTACAGCACACCACTTGTAAACCATTTTATTAGATAACAACAGCAAATAATAATTAAAAACAAACACCACTGAGAACCGAAAACCGCTTGTGACGTCATTTACCAGGCGCAACGCCATATTGCTGATTATATCGTTTTCGCGGCTTATTTGAATTTTGAATTTTTATTTGCATATTTCTTACGAAATACGTATTTAAAATTAAAAAAGATACTTTGGATGAACTTCTTAACCGCAACCAAGTAATTCAAGATAAAAATTATAAATCTGTCAAATAGCCTATTGCTATACTTTTATAACCCAATAAGATTTTAAAGTAAAAAATAATTAAGTCGCTAATTACACAAAAAAGCGCAATGTGAACAAGACTCGAAAAACAATCCCATCAGCTGAATTAATAGAGGTCACAACAGGGGTCAACGTCATACCTTTAAACCCGCATGGCGGCACGCTTGCAACGTCCAAAGGCCGAACCTACACTTTTTTTAAACACTGTTTTCTGTAACCGCTCATTAACGACATTTTTTTTTAATAATTATAAACTAGTTTGATTGCAATCCTGCCTGATGGTAAGCAGTGATGCAATTGTTGATAGTAAAGCGACGTTAATGACTATCATTATTTTATTAGTGGCATGCGGCCTAGCCTTTTCGCGAAGTTTGCGTTACGATGTCAGATACAGCCTGTATGTAAATTGAAGGGGAAAAAATGGAATTCGTAGGTTTAATTTTTTCGTAAATCTAGACTTAGTTACTTATTATAATAACATTTATCTGTCAGTGAAAGTCCCATTCCCACTTCCCCATATCTGTATTAAACAATCGAGATGTGGTTTAATCTCACTCTTCAACGCTATCGCAAAAAACCTTGCAAACAAAACTGGGGTTGATCAAGCAAGTTTTATGTACCGCATCTATACAGCAGTCTATCGAGATCGCTTCGAGTTTTAGACAACTTTTGCCTTGACTCATCGTGGAAGCTAATTCGTGGTAATTAACTTATTCATCAAAAATTAGACTTGTTAATAACTTAAGCTTCACTTAATAATGCTTACCTTTTCTCCTTAAATTAAGGTCATAGCACACTTAAACGACTGTTACAACACCGCTCCCACTCAACACCGCGATAAACTAAGACGACTGCTCGCAGTCCGCGCGGCGACAGCTAGCAGGCACCCAGCAGTCCACGCGGAGACTGCTAGCAGACGCCCAGCTGTCCACCCGTCGACCGCTCTAAGCTTTTCACGATAGACAGTTCACGATCGGTTTCTATTGAAGCAAAACGTCTTTTTTGCAATGTCCCAATTCACAGTGCGCGAACTAGCAATTATTTCAATTGCACTTGAGGATTAAAAGAGAAGCGCAAGAAATAATAGAAGATTTTGGGTCGACCAGCGGCGACAGTTCGTTTACAACGTGCGGCCAGCGAGGCGTCAACTACCGAGCAATCTGACGACGGTAAGCTCGCTGACAGCGCGCTGTCTGCTCATTTATGATGCCAATGTAAAATATATCTAAAGTGCAATATTTAAAGACTGACTTGTTTTTTTGACTTATATTCTTTTTGCCGGGTGGGAACAGAGTTGTTTAAGTGTGCTACGACCTTTATACTTCACCAACATTTTCACTTATAAAAACATTTCCTTCATTTTTGTCCAACAATGTTCATAGTATATTTTTTTCAGAAACCGTTGATGGTGTGGATGAAACTCAAGAGAATTCGGAGCATGACGAGGAAGGTAAGTGGCCGTGATCCTACAGTTATGTACTAAAGAAACATTGACTGACTTTTTGCTAGCCATTTCGAGTAAAATTGCGGACACGAATGACCGCATGTAGTATTAGCATCGGTTTTTATCTGTTGTTGGCCCAGTGGTAACGGTCCTGACTTACCGACTTCTTCGTCGTGGGTTCGGACCAGCAGAGTAATTGCGTAACATATTATAAGTAGCAATGGGTTTCATTTTGACAGTTCGACAGCATTCATTGCGTTATTTACGTTGTTGAGCAAATACGTGTTCGGACATAGGGAGCAATGCAATAGCAATAAGCTTTTTTTTTTTGTTGGGATGGGAAATTATCAAATGACTCCTCCCGCTCTGGGCGGAGCGGAAGGGCGTGTCAGATTTTTACTGACTGAAACCCACCCGTGTTTCTTCACTTGCCTGTGGGACGGCCAGGGCCACGGTTTCTTGTTTAACCAACCCGCAACCCTGACCCAGGAGGCATCGGTCTTGGTGGACCCCGTCACGACGTGCTGACATCTCTTTGAGGCGCGCATGAAACACGACGCGCCGTCGACTCGGGCCTGGTCCTTACCGGGCGGCGAGCTGCCCACTGCTCACCGCCCGCAGGCCTTACCGAATAGCAATAAGCTTCAAAATGATTCCAACTGATAGTAATGGTGTGTTACGCAATTAGGGTGCTGACCATGCAGGTTTACGTTCTGTAAATTATCATTACCACTGCTCTCTCTAAAACTGTGAAGGAAGCATGTCCTGAAACCAAAAAACTCGAACACATGTGACTTGCACTGCCGGGCTCGCGTGGTCTGATTTTTTTTTAATTTATTGAGTAGCTTACCAATAACGATTGAATCACTGCTTACCATCAGGCGGGATGCGGTCAAGAAATAATTTATAATTAAAAAAAAAATAGACATATTATAGCAAAAACAAATTTTCTGAAAATAAGTTTGTAGAAACAATTTTATAGAAGTCAATCATATTTTTTTTAACTAGATGCGTTTGGCGCGTCTTATCTGACTGCTCTGTGAAAAAAGGCCGAAACAAATGTATCTATTGTATTTTGCGCACTAAATAATAATATTAATAAGTGTATTTATTCTAGACGAAGAAGAGGAAGAGGAGAGAAGCACAGCAGTAGTGGAAACTGACTTCGATTTTCAAGACTTTGTGAACAGGTAAAGCTAACTGACCTAATCCAAGGTCCTTATTCATTCCAAAAACCTTTGTAGTACACTCATCAGTCAAAATATATTCGCCATCTTATTTTTATTTTTATCTGCTAATTGCACAACAAAATTTGCAACAACTCAGTGTTGTTACTTTCTATAGTCAATAAGCCATCTTTTTAAAGGTTTTCAGACAGAATTAAAAATGTGACAATAGCGCCGATTCTCCTGTTCACAAACTAATTTTAAGTTAGAAAAAGATGCACTTAGCATCTTTTTCTTTCCATTCCATTAAGAAAAGGATAGAAGATAACATTTTAGTTTAATCCTGTCAAATTAAGATATTCCATAGACAGTTTAGATGCGATTATAAACATGGCGACCAAAAATACATCAATTTACGTCAGACACGGACTAATTTGACAGCTCTAAATTGACATATTATGTTCTGTCCTTTTCTTAATGTAGAAAAAGATGCACTGAACTGAAATTTAGTTTAGTTTGTGAACAAGGGAATCTGGGCCATTGGCAGACTATGACAACAAAAAAAAACATAAAATGGTCAAGCCAATAAAAAAGCGCCTATTCGGCATTGGACATAGGTGTCAGCAATAAAAGTCGATTAACACTTTAGTTTTCGAAATCTTAATTACTGCGCACACAATTTTATTAAAATTTACCGAATTGACATTTAAATAAAGAACTTTGATATGAACTCTTCTTTAGCTCCTAGTTTGTATTATTTTGTAAAACGTCAAAAAATACATTATCGAATAATTTCGTGTTAATCGAATTTTGTTGCTGGCCGTAACTTGAATCTTTGTCATCAAGTAATTAAATATAGTTTAATAAGACGTGGCTTCAAAAAGTTCTATACACATGTGTTTGACTTAGAGGAAAGAGTTTAAAACAGGAAGAGTTTAAGAAGACTACATCATCATCATCAGCCTCTACTCGTCCACTGCTGGACATAGGCCTCCTCCATGGCACGCCAACAAGCTCGATCCTGAGCAGTTCTCCGACTGAAGAAGACTACATACCTACAATAAATACATAATAATATTTTCCTCTTTTCTCCATTAGATTCTGTCACCCCCGAGTCGTAAGCGCGTGTGTATCTCTCCTCAAATGTTACGACAAGAACCTACCCAACACGAACCACAGCGTAACTAAGATGTTGCACAGAATCGCGTGGGACTGTAAGCGGCCCGCCATGATGTTCCAAGCGACACTTTTCCTCATATTCCAAAGGGTACTCGAAAATCGAATGCCGCAGTTCAGGGTACGTGTTTGTCAACTGTTTTGTTTTTTTGTTGTGACTTTCAGGATATTTTGTTATGTAAATATATCTTTGAGTGCATTTTAAAAGTAGGTAGCATCGTTGCGATTTTTTTTTTGCTCTGATTTCGTTCTTTCCGCTACGAACTTAACAATACACCACATTTTTTTTTGTAATCCTATTATGTCTCAGAAAGGGCAATGGCCTTCCATTTTTTCTTCCAAATCTAAACCTCTTAGTATATCAATATTGCTAAATGAAATACCAAAATATCGCTTTGCGACGCACTTAAATATGAACGATGAATAATCGTAATTAACATTGTAAGGCTAAATATTTAGTTATAATATACATAAATATGTTCTCACTTTTGTTTGTTTACCAAAGTTCCCACTCTTGGGACATAGGGTCATGGGTCCTCGTCCAGGTATCTAAGAGAGGGAGTCATAATCCACACGCGGGCTGACTTAGAATTTTCGATTCTAAGATATGTCAATTTCCTAGCAATGTTTTAAAGAATTTAGTCATATTTTCTAATTAATGAAAACATTACAATATTTGACAGTTGTTTGCGACGTTTCCTAACAATGTTTTAAAGGAAAACAGTAAAATATATGACAGTTATTTGCGACGTTGCCATGTTTCCGAATACTCATTTTTCTTAATATTTTGGGCGGTTATTTATAACTCTGGTGACTAAGGGTATAATGTCATCTAGCGTTAGTGTTCTACACAACAGGTTCTATAATGGTTTTTTTACCATGTTACACCTCAAAATAATTGATTGTATATACATCGATGTTTGAAACACTCTTTCAAACAGCCTGTGTGTTTCTTTCGACAAAGTATGTAAATGATTTTGATATCACTTAGTCCTGTAAATCCAATCCACCCGCGTTGACATTGGCGCCGATTCTGTTATCTTTTTCTTTCCATTTCGTTAAGAAAAGGACAGAAGATAAAATGTCAGTTTAATCCTGTCAAATTAAGCTACTCCATAGACAGTTTAGACGCGATTAAAAACAAGGCGACTGAAAATACGCCAGTTTACGTCAGGTGCTCACTAATTTGACAGGTCTAAACTGACATTTTATCTTCTGTCCTTTTCTTAATTAAATAGAAGGAAAAGGATACACTGAACTTAAATTTAATTTAGTTTGTGAACAAGGGAATCGGGGCTATTATCAAGAAGTCGGTTAAAAATAACGACTCGTTTACACCGTATACACATTGGACAAACGCCTAGGATAGATAACAAGTTGTTATCTATCCTAGGCGTTAAGGAAGTTGTGCCTTTACCCTTACGAGAATACTTTCCATCACAAATTTTACACTTTGCACATTCATCATTTATTATCACAAAATAATTCCAAATTACACTACTAAACTTCTTTGTAGACATTTTTTTTTAAATCATGTACCAATACCAAACACAAGCGTTATGTATGCTGCCCAGTGTCACATTAAACTAAAACAAATCAAAAGAAAGACCCGCCGCGCAATGCAAGTCGAAACATGTTTCAAATCAAGCACCGACACCGATTGTGTAAGAAAGTTAAGATCCGTATCCGTATCTGCGGATCTTGACACCAAATATCCGTATTCAGATCCGTATCCGCGGATCTACATTTTTGACGATCCGGCACATCACTAATAACAACGGTGACTAAAACACGCCTTTAACTAAAAAGAAAGGCCGCTTTCACAAATAATGGTTCGAAAAAATGATATCGCTCCCCTGTCCCTTCCCGTTATGTTGCTGGCAAACATCCAAGTCAACATATTAGTTTTACACAAACATAACCCTTTTCATCATTATACTCTATCCCCCTTATTCATAAACGTTACTTGAAGTTAACTAGTGATTAGCGATTCTTTAACCTTAAATATTTGACCTTTTAACGTCACTTAACTTTAGTCTTAGTTTATGAATAAACACCACAGTGTTTAAGGTGTTTATTCATAAACAATAATTAAAGTTAAGTGACGTGCATAAGTCTAAAATGTTTGGTTAAACAATCGCTAATCACTAGTTAACTTTAAGCAATGTTTATGAATAAGGGGGTATAACTCCACTGCTGGGCTATGTAGGATTTTTGTTAAATAATAATTTATGTCTGAAGAATAAATATTGCGGTTTGACAGCTTCTATATGTATAGAAAATATATCAAACTGTCATATATTATATTCTTGTAATGGGCATATAGGAAGACATAATATACAGCATTATTTTTTTTTTATACAAAACCTGAGTAAAGATTGTTCAGAATAAGGAGCAACTGAATCGATTTCAATCATTTTTACACCACGTTATATTTTTTCCCAAATACGTTTAGAAATTGTTGCAGTGTGGTTACCGAGCGCAAAACACAGCTGACGATAGATCGTAGACGTACTAGGCGCGTGAGACAGGGCACCCGCGCTGCGCTGCTGCTGGCGCGGGCGGGAGAGCGGTGCGTTGACCATATTTTTATTGGGACAACCAGTAAGAAAAGAAGCCCAAAATTTTGTCGTTTATCATGATATCTTCTTGAAACTTTGCTTTTAGATTCTTTACTTTTCTCGGTGGTAGGCAACAACATCAGCCGCCGGCATAAGTTACCACCCACCAGACAAAGTCTTGCCGCCAAGCGATTCGTCGTGTTCCGGCATGATGTCTGGTGAAGCCGTACGGAGAACGGGTCTGAGCAGTTGTGTTGCGATGTGTGCCGGGTACTGTTACGGAGCGGGTCGGAAGATGGTTTTTAAAAAAAACTATTTAATTAGCTAAAAGAAAGATATATTCAATTATCAAACACGTATTACAAGTTACTATGCCCGACGGAAGTCCAATCCAAACTGATGGGAAAAACGGTTAGAATCGCTTACGAGAATAACAACGGTTTCCTATTGCATTCACGTAAATGCAATGGGAAACTCAGCACTTTTAATTTATATTCTACGTAATAGTTAATCCGATATAACAACCCCCCCGTTAAGATCGATCATCACATCTGAAAGTGATGAGAGATGTAAGGGTTAATCTATGCTAAGTCTTGGATGCTAAATTGGATTTACGTCGAAGCATTACAACATATTATGAAAGTGAAAACAAAAGAAACACAGTTATAATAAAAATAAAACATCGAGATAACGACTACTTTTAAGATTTATCTAAGATAGGAAGACATGGAAATAACTAGTAGGAAACAAAGAGAATAGTTACTCTAAAATTATAATTATTACAATTGATTTATCATAATTCAAGTTTTGATTCAAGATTATTAAAATTAAAATTAACAATAAAAATTGCTTATACAATATTTATTTATGTTTATCTTTTAACATAATAATTAATAATAGTATTACAATTAATTATCGTGAGTTTTGCTAAACAGGATGTTTCTTTTAATAGGGGTTGGCGTCACCCTTATGTCTTCTACAGACTCTGATTCATCCTTATTGATTGTTGCTACCTTATCGCCATGAAATATGGTTTGAGAAACGGGTACTGAATTATGTTTGGTATTATGGCATTGATTAAATATTTGAATGCAGCATGGAGCATTAGTTGAACAAAAAGACTTACGGCTCTTGTATATAATATATAACAAAGTTAAAACAGAGACACACAGGCTAAAGGACAAATAGTGAGTGCTATAAGTTTGAAAATGAGATGGGTTTTCTATCTTACTAATCTCTTCCTCAAAAGAATCTAAGTGGATGCTGGCTTGTAGTAGAGAATCAAGGTTATCTAAGTTATTTAATCTTGAGAAAGGTAATCGCTGTAAGGTTTTATTCAACTTAGATCGCTCACAACAATCATCTTGTAAGATGTTGAAGTTTGATATTTTATTAGTTATATTTCCGATGAATGTTTCGCCTACAGCGGCGAATTGCAACGTCTTATAAAAAGCCTTGCAGCTCCTGGGCAAGGTCAAGACACCAGTACCAAACAAAATAACGTCAGAGTTTGTGTCTTTATCATTACAAGTTACATGACACTTGCCAGGTTCAGATTGTACAAAAATCCAGCGGTTTAAAGTTAACTTATGAAATAGATCGATTGAGCCATGAATAAGTTTTGTTACACATATATCAGGAAGTTTGCTAATTACGTCACTTAAGAGAGTCGTTTCACACGTAGGGCTGGTAATCGCTGAAAACACATTAGTTAATACGCACACATAACACTTATCACTTATTATTTTGCACTTGTCTATGTCTATTATGAGTGAATAAAACATTCGGTCGGCTGTAATCGCTACATATGAGCTAGTTGGCTCGATAAGAACGTAGGTATCGGGTTTCGACATATCGTAAGGAACAGGTAGTGGAATTATCCTATATAGGTCATAGGCTTGTGGTAATATTAGAGGGATCTTAACGACAATAATAACTCTATTTAAATGGAAAAAACACGCAAGTTGTGAAATATCGATTAGGGCGTGTATATTCTGTAACGTTAAAGGTACAGGAAGTTCATAATGATTAGGAAGATTATTCCTATGCTTATCTAATTCACTATACAACTGATGCGGACTGAGTACAGTAGGATGCAAAACGTTGAGTTTCGCGGAAAGGATTGCATTATTAATATCTTCAATATCGAAAGACAAAGTCATTATGATGGACTCTAATGAATGTAATAAAGAACTTAATTCAGATTTAATTTCTAATTTATCGTTACTATTTATAACCATTTCTAATATTTTATAGATTGTTTCCATATTCCGTAATATGATTTTCGGTTTCATTCACCTTAGATTATAGTGTTATTGAAGTATGATATGGAAGAGAATTTGCTTACGTTAAGAATATGACGATTTTTTAAAGCGGATAACGAATTAATACAGTCGGACTGTATTTTAGAAGAAGTTAGTGAGTTACAAAATACGTTAAGTTTTTCAAATAAAAATTCGACCTTATCTAGGTTAGGTTGTACATGACTTATATCTACGTATGCTATAACATTCCAATCATTATTAGTAAACTTAATATCTAAGAGCTTATCAAAGTAGAGGCCGGGACTGCTGACGATAGAAGAAACATATTCGCATATGATCAATGAACGATGAAGCGCTCGTGTATCATTCATTACGTCGCTAATTTTATACTTGTGACTGTTACGTCACCGGCCGGCTTGATTTCATCGTAATGGTGACATACATGTTTACGATTAATTAGTAGTGTAACGGAATGGTTGCCATTCAACTTTATTATTTTGTATGGGCCTTTCCATACTGGAGATAGCGCCTTATTCTGCTTATGGTGACAACGGACATATACCATTTCTCCTGTTTTGTAGGATAATGGCTTCGTGCGGGAATCATAATAAGTTTTTGATTTCTCTTTAGAGGATTGAATATTTTGGAGAGCTTTCTGACGACTATAGTATAGTCGGTGATTAAGGGCCCGGATGTAATCCGTATAGGTATTAGTATCGAGAGTATCGATACTTGAAGGTAAGTAGGGTTTGAACCCGAAAAGTAATTCCAGGGGTGAGTAACCTGTGGTGCTATGTATATTTGAATTATATGCTATCATAGCACTGGGAATATAGAGGTCCCAAGTGTGTTGATTCTCACCTATATATGATCTGAGATACTCTTTTAGAGTAGAATGGCTGCGTTCAAGGGCACCGCATGTCTGAGGGTGGTAAGGAGATGCGAACACGTGTTTAATGTTAAACAGCTTCTCAAGTTGTTTGAAGACATCAGAGCAGAAGTTGGTGCCTTGATCGGATATTATTAGTTTAGGAATTCCCATATGAGATATGAATAGGACTAAAGATTTCGCTGTTTCTTCGGCAGAACAGGATTGCATAGGATAGGCCTGAGAAAATTTAGTTAAGTCATCTTGAAGAGTAAGCAAGAACTTATACATATTTGTATTCATGTGTTTCAGGGAGTGGACCGACTAAATCAAGATAGAGTTTTTCATTAGGCCGAGATGCCGTTGACGTGATAATCATAGGGGCCTTATTTGTTTGTCTTAGTGGTTTATTTATTTGGCAAGAGCGGCAATTTTTCACATAATCCTCGATATCTTGCCTCATGTTTTTCCACCAGAATTGAGTTTTGATTCTTTCAAACATGCGTGATATACCTGGGTGACCAGCTAGAGGAGAATCATGATTATCTCTAAGAATGCGTTTGACCTCGTCAGGGGTCGGATATCGGATAGAGTTACGGTAGATGTTGACTTTAATGTTCGTGTTGTGAAATAGAAATGATAAAATATTATAAATTTTTGTGTAAGATAATTTTGTGTAAGGATCTGTAAAGTCTGATATCGCGAATTCTTTTTCTTCTATGTACCAATACTTTATCATGTCTCTATAATCACGAAGGAGGTTAAATACGTCCTTATAAGTAATTTCGTCATAATGATTTATTTTTAGAAATAAATGAGTGAATAAATGGTCATTATTAGAGGTAGAATAGTAAGTGTTTAATTCGCGTTCTACGTCGCAAATATTAGGTTCGCTAGTGGAGGCATCCATAATATCCTTGCAATAAGGGACAGATTCGTCTAAGTCAATGGATGTCGGATAGGCAATAAGTTTACACTTTGCTCTCATTAACGACTCGTTGTGTTCTTGAATGATGGTGTCGAATGACACATCGGATTGTTTTATAATTTTAAGAAACTGCTCGTAAGTTTCTGATATGGATGCTGAATTATGTGAGTCTTCTTCGTTATTAGATGTTTCTGCCGGGTTGCAGATAATCGAGTTAGAACCTTCATTATCCTGTAATACATTTACAGGGAACCGAGATAAAGCGTCGGCGTTTGCGTTTAGTTTACCTTTCTTATAAACGATTTCGTAGTCGTACTCCTCAAGTTTCAAACGCCATCTAATGAGTCTAGATCCTGGGTCCTTGACATTGAAAAGCCATACCAGAGGTTTGTGGTCTGTAATTATTTTGAATTTACGACCAAACAAGTAAGGGCGAAATGTTTTTACGCCGAATAAAATCGCTAGGAGTTCCTTTTCAATAGTTGAATAGTTGCCCTCGGCTTTATTTAGGGTACGCGATGCATATGAGACGGGTTTGTCAGAACCGATTGCGCCTTGAGAGAGTACGGCTCCTATCGCATAATTGGAAGCATCGGTTGTTAAAAGGAATGGTTGTGTAAAATCAGGATATTGAAGCAGAGGCGCTGAAGTTAGTTTATCCTTGAGGGTGGTGAACGCTTGTTCTTGACTATTCGACCATTGAAATATAGCATCCTTTTTCAGAAGGGCAGTCAGTGGTTTAGTGATTTGGGAGAAGTTATTAATAAAACGACGATAGTAGCCGACTAGCCCTAGAAATGATTTTATATCCTTCGGATTCTTGGGAGTAGGGAATTGAGAGACGGCCTTGACCTTCTCGGGATTTGGACAGACACCTTTATCTGTGATTATATGACCAAGGTAAGCGACCTCGCGTCGCAAGAACTCGCATTTGTCTGGTTGAAGTTTTAAATTAAATTTTCGGATGCGGTCGAAGATTAACCTGATTTTTTCCATATGAGATAACAAGTTACTACTGTAGATTATGATGTCATCAAGATACACATATGCGTGGAGGCCTTGGAGACCAGAAAGGACAGTGTTCATCAACTTCTGGAAGGTTGATGGAGCATTTTTAAGACCAAAAGGCATCCGCAGGAATTCGTAGTGCCCTGCAGTGCTAGAATTTGTGTTTATTGAGAACCCCGTTTTGTGTGCATCTAGGGGATTGAGCTTGGTCTGATGGAAGCCACTTGACAGGTCTAATGTGCTAAAATATTTTGAGTGACCTAGCTGATCTAAGATATCAGTGATAAGCGGCAAAGGATAACTCTCAGAGACAGTGACGTCATTCAGACGGCGGTAGTCTATTACTACACGCCATTTCTTTTTCCCAGAAGCGTCCATCTTCTTAGGGACTACCCAAACGGGGGCGCTCCAAGGTGATGTTGACGGACGTATAATATTTTGATCAAGCATCTTGCGAATTTGTGAGTCCACTTCTTCCTTGTGGCACTCAGGGAAACGGTAAGATTTTACGTGAATAGGGGGCGCATCACCCGAATCTATAGTATGCTCGATCGCGTTTGTGAATGATAAAGGTTCACCTTCTAAGTGAAAAATATCTGTGTACTCAGAACAACATTCTAGCAAAGCTTCTTTTTCTTCAGAGTTTAGATGAGAACAGCGTATGAGATTTAATACCCTTTGCGGTCTGTCAGATTCAGAATAGGATAAAGCGTTCACGGATTCTTTTGAATCTGAGGTAATATTTCGTTCAAGAGGTGTTAAATGGACCTTAAAGTTTTGAACTTGGACATCAGAATCAGTAGTATTTAAGACGGTTACGTTAATTCTTTTATTAGGTTTTATAGTAACAAGACAATTTGCGAAATAAATACCTTCGCTTATAGAGTGATCTAATAATAGACCCTCATCGTTATCATAATGTTCACGCGAGTAATTAGATACTGCGCATTCGATGACCGCTTCGGAGCGAGCGGGGATGACGTAAGTCGGTTGAATATAGTTAATGTCCAGACTCTGTCCGCATATATGAACCGATTGTGAGTTATAGTCTATATTGGCTTTGAAATGATTTAATAAGTCGCTACCCATGATACCATCATACTCTAAATTAATATTATCGTCAACTACGTGAAATTTATATTCGTGGGAATTATTTTCCGAAGTAAAGTCTAATTGACATGTACCTAAAGTTTCTGAATAAGTGCCAATGTTATTAAAGCCTTTTATCTTAACTATTTCGCGAGATAATTCAGGCGCTTTCGTTAAACTTGACAGTTTGATCAAACTAATACTCGCTCCCGTATCAATAAGAAGACACAACGGATGAACAGAAAGCGAAGTAGTTATATATATGTGAGGCAGTGACACTTTCTTTGAGTATGAAGATATCTCATAAACAGGGATTTCAAGATTAGTTTTAATTTCCTCTTTAGGCTGCGGCACAGCGGATTCATTATGAGAGGGTAGATTTGGACTCAGCGATACAGCGGCTCTATTAGAAGCGCGTTGAGGTAAAATTGTATTTTGACTCGACGGAACAGCGGTTATCTGTGGAGTGTGGCGAGATGAGACAGAGGTTTGACTCAGCGAAACAGGGACTCCCTTTGGAGCATGCTGAGGTGAAGCGGACTTTTGACTCAACGATTCAGAGGCTCTTGAAAGAGTGTGTTGAGATGCAACAGGATTTGGACTCGACGAGACAGAGACTCTCGGAGGAGTATGTCGAGATGAAACAGAGGGACGACTCAGCGAAACAGGGACTCTCTTTGGAGCATGCTGAGATGAAATATGTTTTTGACTCAACGATTCAGGGACTCTTGAAAGAGCGTGTTGAGATGAAACAGAGGGATGACTCAGCGAAACAGGGACTCTCTTTGGAGCATGCTGAGATGAAATATTGTTTTGACTCAACGATTCAGGGACTCTTGGAAGAGCGTGTTGAGATGAAATGTCATTTTTATGCGATTTATGTATAAAGGTACGAGTGCCTAATTTATCCGGATAACGTCGGCACGCTTTCGTAATCCGTGGAGTTAGTTTAAAGAATTATTATGGTCGTCATCATTTTCACACGGAATATAATAATGCGTCGGTGATATCGGCGACTCGAATGTAATATGATTCGTTGCAGCCGGTCTGTCGCGATTGTCGGAATTAGATATATTACGCCGTTCATTATTATATTTTCTTTTACGACATTGAGTAATATCATGACCCTTATTTTTACAATATTTACAGAAAAGTTGATTATTAGATGATGATCTCGAGTTATTAAATGATGTTGATGGTTGAGGGTCCGACGGAGCGTGTGGTGGCCCCGTGCGCTTTTGTCTCTCCCGGCATTCAGGATCCGAGTGCCCGGACTTACCACAGACCCTACATTTAGGTTTCATAGATGTTTTATATAGGAGGTTTTGTATCTTTTCTTCCTCGAGAGCCACGTTAATCGCATCATTAAGTGATTTTGGGCTTCTGCATCTGACATTATTACTAAGTCGGGGATGTAACCCTAAAGTAAAAGTAAATAAAGCCAAATCTTCGGTCATAGCTATACGACCGGATATATCCCTTTTTAGGGATTCAGAATTATAAATTTCCGATTGAAGATCGGTAAGGCAACTTTCTACACGAAGTGCGAATTGCGCAACAGTTTCATTTGCCGATTGCCTGCACGACTGTAAATCTAGCAACAAATGATGATAATGTTTTCTCTGACCGAAGTTTTGTTTAAGGAAACATTTCAATTGGTCGAAATCTTCAAATATTTTATTAGAGCATGCGATCTGAGCTTTGCCTTCTAGGCGCGATAAAATATATTTTGTTAGTAAAACCGTTTGACTTGGTGATGCTAGATCTAAGGCGTTCTGGCAATTGGTGATAAAAGCGGTAAGAGTTTCGCGTTCTCCTTTATAAGGGCTAATAAAATTACAGAGCACATTGATGGGAAACTGTTCGCTCAACACGATTTTTGCCGTTTTCTTAGAAGTACTCATAGTAGTTTCATTAGTTTCTGTAGACATTATGAACTTGATAGAAAATTGAAAAGATAAACGTATGATACAAGTATGGATAGGGTTTACGATATGTGATACCCTAGGTTATGGGAATGCCTACTCGTAATTTAAAATATTGTAGCGATAACAGTAAACTGATGTGTTTTACTCACAGACACAGGAACACGAAGTATTCGATACGCATTTCTTGGCACTGGATTAGCACGATTACTGGAGCAGGAGTACAGCGGCGCGATAATTCGCGGCCAGCAGCAACGGGGACGTCAGGGACAGCGGGGTGGCAGCGCACGTCACACGAGCGTGATCAGCGCTTACACGTGGCAGCACCACGCGGCAGCACCGCGTGTCAGGGCGGCAAGGGCAATCACCTGCTCCTTGCGGCGATATCACGATAACAGGGCTTGCGTATTGTGAGCCCCCTGGATGTAGAAGAATTGAGAGTTCTGGACGACCGGCAGGCTTACGCAAGGTACTCGTAAGGCTTACTGTCGCGACTCGTCTTAAGGAGGTGACACTGAGTTTGTCGAGGTGTGTTTTCAGTTAGCGAAAATAAGAACACCCCGGAGATGGATTAGCTTGTCGGTAACGTAAAGTTCACAATTCACATATGATCACTCACAGTTTTTAGGATAACCACGACCCGATAGGAGATACCAGCGGAACGGTTACGGCGATATCAACACTGGTATCCCACTTCTGACACCACTGTTACGGAGCGGGTCGGAAGATGGTTTTTAAAAAAAAACTATTTAATTAGCTAAAAGAAAGATATATTCAATTATCAAACACGTATTACAAGTTACTATGCCCGACGGAAGTCCAATCCAAACTGATGGGAAAAACGGTTAGAATCGCTTACGAGAATAACAACGGTTTCCTATTGCATTCACGTAAATGCAATGGGAAACTAAGCACTTTTAATTTATATTCTACGTAATAGTTAATCCGATATAACAGTACGATGTGCCTAATGTTGTTGTGTCGGGAGTTTGGTCGTGAAGGCTCTCCAGATCATCCTCTGGCGCAGCATCGTTGGTCGTGTTGTTGGGTTAAACATTGCATCACCTCGCTCAACTGCCGTCTTCCTTCCTATTCACTCAGTTTTTTTGAGTGAATAGGCTTAATAAGCTAGTGTGCTTTTCCATCAACGATTGCATCACTGCTTACCATCAGGCGGGATTGCAGTCAAGCACTAGTTTATAACTATTAAAAAAAAAAAAAAAAAACTTAAGTAAAAATATTGGACACGGGTTTCGGGTACTATAGGATAGAGATATAAATTATCACACTAGGTATTGAAAAATCAGGCCTTAATAAAATTCATAAATTAAGAACGGACAAACTAAACTAGTTGGACGACTAGTTGGGATCGTTTGGACTGCCCATTGGTCCAAACGATTCCAACTAATCGCAATCATTTGACAAAAATGTGTTCGCCGATTAGGGGGCTGGACCCTAATTGTGTCATAAACTATTATTACCAATTGCAATCATTTTGAAGCTTACTGCTGTTCCATTGCTCCATATGTTCAAAAAATGTCTGATCAACAACGTAGACACCACAATAAATGTTGTTGAACTGTCAAAATTAAACCCGTCCCTACAAATACTGTGTTACGCAATTACCCTGCTGGTAGAAGCGTGACTTTTCGCTCTGGAGTACCTTTTTTAAGCAAAATAAAAACTAAGAAAGGATTTTGATTATTCACCAGGGGTTAACTAGAGGATTAAACTTTGAGAGTTTGTCATTTGTGCCGATTGGGAAATCTCCTCTGCAAAGCTATGTATAATCCTATTAAAATCTCTCTACATAATAAAGGACACAAATAGAACGTCAACCTAACTTAATACATATTAAAGTAAGGAACACAATGTACGCCCACGTAAGTTGTAAAGGTCTTCAAAAGGAAACGCGACTGCTACTTAAGATCGATGAGCCCCTAACTTGTCATTCTATTTTTGAACCGTATACGTCACGTTACTTAGGCCGTATAACAAATGACTACTCACTCCCGAAGGTACTTAGCAGCCATTGCTTCAAATGCGCGGGTACCTTCAATGTCGCAATATGTGGCAGATATACAGGGTGTATCTGACATCGTAACCCAAACTTCGCAAAAAGGCTAGACCGCAAGCCACTAATATAATTATGATAGTCATTTATGTCGTTAATGAACGGTTACAGAATACACTGTTTAAAAAAAGTGTCGGCTCGGCTTTTGAACATTGCAAGCGTGCCGCCGTGCGAGTTTGTAGGTATGACGTTGATCCCTGATGTGAACTCTATTAATTCAGCTGATAAGATCATTTTTCGGGTTTTGTTTTCATTGCGTTTTTTTTTTTAGTAATTAGTGAATAATTTAATTTTGACTTTAAAATCTTATTGGGTTATAAAATTATAGCAATTGTGAATGGTCTGAAGTGAAAAAAAACTACATTTATTTTTTTTAAATCATGAAAAAGCCGACGAAAAATTCCACCACTGGGGGGTTCAGAATCATGTACTGGATCCATGGTACTCGTTTGTGCGTCGATGTCAGATACACCCTTTACATATTTGGACCAATGTGCAAGAGTGTAACACATATTTTGCATTATGCCTTCCCGTTGTAATGAATCTTAAAACAAGTTTTCAATTGTTTGTTGCTATGCCTAGCAACGGCTTAATTGTTTTTTTACCTTCAATGTCGCGATGTGTGGCACATATATTTGGGCCAATGTTTAAGGCTTGTAAAGCATATTTTGCAAAACAAACTTAAAACAAGTATTCAAATGTTTATTGCTAAGTGGAGCCTTGTGGCCTAGTGGTTAAAACACCAGCCTCTCAAGTATGAGTGTGAGGGTTCGATTCTAGGTCAGGCAAGTACCAATATAACTTTTCTAAGTTATATGTACTTTCTTAGTAGGTATATCTTGGACACCAATGACTGATTACAAGGATAAGAGGAAACCTTGACTTTAAAGCCTGAAATCGCCAAACCGCATTGAGCAAGCGTGGTGATTACGCTCAATCCTTCTCTGTATGAGAGGAGGCCTGTGCCTAGTAGTGGGATGATAAAAAGGTTGATGATGATGATGATGATTGCTATGTCTAGTAACTGCTTAACTTTTTTTTTAACTTACATGTGTTAGTCGCACTAACGCTAATGATAAAATAATGTAGTCACAAACTAGACGCGCGGCCAGTAAGTTATGTAAAAATAATGCAATTTTCCCTTGGATGTTCAACTTGTTTTTATAGCCTGATATTTTCCCCATATTACGACACACGTGTGACCAAATTTAAGCTTTTTTCTCTGTCGTGCATACGACATGTAGAGGGGCAGGGGACAGATTTTATCGACACACGAGGGGTGTTGGAGGTAGCTACCAAATGTATCGAGAATATAAATTAACCTGGCGCAAAATTTGATTTCTATCTGCCACTGAGTAATAAAATGTTTGTCTTCATGTTATCCTTCTAGCTTCTTCCTTACTTCAACCCTAAATTGAATTGTAAATAAAAATTCCGAGGAATTTTAAGTACTGCACCGTAAAATGGAACGGTATCTTGTTATTTATTATGTTTCTCGTACTGAAGGAATAATATCATTTAGGTCTACTTTCGAAAGTAAATGCAATTTTCCCGGGAGTAGCTATTTAATAAATTACGTAGTATATTTTGCAAACTATGTTTATTTAATTTTAAAATCTCATAGGAATACTGATATTTTTGTTAACAGGAATTGGAAAAGTTCGCTATATTCATATTGAGAAAGTTCACTGAAGTTGCTTCCAAGAATCCTAAAGTGTTTATTGAGCTCTTGTTCTGGAAAAATTCGAAGGATTCTCTTGATATTGAATATGGATATGATTTATATACGGATAACAGGTGAGTGCACTTGAATGACTAACATTTCACTATTAATGGGTATTTTACCCTACTATTCTTATAAATGTAAAAGTTTGGATTCGTCGTGTTTCGGCATGATGTCTGGTGAAGCCGTACGGAGGACGGGTCTGAGCAGTTGTGTTGCGATGTGTGCTGGGTATGAGGCACCAAATGTTGATGTATCGGGAGTTCGGTTGTGGTGGGTCTCCAGATCAACCTCCCACTGGCGCAGCATCGTTGATCGTGTTGTTTGGGTTTAAAATATTTCCATCACCTCACTCAATATCCCTCTTCCTTCCTATCCACTCACTTTTTGAATATGCTTAATAAACTAGCGCGCTTTACCATCACCGATTGCATCACTGCTTACTATCAGGCGGAATTGCAGTGAAGAACTAGTTCATAATTATTTAAAAAGAAATGTTACTTTTTCACGTAATAACTATTGAACGGCTTTGGATGAAATATGGCGCACAGATGGTTTATAACCAAGTTTTACACTATAGACTTTATCCCTATATTCCCACGGGATATAAACTTTTGCGGGTGACACCGCTAGTAATATCAGCCTACTTTAGTGCCACGACAGGACAAAAGCCTCTCCTCTTAAAGAGAAGGCGCGAGTATTGAGCACCTCACATTACAAAATAACTTTAATATTTTTATGATATTCACCGCATCTATACTAATCTATAAAGCTGGAGAGTTTGTTTGTTTGTTTGTTTGTGCGCGCTAATCTCAGGAACTACTGGTCCGATTTGAAAAATTCTTTTTGCGTTGGATAGCCCATTAATCCAGGAAGGCTTTAGGCTATATAACATCACGCTGCGACCAATAGGAGCGGAGCATAATTAATTCCACGCGAACGAAGTCGCTGGCGGCTGCTAGTTATTAATATGAATATGAAATTTGTTTGCCTGTAGTTTTTAAGTCGTTGTCCCACTCTAGTAATTAACTCTCCTGTACTATGGATGCATTTATAAACATTTAAATTCACATACACAAACAGCCTAAACTTATAAATGTAGTTGTTCCGAGTCTTGGAACAACTACATCTATAAGTTTTAAGTAAGTGTAATAAAACCCATACTGACCCAATTAGTCACAATGTTGACCCATATCATATTGACATTTCCTTACGTAAGGTGAATAACCTCTTGTTACAGCATTTTCACATTCGCTATCATCAATCTTTGTCCACAGTTTCTAAACGTTTGAACGCGTTAATTGGACAAGATAATGTTGATATAGGTCGCGTCTCTAAACTATGATTGATTACCGAATAGGTTAAATCCGTTTTAAGAACAATTATATATTTATACGTAGACAGTATTATACTATAAAGGGGTTAATTGAAAATACGGGTCCAACGTTAATAAGAATATCCAAGTTTATGGGGGGATAAGGGAAAGTAGTCCCCGAATTTCTAATTTCTTACTTTGTTTGCACTTTATAGGTCAGTTTTAGCAACCTTATTATGATGCTTTTTTTTTTTTTGATATGGCATCTCGTAGGCGGCCATTAGAGGCCGTAACTACTTAACCGGACTTTCCTGTGGATGCCTTAATTAAAAATTAAAGCCTCCAGCCAGGGGCACTTAAAACTAACTTAAAATTAGGCGACTACGCACTAAGGGCATAGAATAAAGAGAGGAAGTAGGTTATCTGCGACCCAATCCGCGATTTAATTGCCTACTGTCTTAGGGTTGACGACTATCCGCGCTTCGTCGGTTACGGTTGTTGCCCAAACCGCTAACAAATATTTATAGACTAAGAGCTTATGTTTAAATTATTTGCTTAGTATTTAGTTTACATATATTAATCAGTATTTTTTTTGTAATTTTTATTTTTAGTTTTGTACACATAAAGAACCATATTTATTTTTATTTTTAATTAATACAAATATAAATAATACAAACATAACATCTATTGAATCACACATTTAATACAAAATTACAAATTAGCTACAGAAAAATACCTACTTTCTTGGGTTTCGACTATTACGAAACGCGTTGTTATTAAACTTTAATGTGTAATATATCCGTATCCTTGTAAATAACTTTTAGAAATATAATTTGAAAAATATAAGTCTTTTATTTGTTCATAAATAGACATACCAACTTTGCAGTTTATGTGATCATTTTTTAAAAGCTAATGTGCCGAAAAGCCGTGACGCGCGAACCTCGTTCAGTGCTAGCCGCGACTAGCGCAGTCATAGGCACTCTAATATTGTGTTTAGGTGTGCGTGCGGCGACGCATAGATACTATGGCGCAAACATACAAGCCGCGCGCGGTCCGTTTGTATGAAGATAACCTACTTCCTCTCTTTATTCTATGCTAAGGGCACCCCCTGTGGGGTACGAACCTCGGCTTAGGGCGTCGCTAGAGAGGACAGCAGGGGACGGCTGGATCGAAAGTTATACTTAATGGTTTGATGACCGCGGCGTTTCTTAGTACTAGCTCTGAGAAGAAACGCCGAAACAAACTCAGAGGTTATTGTTGGGACATTATGATATTACTGGCTCAGCTGCGGCGCGGGCTGGCCTTCATCGGACAAGTATTATGATGCTATTTTTTTTTTTTTATTAGTTATAAACTAGTGCTTGACTGCAATCCCGCCTGATGGTAAGCAGTGATGCAATCGTTGATGGTAAAGCGCACTAGCTTATTAAGCCTATTCACTCAAAAAAACTGAGTGAATAGGAAGGAAGACGGCAGTTGAGCGAGGTGATGCAATGTTTAACCCAACAACACGACCAACGATGCTGCGCCAGAGGATGATCTGGAAACCCTCCACGACCAAACTCCCGACACAACAACATTAGGCACATCGTACCCGGCACACATCGCAACACAACTGCTCAGACCCGTCCACCGTACGGCTTCACCAGACATCATGCCGGAACACGACGGATCGCTTGGCGGCATGACTTTGTCTGGTGGGTGGTAACTTATGCCGGCGGCTGATGTTGTTGCCTACCACCGAGTATTGCTGTTACTGTCAATTTTATTTATTTTGAAGCATATTGCTAATCCATTACTCCATGATTTCGAAAAATGTGTTTGTTCAACAACGTAAACAACGCAATGAATATTGTTGAACTGTCAAAATTAAACTCATTGCTACTGATAATGTTTTACGTAGGTTTATATTCAAATATTCTTTATTTTATTTTTTGTTACAATCAGAATTACAATCAGCAAAACAACTCCTAGAATGGGCCACAAATTTAATTAATTTAATTGTACAAAAATAACAATTCAATACATTGACGACATGATTGGTGCAGTGGTCGACGGCTGCGCTGCGTGTCGCGGGTTTGATTCCCACACGGAACAAATATTTGTATTTCCTACAGTTTGGTTGTTCCAAATCTGGCTGTTTGTGTATGTGAGTTTAAATATTTTTAAACGCACCCACGGTTCAAAGGTTCCAAGTGTGGCGCTAAGTTTAAAAAAAAAAATCTATAGAGTTGTATATTTCTTTTATAATTCTACTAGCGGCCGCCAGCGACTTCGTTCGCGTGGAATTAGTCATGCTCAGCTCCTATTGGCAATATTTACGGCTGCGTTAGCTCCCGTTTTCGCAACATTTTTTGTTACTGCTCTGCTCCTATTGGTCATAGCGGGATGTTATATAGCCTAAAGCCTTCCTGGATTAATAGGCTATCCAACGCATTTTTTTTTTTCAAATCGGACTAGTAGTTCCTGAGATTAACGCGCACAACCAAACAAACAAACTCTTCAGCTTTATATATTAGTATAGATATCAAATAAATATGTAATTGATATGACGGCGAATCTAGACCAAGAGACAAGACCACATATAACTAAATACATTATTTTATCGATAAACTTATTTTAAGCATAATGGATGTCTCTGTCCTCGTCGAGCGATTGACGGAAATTGAACGATTTATTTTCTACAAGTAGGTTTGCATACAATGACTTTTTAATGTGAATCGTTTTTTTTTAACTAGATGTGTTCGCCTTGTTACGGTGATAAATGTATGTATAAAATTATTATTATTACTTTCAAAACGTTTTGTCACAAATTATTTGAGAGCTTATAATGATCTTAGTTTATAAACTTAGCTTTGTATAACATCGTCTTTGTCACTCACAAATTTGTGACAGTCTCTTTCTGGAGCCTGCTCATGTATGCTGATGATATCGCGCTGGCAGACGCGTACAGGGAACGGTTGGTGCGGCGGGTAAATGCGTGGAAGAACTCGCTTGAGAACAAAGGTCTTAAACTCAATGTGGCGAAGACGGTGTACATGGCCAGCTACACTACAAACCCTATGCCTGTGTGCATAGGCGGAGACATGGTCGAGTGCACAGGCCAATTTAAATACTTGGGGTCTGTGCTCCGCGCATCCGGCGATATTGATTGCGCCGTTAAAGCACGCATTTCCGCAGCTTAGGCAAAATGGCATGAGGTGACAGGTGTCATTTGTGACCCCAAAATGCCGATTAAGCTTAAGGGACAGGTCTATAAGACCATCATTAGACCTGTCCTTCTGTATGGCAGTGAGGCGTGGCGTGTGCTTGAGCGACACAAGCAGGAGCTGCGGGTAACGGAGATTAATATGCTGCGGCGGATGTGTGGAGTTACGCGTAAATACTGCATCAGGAACTCCCGCATCCGTGGCAGTCTCCGTGTCCGTGACATAGCAGACAAACTGCAAGAGAGTCGCCTGCGTTGGTACGGTCACGTCCTACCGTCTTATGTTACGTGGGTAACAAATGTCTTGCCATGGCGCCATCGCCGGGCTGGAACAAGCGAGGTAGACCAAAGAAGTGCTGACTTGACGTTGTAAGAGATGACATGCGTGCCAACAATCTCACACTACGGGATGCCAGAGATCGTGCGAAATGGAGGCGTATTAGTAGGAAAGCGGACCCCGGGCTCCAACGCGAAAGCCGCGGATGCGACCGGGATTATACGCTGAGATGATGATGATGATGAGTCTCTTTCTAGAGCTTGATATGCCATATTTATGTAGTAGTACTGAACATACAGTCCATTCACAATACCACCTCTGACATCAGCATCCTAAAAGATCAAACTGGTTTGGATAGACATGTTAGTGGCAGCAATCCAACAGCAACTTTATTAGAATGGGAATAAAGATCACAATAATTTTGACATTGGCCCTGCACCCTAATCTCGTAAAATACTATTACTATCAATTGGATCATTTTGGAGCATATTGCTCAAAACACGTTAATACACATAACTTAAATAACGCAATGAATGTTGCTCAACTGTCAAAATGAAAACCCATTGCTACTGATAGTGTGTTACGTAATTACCCTACCGATTCCCTTGTTCTAAAGTAAACTAAATTAAAAATATGCATCTTTTTCTTTCATTAAAAAAGGATAGAAGATGAAATATTAATCTTGTAAGGTGCCCTGTTGATGGTAAACCATTACTATCAATTGGGATCATTTTGAAGCATATTGCTAATCTATTGTTCCGTATGTTCCAAATAGTGTTTGCTCAAAACACATTAATACACATAACTTAAATAACGCAATGAATGTTGCTCAACTGTCAAAATGACACCCATTGCTACTGATAGTGTGTTACGTAATTACCCTACCGATTCTCTTGTTCCAAACTAAACTAAATTAAAGTTATATGCATCTTTTTCTTTCATTAAGAAAAGGACAGAGGATGAAATATTAATCTTGTAAGGTGCCCTGTTGATGGTAAATGAAACTAGTGAAGGCTAGAATAAGACTGCGATATATTTCGTACAGTAGTGCATGTAAATGTTTACAAAGATGCATAGATTATAATAATATAGATCTTAAAGTAGGTACTTAATACAACCCTCACAATCCTGTCAAATTGAGATGCTTCATGAACAGTTTAGACGCCATTATAAACATGACTAATAAAAATACGTCAGCAGATACCTAATTTGACAGGATTAAACTATTATTTATGTTCTGTCTTTTTCTTAGAGGAATACAAAGAAAAAATACAATGAACTTAAACTTGTTTTTTGTGAACAATGAATACGGTGCCGTTGGTAAAATCAGAGGTAAAATGTGAAAGGACTGTAACCATAAGCGCGCTTAAGCCGTTGAACTTCATTATAGTAGCTTTCTTTTACTGCTAAACAAGAAAAAGAATGTGTTCATACCCTACATCTCCGCGATAAACCATCTCAGGGTTTCAGACAAAAATAAAAAAGCATTTTTCGCTTGGATGATTTCATTTTAATGCGAAATACAAAGAACGGTGTTTGTTTTAGTTAAAAACACACATACATAACATAATGTTACGGGTTAGGGGTATTAAAATGCCGGTTAAGGGTTGCGAAGTTTATTGACAGCGATGGTACAGTCGATAGTAGGTGATTACAAGTAGCTAATATTGCACCGAAGTCTTCTCTTATGTCCACGAAGTCCGTGTCGTACACACACAACAACACTACAGATGTTACTTCACGTAGTCCTCAAAGTTCTCATTGGGTTGTCGCTACAAATCTTCTTAATTATCGCTTCTTACTTATCGCTTGTTTCGCTGCGATAGTCAAATGCAGACTGACTGATCTGCTGCGTCACAGCGCTTTTTATATGCAAGCTCATCGAACATTCCAAATTTGTCTAGACGTATAATACCGCTAATTTCGAGTACGTTCAGCAGGTACTTCACAGAAGACGAGTTTCTAGTAATTTCGATGTCGACACTTCATTGACAATATTGATAAAAAATGTACGATAGGCTATCCTAGGTCTAGCAATGCCTTTTATATTGTACCTCTACAATGCTTAGGTCTCAAGATATAGGGCTTGATAGTTACATAAGACATGTCACGCAATATTGAACCTAATGCCATTGACATATAGTGCATTCGTAACAATAATATGCAATTGGTTTGACCAAATTCTGCAATTTAAAATCTTAGGTATTTTATTTTTGTAGTAGGAGGTAGGTACTGCTACAAAATGCAGAGACACCTGTAACTCTGTTTAATGTATTCAAAGATAGTGCCAGCTGAAATGCTCGCTGGTGCTAACTTTGCTACTATCTTGTAACTATTTTGTGTTTTTACGACTTTATTTAAAACTTGCATACCCTAGTAAGGTCTTGATGAATATTGTAGCAATGTGTTGTTCTTTTGGGCACTAGTTTTGAATTACTTTTTCTTATATTAATACTTAAACTCATGCCTTATTCCCAAGGGGTAGGCAAAAACTATAGAACGTACTATCCTTACATACTCCTTTAGGGTCGTTTTCGTTCATACACGAACGCCTGTTGCTGATGTGTTCTGTGTGTAACAAAATTGTTTGTTCTAGGGATAAGCCCGGTAAAGGGGTTTGGACTGAAGAAAATGAAGAAGAACTTCGTAGTTTATACATGGAGAATCAAAGCAATCCACAAACTGACCAAGGTACTACGAAAAACCATAATGCGTTTTATGTTTCATCATACGTCATCATACATACGGGTGTAGTCGGAAATCTAGTCCGCTAAACTGGAGGTATAAAAAGGGTCGGACTCTAGTTTTCGGTTTACTAGACTCCAACCCCATTTGAAATCAAATCACAGTTCCGTCTATATTCCTTTATGTATGTATGTAAATCTATCAAAATTGTACTTGCATGGATACGGCAAACGTGGCCTTTAATAAAACCTTATTATCATAAGAGTAAAATTAAAATTCACCACACTCAGGGATTTTTGAAAGCGTGATAATTATAATAAAGGTTCCGTCCGTATAATTAGCTAGTAGCGCGATCAGGCGTGCGAGCTTACCTACCCACATATCGGAGTTACCGTATGTTTATGTTGCGACGTCCGCAAACACAACACTTAAACCAACAAACTGTCCTCAGGAAACTTATAAAAAGTGTTCACACTGTTTTTACCGCAATGATTACTTAGGATAGTGTCCCTGAAACATTATCATAAAACATTTTAGTTGTTGGTTACCGCAGAAGTCATGAAAGGACCTCAAAGCAGCTTGTGTTTGTTAGAAGTCCGACTAATGTGTGCATAAACTGAACGTTTGCGGCGAGTCGCTTAACATAAGCATTAGTACCTCAAACGACTCCTTATGGATTCAAACCTTAGTTACCTACATACATTAAGACGTATGCTGAATATGATGACTGCCTCCGTGGCGCAGCGGTCACGAAAGCGGCCGCTGCGCAAGACGCGCGTGTTCGATCCTCGCGCGGTGAAAGTATTTGTATGCATGAATATGAATATTTGCACTGGTCTGGTCGAGCCTCGGAAAGCACGTTAAGCCGTTGGGCCCGGTTGGCAGTCGTACAGGTTGTTGGAGCCCTCAAAAGTCCAACAATTGGTCTAACTGCAATGCTTCGATATCGCCTTCGGGTTGTGGAGGTCAGACGGCTGTCGCTTCACGGAAAATATCGAAGTTTAGCCAAAATCAGCAATTAGACTGGTAAAGCGGACCCCAGACTCCAAAGCCAAAGAAGCTTCGGATGCGATTAGGAAAAACGCTGAGATGATGATGATTATTAAGACGTATGCTGAAAGATATTAATATATTTTCTCCTTCTAAGATGTGATCGACTGGATCCTGGAGAACCTAATAGACCAAACGCGAACCAGACGCAGCGTTATAAAGAAATTAAAGGAATTAGGACTTATATTCCGCGCGCCGACTAAGCGTAGCCATAGAGAACCGGCCAGAGAGAAGATTCCTAAGGTGTTCAGTGAAGAAGAAGATCAGATGCTCACAGAGTTATGGGAGCAGTTCAAAGAAGCACCTGGTAAGTGACTATATATAAAAAGCAAATATGTAAGCCTCGTATTCATTGTAAATTGGAGGGTCTTTTGGCTAAGCAATGACCTCCTAACGGGTCGGTCGATCATTTTGATATAAGAACACCCTTCCATGCCTGGTTGGTCCCGGGCTATTCGTGATCGTGAATCTCGACAATCGTTACGGGTCGTCAGAACACTGAAAGTCTATTATCCAGTAACTCGAGGTCAATGGGTAGTCACTCGATGTAAAATACTAGTACTCAGCTGCATCTAGTTAGACTGGAAACTGACCCCGGAAAAGGCTAGTCCGATGATGATTAACTATAAAAAAAAATCGCAACTTTTATGCTAGCAACGCTTACGTTGTTGACACCACTACGATCCGGACGAAGCGTTTCGCCTCGTCTTTTATACCGCGTACATCGAGGGACTGGAACAATTTGCCAGCGACGCTGTTTCCTTCGGACTATAATTTAAGTGTCTTCAAGAATAGAGTGAAAGAGTGAATTAGCTCTTAATAAACTAGCGCGCTTTACCATCAACGACTACATCACTGCTTACCATCAAGCGGGATTGCGGTCAGGCACTAGTTTATAATTTATAAAAAAGTAACCTTTTTATTCCAGTGTTACGCGACAAATTAAATGATTAAGACACTCAATTCTCATGCTGTGATCTTAATGGTTGAGTTGACAGTATCCTAAAAAAATACACGTCGTAAATTGTATTCTTTTTGTATTCCTATATATCCATTCAATTCTTTAGTAAAATAAGGCAGAGTTCTTTCAGATCCAATGGGTGTAATAATACCTCGTATGCCCCGAAAGCGTCAAAAACGTAGCTACGTCGACAGATTACTGGAGCTAGGTATGATTCAAGACAAAAAGGAATGTCGCAAAAAGAGACAAAAGAAATCTAACGCTAAAAGCAGTGGCGCAGATGACGATAAATCGAACAGTAAGTTGCTAAACAAGTTCACTTAGCTTTATTTTTTGCCTTGTAAAGTGCCTCCAATCCCTACCTCTCCTTCGCAGCCCCATGTCATTAAGATTTAATTTAACTTAAACTCCTTAAATAGCTGAAAGTGATGTAAGTACGTAAATAAATTGACGGATTAATTGTTGTTTGAGGGATAAAAATATACTCAAAAATTTGTTTTGTAGGCGTAGTACCCGTAAATTGATATGTAGTTGATTCAAAAGTAGACGTTCCTTCCACTCGTTTCCGTCGATAATAATAATTTATTTTCTTTAAGTAGGTTTATAGAAAGATTTTTTTATAAAACTAGATGGGATTGGCGTTTCATATCTGATTAGGTACTCTAAAAAGAAAGGCCGAAACAAAGTTAGAGATCACTCACAATCTTTTTTAAAGTCAGACCGACATAATCTTGCTCAGATCATATAGGATCGATGTCTGAGATGGTGTTTTGAGGAAAGAACCACAAGGTTGAGGGGACCTGTCCAGCCAGTGCACACATTGGTCAGAAATCTTACAGCTCAACTTCAAAGTGAGATTCAACCTCAGCTCTTGATCTATGGCCTCAGTGGAATAGATACCACAATTTTGCCAATAACACGTGTAACAATTTATAGAAATTCTTTGAAAATTTTATTTCACAATAATAGCGAATATCGCCAATGACAGTTGAAAAAGACGGCCGCGTGAGCCATCAATAAGGGAGGTTTGAGGCAAAGTCATGATGTGGCCACTATGCCGCGATATTTCAATGTTCTTTATGAATTATTTACCGAATGCACTTTTTACTACATAAATCACACTATAAATAATTTTAAAAGTCCAATGAAAAATGCGCGTGACACTCATCTTAGCTTTCCCGTCAAAAACCTAAAGCTCAACTCAAAAATGAGCTCAAAGATTGGACGAACAATGTCAGAGAAACAACATATGGGTAGGCAATATTATTTTATATTACGCCTACCCACATGTGTTCATTATTAATGCGCGGTTTATCCTTACACGTTTTCCAAGTGGGTGTATGATTTTCATCGCCTATCTACACGTTATTATGTAATAAAAACATCGCAAAACTCATGTTCAACTACCTTTTATCATGAATAGCTTTCGTAACATACATGAACTCTTTGAATCAGTCTGTATTCACAAATTCTCAGTAAACTATCTAATACAAGTTTTATAAAGCACGCACGGCTTCACATCAAGTTTTACATTTCCAGTCTAAGTTGACTTCTGATTCTACGCAAAAGTTATTAGCTTATTTAATGTATTGCGGTGGTTTCGAACAAATTACAGAATTTAAAGACAACAACTTGTATATTAACATATTACAACAGACAACAGTTTGAAGAAAATGTGAAAAATGAAAAATACTTTCCTCTGACTAAACTAATGGATATATTTATATAATTTTTTGTTATGGGTAGGCTGAGAATGTGTTGAGGTACACGATGTTCAATTTATTGTCGTATTGTCAGCACCACTCTGTATACAATATGTAAAGAAAACCTTGTACGATCCGTGAAGGTATTGTTAGGTATCGATATCGAGGCCTGGAAGGCGATGGGTCCTCGCGGTGTGGGCATGCTAACTAACTTTTTCAATCGCGTGCTCCTGACCGGCAAAATCCCGAGCCAATGGAGGCTGAGTATAATTACTCCAGTCTTTAAAGGCAAGGGCTCGGTTCAGGAGTGTGGCAACTATCGCGGTATCAAGGTCATGTCCCACACCATGAAAATCTTTGAGAGGATCGTAGACTCCCGAATCCGGCAGGAGTGTGTGTCAATATGGGTTTCGGCCAGGGTACGGAACCATGGACCCTATCTTCGCACTAAGGATCGCCATGGAGAGATACAGATCGAAGAGCACGCCTCTGCATATGCTCTTTCTAGATATGCAGAAGGCCTTCGACTGTGTCCCTCGAGGGGTGATCTGGTGGGCACTGAGGTCCAAAGGGGTACCTGAAGCCTATGTCGACATAATTCGAGACATGTACCTCAATTCCGATTCCGTTGTCAGGACCGCTGTTGGCGACACTAAACCCTTCCCCATCACCGTCGGAGTCCACCAGGGATCCGTCCTTAGTCCGTTTCTGTTCAGCGTGGTATTAGACGTTTTGTCGGCCAGTATCAAGGACTCACATGAGCAGCCTCCCTGGCTACTCATGTATGCTGACGATATCGCGCTGGCGGACGCGGACAGGGAACGGTTGGTGCGGCGTGTGAATGCGTGGAAGGACTCGCTTGAGAACGGAGGTCTGAAACTCAACGTGTCGAAGACCGTATACTTGGCCAGCAACACGACAGACCCCATGTCTGTGCGCATAGGCGGAGAAATGGTCGAGCGCACGGACCAGTTTAAATACTTGGGGTCTGTGCTTCACGCGTCCGGCGACATTGATTGCTACGTCAAGGCACGTATTTCCGCAGCTTGGGCGAAATGGCGTGAGGTGACAGGTGTCATTTGTGACCCCAAAATGCCGGTTAAGCTTAAGGGGCAGGTCTATAAAACCATCATTAGACCTGTTCTCCTGTATGGCAGTGAGGCGTGGCCTGTGCTTGAGCGACACAAGCAGGAGCTGCGTGTCACGGAGATGAATATGCTGCGGTGGATGTGTGGAGTTACGCGGAAAGACCGCATCAGGAACTCCCGCATCCGGGGCAGCCTTCGTGTCCGTGACATTGCGGACAAACTGCAGGAGGGTCGCCTACGCTGGTACGGCCACGTCTTACGCAAACCGGCATGTTACGTGGGTAACAAATGTCTTGCCATGGCGCCTCCGCCGGGCCGGAACAAGCGGGGTAGACCAAAGAAGTGCTGGCTTGACGTTGTAAGAGATGACATGCGTGCCAACAAGCTCTTACCACAGGACGCTAAAGATCGTGCGAAATGGAGGAGAATGTGCAGGAAAGCGGACCCCGGGCTCCAACGCGAAAGCCGCGGATGCGACCGGGATAAGCGCTGAGATGATGATGATGATACAGAGTGGTGCTGACAATACGACAATAAATTGAACATCGTGTACCTCGACACATTCTCAGTCTACCCATAAAAAAAATATATAAATATATCCATTAGTTTAGTCACAGGAAATTATTTTTCATTTTTCACATTTTCTGCATGATGTACATGTTGATAAGGAAGCGCTTAGAGGTTGATGACCGCCGCATCCAGCGGGCTGATCGGAGGTCATTGAACCAAAATTTTAAAGGATGTTCTATTCCGTTTGCAATTTTATGCGATTTAGTTTGTTTGAAATTTTCCTTTTTTTTTATTTTTGATGCTATGTTTTTTTCTATGGTTCAGGATTATTCCTATGAACCAGGATGGTCTGTGTTTTCATTTATTGTCGTATTGTCAGCACCACTCTGTATACCTACACATAAAAGCTAACATATAAAATTATCACGTAAAAAGCTAGCAACACTCTCATAAATCCCTCTCACTGTGCTTCTGAAATGCCGACAAAATGTTCGTCCTTTCGTCCGCAAACAGATCGTTTGTTGGATTACAGTCCAAGAGACCCATGTGAGAACTGAAAATTAATAGCTTTATGTGTCACCATTTGTACTTTGCCTCCTATTGATTTACTCCTTATGATGAGCACGTTAAATAAAGAAACATAGGTACATTAATATTTAAAAGAACGCTTTGGGAACAAGTATAATAATATAAAAAAAGTTAGAGAATTATATTCAAGATAAGAATGCTTGGAAACATGCTGCTCTTGTTCTACATATAAGACAATCTAGAGTCTAGATACAACATTGGTTACTAATTTCTTTATGGAATTAATGTAAACAAAATATTGCAAAACAAACTATTGATTTTTTTTTCTTTTGTAGTGTGGCACACTTTGTGCCAATTTCAAGTAAAAATAGTAATCCTTTGATAATTTTATTTCACAATAATGGCGGATATCGCCAATGACAGTCGAAAAACACGGCCGCGTGAACCGTCTACGAGGGAGGTTTGAGGCAAAGCCATGATGTGGCCACTATGCTGCGATATTTCAATGTTTTTTTATGAATTATTAACTGAATGCACTTTTTACTACATAAATCACGTGCTTTTATTTAGTAAACGACACTATAAATTATTTAAAAGTCCAATGAAAAATGAGCGTGACACTCATTTTAGCTTTCCCGCCAAAACTCAACTATTGAATTTACTGCCCAATCTTTACCATACGAATCTACGTTCCAAAAATGAAATTTACCAACTAGAAGCCATTCAGTTTTCTTGTAAATTTTCATATTCAAATCTGCCTCAAATGGCTTACTTAAACTACATCTATCTACTTTGACTTACTTTGAAATTACTTATCAAACATGGAACACAATACATAATTTACAATATTCTAGGTGAATCTGAATCTTCCGACAGTGATAACTCTGACTCCGATAGCGACGCAACACCACGTCCAGTTAAAAATAAACCAGCTAAGAAGAGCGCTTCAAAGCCTACAAATACGAAGGCTGTGAAGCAACAAAAACGTATCGAGCTGACTGCTAATGAGATCGCTAAACTCATGGTGCAAGCCGTCGACAGCGGTAAGTAACACTCGCTACACGAACATTTTACCTTCCACGTCTTTATTTTTAAAGAATACTGAACAAAATTAGATTGTAACCAGTTTTCAGTGTAGCTACCATGAGTTTTCATTACGAGACTCGATCGTCGATATCGAGCGCGTTTGGAGCTCTCATTGGTTGAGAGTTCTTACAACCTTGAAGTGGGCCTTTAGTATCCTGTGTGGCTACACAGGATACTAAACGCCCCAGCCACCTGTAATTTAATTATGTATACAACGTGTAACAAAAAGGGTATATACATACCAAGGGCATGGCATCTTTAGATGATATCAAACGATATCGGAAGGGTTTCAACTCAAAATAAAATACTCATAAAATTGGTACCAAATTTTCGATTTCGTGTGTTTCTTAAAATAAAATCATAACAAACGTGGCAGCACACTACATATGTTAATGACTACTCGTTACCCGTCACGTTGCTTGCCAAAATCCGATAAATGTCTTCAATATCTCTGTGCGACTAGTATGATAGTAGCCTATCACAGGCGGTGTTTTTCCTCATAACTTCCTAACATAAAGAGATAGAATTAAAAAACCCTTCGTTTGATATCATGTAAAGATGCCATGCCTTTGTTATGTATATACCCTTTATGTTACACGTTGTATACAATGGCCCCGATTCCCTTGTACACAAACTAAACTAAATATAAATTCAGTGCTTCTATTTAATTAAGAAAAGGACAGAAGATAAAATTTTACTTTAGACCTGTCAAATTAGTCCGCGCCTGACGTAAATTGGCGAATTTTTGGTCGCCATGTTTATAATCGCGTCTAAACTGTTTATGGAGTATCTTAATTAGACAGGACTAGCTGACCCGTGCGAAAAATTCGCACTATACTAATAATTTAAAAATAGTATTCCATGGTACCAGGGACGAATATCTGTCGACTGGTGGGTCGGACGTTCAGATTGGTTCGATAGAAAGAGAGAAAAAGGGAGAAAACGGTTTCAGACCCTTGGAGAAATAATATATGGCGATTAAACTAAAATGTTAGCTTCTATCCTTTTCTTAATTAAATAGAAAAAAAAGATACACTTAACTTAAAATTAGTTTAATTTGTGTACAAGAAAATCGGCGCCAATGTGTATTTTAATAATTTAAATTCCCCTTATAATGATTGGTTTCGTATTGACAGCCTCCTTGGCGTAGCGGTAGCGAAAGCGGCCGTTGCGCAAGGAGGCGCGGGTTCGATCCCCGCACAGTGCAAGTATTTGTATGCATAAATATGAATATTTACACTGGTCTGGTCGTGCCTCGGAAAGCACGTTAAGCCGTTGGTCCCGGCTGCCATACGAACATCTAGTGGCAGTCGTTACGGGTTGTTAGAGCCCTCAAAAGTCTAACAATAGGTCTAACTGCAATGCTTAGATATCGCCTTCGGGTTGTGGAGGTCAGACGGCAGTCGCTTCACGGAAAATATCGAAGTTTAGCCAAATTCAGCAGTTAGACTGGTAAAGCGGACCCCAGACTCCAAAGCTGAAAAAAAGAGCTGCGGATGCGACTGGGATTAACGCTGAGATGATGATGAATGATTGGTTTCGTATTAGCCTATTAAAACTGGAACATTGAATCAGAAACAAGATCAATATATTTATTTGGTACTTAACCGTGATCTAAATCTACAGTAATTAAGCCATTCCACTATTAAAGCAATGTCCTAACAAAATAATTCAACCAACACTAGTAACAAATTACTTTTTAATTGCGCTGTTAAAAAAGCACGCGTAAACAAACGAGAAACTAAAAAGTTTAAACGCTCCATTTATTAAAGTGTAGCGTACCTTTTTATTTGTTCGCGCTAAATCGGTGTTAGTACTTCTCGGGTTTCTAATAATTCCGTTTCTCACGTTATTTCCACCATTCGTATATGAAGTTCGTACTAATATCGCAATTCAATAAAATTCTATTGATATAAACATTTCATGAAAATGGTTCTAATAGATTTAACAGAAGCTTTGAAATGGCTGGCTGAGAGTTTGGAAGAGGTGGCGTTGGATCAAGAGGCGGAAGGTTATGACCCTGAGAGTGAAGGCATCCCGTTGGTGCCGATATCTCAGGAGTCTGTTGAAGCTATGGATAATGAACTGTTCAAGAAAGTGCTGCTGGGTGTTGGAGTTGTGCCACCCTTTGATGAACAGGTAATTTTACATATTTGGAGGTAAACTTTAACGTCTAAAGTAAAATAATATGTGATATTTGCAAACTTTGAAGTCTCCGATTCTCTATTAGAGTTTAATTTAGTTAGATCTAAGGTACTTTGTCGCCGCAGCGAAATAAAAAAAGTCGGTTGTCTGTAAAATCGGTTCACTGACGATAGTTGAACGTAACAACGTCTTAAGGACGTACTTATGGAATGGTTGCATTTATCAATTATAGCATAACCTACAATCGCTGGACTCGCGGACCGATGCTATTTATTTTAATGATGAAAGCACGAATATTCGACAATATGTCACTGAACTTATATTTAATATAAAAAAAATCATTATCTTTATCGCCGCAATTATCGTTGCTATAAACAATTGACACCACATGCACTTTTCACTGCACATCATACTGGACGAGAACATGTAAATGTATTATTGTATAGCAACTGTCCACGCGGACGCATCGCTCACTCAAGTAGGAGACAGGTGTTGAACGCTGCCAAACGCGGAGGCCGATAGTGCCTCTTTGTTGCTCAAGCCGCGCTCTCGCTTGCACTTCAAGCTTTAAATGAAACGTGACAGAGTCTGGTAACGCCACAAGAGTCGTGTTTTTTCGTGCGTGCAGCCGGCTCCGTCGTATTATAAGACGTTGTCACGTCACAAGTTCTTGGAAAATCAATTGTTCCTTAATATAATAAATTAATGAAACCGTTTTCACAGGAAAAATACTGGAGAATACCGAGCGCCCTACACTTTGCGACAATCAGGAAACGACGCGAAATAATTATAAAAGCTACTAACAAAGAACTTATTATCGATACCAGCGAGGCGGTAGAGGTGACCCCCGACGTAGAAATAGCGGAAAGGGTAGAGGAATCGAGTGATGACGATGATTTGTTCGATAATTTGAGGAAGATGCGGGACAACAATATCGAAAACGTTATCGAAAGAACTCAAGGTTCAACAAACAATTCCAACGAAACAACTCGTAACCGGAAGCGAATTCGCAGTGAATCTGACGAGGAAGGTACTAGAGAGAAGATGCAAAAGATTGATGAGGGTGAAGAGAGTGTGGTCAATAATGATGATAATGACGATATTCTGTCCTTCGCTAAGAGAACGCTGCAGCACGAGGACTTGCCTGACAGCGAGGATATTATAAGCAATATACCTAAACTGGACAGTGGTAAGTACAGAGACCCAAAAATATTATAGAACTAGCGACCCGCCCTTGCTTACGCAATTTATTAGGACTAGACAAAACATTGTTTTTTTTTTTTAATCCAGACTAATATTATAAATGCGAAAGTAACTCTGTCTGTCTGTCTGTCTGTTACGCTTTCCCGCTTAAACCTTTCGACCAATTTTGATGAAATTTGGCACAGACAATCTTTAGACCCTGAGAAAGAACATAGGCTACCTTTTATTAAAAAAAAATGATATTCCCGAGGGTAATCTAAAAAGCGCGATATAACCGAATTCCACGCGGGCGAAGCCGCGGGCGGAAAACTAGTAAACATATATCAGTTTAATATTGATTATATTGGTATAATATCTCGCCCTAATGCTTCTAAAGTCGAGCGAGCGAGAGGTCGAGATATATGTAAGCAATTCGGAATAAATTCTGTAAAAAATGATGAAAACCTGTAACGTAGATGATCAACGCGGTCAAACAGCGAAACACGAAAATAACTAACTACCCGCCCCTACTCCGCACAGTTTTATGACCTACAATTTATGAACAGATTACGAATAAGGTGTTTTGAAGCCGTTTTGCTTCTTAAACATCAACAATACTAGCAACACTACCCTTAGGATACCGCCCTATCCTACGGCCGTCGTAAGAGATTTAAGGATTATTTCACCCTTACTCCTCCATCACCTATGCACCTGCTGAGCTTAGTAATGGGGATGTTTCCTGGGTAAAAAAATAAATGATTCTATTTAGTCTGTCATTCAGATTATAGAAAAATATTGAATACGTATATTTTGTTTTATCAAATCAATAAAAAATAACAAATATAAAAGGCATCAAAGATCAGGATTGGTGGCTGATGACGTCACTGGCCGCTAAAAAGTGTAGCGCGCAGTGATGTCACACGAGTTTTCTTTTCAACGCGCTGTGTCGTCTTCATTTTTTGTTTATATGAAAAAAGAAAAAGTACGTGTCTAGTATTTTTTGAAAATCCGACTGACGGACTAATTAGTTTTTTTTTTTGTTAATTACCCTATTATGGTATTATCCCTTCCACATCTATCTTGTAGTAGCAACGAGTGAGTACGGTTTAATGTTTTTACCAAGTTTATTTCGTTTGTTGGTCATCCGGAAAAGTAGTGTTACCATAAATATGTACCTACCCGAATTTCTATGTACAGGAATCTAATTACGATAACAGTATCAAACAGATTCTTTGTCGTTTTAGGGATATTACTAACCCAATAATAAATAACGCGATTAATGTTTGGGAACTGCCAAAACGTAAGCCATTCCAACTGCTAGCATGTGGAATTACCCCATATGTTTGAAGGGACGGCGGTAGTGTTATTACAGACATATTAAATACTAGCTGCCGCCAGCGACTTCGTTCGCGTGGAGTTAGTCTTGCTCCGCTCCTATTGGTCGCAGCGTGATGTTATATAGCCTAAAGCCTTCCTGGATTAATGGGCTATTCAACCCAAAAATAATTTTTCAAATCGGACCAGTAGTTTCTGAGATTAGCGCGTTCAAACAAACATACAAACAAATAAACTGTTCAGCTTTATATATTAGTATAGATTTCCGCTTTGACTATGAATCGGCAATACACCTGCGATGCCTCCTCCCCTTTTATCAAGGGGGCAGCCAGATTATTCCTCACCCAACAAAGTAGCATAATCACCGTATAATGACCTCATTGCTAGGATACTTACTTTTTCCTTGTGATAGTGATTGGGCCGGAACCCACCACACTGACACGGGTCCAGTGCGGTTGGTGGAGAACACGTCTTCTTTTTGGTTCTAGGATATGCCAAAAAGTGAACCGAACCGATAAATCATCATACAACTGCTCTGAATCCCTTATTTTTCCCAGATATCCGTAAATAAAAACCAAATACCAAAAAATGTACTTAGTTTTTTAATTGTTCCTTTCATATATTTTGATATTTTCATTCTCATTACAGATAACAGCAGCGCTGAAGATAATGACGACGTAATTGTGTCGTCGAGACGAGATAAAAAGAAGCGAAGAATAGTTATCGAAGATGATTCCGATTAAATGTTCATCATAATTTCCTTTGTATCAGCCGTATTATTTTAAATTGATCTTGATAAGAAAGACTATGTATTGTTTGGCTATGTTGGATTTTATTTAATATCTTTTGTTTCTAATATAAAACGATTGATCATTTTCCAACCTGTCTGGTTATTCGCTTTAGGTTTAAGGTCTAAATCCTCTAAAAAACGGGATTAGTTACCCGAGCTATCTCAGTATTCCTACACAGAAAATACCACAAACCAATGCCGTTTGTATTACTAAGAAGATCTATTGTGGCTAAAGACGCAATTCTCCTGCTAAAACCCCTTACATCTGTTCAACTTCGACTTCCAATAAACGGTCCGTTATGTTATTATTTTACGTAAGAATTCCAATATCATTCCGCTATCGAATCGTAATATAGTCGTATAGTGAGCTCGCTTGGTGGCATTTGCTTTCCATTGCAAGGGATCCCGCGCATTCAATATTGCTAATATTGTGCAATACAACGGACTCAATTGGAAAAAAAATGTATTTGGTAAACAGCCAATGTTTATACGAGTAGAAGCAATAGCCTTTACAGCTTACTATCCTTACAAACAACATCGATATTGTCATAATGAGCTTTTATTTTCACAAGTTTTTTACCAATTGGAAATGAAAAGGAAATATTCTTTTTTAACGTGATCATTATATCGGATCGTAAATGTCCACTGCTTTACGTTGGCTTTGCGGATTATCCCAAAAGCCATCTAAATAAACGAGTATTGAATTTCTGTCTCCGCAAAATAAATTATATCTAACTAATTATCATCGAGAGCCTCATTCTAAATGTAATATGGTTTGAAGTATTAGAAAGTGAAGCGTATATACGTAGCTATAATACTGTTATAGATTATACGGAGGGGTGAGCACTAAATCTTTTCACTCAGATATCAGATTAGCGCCCGACCCTCTCCCCTACATGTATCGTTGTTTTTCTAACATTATCTTTACATTGGGTACAAACACCCGGTACGAGGAGGAAATAGTACCTGAAATAACATTTAAATAAAAGTTACATCAAAGAATTCGCCAATTTGGGATAAATAAAACGTCGGGGCTCGAGTCTTCAAAACAAGGATCAAAACTGTTTGTAATGTGTGGGTACCTAACTAAATTAATGCACACTGTGAAAGTATCAATCTCTCTAATTTTTAGTAACGTTTATATTTTATTTCAAAAATAATTATAACTTCATATATTACTATCACTCCTTCGCTGAAATAAATGAAGCGTCTACTATAGATACTAAAATTTTATAAGTCTGCGAATGCGTGCATGCTTAAATGTGTAATTTGACTACAATCTTCTGTCACAACTAATATATAAAAAAAAGAATGTTTTATACATCACTAGCTGCGCCACGCGGTTTCTCCCACGTTTTTTTTTAAATTGCCCGCTCCTATTGGTCGCAGCGTGATGTTATACAGCCTAAAACCTTGCTGGATTAATGGGCTATTAAACGCAAAAAGAATTTTTCAAATCTGACCAGTAGTTCCTGAGATTAGCGCGTTCAAACAAACAAACTCTTCAGCTTTATATGTATAAGTATTAGTATAGATAACAATACAATTTCCGGAAATATATTCTGATACTTATGATTATAACAATAATAATTAAAATGGAGTGTCCGGTTGTGTGCGTTTAATCCGGGACATGTTGTATATATTGACAAAATAATCGCTGAAGAAAAAAGTAAATATTTTGTCTCGAAAATAATAACTTGAATAGATATTTCGACATTGATGTTCCTTAACTCAACCTCACAAGTCACAGTTGAGAGATACCTACATATATGTGATGGCAGCAGTAACGGTACCTAAATATCTACTGAATATCAAAACAAAGTATCATTTCCATCTATGAAAAGCGTTTAAACATTGTAATAGCCTCCACTCGCGAATTTCCAACATTCACAATCGCGAGCCGAAAAAATACAAACGATCGTTTGATCGCGTAATCCCGCGGGCGATCAAGTATTTCTTATTCAAATGTAGACGGCTATTTTAATGTTCCACAGCACGCCATCAATCTTTGCCGAGCCCGAACGTGGCCCATTACGACGCCCCCTTGCAATTATCCACTCGAATAAAAACGTTTTAAGTGTTAAATTAACGATATCTCAGAGACGAGAGCTTGTCTGACTAAGTGATTAATTCCAACCCAGAGAAATGATAGTGAACCATGCCCCGCTCAAGAGACTCACAAATCTCATTTATATCTATTACAGGGCCATTCGCATGTATCTTGCTGAATACCTAAGAGTATAACTTTAAAACAACGATGACTCATGGTCTTATGATTACGAGTTATGATTCTGATGAAAATACTCAACTCATTACATTTTGTTTAGCTTACTCGAAAGTGGGTGTAACACATACATTTTTTAAAGTAAGTATCCCTTTGACAGTGCTAATGGTTCGCGCATAAACTTCGCCTGCGTATTACAAACAGCAAGCGGCAAATCTTTGCTGCAAATGTTACTTATTTCTTGCTACCCAGTCACTTAGTTGCGTAAATATAAACAACCTTCATTCTTCTTCTTTACACGCCTCGGGCGGAGAAAAGAATGACAAACGAGTTAAAGAATAATGGAAAGTAAATGAAAACAGCAAAATCGCTTTTGTCAACTGTTTTTCTTCATCCATTGTCGACATTCAGAAATGTTTTCTAAAAACGTCTTAAATACAGAGTCGAAGTTATGGTGGGTGTCTACCTACCTTACGAATTCAGAAGATGAATTTATAACAGACCTTTACAGAGAAGACGTTTCAAAGAAAAATGTATATTTTTTTCAGTAACGTTGAGGTGGCAGGGGGTGATTCTCTTTGTTATAAAACAAGTTATTCTCAAGTAATTATCATTACAGAGTTCTCAAACTCGTTTACCTACTAAATAGGTACCTGAACGTGCGCAGGTAGATATAACAATTATGCTTACTTTTCTTCAAAGAAAAGCTGATATTTATGATCCATTATACTTGAAATATTAGATTACATGCCTTTAAAAATTTTGAACTTGGAACTCTGTCCAATCTTCAAAACTCGACTGCCTCAAAATTCAGATAGCCATCGCTAAGACATCATAATTCCCTAGTATGGCTGTTGAAAGAGTGACAGACATATTAACTAATTCTGTATGACACAAAGACCGAAATCAGCGCTTGATTGGCGGGATTAGTTAAGGTATTGACATGGTGTCGATGTAAGGAATCGTTAAATGGACAGAATGAATTAGGACCAAATATAATGAAAGGAATTGAAGAAATTTAAAATATTGAAGACAACTAAAACACCCTTAATATGAAGGGCACCTAAGAACCAAACCAAAAGGCAAGTATCCTAAAAATGATGCTTTATAGTTTCCACTAAACTAGCATTTTACTGGGACCTTCAGTTCTACGGATTGCTACAAATATTAACGTACACAGTAGGTACTAGCGACGGACCCCTGCTCTGCAGAATTTTGATGACCAAAAATTTATTAATTATATGTAAGTTTAATATTGGTGAATTGTTTTCATAAATTTTCTAAAACATGGTTATGACGTTATGAGAATCGCGTCAAAATTCTTTGCATAGTTCCCAAAAACAATGGGGTCACGCAGGCATGAAAATCAATTTAAGCAAAGAAAAGTGTAATATGTAGATATCAGTGATGTGCACATCCGGACATCCGTATCCGTGGATATCTGAGGAAGAAGAAAGATCCATATCCGTTACTTTTTGTCGGATCTATTTACCTTATTAATTTTAAATTTATAGATAAAATTCTTTAAGGCGAAGGGGAAAGCGCACTAGCGACGCCACTTGACGAGATTCTGACAATAGGGTATTTGACTAAAAAAACTAATTAGTCCGTCAGTCAGATTTCCAAAAAATACTAGACACGTATTTTGTCTTTTCAAAAGTGAAGGCGACACAGCGCGTTGAAAACTCGTGTGACGTCACTGCACGCTACACTTTTAGCGGCCAGTGACGTCACCAGCCACCATTCCTGATCTTTGATGCCTTTTATATTTGTAAATTTTTATTGATATGATAAAACAAAATATACGTAGGTATCCAATATTTTTCTATAATCTGAATGACGGACTAAATAGAATAATTTTTTTTACCCAGGAAACATCCCTATTCACAATTATTTAAAATATGTAGATCCGGTTTAGTAGCTAACAATTTTAAGCAATTGTTGTCGCTAGTGCGCCTTAAATACACACATCAAAAGTGTCTAGGGATCAAGCATTTTTATGCGGATTTCTTGAGATTGAGATGTGGCTTTGTAATAAATTTATGATTTTATAAATTTATATGGATCCTTTTTGGTGCATTTCATAATTTGAATCAGGAACTGTGAATCAAATTCGAGTAAAAGATGAAAATCAGCTGTCAATATTTTCCCTATAAAAACATACAACGCATTGAAGACATTATTAGTGCTACTGTTTCCCTACTACTGATTAAAACCAACGTTATTATGGAGCGGCGACGTCATTTAAGCAGGGAAGAAATGCTCAGAGCCGTGGGAATGATAGAAGCTGGTTCCCGGCAACGTACTGTGGCTTTAGCTCTGAATACAAGTCAGAGTGTTATCAGTCGACTTTGGACACGTTACCGAAGCACTGTTACCGTGGCTGAGCGCCATGGAGGACGGTATCGCTGCACCACACGGAGACAAGACCGATACATTCAAATCTTAACTCGAAGAGCTCCAACAATAACCGCCATGATGTTAGCCGTGAGGCTTCATCACTCTTCAGGGAACTTAATTAGCGACCAAACAGTCAGAAACCGCTTGCATGAAGTGAACCTTCATTCCCGAAGACCGCTACGGGTACCACCTATAGCAATGCACAATCGTAGGATTCGATATCAATGGGCTCTTGAACACAGAAATTGGGCAGAAGAACAATGGCGTTTCGTGTGCTTTTCTGATGAGTCTCGTTTTGGTATGAGACCGGATACAAGACGTATACGACACTGGAGAACCCCTGGACGCCAACAGCGATTAAAATCCTGCCAGGAAGTCCATCCTTATAGTGGTGGAACCATCATGGTATGGGCGGGTATTTGGATCGGCGGAAGAACTGAGTTGATTTGGATCAGAGGCAACCTCAACGCTCAAATTTATGCTGAAACGATTGTATCAGACGTCATCGTTCATCTACAAGTGCAAATCGGTCCCTTATTTCAGTTAATGCATGATAATGCACGACCGCACACCGCAAGAGTTGTAAGACAGACTCTCGCCGCAGCTAACATCAATGTCCTGCCCTGGCCTGCTCAGTCGCCAGACTTGAACCCGATTGAGCATGCATGGGATATGCTACAGAGAAGAGCTCTGCCGAATATGGAGGGTATCCAGTCGCAAGAAGACCTTTTTTGTTGTTGCAACGAACATGGGCGGCCATTCCACAGCGTGATTTGGATGAACTCATTTTGAGTATGCCAAACCGATGTTCTTGTGTTGTTAGTGTTCGCGGTAGAAACACGGATTATTAATTGTTTAAGTTACCCAATAAAATTTTAGAGAAAACTGTTATTTCAGTCTTTTTTTCGAACTTTTGTGTTAGTGGTTCAAATGTCAAATATCCCTTTATTAGGAAAATGGCAAATTTCTTTATTAATGCAAAGGTGACTTGGTTTATCGTTACTGTGACAAACGAAAACACTTTATTTGATGAATCCTTAAAGAAAATTTTAATTAATATCAATCAGGAGAAAAGTTATTGCAAAAATATATGTTGATCCCTAGACACTTTTGATGTGTGTAGATCATTAGGTAGAAATAAAAAACTATTAAATTCAGTACAGATCTAGCGCAGCATCGTTTGGTCGTGTTGGTCTTGGGTTTAACATTGCATCACCTCGCTCAAATGCCGCCGTCATCCTTCCTATTCCTAAGTTTTTTAAATGAATAGGCTTAATAAACTAGTGCGCTTTACCTTTAACGATTGCATCACTGCTTACCATCAGGCGAGATTGCAGTCAAGCACTAGTTTATAACTATTAAAAAAACAAAAGATATATTTTATTTCTTAAAATCAAATAAGTGGCTCCTTCTTGTTGCAAACTTTGCCGTAGTTAGTTATCATACTATATAACATTACACCATATATTTTACCATATAAAGAGTATATAACTCCAAGGTGCTAATCAACTAGCTTTTTAAAGAGATCAATATTAAGTATAAAAAGTTATAAATCTTTTTCTTAAGAAAATGAATTGAAATTTTCGTAATATTTTAAATTCGTATTAAATGATTTTTTAATCAAGATCCGTATCCGTATCTGCGGATCTTGACACCCAATATCCGTATCTGCGGATCTTGACACCCAATATCCATGTTCAGATCCGTATCTGCGGAACTACATTTTTGACGATCCGGCACATCACTAGTAGGTAGATATAGATAGGACAATATATTCTAGTTAAACTATAAAGATTACTATAGATGTGACTACGCTAGTAGCTAGGACAACTGCTACGAGTTATGTCTCGTAGCATCATAGCTTTCGTGTATCATCTTACAAATAAGTTTTTCGACGTTTTTAATTTCAGTTATCGTTTCTACCTTGATCGACTTTTATAAATAAAATAAAATGCATGCCGAAAAAATCTTCAAATATGAATATTTGCATAAAGTATCCGATGTATTTTACGTGTCACGGCATCCCAATCACACTCGATATGAAATGTACAATATGCAGTGAAATATCATGGTTATATTTTCTTACGAAGAATCCAACAACATTAAAGAGAGGATGCGAGGGTTCGCACGGAGCACCCTCAGGTAAAAACCAAATTGAATTTTCCCTCGGCCAAATAGAACGGTATCGCGTAGATAAATCTCGAAGCTGCCTCATCCCGTATCTACAGAAAACAAAGTTTAATAGAAAAGTAAATAGAAAAAGTGGAAGTGAAAACACTGAATGTTGGAAGTTTTAATTTGTGCCAGATATCCCGACCCTCGAATTTGAACTTGGAATCTTAACTTTTGATTTATTGGCTTACGATCGCAGCACTTTGACATTACGATAATAATTTGTAACCAGTTTATAACGCTGATGTTATAGTATACAATGATATGATATAAGTGCGGTATGTTGAAAATCAGCCAAGGCGATATTGCTACAAGAAAGCAGATGCTACTATTGTATAATATCAAAGCGCACGTAGGTATGTTATACAATGTTTTATAACATACTAGCAGCCGCCAGCGACTTCGTTCGCGTGGAATTAATTATGCTCCGCTCCTATTGGTCGCAGCGTGATGTTATATAGCCTAAAGCCTTCCTGGATTAATGGGCTATCCACAACATACAAACAAACTCTTTAGCTTTATATATTATTATAGATTTGAAAGGAAATAAATAAAATTCAGACTTTCTTAAACAATATAAGTCTTTTACTTACACAGAAATTAGCGATACGCGCGCTTTTTTTAGGCAAAGGCGCAAAAAGTAGCAGTATTACTATAAAATTAATATTGTTTTATTTTTGTTACAAATAAGTAGGTACTCATCATTTCAGCGTTAATCGCAGTCGCATCCGTAGCTTTTCAGCTTTGGAGTCTGGGGTCCGCTTTACCAGTCTAACTGCACATATTTTCCATGAAGCGACTGCCGTCTGACTTCCACAAACCGAAGGCGATATCTAAGCATTGCAGTTAAACCAAGTGTTAGACTTTTGAGGGCTCCAACAACGCGTAACGACTGCCACTAGATGTTCGTATGGCAACCGGGACCAACGGCTTAAAGTGCTTTCCGAGGCACGACCAGACCAGTGCAAATATTCATATTCATGCATACAAATATTTGAACTGTGCGGGGATCGAACCCGCGCCACCACGAACACCACGGAGGCTGTTTTGTTACAAATAAGTGGTTTTAATTAATTGAATTGAAGACTTAAATGCTTATTTATTAAACTTTATCTCCCAAAGTTATTTTTATATAATAAAATATTGATCACTTTGCTGACATAATAACTCTTTACTAAGATGTAAAATAGACCGTTAGTTTTTAGACGGAGCATCTTGATAAGCAGTTAATTAATAAAAAAAATAGTGACATATTACAATAACACAAGTACATTATACATAAGGAGATACAAGACGATATTGAACATGGTGATGATGAATAAGAGATTCTTACTAGAGTTTTAATGTGTTTATAAAAACTGGTAACATTTGCGCTCGGTCAGGCACGACCGATGTTATGGACTCAAGCGTAACACTTGGAAAAGTCCCTTTGAGAGAATTTAATCTAAAAGCTATAAATCGCACCTGCTGAAAACGTATTTTGTATATGTATATTTGTTTAGATATTGTATCCAAACATCCCTAAAGTAAACTTGTATGTACCGACTTGCCAAAGCTAACAGGCTTAGGGTAACACTCACATGTACCTAAACCTAAGTTAGAAAGCTTCGCTCTTGTCCTGTTGACCCAGCACTATAGGACGTCCGAAAATCGATATATACCTTGATATCGTTCGAGTTACTAGAGGTTACTATAGATTTAGCCATTAGTAGCTACGACACTTACTACGAGCCAAGATCGCTGAAGGAATTAACCATTTTCTAGCGACTTGCCCCTGCTTCGTACTGTTTCGACCAAAACATTAACACAATCGTACACATAACCATCATTTCTCACACATCTTCGCAGCATGCATTCTCCAAATAGGGATGTATCCAAGGTATGAAAATCAAAAAAATAATTAGTCCGTCTTATAGATAATAAAAAAATTAGACCCGTATTTTTTATTTTGTCGAAATTACCAAAACCTACTGAGATATAGCGTAAAATAATTAAAGTTACGGAGTGGGGGCTAATTACGTCACGACGTGGTATTTTGTATTGGTATTTTGTACCACAGCGTGACGTCATGCGACATTTCAAATCAATATATCTTCCGAAGTATTTGAATGAAAGAAAAAATAAAAAATACGTGTTCAATATTTTTATAAATATAAATGTATCTGATGGATATTAGACATATTTTTAGGATACAACCCAATTATGGTGAAAAACGTAATAAAATTCGTTACGTAGTGTGCGCAACAACGCGGTCTGCGGTCATACAGACACTCGACAAGCGACTATAATTTATAGATTTTGAAATCTTGACTCTTGAATCGAGTCTCACCGTCACTCGCTTAATGCTCGCGCACACATACCTGCACCCTATTTACACAAGCAACACCTCAGATCATTGACTGGGATTTGTACAGTCTATGTTTGGGTAGGAGAGCTGATAATAATAGGTAATCTCTTCATAACATTATCTCGTCACGCCCGCCCATAGATGGGTAAAGGTACCTGAGGCAGTGGAGTGCAACGTGGTGTAAGCGGCTTAACCTGCGAGACAGCGACGTATCGAGAAATCCGACGCTAGTTTCATTAAACTGAACACTCGCGGGAAGATTTTCTTGGTTCCCTTAGCTCACCCACCTTTACTTGGGTGTTATTATATTAGTAAATTATCGAAATGTACAATTTTTTTATTTTTATTTATTTTAATATTTACTCAGTACAGGTTTGTTTGTTTTGTACCATTAAACCAGAAATGGTTCGTATTGGTACTCACATTCGCTATATCTACTCTAAAGACAGCATAACATATTTATCAATGTATCCACACCATTTTTTTTTCCTTATTAATAATGTAACCAAATAAGGTAACTACACAAATAACTATACTGTGACAAAACAAAAAAATAATAATAATAGTAAAACAGGGTTAAAAGAGTAAATTAAAAAATAAAGGTATAAGTAAAATTAAATAACTTTGCTAGTACCCACATAAAACCGATCCGAAAGAAATTTCAATATACAGGTTGCTTCGCTTTTATTTATTTTATTAGTGTGTTAAATAAAACAATTACAAGTAGCATTGGTGGAGAAAAGTGCTGGCCACGACTTACAGAGAGAAAATATGAATAAATTCAATGTTTTGAAAGGAATAATAACGAAGTTGTCTTGTAGGCCTTCCACGGGGCTTGGCACGCTGGCCTTTTAAATAAACATCCAGCGTACAGCATTTCCCATGGCCTGACTGGCTGGGTAAAAGACTTCCTGACTGAACGGTCCCTCCGAGTTGTTGTCGCCGGATGCTCATCTGAGCCCATGTCGACTAATGCCGGTGTTCCTCAGGGGTCTGTTCTCTCTGCAACTCTGTTCCTGCTGCATATTAACGATCTGCTGATGCCCGGTATCTATGGGTATACAGATAACAGCACAGTTGTGGAGAGATACCTGCCGGATGCTCGGGATATCAATAGGGCTATGGTAGAGCATACGAATGTTGCACTACAAGCAATCTCCGAATGGGGCAATGCCAATCTTGTAGCATTCAATGCCGCCATACACAGGCGTGTCTTTTCACCGCCAAAAGGAGCCCATTCACCTTGGCTCCTACTTTACGGAATGTATCCTTAGAGTGTACCGGCCGCCTTCAGCTTTTGGGATTTGAGATTTTCTCGAACCTAAACTTTGGGCGGTTATTGGGTCCAAAACCAAGGTGGCTGCCAGGAAACTTAGCGTTATCGCAAAGGTCCGGCTGTACTTCACACCAAGCCTCTCAATCCCAAATCTCGCCAATCAGCCTCTTCGCACTCCTCTCCACTGAATCCAAAGCAGTCAGGTGCAATTTCGCAACACCAGCCCAAATGTAGCTGCAGTACTCCACACACGAGCGGACCTGTGCTTTGTACAACATTAGACGCGGTGTTTGTGCTTGATTAATTGGTATTGATAAGAAACTTAGAACTGATTGGTTGTGATTGTCATTAATAGGTACAGTGCGATGCGCGCTCAATTACGGACGTGTCTCCACTGTACACGGCACAAATTATTTTATCCCCTTTTTGCGCGGCCGTAGAAGCTGCACGGTGTCACAATGACTTCCAAAAAACGCATAGTGAATGAATTTTGGCGTTTCTTATCCATGCAATTGATTACATGGATGAGGTGAGCATATTACAAATATGCCGAACTAATATCAAGGAGCAAGAGGTCAGCAGTACCTTTGTACTGCTGACCTCTTGCTCCTTGAAATTATTGCAGCTTAATTAGCTTGAGTTAGCAGCTTTCTGCTATTGTTCCAATCTCTTGGAAAATTGGACCAGATGGCATCTCGCCGCAGGGATGGTACCGAGAAAAGTATTCAAGATATCATAGATATGTTGAAGAGGACTGATCAAGACGGCGTGCCCGATTTCGTGGTGAAGGAGCTGAGCAAACTGCCCCCCGGCGTTGAACGTTGATGTAACGTGGCTGCTGAAGGACATCACAACATTAAAAGCTGAGATGACCAAGATGCAGTATAGAATGAAGACTTCCGACAACATCATTGCTGAGCTACGTGCTGAAATAATATCATTACGCAACGGTCACTGCTCGGTAATTAGGTAACCTGAGGCCGTCGACAAATACAGGTGTGTCACCAGCTGCCGATATCGCTGACGAAGCTTTTCAACCCGCCGCCGCGAGCGCCTCTACATCAACCGCTGTGACGTCACACTATGTAAGACGACCCCTACACTAGCCGGTGCCGATATTGTCGCCAAAAAATAAGCTGCAGTGTAGACAAAGCGACAAATTGAAAATAAGCAGAAGCGCTGTACCAATAAAGATAGTCCAAAAGAGTAGGTCGGCAAGGATGGCTTTATAATGTTGCAAAAGAAAAAAAGGAAGCCTAGGTACCCAAAACAAGTGCGGCACTGACCGACCAGAGCGAACCATTTGCTGCGTCCCTCTGTACCAGTGACGCCGCTGTATGTCTCCAGGCTGCATTATTCTGAGACTGTGGAGTACATATGGATTAAGACGAGATGGACTTTGAGAGTTGCGAGGTTGGAATCTCGTCATAGCGTGAATTTTAATTCCTTTGTGGTGGAAGTGCCAGGTGAGGATCTTGAAAAATTCATCTCTCTAGAATTATGGCCGATAGGCGTTATTTTCCAGCGATTCCGTGGCCGGATACCTGACACAGCGCGATACACGACGCCGACGTTGCAAAATAATAGTGTAAGAGTTTAGTTTAATATAGATTTTTATAAAGTTTAATATGTAATTTCATATTTGTTGTTATTGTATGTTATAAAATAGTATTATTGTATTTTATTATGGGCCTTTGTTGCCTAAGCTAAATAAATAAAATTAGGGGGCTGATGATGAAGTCAAATGTCAGTTCAAGGAACTCAGTACAGTAGTTGCCTTATGTTTGGACTTGATTCATTTATATTAATTAGAACTTTGCATCCATATCTTACTCCTCCGCTATTCTTTTCTGATTAATTTCGTTGCGGGACCCAAGACAGTTGAAACGTTTCTCCGGGACTCGTCGAGCTTCATTGCTCGGCGTTTTTCTGGCGGTCTCCACTGTTGATTCTGGCTTTCAGGAGTTGCAGTGGGTTGGGAACAGTGTGGCGGGTTTTGTCCCAAAAAAAGAACTTTGCATCCATATGGATAATAATGCAGGTCTACAGTAGATTTGATGATGGAGTCGAGAAACAGTCGAGAGAACTCCTAAACAAATTACAGCAGCCACCTTGTGTGCTTGATTAATTTCTATTGATAAGAACCTTACACTTAAATGGGTTATGACAATCATTAGGCGGCTGCTGATGAAGACAAAGATTATTTCAGGGAACTCCTCAACGGTTCATAATAGCTATCTTGTTGTAACGACCTTAGGTTCACTTACCACCGGCCTGGTTTGGGCTTAATTCATTTATGTTCATGAGAACTTTGCACCCATATGGGTTATAATGAAGGTCTGCAGTAGATTTGATGATGGAACCGAGACACAGTCGAGGGAACTTTTCAACGATTCACAGCAGCTACCTTGTATTGTATTTGTGCTTGATTAATTTGTATTGATAAGAGCTTGACACTTAGATGGATTCTGATTGTTATTTGGGGTCTTATGATGAAGGCGAAGGACAGTTGAACTGTCACTCAAGGGGAGCCGGCAGCCACCTTGTGTGCTTGAATAATTTGAATTGATAAGAACCTTACACCTAGATGGGTTATGACAATAATTAGAGAGCACATAAAAAAAATTAATTTCGGAAGTTGATGGCAAAAACGAATATACAAAAACCAAAGACACCATGACCATGACATGTTCGTTGTTGCCACCGACTTCCGAAATTAGTTATTTTTCACTTGTAGTGTATTTTTTTGAAGTCATTTTTTTTTAAGTGTATTTGATATTTCTTTTTATTTTCGGATGTCTCGGAACCATTATTAATTATTAAGAAAATTATTGAATTTAACAGTGTAATGATTCTACATAGGCCAATAAATAAATGAATAACAGTGAAGGAAAGCATCATGAGTAAACTGACATGTCTCGATTCTCCAGCCATGCCTACATTCAAGGTGTGTTTCCGACGTCTAAATGATATTTTTTTTTTCCTAATTATAAACTAGTGCTTGTCTGCAATCTCGCCTAATGGTAAGCAGTGATGCAATCGTTGGTGGTAAAGCGTACTAGTTTATTAAGCCTATTCACTTAAAAAACTTAGGAATAGGAAGGATGACGGCAGTTGAGCGAGGTGATGCAATGTTAAACCCAAGACCAACACGACCAAACGATGCTGCGCTAGAGGGAGATTGATCTGGAGACTCTCCACGACCAAACTCCCGACACAACAACATTTGGCGCATCGTACCCGCCACACATCGCAACACAACTGCTCAGACCCGTCCTCCGTACGGCTTCACCAGACATCATGCCGGAACACGACGAATCGCTTGGCGGCAAGACTTTGTCTGGTGGGTGGTAACTTCCGCCGGCAGCCGATGTTATGGCCTACCACCGAGAGTTGCTTGGTCGCGATTAGTTTTAAACCTTACTCTAGCGGCCGTCCCCGCGTCTAGCCAGTATTGCCAACCTAGACAAGACAAACCTGGGAACAGTTTTATTGCAAACGAAACCTCCTACTCACAGTGAAAATTAGTTTCCGGCCCGTTTTTACAAGTGCAAACAAATCCTAGAAGCCTATAGGCTCGTGTGGTCAGTACAGATAACAAGCTGCTTACTCATTAACCATATAAAATTTTATGAAAGCAATACAATACATTTACACAAGACACCGATATCATACTAATGAGGTCCCGCTGATCGTTATAACCAGGACCATAATTATCTTTGTATGGGCCCTTTTAATCGAGTACTGGTTACGCTTTACGGTATTATAAAGTAAATGTAATTTTATAAGGGGTCTTAGGCAAGCATTTAATTTGAGCGCTCCGAGGTGCCGCAGCTCTGCGGATTGGCTGGCGGAACCCTTTGGGATACCGTGTTTGTAAATGTTTAGCTACCCATAGCGATCTGAAATTAAATAAATTTCTACCTGTACTTTGAAACTGACGTAGGAAGAACCTATTATAATCCTCTCCTAAACCCGGCATTAATTACAACCAGCATATACCTACACTACTACTTATAATATATACAAATATACCTATGTATATTACCTATGTACATTTGTATATCTTATTACAAGTAGTAGTAACTGACGAAATGAATTCTTTGAAATATAAATAATCTGTCTCAAGGACTAGAGCAGATGTCTACAAATACTGTTACAATAACAGATGTCTTGCGACCAGTTGTTGGCAGTCTGAGACAGGACTGAATAGTTACACTTTATATTTCAATGAACAATACGTACCTACCTGTTATAAAGATACTTACTTAGTTTAATTTCTGAACACAGGTCTGACTGTGTGGCAACTAAAGGTTACTGTAATGTTAAATAATGTGGACGAGTATGTGAAGTTATAGTAACCCGCTTGTCTAGTACACTCATCATCATCATCTCAACGTAAATCCCAGTCGCAACCGCAGCTTTTTCAGCTTTGGAGTCTGGGGTCCGCTTTACCAGTCTAACTGCTGATTTTGGCTAAACTTTGACATTTTCCGTGAAGCGACTGCCGTCTGACCTCCACAACCCGAAGGCGATATCGAAGCATTGCAGTTAGACCAATGGTTAGACTTTTGAGGGCTCCAACAACCCGTAACGACTGCCACTAGATGTTCGTATGGCAACCGGGACCAACGGCTTAACGTGCTTTCCGAGGCACGACCAGACCAGTGCAAATATTCATATTCATGCATACAAATATTTGCACTGTGCGGGGATCGAACCCGCGCCTCCTTACGCAACGGCCGCGTTTGCTACCGCTACGCCACAGACGCTGTCGCTTGTCTAGTACACTGATTACAACAAAATAACTAATCTATTCACATTCTCGTACAGGCTTACTAACAAAGGACGTGAGCGGGCCTCAGAAAAAAGAACCCTTCCTAAAACATGCCTTTGAAATTCTATGTCATCGCATCAAAATTCTTCATACAAATTACCGACAATATCCCTATAAATATACGTACTCTGGTCCTATAATAACGAAGTGTGGGCTTCGTAATTGGTTTAATGAACACATACTAATCTCTGTTATAGATAGGGTTTATCCCGTTCGATTTTATAATCTGCGCTGTATCCGATAATGTTTTCTACAGCGCGCAGTATTCATACCGGATGTTACAAACAGGTATGACCCAGTGTAACAATATCCCAGCATAAAAATATTCATCCTTTACCCGTTTAATGCCGTCGAAGCGCCTAAAAAATAAAGTGTTCGTTATTCTCGGGCGAGAAAATAAAAACTATTTTTCTTTCGTAAAGCTCCCGTGAAAGTTGGAGTGCTTATTCGCAAGTATAAATTTCTGTCACACGTAGCCAGACATTCGTGAAAGTTACTGGGCACAGAATCACAGATAGCTATAAAGACAATTTGTCGACGATCACTCTTCTCGAGCCCATAATGCGGATACAGACAAGTATCTATGACATAAAATATTATTTTTCTAAAGATCACCGTTCAATAGACCTCTTTTTGACATTGAAGGAGTATGGGACTAGATAGAGATACCTGATGATGATGACAAATCGGTAATTAAATGCAGCAAATAATTAAAAAGTTTTCAATTCATTTGAGCTGTGTTAGGATGTCGAAGAGCGACCGCGCCTGTCAGAAAGTTGTGCATTAACTTTTCATTTGCAAGTTTGGAGCGAACCTCGCGAGCTATCGCAGCAACTTTGCAATTTCCACTCATTCATGATATGTAGAACATGTAATGGCGAACTACTGGCCTGAGTTACATTACCTAGGTACTTAGTGCTCACTTTATATTATATACTCCCCTTTAGGTATAACCGTTAAAGATAGAAGAAAATATAAGTTGTTTCACTTGATATATTGGACATGATAACTTTGGCGAACGTTGCGTAAGTGTTTGAGAATAACATAGCATTGTGTGGGATGTGAGATAAGGACTAGTGATAGGGTAGTCGTGTAAATTAAATTACTTAGGTACAACCTACGTGTGTCTACTATCTATATAGTAATTTAAATTGGTTTCCCGCGGTCTTCTTTACCAAATGATTGCTATTTGCATTTATTTGAAAGGTTGTTTAATCGAACACGTTGTTTAACGATTGTCTATAGATACATATTTGTCAGTCTCGATTCAATTGTTATGTTGAACGACATCTTCCCGAGGGTTTTAATAACTTCATTTAACTTTCGTAAATTAATTTTCATTTGATCATTTTATTGGGAGATGAGTTATAATTGAAGGGGCGCAGCGCAATCGCTCGGGATCCACAAACGGAATAATGTCAAATCAATTAAAAGTTGAATTCGGCGGGCAACGCGCCAGGATCCGAAGTTGATTCATTAGTACGTAGTGGGCGCCGAACCTCTTTCTCCGTCGCAGCAAGTATTCCACAATATTACGAGTTATCTGCGCCGCGCAGCCCGCCACCACGCGCATACATTCAGATAATTGACTGAGAATGTATTTTATGAGGGATTCCATCCAAACTTGTAGTCCTTAACCAATAAATACTACAATTACTTCCAGTTTCATAACTTGTACGGGGCACGTCCCTAATGTTGCAATTTATAATTCATACTAATATTATAAATGCGAAAGTAACTCTGTCTGTCTGTCTGTTACGCTTTCCCGCTTAAACCTCTCAACCGATTTTGATGAAATTTGGCACAGACAATCTTTAGATCCTGAGAAAGAACATGAGGGTACCTTTTATCCCGGAAAAATTTGATGTTCCCGAGGGAAATCTAAAAAGCGTGATATAACCGAACTCCACGCGAGCGAAGCCGCGGGCGGAAAGCTAGTTTTGACATAAAGTTGAATTAAAACAGCAAGTAAGACTTACCTATAGTTCTGAAGAATTACTAACATCATATTTGAATATTTATTATCAAGTAAACGGAATATAAGTAAATTTATAGCTATGTTTTCATTGGTGTTACATTCATATTGCTCTAGTCCTCGAGTGGTGTGGCTGTTTCCTTAGCGAACGCAATAACATTTGCATAGGTCTCGTCAACTGCTGGCGTACTCATAAAAGTAATACGAAAGGGATCACACTTGCGCTCCGTAATAGTGAAACTTTTCTGGGGATCAGCGAAAGTAATTCCCTTCTCTGACTTTGCTAAACAGGGGTTATTTACAATAGCAACCCGTTACAGGCTCCCACGTTAAGCGTCTACGCCAAAGGGCAACAGATGCCGACGGCATAAACTTCACTAAAAATCGCTCGTAGGTACTAGTCTATAAAATAAAACAATATATTTTTACGTGAAATTCTGACTAATTACAATAAAATTGTTATGAGAGTCTTGCTCAGTTATTTTAACTTTACAAACTTTTAATCCTCTGCTTATGTATCTGCCACGAAAAACTGATTTAAAGAGGAACCAAAAATTAGCTCCAGGAAAAGTGAATATAATACAAGTTAAAGGCTTATCCGCCGCCAGCGATTTATTCAAACGACCAATAAATATTCAAGAGTAATTAACCACCGCGCCGCATCGATACAGAGCAGAATATTTTTAGCTGCCGTCGATTTTACGTTAATCCTCGCAAAGGTAGATTACGAAGTGTTCCTAACTCCATAAAACGTTGCCGGAAAATCCATATTTTATCAAAATGAAAGTAAAAGAATTTTTTGAATTAATTTTCTTTCTATCTATTCAGGCCCGCTGTGTACCCCGAAATTTCAAACAGTTCAGTTAACAACGATTAAAACGGAATCCCTTTTTGATTATAATATTAAATTGGATGCTTCTGTCGAAAAATAAACGTCTAAAAGCAACCCTGCATGTTGCCTTCCTCGAAATTAGGCACTTGTAAGCACTTGGCACAACAAGTAGAGTTTGCACACGAAACCTCGTGTCTATTCCGTCTGACAGGAGCTCAAAAGATTTCAGCTAACGTTGGCTGTGTGCTCACCGTGCTCGGTTACCTCGCTACTCCATTGTTCGTACACATCAACCGTCTTCGTAGATTCGTAGCTCTGTGCTACGATAACGCTACGAAAAAGGACGAAGGAAACAGCCGTAGCTACGTATAAATAATGTTTGTTTGTGATAGCCTTTGGCCAATGTGCCATGGTCTCATTCAATCTCACTCGTGTGTACTTGTTCAATAAACAGTAGTGGTTTTCCATCGAACACGAAATTTGTTTCCTCCGCAATACACAAAGAAATTACAAACGATTGATGCGTTAAAAATTCACAACTGATACCAGCTTTAAAGTGATATGAAGTACAAAGTAGCCTATAAATTCCCATCGCCTGTCCCGGGGGATGGTTTTCCGGAAATCAAGCTATCGTAAAAAAAAACATTTTACAACTGCTGTTAGTTTCTCTGTTGTGTGGTATTTTGAAACTAGCTGGTGCGGCTACACTCGTTATAAAATTAATGACTATCGCTTTTTACAACGTTTTGTTGTATTAAACTAGAAAATAACAACGCAAATAATGTTTTTTTTAATACATTATAAACTAGTGATAGCGTCAGATGGTAAAGTGCGCTAGTTTATTATGCATAATAATTTCTCCTATTTATTAATGTTAACACCTATTAAAACCTTTACATAAACCCAGTGTTTGCACTCCAGTGTAAAGGTAATTAAGTGTTAAATCAACTCTTCTAGAAATCCTCGTCTCAAAAATACGAGTTTATATGTTACCTTAATTTATATTTGTTATTATTTTACGTGCAGTCTTGTCCAAAACACGTGCTACAGAAACATTTTCTCTCAAAAGTCAGCTCTGGTCTACGCTCCAGAAGCGCGGCTTCAATTCCCTCGACTTCCTGACTCGCAATGAACTTGGGCTATTTAGTTCAAAACGATCTCCTCGAGAGCTCTCTCTGTGTTTTCAGGGTTTATTTCGCAATCAAGTTGTCCCCGGCGTTTGATGAGACTAATGTTTTCCTTAGACATCTGTTTATATTATTTTTCTGCCATCCACAATAAATAAATAATCGTTCCTATAAATAACAATGCATGCAACAGCTCTGCACTTTGCAAGTCAGCAAATATTTCGAAATAAAACACCCGACATTTTCCGAACGTAAAAGTGAAATCCAATATTTTAAAGTAGACGAGGACCCTTATGACAAATAGAACATTCACTATTGAGAAGTAATGACCGGGAAAATTGGGATATTATCTTAACTAGGCCTCTACAGTTTCAATAAAACAAATTCTCGTGTCGGATGTTCATTGAGACGATGTTTTGTGTAATGACGACCTTTCGGAATCATGTTAAATAAGGTTTGATTAAACTATATAGTTTTAGGCAGAAATTACCTAATAGTTAGTAAGTTTGGTCCTGAAAGAAAAGCGTAATATTTCCGCCACTAGGCAGCCCGCGAAAGAGTCAACTTAGAAAAATAGGTTAATGCCGTGCTTGTGTCGATGTGCTGCCGCCTTCTAGGTACAACATCTCTACTTAGACACAATCTGGTTCTTTAAACAGAACACTTTGCTGAAGCGTGGCTTCGAGCGAGTTTGCGACTCGCGTTAATGCCGCTTAAAGTTTCTCTAGAAAAACAAGAAGTTAAGGTAAGAGAAAACCTGAACCCATTTCAATTCACAAGACGTTGGTACCTAACAAACAATCGAATAACGTACAAAATTTGAGTTAAGTTCTAAGTAATGTAGGTACATAAGGAAAGTAATATTTTCTGAGCGGCCAACACAAACAAACATGTGATAAACAGACCCCGAATTGTGAATAGATGTAGGTAGCATACTAACACGTCATTCAGGGAAGCAATCACGTTAATAGTGACAGTTCCAACTCAGCCGCTATTCATAATACGACTTTTATTTGTTCGGACGACCAACACTAATGGACCGCGCTAATTAAATGGGAGGCTCCCATCTAACAGTACAATGTCTACACTGAACGTATACAATGTAAAATTATACACGCTTGCATATTCAGTGATTACCCATTGAATTCTGATTAACGTTATTGTAGGGCCGACTCTCATCCCGTCTCGAGTGATTTTCTGTGTCGCGTGTGTGTCTACGTCTAGCAATGTAAATACATACGTGGTCTATGTGTAGGTACAAGTTAGTAAACCTTACTAATTATGCCCGTATGTATTATGTAAGTTTGAGGCCTATCTGTCTTTGAGATTAAAGATGAGACACTGATATTCTCGGTAAACTTTGAGTAACTTATAATGGCTCTTAATACAGTAATGGCTCGACTTACTTTATTTTAGATAAATCGTTTAGTAAATCAACTTGTAACAGTATCTTGGAGAAAATTAATAGTTCTTTCACAACTGCCATAATGTTAATCAAGAACTTTGGAAGTAGTTCTCTAACAATTAATGTCATGACAAGTGAACTGTTCGCAAATATCTCCAATCTTGTTCACCAGGTTTTGTGCGATATGAAGTAATAAATCAATGTCAAGAGTTTATGAAATCTGACCTTTATGTCAATTGACTAGGCTGAAATAATAGTCGGTCGTAATAAGATTAGGTACGGTAGGTAGGTAGGGAAAGATTAGGTACAGTCACCAAAGAAAACAAGTAACATTTTTGTATTGATTTCTGGAACACAAACATTTCAGCAGAAATTTAACTCGAACACATCCTTCTTTTTTTTTTGTTGAGATGGGAAATCATCAAATGACTTCCCCGCTCGGGGCGTAGCGGAAGGGCGTATCAGACTTTTACTGACTAAAACCCACCCGTGTTTCTTCACTTGCCTGTGCGACGCGGCCAGGGCCACGGTTTGTTTACCCGAACACATCTTACGGTTTCTTTCTAAACTTTTACTATAGCCGACGACTCTGATTACTTATCTCTTTTGGTGATTGTACATGAAACAATAACTTTTCCCTAAATAAAGGACAATTTATGTTCCTTATCGAACACTGAATTGACAAAAAATGTAGATATTGATTAAATTGATGTCTAATCTCTAATTCCTACCAAACACACCTTATGTTTCTCAAACGTTTGCACCTTACACTTTAAATACGGCATAAGAAACTGTGCGGACGAGCACTGGGGCCGGGGTCGCTGCAGAGATCCTTCATTCGTTACGTACGTGATAGGACTGACCGACAAGATGGCCGCTATGGCCAGTGCTGTGGCCTGCAGCTTACGATACACTATCGATCACGCGCTAATACGACACTGGTAATCCCAGTAAGAGCCGCCTGAAACGTGTTGCTTTAAACATTTACTTTATTTGAGCGACTTGTTTACACCTCTTCTGCTTCAACACTTTCCAATAGGTTTTGTTTTTATTGTTGGGTATGTATATAATAATAGACATGTTATTTTCAGACCAGAGTCCATAGAAATAGCATTACAAATACATAACAATTACATTACATAAAAAGATACATCCAAAATCAAAATTTAATTAACAGCGAAAAATCAAATTCAATTTATATCAAAATTAGAATTACTGACAGAATTACCTAAAATTAAAGTATGTTAAAATTATAATCACAATAAAAGTCAATGTTCAGAATTAACTTAATAAAAAAACTTAAATCAATATACAAAATTACAATTAAAAGGACACAATTTTTAATAACACAAAAAAAAATGACTTTAAGCTACTCAGTCCACGTAACTGGATGAAGCTCGATGCGTCGATATCCCGTGCCTCATTGTCTGTCCATCCAGGCGGCTATCACAGAAATCAGGCTTTTGAAACAGTCAATCAAAACTGCTTTATGGTTTTTACCCGTTTGCAGTTAGTAGACATTTTTACAACTCAGTTAAACTCCAATGAGCTATGATATTTGAACAACACTAGTCTTGCCAGCAGCGCGGTGCTCCTAATAGATTTTTATTTTATTTCGTTGCAGTTACGAGAGCCAATTAGTTTTGTGCAAGCGCATCAAGAATACTCATTACTCGTCTCCTAAATGAATTTTAATCACAAATTCTTGAAAACCGTTTGGTACATTTCACTTTAGCGTTCAATCTACCATTTCATTTCAGCTTTTACCAATAAAAACCAAAGCAATAAATTATTTTTTATTAACTCAATAGCGACAGTATACTGTCTCGTCTCTTCGCTAAATGAACAGGGAATTTAGCTCGGATTGTTGCTAAACATGGCCATTTTGTGTAAAAAAAATACTTTTTCAAGTTTTTAGCGTGCAGCGTGGTCATTCAAGATATACTCTCGTACGTCCACCGTGCCGGGAAATTTAACTTAAAAATTATTCCAGGCGCAGCTTAAAATTCCAGCTTCGTATTTTCGTGTGTTGCCACTTCATAAAAGTGGTGTTTTACAAAGGAATTGTGTCAGTGGGAAACACGAATGATGAAAGGCAAGGCTTGGAAGCTCATGTTACAGAGCAATGTGTTAACTCTCAGAGATATATACAGATTACTTCGGTCATTGCATTCAATGTAGGCTTAAGGCTAATATATGGTTATTAACTTGTTATCATTAAATTTGCATAAATTGTCACATCGCTTATAATAATAGAATATATTTAGTACCGGCCTAACATTACTGTAACAGCTGATACGGTGGACGTCAGGGACATTAACCACATTATTTTATTACTTTTTCGTAAGACTACAAAGCAGAAATACACTGTAAACAGATAGATAACAAGTCATGATACTAGTAAATAAAACGGTGGTGGTGGTGGTAATAAAATGACTTTTATTTTATACTTCTACATTATGAACTTTAGTCAGAGGAAAAATGTCAAAATGTCTATCAGAAACAAAAAGACAGTTTCAGACCATCACGTATTTCACACGTTACGACTGTTACATAAATAGGACTGTTACATAAGTAGGCTTCATCAACAAAGGACTGATAATAATATGCTCACGTTAGGTGTTGCGGGACTCGTCGCGACAAACTCACAGGCGCCTCGTTTGCTGTGTCTACTCGTTTGCGCCTTGTCTACGTGACGGGAAATAGGCCGCGAGCTGCACGTAATTTGAACCAAAATACAACAACTAGGCATAGTACAAACGAGCAGTCATTAAGCACTTACGTCATGACTTTAGGCTGGTGTATCAGTGTGCTCTCAGAAATTCAAAAATTGGTTTTAAGAACTGCACAATTTTAAAATAACGTTCAAATTTCAAACAAGCTAATGAACTTTTAAATCTTCGCCACCTCAATCCAATAAATTTTATTTACACAAAATTAAACAGATATGTTTTAAAGCCCCGACGTTGTTAGCATTGTATTGTTAGTTGAGGATCAACAAGCCAAATCGTACATTTTTATTTACCTGTTCGCTTGATCTCACAATCCCGCAGACGAGGGATTGATTTGTTCCTTAAGGATTTCGTCCTTGTCTCGTGCTTGCAAGGCGAAGTTATCTGTCGGCTTAGATGTGGCTACCTAAGGGGTGAATTTTTATCCGGCCCTCTTAGTATTCCAAGGCTGTAGGCTTATAATTCGCTTGAGGGTAAGACCGCAAAGGGTAGGCGACAGAGAGGCGCCCGCACGTCTGAAGGGGCTTCCTCTGGGCTCGCGCTGTCATTCCTTGTAAAATAGTCAACCGTGAGGGGAGACAAAGGAAAACCTTATATAACTATAATGTAATTACATTTTAAGAAGATTACCTACTGTGTTTCGGAAATCGGTTCTCACTCTAACGAAAAATTACCTGTTTTAGATAAACAACTATAACATTTTATAGATGCCGTAAGTCTTTGATTTTAGTACGTACTTACTCGTACTTACTTTTCTTTTACGTTTAAAGATAAAAATCTTTGGCCATAGCATCGTGGTCATAACTTGACTGCGTAAAAAATGTTAAATCTTTCAGATACGAAGATTTCACAGCGGTGCGGTAACAAAAATCTGACCGACTGCGACACAAAAACGATCGTAACTTTAAAAAGTACATTACATTAAAATTGCTGAAATTTTATTTATAAAGTATAGCTATAAGTTTGCACAAGCTCAATTGGCTGAGTCACCGTCGCGAGTGTAGTTTTGGGTATAATAAATGTTTTACAAGATAAATTTAACTTGCAACATTAGCACCCTCTGCTTCGACACAGCGATTACACAGCGAGTGCAATTTTTCACTGTTGGGCACCCCTGCTGGTGCGGCACAATTTATGACGCGAAGAATGATTTTTCAACATCCGTAAGTTAGATTTATATTTAACAGCCGAAAAGAGCCTGAGCTAAATCACCGATAAGGGGAATATAAAAACGCTGAGTCAATTGGGTTTCGCTGTGTATGGCACAAGTTTACGAAATGCGACGTCGCGCCCCGGAAAAATATACATTTATCTGTAACTGTTCACTATTTTAATATTGCTTTTTATTACTGTAGTTTGCTGTTATTGGCTAACTTTTTATATATTCTCAGCTTTGAGTTAGCAAAATATTGTAGTGATTCTGGCTGTTGGGAAAATCCATGTCAAAATTAATCAAGTTTTAAATCATCACTCAAATAAAATGTGCTTAAGAGCTCATTTTTTGTAGCACTTTGTTACCGTACAGAAATATTTAGCAATTTGATAAAATTGTTTCGATACAACTCAACATAGAGCATGGTATCCACACGCAGCCAATTAATTGAACCGAGAGTGGGATAAATGTAAGGTAATTTATTACAATTCGCGCCAAACGACCGACCCATTACATTTAAAATATAGCACGTTCACACTTCCTATAAAATCGTTGAATCTTAAAATCAATATATCGATACAAGTGAATAGTAAAATTACCCATGAGTAGGTTAATACGTAAGGTAAGGTATCTAAGACGTAATTAGAAGCGTTATGAAATCTTTTCAAACGTAAGTATCTCTAAATATATATTTCATTTCAATGTTATATTTCGATGATTACGAATACAGCAACCGCACACAAAGTAGGATTGTGTTAACAACCGAATTTGCGGAAACTCAAGATCTATCCAATCTTCTGGCATAATTAAATTTCAAGGAAACGTATTTAACACTGCGAGGGCTTAAGATTTCTTCGTAATCATTGAATAAATAAAAATTATTAACATTTTACTTCGGTAAAAATTTCCCTTTATAATTAATTAGTTATAAGAGTTTTGTTTTGACAAGGAAAGCATTCAAGCTTCAAACATGCAGAAATAATTTCAGATCTACCATAACGTTACCTCCACTATGTTTTGACATATCTGGATTGTTCCGCATATCGTCCTAAGCAAACAAATCAATTGTCTATTTAACATATCTGGGGCAAATCGAGGATGTGCCGGGCACAAGTCTGGACCTCTCAAATTGAGGGCATGCACACGACGCCGCGACACTCCAGAGTGCCACTCAGTGCGATTTATGATGATGTATTGCAAACTGATGGGGCTATAGTAAGGACAATATGATTAACGGGAACTAAAGGCCAATTTATTAATGTGGTTGGTATTTAAATTACCAATATAGGACAATACGTGTATTATGTTAGATGTTATTTAAAGGATTTGAGGTTTAATGACATACATAACCATGTCATCGAAGATATTAAATAAAATCTAATTTTAATTCTTCTATAGGATGCATTCTGGTGAGTGTGCAAGGGAATTGCATGAAATAATTCCCCAATCTCCGTTCCACCATCGGACGACCCGTCGTACGGCGTCTATCCACCTTCACGTTGTTAACACCACTACGATCCGGACGAAGCGTTTCACTTCCTCTTTTATAACCGCGTACGCCGAGGGACTGGAACAATTTGCCAGCGGTGGTGTTTCCGTCACACAACAATTTGGGTGTCTTTAAGGCTAGAGTGAATAGGCTCTTAATAAACTAACGCGCTTTACCATCAACGACCGCATCACTGCGTACCATCAGGCGGGACTACGGTCAAGCCCTAGTTTATAAACGATAAAAAAAAACTGTTAACCTGAAATGGCTTTGAATTAGTCTTCGGAAGAACTCAACGTTACGGTGTGACAAGACGTGTTCAGAAATCTAAACGTTTACAGGATTAACCACACATCAGCCTAAAATATTCCCTCTGCTGGGATATAAGCCTGCTCTCTGTGAGAGGAACTGGATCGTAATCCACCAAGCGCGGGTTTAGTGTGGGTTGGTAGATATCACATACCTTCGATTTTTTTTTTTTTTGTACGACATGCCGGTTTCACTTTTTTTAGGACAGTAGTGCTGGAATAATATACATAACACAATCGCAACTTGTGCAGCAGCAGCAGTATAGTTTAGAAGCAATGGTAACGACTTGGCCACCACTGCTCCTAAACAACACTACGACAGCACTTTTATCAAGGAATTACAGCTGATTACCAGATTACCAATCGAAGGCATACAAACGTTCCTAATTCCTCCTATATCGACACATTTACTTCTAATTGAGAATACTAATATCAACTGCTGGGTATATTGTCTCACAGGAACACTGCCGAGAGAACGTAATTAGCAGTAAATCTAAAAGATTTACTTCTACAATAAATTTTAGCTACGTTACGAGTATGTAATTAGGCGCTTGAGCGTGTGGCGAAATCTAGTCCATAATGCGACCATACACGGCTCATGAATTCGGTCCGTTTTGTGCGAAAGTAGCAAATAGCAATGCTATTGATCGGCTGTTGCAGCAACACATGCCGCCTGATATGTGCCGATAATATGGACACTATAGTCCCTCCATAAACTGCTACTAAGCGGCCGCTCGGAAATATACTATGTTGGTGTACCTAACGCTGCGCTATTGTTTTACGTACTGAATTGTGGTGTTTGCAATATTTATATAGAATATTCTTTAAAATTTTGCTTAGCTTTTTTGAAAGAACGAACATTTGTTTTCCATATTGACTGAATTATCTTATCTACTAGCCCAACCGGCTATAAAAAACCGGTAACTTTAATGTCACCGATTTTTTTTTATCAAAGACTGCGTAGCGTTGTTATTCTTGCGAATATCCTAGAATTATCAAGGTCTTAGATTGAAATCAATTGCATTTTTAGTGCAGTTGATGTATTAAGGACACCTAAAATTTACTGAAACTTCTGTATTAGTCGCACTGTAGGCCATGGGTGTGTTAAACTAAAATGTATCATCATTTCAGCTAAAAGGTGTCCACTGCTGGACATAGGCCTCCCCCAAGCACTTAGCTACTTCCACCGGTTTTGTGCGTCTCACATCCATCGAGTTCGTGCTGCCTTCACAAGGTCTTAGGTCCATGTCCACCTGGTGGCCTTCCAACGCTACGTCTTCCATTACGCTCAAACCCTTCAACCATCTGTTCGGCGAGCAATGTGCCCCTCCCCACTGTCACATCAACAACTTCACTTAAGTTGTCGCCTCAGTGGGCAGGCCAAATTGATTACGTTCTTCTAAACTTAATTCTCGTTTCATAGCTATTCGTGACAGTAATAGACTGATCAGCTAAATTAGGTCAAAACTCGGACGTGATTGTTAGCCTAGTTTTGTTGATAATTAAATATTCTGAATGCAACGATAAACGCTAGACAGTCTACAAAATAGATTCAATGAAAAGTTAAGTTTTATGTTTTTTTTATCGAATTTGGTATAGAAGTTGTGAAGTAACGTTTAATTTTATCGCCAGCTTTAATATTAAAAACTTGCTTAGTTTTGAACGCCAATCAAATATGTGTATAATAAACAGGTTTGATTGAGTTTGGAAGACGGGTAGGTACCTACAAACATAACATATGCAGACATGTACGAAAGATGAATTTGAAGAAAGGTTTTTTTTAAATTGATATCTATTATAATTACTGTACATTATTAGGGTACTTTTGTGCGTGAAGTCGTCCGCTTGAAATTTCTTTTACCACCGACTCACCCCTTCGCATTGAATGTGCATCGCCTGCCTGCAGTATTAGGTACTTCATTTTCACTTAGCGAAAATATTTTTTCTAATTGAACTGATTGTTCTAAAGATCAGCGAGTTCTAATAAACGAACTCTTCGGCTTTATTAATGATATTTTTTGAAGGTCCCTCCAACTGACATCAACCGATTAAACCCACTACTTATAAATATACAATTTGAAGAGATTTTTATATAGTCGTTTGTCTATCTATTGTTAGACAAATTTTATTTAATTGCTTCTTCAATAGATCCATTGCTTTTCATCGGCCATGATCGAGGTTAAGAACTGATTAAGCAATAGATAATGAAATGTGAGAATAGATGTAATATTTAAAAGAAAACCATTATTTTTAAATTTCTTTTGGAGCATTAGTCACACTTCAACAAAATCTTCAACAGACTTCAACTTCCGAGAAAAAGGTTAAATGTGTAAATAACTTGTAGATACTTCCCTAAACGTAGTTGTCTACTTATCTTATTTAGTGTGTTTGCCGAAACCCGCTTCAACCAGTAAAACATTGCTTCGTAAGTGCTCGTGTCGCTAACTTTACAGTCTTCGGCATCTTCAGGATATAAGGCATACAGACGCATGGTGGGTCAGAGCTAAGTCTAAAGGCAAACATCTTATTTTTATATATATTTTTGTATATTCTTTATCATTTTATACATACTGGGCTATTTTTAATTGCCTAGCTTACTCTACAAACGCGATGGTATCATTATCTAAATATGATAAAATACTCTTTTTTTATATGGAGTCATAGACCGCCTTGTGGAAACATTACATCCCGTAAAAAATATAAATATCAATCCATGATCTACATAAGAAAACAGTTATTGTCAACTCATACTTCAAATACCTAAGAGCAGTCGTTGACTTTAAAATGCAAACTGATTTAAAAATCTCAATAATTACGGTATCTACATATAAAAAAACAATCGTTTTATGGATCCTGATACCTTTAACTCGTAGAAATAGCTTTCTACCTTTCTTTTATCCTGATGCCTTTAACTCGTAGAAAGCTATACGGTATCAGGATTCATAAAACGACTGTTTTTTTTATATGTAGATACCGTAATTATTGGGATTTTTAAATCAGTTTGCATTTTAAGGTCAACGACTGCTCTTAGCCTGCCTTAGTGCCTTACTGTGTTAACTCAGAATCATTTCTATGTACCTAATGTTTGCTAAAAGGAACATATCAGGGACCCTAGTCTGCCATTACAATCATCATATCAGCTTTAATCCCAGTCGCATCCGAAGCTTTTTCAGCTTTGGAGTCTGGGGTCCGCTTTACCAGTCTAACGGCTGATCTTGGCTAAACTTCAATATTTTCCGTGAAGCGACTGCCGTCTGACCTCCACAACCCGAAGGAGATATCGAAGCATTGCAGTTAGACCAATTGTTGGACCTTTGAGGGCTCCAGCAACCCGTAACGGCTGCCTCTAGATGTTCGTATGGCAACCGGGACCAACGGCTTAACGTGCTTTCCGAGGCACGACCAGACCAGTGCAAATATTCATATTCATGCATACAAATATTTGCACTACGCGGGGATCGAAACCGCGCCTCCTTGCGCAGCGGCCGCGATCTCTACCGCTACGCCATTACAATAGTATCAAAATAGTGGATCAGTGATCTCATAATGATCGATTTCGACATGTTTCGTAATCTTCTAACAAAATTGCGTCATTATGACTTTCCAGTAGTCAATCACTGACACTCCACTCCATATTAATAAATGTTCAAACTGAGTAATAGTTTATAATATTTCTATTGATGGGTTTTATAATAATGGCAATACGGCAATGTCATTCATTCTATGCCCATTCCATTACGAGACGACTGACATAATTGATAGATTTTTATGAGTTTAACAGACTACGAACTTTTAAGCACAAAGACAATGAAATGACAACAGAATCGTGTTGGAATGACTATAGCAGATGAAAAGAACAGACTATGGCCCCTGCTAGCTACCTCTGAATGCAATCGTTAAAGGTTGTCTTTGAAACTAATAAAGCAATACCAAACTAAGGTACAATCTGTCAGTAGTGGTGGCCTAGTGGTTAAAAAACACCATCCTCTCAAGTATGAGTGTGCGGGTTCGATTCCAGGTCAGGCAACTACCAATGTAACTTTTCTAAAGTTATATGTACTTTCTAAGTATATCTTGGACACCAATGACTGAAGGTGAAGGAAAACATCTTGAGGAAACCTGAACTTTAAGTCTGAAATCGCCAACCCGCATTGAGCAAGCGTGGTGATTATGCTCAATCCTTCTCTGTATGAGAGGAGACCTGTGCCCAGCAGTGGGACGATAAAAGGTTGATGATGAAACTAAGGTACCAGTTCCAGCATTACTTCGATTCACTGCTTTCGTGAATCGAGCTTTTTATAATAAAAACGAAAATGCAAATAGAACGTGCAATTCAATGATAACACAGTACCGGTAAACAGTTGGGTTTTCATAGTCAATTTTCATTCCATTGCATTTTCCAATTTCGTTGTAAATATGGTATAGCAGTAATTGAATACAATGGTCATCCGTGCTTTGTTTCCAGGAAAGTGCAAAAGTACAATCTTTTTGAAATTATACCTATATAGCTGTTACTGTATGTACAGTGATCCAGTAAAAATGGTGTTATAACAAATAGTTATCGTATTTTAAGTGACATGTTACAGCACCTAATCACAGGACCACCTTTTGGTTGTCTTGGGTTAGGTACAATATCATACATAAAGACTTTATATACTATGTATGTAGGTATGTGCTATAGGGAGGGTTTGGTTTCCAGTGATGACTTATGGAATTGAGACGTGGTCGCTAACAACGGGACTTATAAGAAGGCTCAAGGTCACTCAAAGGGCAATGGAGAGGGCTATGCTTGGGGTTTCACTGCGTGATCGAATCAAGAATGAGGAGATCCGCGGAAGAACGAGAGTAACCGACATAGCCCGAAGAATTGCAACACTAAAGTGGCAGTGGGCTGGGCACATTGCCTGTTGGACTGATGCCCGATGGGGCCGACGGATTCTCGAGTGGAGACCACGCACCAGAAGACGCAGAATGGGGAGGCCCCCGACAAGGTGGACCGACGACCTGGTGAAGGTCGCGTATAACCGCTGGATACGGGAGGCGCAGGACCGGTCGTCGTAGAGATCTTTGAGGGAGGCCTATGTCCAGCAATGGACGTCTTTCGGCTGAAATGATGATGATGATGTGAAAATTTCAACTGTTTAGCTGGGACATGACGTTACTGACGTAGGTATACAAAAAAAAGCCTTGGGGGAGGCCTATGTCCAGCAATGGACGTATTTCGGCTGAAATAATGATGATGACTTAGTCCTTCAAGTGATCCATTGTGCGTGAGCCACTACTACCTAGGTAATACGGGCTCTTTTAAAACTATGAACTAACTCCCGCGCAACTAACTAACCACGAAGTAAGGTATGCATAACTTTCAGAAAACGTTTTCCATTTACATACATGTAAGGTAGATACCGGGTAGATTGACGTATCCAATACGACATTTGCTGAAATTCGATTCTCACCTCACGTAGCCATAACTTTAACAGTTGAAGTCATAAAATAGAAACCGTAGGTAAGAGGATAAAGCCGGGAGAGGGGGCCGCCTCATAAAATTTTGCATGTTCCGTAGATCGCGCGCCTGCTCAAGTAGAAAATTTCACTCGTATAAGCCCCGCACGATGATATTGCGATGGAACCTTGTCACAATAACAGCTTTGTGACGTCATCTGTCACACAAAAGGACAGCTAGCAAAAGAATGTTTAACGTAAAATTAATATTAGGGTTAAGGGTTTATTTCTATTTTATAATTTTATTATACATACACTCTTTATACCTACTCACCCATATTCTGACAAATAAACTTTCATTATTAAAATTTTCAAGGAAATAATTCTTGTAGACGTAAAAAAATATACTTATTCGTATATCTTTCTTACATGTATACTAATTTTTTCTAACTACATTTCTGTTAATTTGCGAGCGGGAATTGAATCAGAGTCCACTGTGTAGCAGTCATGTGTTAATTACTACCTACATCTATCAGATCAATACATAGTAGAAAACAAAGTCGCTTTCGCTGTATGTCCGTATGTATGCTTAGATCTTTAAAACTACGCAACGGATTTTGACGCGGTTTTTTTTAATGGATAGAGTGATTCTTAAGGAAGGTTTGTATGTATAATAAATGCATAATATAGTAGAGAAACACTGAGAAATCTAAAAAGCGCGATAAAACCGAACTCCACGCGGGCGAAGCCGCGGGCGGAAAGCTTTACAAATAAAACCAGGATAGTATGTAAAAAAATGTTTATATAATATAATTCAATATAATCTTACCCTATTTATTCAATTCCACTCATATAGTCTTCCGAATCAGAACTGCTTTATGTGTCTGTCGTTTCCGATTCACTGTCGTCTGCCGTATTTATGACAAATAACTCGTCAGTTATTAGATCTTTATTCCAATATTTCCTCTTCAATCCGTTTAACATGATTGATTGAGTTATTGACGCCAACGCCTCCAACGTCAGACCTTCAATGCGACTTTCCAACTGCTCCACATTCTTTTCTGAGATCCTCATCTTTACCAGGTTCCAGATGTACTCAATGGGGTTGAGGTCGCCGTTGTAGGGTGGTAATCTAACGACCTCATGGCCATTGCCAGCTAATAAATTGTCAATTTTGTAATTTTTCGGCGGTCTGTGCCGTTTCATTAATAAATACAGTTCAGGTTTTGTACTGTTGTTAGGAAAGTCGATGTTGTGAGCTTGTAGTCACTCAACCATCAACTGTTTTTATTGTTCATACTTGGTGGCCTATTCTCTTCCCTACTATGATAAGGGGCGTTGTCCATCACGATTATGGATTTGCGTGGTAATTTGAGTACTAATTTTTCTGTAAGTAAGCCACTTGGTGAAATTCTCAGCATTCATTTGATCATGGTAATCCCCCGTTTTAGTGTCTGCTTTAAACATTAAAAGGGCATTGTCAAATGTCAACAAATCTGCTTTCACTTCCCGCGTGAACTATAATCCATCGTCGGCCAGGGCTGTCGTTCCGTCTCACTCCGACATCGGTTGCTGTTTGCCAACATTTTTTTATCGTGTAGTGTGCGTGTATCCATGTTTCGTCGAAATAAATAACGGGTCTTTTGTTATTACAAAGCGAGTCATTTTCTTTCATACGTCGTAAATATTTAGCCCTCCACGCTTGAATTTGGGGTCTTTCAATTATAGCCAGTCTTTTTGGTAGCATCATTTAAATTGGTAGCCTAAATCACATTTAATTATTTTTCTTAATGTAGTTTCACTACCAGTATAATTAAGGTCTACTTTGAAGCCGCCAAGACTTTGCGCATTGTGGGTATTTCTCTCCTCACCGTATACATTGAATGTAATACTTCTTAAAGCTGTTTAGGAAAATCCGTCGAAATATTCCTTCTTTTGTCGTTTTCCTTTAGTAGGAGTTCTCATTTTGCTGGCTGTTGCTGGCTCATGCCCTCGTCGCAATTTCGTCAAAGCATTTTTTGCAACGCCCGTGGTACACATGCCACACGCTCCGTGACTTTCGTAGAATTTTTCCAAATATTTTTAATAACTATTAGCAGTTGCTTCGGTATTAAAATTTCCTCAGTAGTGTCCGAAGCACTTTTTAAAGCACGGTTTATAATTTCAAGAACTAACTTACAGTCCTCTTTCTCTTTAACAAAATAATTGTCCACTTTAATTATAATTTCACGAGCACGACTGTTAATTAATTTCTTACTCATTTTAACGAGTAACAAAACAAAACTAAACAACAAAACTCAAAAACAACAATAAAACAGGATAACAAAAACAAAAAGCTAACAAAAATATTCGATGTGCGTAAGTGGGTAAGCGCGGACTGAACATGCGAACGGTACCGACGGTGCGAGTTCGGCTACGTCATCAAGATGGCCGCCAGTCGCAATATCATCGTGCGGGGCTTATACACGCCAGTACGCAACATTTACGACTTTTTCATGACGTTATACAAGACTAGCTGCTTGGTGCTTGCACAGACAACTATAAAATCTCACGCTTTCACGACTTTTCTGTTCTTCAAATAAGAATTACCTGAGAGCGAAAAACTTGTAGTTTGAAAGAGATGCTATCGTGAAATATTTCCCTCTGGTCGCATTAATTTTGCAACGGCTCGCGCGCCCGCCGCTTTGCAGCAATATCGGAAAACATTACGAATTTCATTTCCAAATTGAAAGTGTCTGTTTAATTCGTTCTATTTCTTAACGATCCTTGTATTCTGTTAGGTTGACAACGTTGAATTTATCTGTCTATAACAGTTATTGGAGGAAAAAGAGAAATGAAACTCTCGTCTCTGTTGAAATGAACTCGAATGGGCCGAGAGCCCCGCAGGGGGCGGGGTTCGGGAGATAAATCTCGGACAACGACATCGACAGCGGTGCGCTTGCCAACGCACCAGCAGCGCAACACCACATTAGGGACCAAACTAATGTCTGCTGATATAATACCCCACCCCAGGAAGAACGACGCATCTCCGCGACGAATGTACTTATGTACTTACAAATGTACGTCTTTATGCTTAAACGACATCGTTCGTAACTCGTAACTCGTAAGATATCTTGCTGGATGTCGGTATGTCATACTACGTCTTTAACCTCGAGAGCGTTATGATGATTGATATGAGCCATCGTTCGGGAAATTTCTCTCAATATACCTAAGTAATATTGTTACGTTAATGCTGTACATTAACGTACCTAACATATACTTACTTATTCCTTTTTCTTTAAATCAATAATCATGATCGTACGTGTTTAGCAAGAAGTAATGTACTAGCCAGGGAATTATTTTATTAGCCTCAATGTCTACTTATATGTATGTACAGAAGACCACGACCTCGCGTAGCAAACCTCGTAGCGCGTAGCCGTGTAAACTTCGTTAATACGCATTTTTGATATCCAAAATATTTCTAGCATAATATAGACAAACCAAATTCACGTGAACCGGGTACGTAGTGATCAATAATTCCAAATGATGGTGCACAACAGTGATATATTTGGGTTAGCGGTAGTAAAGACCAATAGGTACTATTGATCGCCGATTCGGCAACTCTGACTCGTATTTTAGAGCAAACTGTAGTTGTATAAGCGGTCGTTCTATCAGCATCAGTGCCATTTATCGTGCAGTCGGTTTGTGGCGCCTTTACTCGGTTAACACGCTGGATAACGTGACATGACACCACTGTGATAGCCACCTAAATTATAACAATGGCTTAGCAATAACATTAATTGTTATGACATGTTACATTGTGTTCGGTAAAGGATTTTATGACGTATCGCAGCTGATAGATTTCGGCTGCAATAATGGGTGGCTCTTTTTAGGGTACTTACCTCGATCTGTCAGGGACTTGATTAGTCGTGGTTCCCGAGTGTTACGTATAGGTACAACCCCGAAACACGTGTCCAGCATTTTTAAGTAAAGAATCTATGTACATACAACATTTCAAAAATATGTAATTAAAAACCACAAAGTTATGAGCCTGTTATCTTACTTGGTTGTCCCAACAAAAATATGTTCAACGCACCGCTTGCCCGCCCGCGCCTACGGCGGTGTGGCGCAGGGCGGCCTGTATATCTATGTGCACGTACCTAGTACTATGATCCATCAGAAGCTGAGTTGTGCGCTCGGTAACCACACTGCAACAATTTCTAAATATATTTGGAAAAAATATAACAAGGTGTAAAAAATTATTGCAATCGTTTCAGTTGCTTATTCTGAATAAACTATATTCAGGTTTCTTATAAATAAAAATAACGTTTTATTTAAATCTGTGACAGCTGTCGTTATGAGCAATTAGGGGACCAAAAGTCTTACAACTGCAATAACAACCACCAAGATCCCTCAAAATTACGGCTATAATTGGATCGCGTAAGCAAGATGACACTCATAAAATTCCTAAATTCTGCAGTAATCACCAAGCTGTGGAGTAATAAAGATTGGTTTTGCCGTTGATCATTTCTGGTACCGCGACCATTCCATAGGGCCTGACTCCCCACACCTCCTAAATTTACGTAGTTTTCTTTAACTCGTGAAAAATATTCAGCTAATTCCTTTTCACCAAATCAATAAGCTATCATTTTCCATCCTGCCATTTGGCTCCCTGTGCATTTTTGTATTTAATACTAGCTTTCCGCCCGCGGCTTCGCCCTCGTGTAATTCAGGTACATCGCGCTTTTTAGATCTGCTTCGGGAATATCAATTTTTTAAATAAAAGGTAGCCTATATTCTATCTCAGGGTCTAAAGATTGTCTTTGCCAAATTTCATCAAAATCGGTTGAGAGGTTTAAGCGGGAAAGCGTAACAGACAGAGAGAGAGAGTTACTTTCGCATTTATAATATTAGTATGGATTATTATACAATTCCAATGTAGTGCCTATCAACACGTACGGCATAGTTGATATTTGAAAATATAAGATTATTTTACCATACCAATACTTTTTGAGTAGGCGCCCCTGTTCGTCATTATCATCAGATTATCCTTAGTCAGCTTTGCTAATTGCAGATTTGCTGTTTGGCGCTTAAGGAACTAATCACTGTGAGCATTAACCACCAATTTGCGTAATTAGGTTAGGTAGGAGCGTACTAAAGCTGCTGAATCAGTTGCATTACAAAATAGGAAACCGATTTACGAAACTATATCTAACGTAAAACCAATGCAGCTAATTCCAATAATGTCCGTAGAATACTTGAAAATTATAAGTAGAAAGAGATCGTGATACCATTTCTCATACATTTGGATTATTTAAGTGTCATCATCATCATCATCTCAGCCACATGAAGTCCACTGCTGGACATAGGCCTCCCCCAAGGATTTCTAAAAAGAACGGTTGGACGCGGCCTGCATCCAGCGTTATTTAAGTGTAATAAACTTTAATCTTGCTAATTAAAAAAAAAAAGATTCCGACGAATTGAGAACCTCCTCCTTTTTTTGAAGTCGGTTAAAAATAGCAGACTCCATTGGAATATAATATTACGTTGGTATTTCTCTAAGGCTTAGTCTGAAATGTACAGTCACCAAAAGAGACCAAGGTCATCAGATATGGATAGTTTACTAACAGCCCGTTCATTTAGTGAACGAACCTATCATCATCATCATCATCAGCCCCTACTCGTCCACTGCTGGACGTAGGCATCCTTCATGGCACGCCAACAAGCTCGATCCTGAGCAGTTCTCCGCCAGCCACTACCAGCCACCTTTTTGATGTCGTCGCTCCATCTCGCCCAAGGGCAACGAACCTATAACATTATGAAATTCTTTAGAAAAAAAACACATGTGGTTCCATACTACAATACAACTACGACACGTGTCACACACACACACTACACTATATTGCTACTAAGATGTTCGTGCTGCTCTATAAAGACTACCTAACTTTTATTTCATAGCGCAGGAACAGAATTAGATTTTCTAAAGTGCTATTTTATAATGGCTGAGCTTGCTCATATTTTGTTTGAGTATACAGCCCTGTCTGTACATTTACTTCGTGATGCGGCCACTTTTTGCAACAAAATCTCTCTTTTTTTGTTTGTATATTTGTTTGTTTGTTTGTTCGCGCTAATCTCGGGAACTACTGGTCCGATTTGAAAAATTGTTTTTGCGTTGGATAGCCCATTAATCCAGTAAGGCTTTAGGCTATATAACATCACGCTGCGACCAATAGGAGCGGAGCATAACTAAACCACGCGAACGAAGTCGCTGGCGGCCGCTAGTCCATACTAATATTATAAATGCGAAAGTAACTCTGTCTGTCTGTCTATCGGTCTGTCTGTCTGTCTGTCTGTCTGTTACGCTTTCCCGCTTAAACCTCTCAACCGATTTTGATGAAATTTGGCACAGACAATCTTTAGACCCTGAGAAAGAACATAGGCTACCTTTTATCCCGGAAAAATTTGATGTTCCGTAGGGAAATCTAAAAAGCGCGATATAACCGAACTCAACGCGGGCGAAGCCGCGGGCGGAAAGCTAGTGTTAAATAAAAGACTACATACCTCGGTACCTTTAAAATCTTTACTTCTAAACTCGATTCTCTAAAACATCTTCTTCTTTTTTGGCCTCTGTGGAATAGATACTACAATTTTGCCAATAACACGTGTAACAAGTTATAGAAATTTTTTGAAAATTCACAAGAAATTTCACAATAATGGCGGATTTCGCCAATGACAGCTGTTGAAAAAGACGGCCGCATGAACCGTCTATGAGGGAGGTTTGCGGCAAAGTCATGTTGTGACCACTATGCTGCGATATTTCAATGTTCTTTATGAATTATTTACTGAATGCACTTTTTACTACATAAATCACGCGCTTTCATTTAGTAAACGACACTATAAATAATTTGAAAAGTCCAATGAAAAATGCGCGTGACACTCATCTTAGCTTTCCTGTCAAAAACTCCTCTATGCTTGTGATCAAATCCTTTAAAATGTCAGCGAGAAACGTTACGTGAAGCGAGCTTAGGGTGAGCTGTCAATGGTGACAAACAGGTGACAAAGCCAAGTAGGTACTCGTAATTAGTTGGAATCATAGATTTAGGATTTCCTTGTAGGTACTTCCTAAATCTATGGTTGGAATAGTTACTCATTCCACGCTCACTTCATCTAAGTTTACATAATCCAATTAATAAAGATTCATATTTTCACATAACTTACATACCTACTTGGGTTGTCAATTACCGACAACTAGAATAGCAATGTGATTATATTATTAATCAGCATTATAAGTCCAACTTGTTTTACTTTTTCTAGGCTTGAGACCAGATAAACAATTTAAGCTTTATGTTACGTAAATATCTGAACACTAATGAAGCTGAATTTGTATTTTGTTTGCACATGATGAAAACAGTTGGTGAGAGTTTAGATATTCGCAATAGGTACACAATCCTGCCTACTGCTGGAGATACGTGACGAATTTGGAAGTTATTTCAAGTTTATGTAGGCGTCACTCTGGTACCTACGTGCGTATTGACTGTGATTTATCGTGAAGCTTACTCAAAGTTCACCGCGATTTCTTTGTCACATGGCTTTGGCCATTAGTATCTTAGAAAAGCTTTACAGGTAATGAATCCATAACCATGAAAATAATTAAGAGCTGTTTACAAAATACGGTAAACTTCGAATTTTCTTAAAGATCTATTTAACTTCTTGCCATCACTTTAGCCTCAACAATCCACATTTGCACCAACCAGAAACACGCCGACCATTCCGTGCAATTACCAAGAAGAAAAATGTTTGAAGGTGGAAAGTTTAGAATTAGTCTCACGGAAAACTGGAAAAGTAGTTTTAACTTAAAGCAAACAAACGTCTTTTGTAAGGATCCCGGACAGGCAGCAGATGGCAAATGAAATAAAATGTCCGAGTGATATGTTTGGTCCATACGTCTTCATTTCAATGACCATTCATTTGCGATCGGTGCGGCCGCGCGAGCCTCCGCTAGATTAATGGCGATCCGATTTTCTGCTCTCGGCAGAGCCTATGGGAAAGGAAATGTAAAGAGATATGTAGGGATATACTGTAAATCTAAATCTTAAATAAATAGCTTAGATCAGGTACTTTCAGGTATTTTGCTTTAGAAAGGGAAAAGGGTGTGTTTGATTCATGTACTTACTTATTCTCCATGCACCTATCTACGTACATAAATACTCAGATTACGTGATACTTAACTCGAAACGGTCTCGACAGCCTGGAACACAGGTACAGCGCAGAGTAGCCAGCCTTTCGGTCTTCTATAGGATGCATTCTGGTGAGTGTGCAAGGCAATTGCATGATTTAATTCCCCCATCTCCGTTCCATCGGGACGACCCGTCGTACGGCGACTTTCCACCCTTACGTTGTTGACACCACTACAATCCGGACGAAGCGTTTCGCTTCTTCTTTTATACCGCGTACATCGAGGGACTGGAACAATTTGCCGGCGGCGGTGTTTCCGTCACACTACAATTTGAGTGTATTCAAGGCTAGAGTGAATAGGCTCTTAATAAACTAGCGCGCTTTACCATCAACGATCACATTACTGCTTACCATCAGGCGGGATTGCGGTCAAGCGCTAGTTTATAATTTATAAAAAAAAAAAACTTAAAATTTAATAATAGTGTACAATTACAGACACGAATAAACTTAAAAGTCAAAGTCAAAGTTTTTTTTTTGTACTCACGAATATATGTGTTTCATTACAAAATAATTACCATCATTAATTCAAACGAGGTTCGCTGGCCCAGTCCCTAGGAAACTGTAACTTGGCTGTATTTTAATGTTTTCTTTATTAAAGCTACGGGCCTCGTCTTTTTCAAAATTCATTAAGTCATTAAAGATCACTGATGGTGATAAGATTACCTAACTTTTTACTCTCTTACAAATCTGTTTCCTAATCTGAAGGACGAAAGAAAATAGGTATATTTATTTAACTCAGACGTAATAGGCCCACAGTATAAAAATATCAGATAAAACAAATAAAAAGAGCTCTAAAGTCTAAATATGTATCATCTGGTGCACCTATTAACTATATATTTCTATAATATACTCAAAGTCATTGCAATATTTCATAAATAACTTACAGTAAGTATATCCGTTTTCAACGTCATCAAACAAACATCTACTGCAAAATAAGTTATTCTGCAATTTTTCGCAAAACTTACAAAGTCACCTGTTAATCCTTTTGGCGGAAATAGAATTTCTCAGAAGCAGACACGTCGTAATATTGGAATGTACCTATACAATTCAGACGTTATAGCATTAGCGAAAATTGTTATTTTATTTGTTAACACTATCAATACGGTCGTGTTGTGTTTATATACCTGCAGATTTCTGGAAAAGCTTTTCATATAGATAAGCAATGTGACTTCCCTAATGATTTGATTTGACGACGTCCTCAATAACAGTAAGATATTATGTTTACTAACATAAATAGAAAATAATTTAAATACTTACACACGTCTTGTCACCACCTCAGTCTGCCTATTTCAGCCTCAGAATAGACAGTAATTTTTTTTTTTTATTATTATTACTTTAAATAAATCTCTACACAGAGTAGTTAGCGTCATCTATGAAACGCAGTGTGAACTACACGTCCTGTAGGAACGGTGGGATATTCTCAGTTCCTACTAGTTTCCAACATTCGCCACATTGACACGCTATTGTGAAAAAAAAGGACCCTAAAAAGCTTGAGCGAAGCCAATGTCCAAGTTCAAACTGCAAAGGGTAAAGATTATCTATGAATTCGTTACCATAGAAGCAGCGATTTACAGTACCTACTTTTTAACCAAGGTAATTTAGCCATGAATACTTTGCACCCACGTATTTACCTGTACCTATAGATTTATTCCCGATCAGTAACACCTTATCGACAACATCACTTTTGATGATCGAGTAAAAAACTGTTTAATTTTCTAACAGCGTGGACGAGACTGTTTATTTTTTTGATTACCTATTCCCGATCAAGCAGTACAAATGGAACTTGTTCTTCCCGATCATATACATATACTTAGCTTAGTTCAAGAGTGAATAAGGAAAACAAAATCTCTTTGTCAACACTTGTTCGTTCCTTAACGATAAGGTTGGCACGGCAAGGTGTTACTGATCGTAAACATTCCATTTTTGATTTTCAATATTAGATATCTACATTACCTACTCTTTTTAAAGGCTTTCAAAGGAGAATGAAACACATTCGGCCAGACCTTTCATATTCTTAACACTAACAGCTAAGCCTAAATACATATGGGGTAGTTTAATAAAGCGATATGAAACTTAGATAAAAAAAACTATCTTTTCACACTGTGAATCACCCAAAGGATCTGTAGTTCGTGAGCAAAGAAACGCAATATGATTTTGTAATCCGAACATATTGCAGGCGGCAGGTTTACTAGCAGCTCTGCCGCTCATAGAATGTTGTTTGTTTATGTGAATTCGGTAGCATTGAATAGGAGAGCCGCCCGGCGTGATGTGCAAAATACAAATATGCAGCATGCGGACTGAATGCAACTTTGTATAATACGGGACGTGTGCGGGACCTACATAATCGCAGAAATACTTGTTTTGTATTCATGCATCGCATCTGTTTCTCTTATAACGAACATGACATAAGGTTACCCGGGACACATCAGTGGGGTAGCTATGATGCTATTTCCGGGGTTTGATTAGTAACGCTTGCGCAGATCATACATGCCATCTTCCCAGATCATTCCTGTATATAAGTATATAGGTACTCTTGTATAATCGATGTGCAAAAGCAGGTGTTTAGGTATGTACGGCCGACAGCAGGTCAGATATGTCAAATATTCCCAATCAACCTTGAGCCTTAATGCTTTAGAGATAAAGGTGAAAATGTAATAAGGAAATCTGACAGATTATAATAGCTTGATGTGCTGTCGTCTGTAAGTTCGCTTCCAGAGACTTAAGATTTCAAATAGAAAATGAAAGCGTAATAGAAAATATATTTTAACAACAAACTAAGTTTAAATATAGATAGCTTCCAGCAGTGCACCGCTCTCCAAAGTTTGGATGCGTCAATAAGTCGTGGAAGCTATAACTGCACGGCCCATAGCGCAACCAGTTCACGAGTAATGGCCAAGAAAATGTTCAAACTTATTCACCGAATTCTGTTTCCCGAACAAAACTACTCTCTTTTAAACTTTTATTAAGTTTCGGTAAAATCATGTTAATATTTTTTTTTAATTTTCATATCTTTTGGTTTTTATAACCCTTTCTTTTATTACCCGACTACGACAAGACCAATCGGAAGATTTATGATTTTTCAATCTACGCATGTGCCTCTATATACTAGTACCGCCGCAACTACGTCCGCCGTACTAACTACTAACCTTTAGGATTTTTCGAAATAAAAATGCATTTGTACCTGGCTACATCACCATTGTACCTAGCTGACTTGATTTTTAGGTACCTTCTTCTTTTGTACGTTTTAGATCACTTTTATTTTTCCTTATTCGGGCAAAATTTTTTCCTCATATTAATTCATATGAGGAAAACATTTTGGTTTATCTTCAATAGTTAAAAGCGTAGGAATAAAAAATTAAGTAAGATATTTTATTGAGTTCTTTTTTAAGAAGTCGCAGTTTATTTGGTAGGTAGGTACCTATTTTAAATTTAGTACCTACCCGCCTACCTTACATACTACTTAGGTACATAAGTAAGTATGGACATACCTAGTAGATATGTATGTTTTTCTACGACCATTTGGTAATTTGCTTAATACATAACCATAAGTCATATCTCAATAGTACTCATTCCTGCCAAGCCGTTTCCACACGGGTAAACAGTACTACAATGCAACTTTTTTTATGGCTATGGCATCAAAAAAACAACATATACTAATATGATTATGCCAAGGAGCGCGCGTATTTGCATCACGATTAAACATGGCGTGTTATTAGGCTGTATGGATGAATTGCCTTTGCCATTCATTTGTTGGATTATAAGAACAAAACAACATTGATAAAGATCAACATTGTCGGTTTTTTGTACTTATTACCAGAGATGTACAAAATGGTTTTAAAAAAGCATTTAAATACAAAATGCAAAATACTTTTCAGATTTACTATTTCAAATACAAAATACCAAATAGTTTTGCGTTTTGTATTTGAAATGCTAAATACAAAATAGGTATTTTCAAAATACTTTTTTCAAAATAATATAGTTTCTTATCTATAGATATAATGAATGTCCGTCGTTTTGGTTGCTTTTTTTTTTGGTTCACTTCTTTCCGTACTTCTAAAAGGAAAAGGCAAAGGCATGGTACGCCATACAGTCTGGACTTGAGGAAGTTTATCCTTTTCTATTTTTTTCCTATAAAATATATCTTCTTATCCTGGTTAACTAACCTACCTCCTTTCGTTTACCGCGTGAGCCGACTACATTATGATTTTTAATTCGAGTTTCCTATAAAATATATCTTCTTATCCTGGTTAACTAACCTACCTCCTTTCGTTTACCGCGTGAGCCGACTACATTATGATTTTTAATTCGAGTCAGATAAATGACAACTCCAGTGTTGCAGGTTTTTTGTCCCAAATAAATAGTGATGTGGTAAATCGAGATTTTACACTTAAAACTTAGTCTAGATTGCACTTTTTAATTCAAATTGCGTATATGTATATAAATAAAAATACAGGGTGGACCAAAAGTCAGTTTATATTTGAAATAATGATAAAATAAATAATTTCAGTAGGTAGATTAAAACTGTTTATTGTAACAAAAAACTAATTACGAACGCTATGTTGTGGAAGAATTGGCCGCTGAATCGCAGTGCCACAATCCTGCGTCTGCCCCCCTATAACTGTGAGCTCAACCTAATAGAGTTAGGTGCGTATTCCAGAAGGAAACTCAAGCATTGATCTCTACTTAAACATTACTTAAAACTAGTTTTAACCAATCAAGTGGCTTGAATCGAGACTTAAGTAAAGCTTGAGTTTTGAGTGACGTTCTGTAATACGGACCTTAGTTTGGGCTCAAGCAAAGGAGTACGTCGCCAGGAAAAACAAAACTTGACATCGGAAAATTGGAGAAGTGCATCAATCATGCTATAAAAGTTGAAGATGAAATGTGTCAACTCGACCACATCATGGATGAATGTGCGGATTCATAATTTATAAATGTAACTGATTCTATTCAAGTGATAATCAATAAAAAAGTAACGAATAAAAACGTATAAAATGATTTGTATTCTTTCTTAATTGCTCTGAATCTCTTTAAACATTTTTTCCCCAGCTCTTGTGATAATGTTGTAGTGAGTTTAATATGCTGGTAAGGCCCATATTTCTAAAATCATATTTTTAAATACGGTATGTATTACATATTTACAATAAAAAACCGCTTTGATACCTAATGAAATAATGCATGACTAAACGTAAAAATGTCGTGGCGGCCTAGTGGTTAAAACACCAGCCTCTCAAGTATGAGTGCGCGGGTTCGATTCCAGGTCAGGCAAGTACCAATGTAACTTTTCTAAAGTTATATGTACTTTCTAAGTATATCTTGGACACCAATGACTGATGGTGAAGGAAACCATCTTGATGAAACCTGGACTTTAAGTCTGAAATCGCCAACCCGCATTGAGCAAGCGTGGTGATTACGCTCAATCCTTCTCTGTATGAGAGGAGACCTGTGCCCAGCAGTGGGACGATAAAAGGTTGATGATGAAATGTCTAACAATAAGGTGCACCGAAGACCCTGAAGCCGATGGATGCGGGCAGCACAAGACCGGTCATCGTGGAAAGCCTTGGGGGAGGCCTTTGTTCAGCAGTGGACATCTATAGGCTGAAGAAGAAGAAATGTCTAAGTCTATTGATTGCCGAACATCACTATTGTAGCGAGTCACCTTTATTCATATCAGTGACACTTGCCCTTGTCATTTTTCTGACTCGAATTAAAAATCCCACTATAGGAGGGGTTTGGGGTAAAGTCATGATGTGGCCACTATGCTCCAATATTTCAATATTCTTTATAAATTAGTCACTGTATGCACTTTTTACTGCATAAATCACGCGCTTTTATTTAGTAAACAACACTATAAATAATTTTAAAAGTCCAATTAAAAATGAGTGAGATACTCTGCTTGACTTTCCCGCCAAAAAACCTGACCAAAGACGTAAAAAATGATTTTTTTTCAACTGTCATTGGGGATATCCGCCATTATTGTGAAATCAAATTTTAAAAAAATTTCTATAATTCGTTATACGTGTTATTGGCAAAATTGTGGTAACTATTCCACAGGGGCCATGGATCAAGAGTTGAAGTAGTTTTCAATACTTGATCGTAAAGAAGAAGGAGAAGAAGTTACAAATATGGAATAATGGCAATACAGACGTCATTCGCTCATAAATTTCATTTTGTTTGACTAGTAATATTGGCTAAACTTTATCACAAAGTATTTTGTATTTTGAAATGAATATTTAAAATACAAAATATATCTCGAAAGGTATTTCAAATAAAATACAAAATGCTTTTTACAAAAAGCATTTAAATACAAAATACAAAATAGCTATTTTGTATTTGCATTTTAAATAGAAGTATTTCAAATAAATCGCATCTCTGCTTATTACTTATTTCAAGGTAGTAGACAAATTTTTGTATGGCTCTGTCGTGTCGCAAACAGCTATAGTAATACTCGTGCTGATCTATTGTGATCATTGCTTGACAGTGGCATAAATAACTATTGCGGAGTGAAAAACGCACGCATTTCTCGCTTTGAATGGCTGGTCTACAACAGACTATTAGGCCCTTCCCGCCACAACTAGATTTCGTTTATTGATAAATAAATACATTTTGCTTCTACTCTACTCACTTAGTTGTGCATGAAAAATGTGCAAGAAAACACATATCATTCTTTCTTATACTTAGTGGATACAACAGAAAAGCAAGATTCCAAATCTAACGTAACTATAATAAGATCATACTTTTAGGTACTATCAAGTGCCATGCCGTCAGTGACGGATTAAGACTACTTGATGCCCTAAGCAATCCACGCCTGTGGGCCCCCTATCCGTATGTCAGCTAGAATCGGTCACAATCACAACTTGAATTCCGGTATATTCGAATTGCCGAATGCACTAGCGGACAGCGAATGGGCAAGCGGGAGCGGGTTTATGGCTCTAGGTCGGACTCTATGTCAACTTAAAACACGCGAATTTTCAAATTAGTCTTAGAAACTTTTTTTGGTGTGGTTTTTGGTGACGTGAGAGTGAGACGTGATTCGCGATGCCCTAAGGACGAACATTTTTTGTGCTTCTTCTGGTGCCCCCCAGACGTGATGCCCTAGGCAATTGCTTAATTTGATTAAGGGTTAATCCGTCACTGCATGCCGTATGTAGATAGAACACACGAACTCGCAACGTTTCGCAAGGATGAAGGTTCACGATAGTAAATAGCGGTAATAAATGGGATTATCCTTTCGAAAATTATGTGGGTGGCGTGTTGTGGTAATCCTACTGTTTACAGTGCTATTATATCATGCCCTGTCTGCAATCTGGTACGCTATTTAGTACAGGCACGAAATGTAATATGTATCTAGGTTAACTTAAATATCTATGCATACTTAAATACTTAACTTATGTATTTGTATAAAGCAATGGTGGCACAGTGGTATCGGCATTGATTCGTAAACTTGTTGAAGATTTTCATCATCACCGCCCTCAAAACAGTGAACGGAAACGTGAGGAAACCGGCATGACAATATTAACAAGAGCGGATCCTAGAATAAATTATTCGATAACACTCATCTGTTTTCGAATAATTTATTTCAAAATTAACGTACCACCCGAGTTCATATTCCATGTCCATATTGCGGGTCCACGCGTATGTTAACAACACTGAAACGTGGTCGCTCAGAATGGGTCTCATACAAAGGCTCAAAGTCACACAAAGGGCGATGAAAAGAGGTATGCTCGGAGTTTATCTGCGCGATGGAATCAAAAATGAGGAGATCCGCAGAAGAACCAAAGTCACCGACATAGCTCTTCGAGTAGCTAAAATTAAGTGGCCGTGGGCGGGGCACATTGCTCGTAGAACCGATGGCCGATGGGCCAGTAAGGTTCTGGAGTGACGGCCACGTACCCGAAGACACAGTGTAGGGAAGCCCACAACAAGGTCGATCGATGACCTGGTGAAGGTCGCGAGAAGCCGATGGATCAAGCAGCGCAAGACCGGTCATCATGGAAAATATTGGGGGCGGCCTTTGTCCAATAGCGGACCTCTCTAAGCTGAGAAGAAAAAGAAGAACACATAATGTTCTTCTTTTTCTTCTCAGCCTATAGAGGTCCTATGCCTGTATAGGCCCTGTATAGGGCTATATAGAGGTTATATGCCATAGCATATAATGCTATAATGAAGAACATTATAGCATTATATGCTAAAATGTTCCCATTAGGAACATTATACACTACTTAGGTATCTATGTATTTGTATTAGTATCTATCTCTAGCCACTGTATGATAAACTTACTGTGCTATATAATTTTATATCATTCAAAGATTTAAAACAGCTCGTGAGTTTGGCTATCTTATGAGACAAAATAGCATACAAAACCGTGCACGCTCCTTAACGTTATTGACACTAACAAAATCTATACATTTTAAAGAACTTCTATTCGCGACTTCATCCACGAAAAATTCCGGCCCCCCGACCTACCACGTCGCAAGGCATCCTACAGCCAGTGTGGATAGATGCCCGGCTTGGGTAGAGCAATGCCGTGTGCTCGTGGCGGGGATCTGGACCAGGCCATGGTCTGGAGCGAGAGTGGATGGCAGGACGCCACCTCCTTCTGCGAAGCAGTGGTGCTAACAAAGGAGAAGGCTGGCCGCTTGAGGGAGCGGGAATCCCAGCGCCCTCACGCCTCTAGTCGCCGCAGGAGGCGCCCTGTTCGGGAGACATATTCGACCTCCCGGCCACCGTAGGCGCGAGCTTGCGGGCGGTGAGCAGTGGGCAGTTCGCCGCCCGATAAGGACCTGGCCCGAGTCGACAGCGCGTTGTGTTTCACGCTCGCTTCAAAGAGATATCAGCACATCGTGACAGGGTCCACGAAAACCGATGCCTCCTGGGTCAGGGTTGTTTAAAAAAGAAACCGTGGCCCTGGCGTATAGGCAAGTAAAAAAACACGGGTGGGTTTTAGTCAGTAAAAGTCTGACACGTCCTTCCGCTCCGCCCAGAGCGGGAGAGTTCATTTGATGATTTCCATCCCCAAAAAAAGGCATCCTACAGCCCGCTCTTGTTAATATTGTTACGGGCTAGGGGTACTAAAATACGGTGTACCATTCGATAGGCCATCCTAGGTCTAGCAATGCGTTTTTATATCGTACCTCTACAATACCTAGGTCGCAAGAAATAGGGCTTCAAAGTTACGTACTGCATATCACGCAATATTGAACCTTATGCCATTGACATAAGGTGCATTCGTAACATTGCCCATTTCGTAACACTGTAACTTGTAACCTTATGCCCACGACATAAAGTGCATTCGTAAAAATATGTACCTCATTTTTGCCTAACGTCATTTCTTACTTTCTCGTTGCTTGTCTCCTAATGGTCATAGCGTAATCGTAGCGAAGTATATAAACCATCCTCAAGGATTGAACTAGCAAATGCAAAAAGATTTTCAGATCATCAAACAGTTTTATTAATAGGACCTACCTACACATTAAAGTCGCTTTTCGTGTGTTTATATGGTCGAGTTGTTCTAAATTAAAAAGTAAGTGACGGATCTTAGCAGTCTCATCCATACTAATATTATAAATGCGAAAGTAACTCTGTCTGTCTGTTACGCATTCCCGCTTAAACCTCTCAACCGATTTTGATGAAATTTGGCACAGACAATCTTTAGACCCTGCGAAAGGACATTGAAAAAAAAAATATATTCCCGAGGGAAATCTAGAAAGCGCGATATAACCGAATTCCAAGCGGGCGAAGCCGCGGGCGGAAAACTAATCTTTTTCACTCTATTTCATTAAGGACAGCAGATAACATTTTAGTTTAATCCTGTTAAATTAAAATACTCCATAGACAGTTTAAACGCGATTATAAACACGGCGAAAAAAAATCGCCAAATTACGTTATCAGGGGCGGACTAATTTGACAGGTCTAAACGAACATTTTATCTTTGTCCTTTTCTTAATTAAATAGAAATAGAAAGATGCACTGAACTTAAATTTAATTTAGTTGTGAACAAGGGAATTAGGCCATTATTAAACTTACATGTACCTACAAGAATGAAACCTAAATTTTATATGCCTCAAGGATTTTTTTACGTGATGGTCACAAAATCGTCTACGACGAATCCATTCTTTGCCAGCAGATCACAATAACCTAAAGTACCTACTCGATCAAGACCTCGGAATCAAACCACTGCATTTTAATTGTGTTCAGGACCAGTAGACAAAGGAGGCAGCCGAATGTAGGGCCATTATGGAAATTATCAACGAGCGAAGTATTCAAACTTTTAATCACCTATTGTTATAGTGGTGTAGTGGTACCTACAAACCCCTCATGGAACAACGCGTCATACTGACGTCACACGAATTCTACATCTCGCAATCAGAATTTACCGTGCAATCAGCATATATACAACTTCCCAATTTCAAGCATTGGGCAAGCGCCCACCAGACATAACACCCGTCTGGTTGGTGGATCCTCCCTTTTCTATGAAGGATGAGTGAACTTAACTCTCTGTTCCTCATGCCTCCACACTGGTGACCCCAAGCATGAACGTCAGCGCAACCTTCGTGCAGCAACTTCAGCGTGACATTATCATCACCACTCTTGCAAGCTTTAGCGGCGAGTCACCCAGCCAGCCAGCACCCACGGCTACAACGGGTATCCTGACCACAAACATGCAACGACCGCCCATACCTGGTCATCACGCTCAGCCTCATCAGCAACCTCGGCACAGCACACTGCACTTTCGGCCGGTCAACAAGCAGAGCCCTCTCTCCTGCCCCCTAATCGGCGAACAAATTTTTGTCAAATGATTGCGACTAGTTGGGATCGTTTGGACCGAACGTACCAATGGGCGGTCCGAACGAACCCAACTGATCCCAACTAGTCGCAATCATCTGACAAAAATGTGTTCGCCGATTAGGGGGCTGGTCGACGCAGCAGCCAGCCTCAACCCGGCGCTGTACGGCATCAGACGCACTGGAGTATAACGCAGCGCCACCACCCCGACTCACAGGGGAATCTCCGAAGACAGTTCCGACTCACCGTGAACCTCGCGGCAACCGGTTCCGTCTCACTGGAACCTCAGCTGGCCTGGCAAGCATTGCAAGATACAAGACTCCGCCTACTATCGACCTCCGGTCTCCGAAGGGGAGTGATGTAGCGGTACCTACAAACCCCTCATGGTACAACGCGTCATACTGACGTCACACGAATTCTACATCTCGCAATCAAAGTTTATCATGCAATTAGCATCATGGGCGTAGCCACACTGGGTTATATATAAGGTGCCTAATTAAACAAATAAAAAATATAAGTAATAAAATAAAAACCGTCAAAAGGGGGGGGGGGATAGGTTGACTGGTGACTGCTGCCCCACCCTGAGCCCAAGGCTGGCTACGCCCCTGATTAGCATACATACAACTTCTTAATTTTAAACATTGGGCAAGTGCCCGCCAGACATAACACGCGTCTGGTTGAAGGATCCTCCCTTTCTATGGAGGATGAGTGAACTTTACTCTCTGTTCCTCATGCCTCCACAGTGGTCATAGTACCTAGTAAATACAAATTGAAAATTTAGTGTCTAGTGAATTCAAGTTATAGCCGATATGAACATCACTACAAAAGATACCGCTCTGTGACAGACGGACGGACAGCGGAGCGTTAGTAATGGCACCCTTTGGATACGGAACCCTAAAAATGACACTGATAAAGAAGAGAGCAAACCTTACCAAAACGTTTCGTAAAAAGTCTCGTAACAAATGGGTATCCTTGTGCTAGGGACTTGACCTATCCATCTACGCGTGGGAATGACCTTTATATGTATCATCCGGTTTCTTTTTAACAGACTTATCAAAAGGAGGCGGTTCTCAATTCTTTCAGATTTTTCGGGCATAACTTCACTTTTAGATTGAACTTCATCATTTAGATTGATTTGCAAAATACCTTCTTTTTTGTTTTTAATGGATGATGTATGCTTTTATGGGGGGGTTTTATATTAATTTGATCAACTTTTCTCGGGTTGACAACTCTATTCTTGACTTAACAATAATGAGAATTTCTCCACATAAGTAGTTTATATTGATGGTGTTTTAATAATTTTCTGTCACTGATATTTACATAATGTTAAATTAATTTGCCTCGTGATTAAAACACCAGCCTCTCAAGTATGAGTGTGCGGAGGAAAACATCTTGAGGAAACCTGGACTTTAAGTCTGAAATCGTCAACCCGCATTGAGCAAGCGTGGTGATTACGCTCAATCCTTCTCTGTATGAAAGGAGACCTGTGCCCAGCAGTGGGACGATAAAAAGATTGATGATGAAATTAATTTGTGAGCGGGACAACTAAAAATGTACCTCTTTTTCATTAGCCTATTGAGTGTCCTACTGTTGGTTTTTCTTCCAAGCCTCCCTGTCTCATGTGAACTCTGACCATGTTCGCCTTGCAAATGATATTAGATCGTCGCATCCCGTTCACTTTGGTCTACCTCGACGGTGATGTCCTCCTTCAGGTGTCTAGTGAGTGACGATCTCTGCCCATCTTCCCGGTTGCATTTGTGGGACGTATCCGGCCCAATCCCCATTTTGGCCTGGCTATATTTTCTCCAACATTCACTACTTGAGTTATGGAGCGCACCGCGGTGTTTCTATCTCTATCTGTATACTTAACACCTAATATGCTGCGCCCCATGGTCTGTTAGTTAATCTTCAATTTGGACATCTGTTGATCAGTAATTGATCAACTTTGTAGTAACATTTTGGACTGGTTCTTTGAAAGAACCAATCCAAAAATTCCTGATCTTGTTTGTTTATTAAAGACACTATCTGGCCCAAGTGTACACAAAGACATGACGAACAGCAAGAAACGTAAGGCCATTTTTTTTTTAATTTTATAAACTAGTGCTTGACTGCAATCCCGCCTGGTGGTAAGCAGTGATGCAATCGTTGATTTTGTGCTTGTTCAGATCTTGGAGCATTTCCTTAACTATAAGGTGATTTGAAAAAAATAATACCTACCTGCAAAGTGAAGGTTTGTTTGCCGGTGGCCACTGATATGTAAGCCTCGTGACTGTCACGACTAAGGCAACTGAAAACCTTGTGAACAGCTTTGGTGAGATTGGATCATCTCGTTTGACACTTTCTTTTTTTTTTAACTTTTCACAAATATTATTTTAAAGGATATTACTTTCAACAAACAAAACAAAAGGAAAACTTAAGAAATTAATAGTACAAATGAGCAATAAATTGATTGAGCACTTGGCACCGAGAAAGCTCAATAATGAGGAGAACTCGTAGCCGTCTGTCGATCCAAAAGAGAGTAAGTGTTCCTCGCAGTCTGCCGCTAACTATCCACATTTTTTATATAGTTGTTTTCAGTCTTGACCTCGGTCCATCAAACTACAGTATCACTTGATTAGTTAATTTGCTACGGTAACATTGTCGCGATAACGCGCTCTGTTGTACAGTGAGAGGTCCGACGGAGATCTCAAATGGTCAATATCAGAATTAGCACGCTCGATGTCGACTAGACACTGCATTCCTGTTTTGTCGGTGGATCAGCAACAATGCAAAGGAAAGGGGCTTATCGTTTGCAAGGCCGGTTTCCTGCGCATTCAGTGTACCTATGTGAATATGATTGGATAACTCTGTCGAAAAGGGATTCTTTTTTAAAATTTTGAGACAAGGATCGAACCGAAAATTTATCCTTCAATATGGTCCTCGTTAAGGGAAGGTGATAGAGGGCAAAAAATTATAATGAACATTTAAATAAAACAGGTACATTTTATTGAAAAAAAAATATGTACACAGCAAAACAAATAAATAATCTTATGTTGTATATTAGTCTATAAAACATTAATTTCATTGAAATAAAATACTATACATAACTACATTAAGATTATGTACATAATACCATCTCACAAGGAAGTGCTATCAGACTATAATATAATAAACAATATCCATTTAACATTTAAATACTATGTCGATATTTGGAGTCACATTTATTAGTTAGGAAAAATTTAAGTGGAATCCCTAAATTACGATAAAATACGATAGGTATATAAAACAGTAAGCTATGATAATAATTCTTGATATATTCATCGGACACCCAAAGATCACATAAAGTAATTTTGCACATTGATAAATCTAACAATGACTGTTGATAACAAATTACCTATAAAATGTACTCATGGCATGACCTATTAGATAACATTACCTAGATTTTTTAACTTTCCTTATCTAAAAATTATTGTGATTAAAAAGCATTTTAGAAATGATTTAAAATAATCTCCCTTGTACCACAAATCAAGTAGTTTATTAATTAAGCGACACTTAGAAATATCTTAAATTTATATATTAAAAAAAAAAAACAGAAAAAATGAGATGATGAGATTAATTTCTAAACGTGTGCTAACAAATAATGTCGCTGTGATGTCTTACTATCGATGAAACACAAACGTTCAATGCCATTCATTACATGAAAACTATTTTTGTATAATTATGTAGGCCTACAATAATTCAAGATTAGTTTATTAAAATTGCTTACAAAATGTATAAATAGGTCTGCTGTACTTTTCCTACGACACAACATAGCAATACTTATGAATAGATAAAATCTGACTGCCTCATTATCAAAAATCTTTTCGTATTTCCCATTTAAATAATTGTATCATTTACTATTTCTAAAGTATTAACAAAAGTATAAAATTATTAACGCAAACAAGTAGCACAATGTCAAAATAATATGTACTGTACTTATTAATTATTCAACCGAAACAATGTCGACGCGGTGCGCCGGCACCCGCCAGGCCAGTGTTATTGTCAATTATCTCATCTATAATATCTACATTTTAATATGCTCAATATTTTGACTAGAAATCATGTTATACTTATTATTTTCTAACAAAACACATAAAATTTACAAGATATATAGCATAATTTCTTATCAATTTACAGTTCACTAAAATTGTACAATACATCGATGACAGGTGTGGAATTTCAATAATTTCTTTAATATCGAGAGAAACCTACTTAAAGTATGACCTTCACTTACTCTAATACATATAATGTGAAACAACAATGATTTTAAACCATGATTGCAACACCTAAACAATGCACATTTATAATTTAATATCAAACTGTGATAAATCACTGCGTACCTCGTCAACAGAATGGAAATATAATAATTTGCATATTTTTAGGAACATCTAATGTCTAGAAGGAATTTTGATCCAAAGATGACACGTTTCGAACACAACTTTACGAACCTTATATACAGTGATCCCAATTAAACGATAGGTAATACGGAATGGTATATAATCACTGAACGGTATATTAAATATACATGCTGGAAATAAAACATAAGTCTTTATCGTAATGAATCTCAACAGCATTGTTCTAACTAAAGTCTATAAATTAAATATTGTAAAATTAAATGTCGTTGTGATGTTTTTAAGAGATGAAAAGTAATTTTGGAAATAAACCACTTTATTTGTGTGATTTCTGTTACATCATCCGAAGTAGCCAGTCTCAACTTTTAGATCTCGCGTTATAATATACTTTATATTTTATAATATTTAAATCTACATAACGTCTGAATAAGGCGGACTCTGTACCACATTCCTACACCGAATGAGGGGCGCACTGAGCAGTCAACTTGATACTAACACTCTATTCGACCAGCAAAAAAAAATTGATTGAGATTGTTAGTAAAAATTGAATATTCAGACCGCGCGATTTAGGAGAAGGGCGCTAACAGTGTAAGTCCGAATCGCGCCCATCATCGTGCGCTGCGCAACCTCCCGCCGTCCCCCAGCGTGCCGGCGCCGGGCGCGGCCGCTATCTTCGCCGGATTTTTCTTGTGATGCCTCTCTCTACTCCTCACTTTCTCGGGCTTCCTGGCGCGGCGCGGCACGTCCGTGACGTCATCTTCGTCAGCGTTCGGCACAGCGCCACTCTCCTGTTCGCCCGAGCTCTCGCTCTTCTTGTCGAGTTCCGCCATCGCTTCCTGAATTGCGTTCTCGAGTAAGGTGTTCAGTTTTCTACTCCTGTTGTAGTAAACGGTAATTATTTAGTCATCTCAGTCACGAGGGGGATCCGTATTGTGGATATTAGCAGCCTCATCGCACGACATAAATAAATAGAAATCTCAGGTTGGGTTAATATTACAAATGTGTCGAGCAAAATTAAATCTTTAGACGCACATAAATGATGGCGAGGAGCGAAACTACAACGTCTCATAATAAATAATAAGGGGTAACTTCGGGGGAGTACTATAGATCAACAGTAAGTAATAATAATTAGTAAATGCTAGTCCCTAGCGGTCCTGGTCGCGAGTGGAGTCTCGACTCACTTCCGGTGCTTGGTGCGCGCGGCGTGGTGCTGGTCCAGCCCCTCGGACAGCGTCAGCAGGCGCGCCTGCGGCAGCGCGGCGGCCCCGAGCGCGCCGAACCAGCGCACGGCCCAGCGGGCCCCCTGGAGGCGCGCGCGCAGCTTGCCGGGCCACGACGAGTAGCCCTTGACGGGGCCCCACACCACGTCGCCCACCGCAAACGTGCGCGCGCGCGGCCCTGACGCCGCCCCCGTCTCCTCCGAGCTCTTGGCATCTATCGACCGACCACAGCTGTTAGCGCATCCGCTGCGCGGGGTACGAGAACCTCCACCGAGCTCCCGCCACCGACGAATGATCGCCGTAATAAAAAAGCACGCCCCGCGCGAACATTTCCAATTAGTGCCAACTCGAAAAACTTCGGTTTTCCAGAAATAGCAGCGAGTATTCAGAAAGTTTAACACTTCACAAGTTTATTAGTCGTAGAGTTATTTTAACTTAGGTGAGCGTGGAAAAAATACAACACCTTTTTTTATTTTTAGGTAACAATTATTTCATGGTCTATTACAAATGTATGTATTTTTTCCTGGCACCTGAAAGGAAGGTACGTTGTCGTAGTAAAGAGAATATGTGCTTTACTTACAATGATGAACAGGTGAAATGATGATGGCTTACAATGATGCGTTAGTAATGGAATCCCAATTTTTGTACCAATTTGTTACTTCGAATGTGGTGCAATGGAAAGCGACAGAAAGCCGGGTGAGAACGTTTGAACGCTGCACATCGCTGATTTATTCTGATTAGTTTCCACTACACCCTTTATTAACAGCTGTATCTTGTATTAACCCAACCAAAAGAAAACCAATGACCAATAGGATCGCATTATGTAGAAGCTGAAATATACCACAATACACATCATTAAGACGTATTCGTTGACAAACACTCTACAAACATATACAATTTAGTAAGTCCGCTTGCAGAGAGTCAATCCAAAACCAATACAAGACACAACATTATGGTAAATTTTGAATTTTGTTAGCTGTGACTAAAGCGTGAGATGGTTCTGGACATTTATTAGTACAGAGGCAGTAAACTGATGGCCGCACAATCGATAAAAATGTTAAGAGAACGTAACAAAGATTAAGAGTTTTATGAACAACAAAAAGAAATTACTAACAAAGAATTCATTAGTTACTAATTCGGTCGATTATATTACTTTTATTGCTGCAAACAAAAACGGGGAAATTTATTAAAAAATCAATTTAATTTACTCCAGTTCTTACAAATAAGCTATTAATTTGCTCACATCTACAAATAGGTATTTTACAAATTATTAAGTATGATACAAAAAACTACTTTAAATTTTAGATATCTTATTATCAAGTTGCTGTGAATGAAACAAATGATTTTTTAGGTATATTGAGAACACTGAAACTGACTTATAGAGTTTCCCGCCAATGTGCATATTAAACATTTATAGCAAAGAGTCCAAAGCATAGCATAGAGAAAGATGATATAAAGTAGACTTACCGTCGTCAGAACCCATATTATGTCTATCAAACACTTTCGGCATCGAAGACGAGTCTGAACTCGTGCCCGAAAGAGCGAAATGTCTTGACTGTGTCTTATCTGGAGAACTCATACCCATTGATTCATAATCTGTATCCTTCTGTAATCCATGTACCATGTTATAGTTAGCTCCCCTCATTATTTTGTCAGGCCTGTATGTGGATGGGTCGCCGAAGTCATGCTTTCTCTTATATGTTTGAGGTCTTTCATAATAGTTGGATGTCATCGGTATGGCTTGTTGGTTGTTTATTGGCGAAGAACTCATGTTTTGATTGAAATGCATATCGGTCGATTCGACAGGGTTTTGTGTAAGATTCTGTCGCATCATGGGCGTGTTTGAAATAATGCCTGGAATACAGAAAAACTCGTACATGAACGACATATTATATTTTAGCCTTGTTAAAAAATAGTGGGTACACTTCTAGACTGTCCAGGTAAGTAAATCAGCTATCTGGTCTAATGGAAATCTCAAATGACCCTAATATTGAGATTTCTGAAATATTCACAGCGAATGGGAAAGCATAAAGCTATACCACTGTGATACTCTTGTGTTATTTTGATTACACGAAGGCGTTTGACTTTGTATATAATGCAATCCGTGCTGATAACCGATTAAAACTATAATACATTTTGTTGCCCTTATAGCAGATCTAAAACTTAACGGAGTTACAAATATAAATATTAGTTATTGTGTGAAGTCTTCTAAAATCTGAAGACCCGAAAAGGAATTCCCCAAGGCAGAGACTTGACTCCCGTTTTATTTCACTTTTATAGAGTAGAGCAGAAGGCAGGATCATTAAGAGGGTTGTGTGGTGCAATGGGTAGATCAACTGACTGTCGGTCAGTCTATCTATGATAAAAAAGCAACTTGATTTCCTATAAAATTGTATGGGAAAAGTTTTTCGTGGCTACCAGATTTTCTAGGAACCAAATCTCAGTTGGTCCAATATAGCTGTTTGTTCTTGCATTTTAAATAAGTTATATTTATGAAAATTGCCTATTATTCTAGCCAGTTACATTTTTAAATATGCCTCATAAAGTTAAGGACATCCCTTTCCTGCAGCTACAACGATTAAGGCAGCAAAAAATGTATATTTAAATCGCGGAAATAAATGACGATGTATATCTACAGTAAGGGTCAAAAGTGGAGTACCACTTTTGACACTTATTGTTGTTGAAATAAAGTTCAAAAGTGGTAATGCACTTTTGACCCTTACCTGTAAATTTAACTTACTTTGCGTGTCTGTGTCCGAATTGAAGTCGTTACGTGTCACAGGCCAGGCGTTCTCACGCGATTCTGCCATATCTTGCTCACTGCTAGACACGCATTGCACCATAGCCTGGAAACAATTTTCAAAACATTCACAAACATTCAATTTTTTTTTTTTTTTTTTGTTATATTATTTACTGTAACTAAAAAATGCATCAAAATGTTCGGAGAAAAAATATCTATTTTGTAGAAGAAACCCGTCAGACTAATCTAAATTAAATAAATATTATTTTTGTTTTTATTTTGTTGTGTTTACAGCTTCAAATACAAAAGTAGTACTGAAAAAAAAAAGTACTATTTGGAAGCTTCAGCCGTAATATTTTTCTTGACCGACCGTGTTAATACAATGATAGACTATAGCTATTTCTACCTGTAGGCGAATGTTTCTTTAATTGTGGATTAATAACTTGAAAAAGAAAAATTTATACTTATTTAACCTTAGTAGTTACCTACTACAGCCACAAGCTCTACTATGTTCTACTAACACTTATAAACTTTAAGTCTGTAAATGAGGTAATCGCCATTTTGATGACAATGGCGCCGATTCACTTGTTCACAAACTAAACTAATTCTAAGTTAAGTGCATCTTCTTCTTTATATATCGTTAAGAAAAGGATAGAAGATAACATCTTTGTTTAACCCGCCAGGATTCGCGTCTTAAGAAATTACATCAGCACTTGCGTGTAGAGCATTTTGCTCACGTTTATAAATGTCAATAAATGCAAATTTTACAAAAAAAATATTAATAAAAACATATTTTATCAAATAAAATACACATTATTTATTGTACAAAATATATATTCGAAAACTTAACAATATTAATCATTTTTATTTCAATTAACAGTCATAGGAACTAATTTGGCTGTCTACTAAGGCTTTTAAACTTTAAAAAAATTCTTAACTAAGTAGTAATAACAAATCTTCATTATTATACGCGAGCTTTACACATATCACATAGTGTATAACCATGCTCGGTACATAAAAATTATTGGCAGTAAATGCAGCTCTTTTTGGTCTTGCGATTTTTTCGTCTTGAGCAAACCGTGCAGATACCATTTGGTTTTTCTTCTTCTGAACTCAGATTCTGGTACAAAACGTTTCAGCACTTGCTGAAAAGGATATGAAATATTTTGTAAAGTGCTTCTTTTTTGGATACATATCCAACAGAGGTAGTTGCTTCAAGTAGTCTCTGAGCGTGATGATTATATCCATATTTTCTTTGTAAATGATTTGACTGTTGATTCCGGCTATATCTAGGATCGTGGAAAATAATCTTAGCGGCCATCTACATGCTACTCTTGCAGTCTTGCCACAGAATAGCGCAAACTGGCGAGAACTGCTCGCCAGTGCGCGCCAGTAACTGCAGTTCACTTCTCGGCGAGAAGTGAACCGCATACAGGGGTGGGAGATGGAACAAAACTCAGCTACCAAAAGAACGATGTAGGTACGTAGGTACGAATGATTTTGACAAAATGGCGCGTGTTTTAAATTTCCTCTGAGCAAAATGCTCATAGCGCAAGTGCTCGCGGGTTAATCCTGTCAAATTAACATATTAGGTCCTTGCATATGAAATTGGCGTATTCTCGTACTGGCCCACTTTGATCTCAAATACCTCTTCTTTGGTTTAGAATTCCAAATTCAAATTTATACAGCTATTTGCTCATCAATTTGTGTCTCGAAAACCGTATTTCTTTTGTTCTTTCTCTGCGTTATTGAGTTTGCAAAATGGAAAATTAAAAATTTCGCGTTTTTTACGAATATGAGTTCCGCCATGGCACCAGTACTGCAGAAACGGCTCGAAGAATTAATAATGTGTATGGTAGTGGTGTCGTTAGAGAAAGCACGGTGCGTTTTTGGTTCCAACGTTTTCGTTCTGGAAATTTCAACCTACAGAACAATCCCCGTCGACGGCTGGAGACCAAAGTCGACAATGAAGAATTAAAGGCTATTGTGGAAACGGATCCATCGCAAACTACGTCCGAGTTAGCTGCAGGCTGGGGTGTTAGTGATAAAACTGTTTTAATCCACTTGAAACAAATAATGAAGATACGAAAGCTCGAAAGGTGGGTACCTTTTAAATTGAATGAAGCAATCCGACAAACGCGCGTCGACTGCTGCGTTACATTACTGAATTGGCACAATAATGACGGGATTTTAAATCGAATCATTACCTGTGATGAAAAATGGATACTCTACAACAATAGGAAGCGCACCTCGCAATGGCTGAACCCCGGTGCCCCAAGAGAAAATTGACTAGAAAAAGTTATTGGTCAGCGTTTGGTGAACTAGTACCGGTGTGGTGCACTAACGATTACTGCAGATCTCTACTGTAAGCAAATTCACGTAATGATGGATAAACTAGCCGTTAAACAACCGAGACTGTTCAATCGCACAAGGCCACTGCTGCTTCAGGACAACGCGAGACCACACACTGCACAACAGACTGCTACCAAATTAGAGGAGTTTCAATTAGAATACTTAAGAAATCCACCGTACTCCCCGGACCACCATTACAATAGACCACCATTTTTTTTAGAAATTTGTATAATTTTTTGCCGGAGATAAAATTCAACTCCGATAAGGCAGTCCAAACCGCTTCAAAGATTTTATTGATTCCAGTCCTAATGTTTTTTTTAGAAAAGGCTAATAAATGAACCACCTATGAGATGGCAGAAGTGCATAGATAACAATGGATCATACTTTGATTAAGTAAATATATTATATTAAAAAAAATAAACGACTTTTATTCGTCCCATAAAAAACGCCAATTTCATATGTAAAGACCTAACATTCCATAGACAGTTTAGACGCGATTATAAACATGGCGACATCGATCACTTATACACTAGATTCACAATCAGCGTAAAAAAATGGTTGAACAGAACAAGCGCCCAAGGGTGTTTTTTTAGGGTTCTGTACCTAAAAGGTCAAAAAGGAACCCTCGCTGTCCGTCTGTCCGTCCGTCTGTCACCAGGCTGTATCTCATGAACCGTAAGAACGGCTCATGAGATACAGCCTGGTGACAAACCGGCCAAGTGTGAGTCGGACTCGCACACGGGTCCGTGCTATCTTTAAAAATGGCAAAAAAAATCACGAAAATTTCTACTGTCTCTTGCTAGACAGTAGAAATTTTCAGAGATTATGTATTTCTGTTGCCGCTATACAACAAATATTAAAAATAAAAAGTATGTAATATATAACCGGCCCCTTAAATGTTTTATATTTTTTTCCCATACAACAAACGTGATTTTTTGCCATTTTTAAAGATAGTACGGAACCGTGTGCGAGTCCGACTCACACTTGGCCGGTTTTAGGTCGGGTCGTAAAAATTTAGTGCTGTTTTGTAGCATTTTATAATTCTGACTTTAAGGCATCCGTGTACGGTTGAATTTGGTTTGATATACTACAAAAAAAGTCGTAAAAAATAACGGCTTTTTGTACACCGCTTTGTAATAAGAACTTTATACACTGCACTTACGGTTTTAAATTAATGTATATTTATTTTGACTACTTTAGACTGATTAATACTTGTCGCCATTTTTTATATAGTTTTGTTCGAGACTCGACAGCCTCCGTGGCGTAGCGGTAGCAGACGCGGCCGCTGCGCAAGGTGGCGCGGGTTCGATCCCCGCACAGTGCAAATATTTGTATGCATGAATATGAATATTTGCACTGGTCTGTTCGTGCCTCGGAAAGCACGTTAAGCCGTTGGTCCCGGTTGCCATACGAACATCTAGAGGCAGTCGTTACGGGTTGTTGGAGCCCTCAAAAAGTCCAACAATAGGCTATTTGACAGTATTCAATTATTTGTGATTTTTTGCTTTAACTGCATAAAATGAGGGTTCTTTATATCATTTACAAGAGTTTTAATAAAAAATAATAACAATTATTATATCCAAAACACAAAAATATGTTTGGCTTTTTGTTTCTCGCGCCACACATTGTGAAACGATCCGGATTGGCTAATGTCGCGATGACGTCATACGCGCATCATCGCTTGTTTTCGGCAAACTTATAAACTGTTTTTCGGGGGTTTTTATCGATTTATTTGTACAACCCAGTACAGCACACCACTTGTAAACCATTTTATTAGATAACAACAGCAAATAATAACTAAAAACAAACACCACTGAGAACCGAAAACCGCTTGTGACGTCACTTACCAGGCGCAACGCCATATTGCTGATTATATCGTTTTCGCGGCTTATTTGAATTTTGAATTTTTATTTGCATATTTCTTACGAAATACGTATTTAAAATTAAAAAAAATACTATGGGTGATCTTCTTAACCGCAACCAAGTAATTCAAGATAAAAATTATAAATCTGTCAAATAGCCTATTGGTCTAGCTGCAATGTTTCGATGTCGGCTTCGGGTTGTGGAGGTCAGACGGCAGTCGCTTCACGGAAAATGTCGAAGTTTAGCCATATCAGCAGTTGGACTGGTAAAAGTGGACCCCAGACTCCAAAGCTGAAAAAGGCTTCGGATGCGACTGGGATTAACACTGAGATGATGATGATGATGAGTTTTGTTCGAGACTGTGTATCTAGTGTATGACTTATACACTAGATACAGTCTCGAACAAGATCAATCGATGCATGGCGACCAAAAATACATCAATTTACATCAGGCGCGCGGACTAATTTGACAGGTCTAAACTAACATATTATGTTCTGTCCTTTTCTTAATAAAATAGAAAGAAAAAGATGCACTTAACTTAAAATTTGTTTAGCTTGTGAACAAGGGAATTGGAGCTACTGGTGTCGACGCTAAAAAACATAAAAATCGGGGATTTCGAACATCTAAAATCCGCCACAGGGACATTATTAAATTATTTGTCGATTTCATCCATTGTTCTTGTCAAATAAGTCATCATTCTCCTGCCCTTATCCCAATTTATTTGGGGTCGGCGCAACATGTCTTTTTCTTCCATGCATCCCTATCAGAAACCATCATCTTGTCAAATAAGTAATTGTATTAAAATTATCTAATGTCAAGTTTCGCGCCAATCATGCGGGTTGAGATTTTTAGTTGTCGCAAAATTCACACACAAATAAGATTTAAAATTTGACGAATGGTATTGAAAATGTTATGAACAATATGAAAATGCCCAAATCTTAATGTAATATTGGATACAGGTCGAATAATCCGTATTATTCATTACCATTACTCAAAATCGCCTACCATTATTGTTTATTTAATAATAATGATGTGCGGAAGTGATTATGGCAAACGATGTTTTTATTTTAATTTCAATTGACCCATTTATTAATATGTCGAATGTCAAAATTCGATTTATAGAAATTAAAGTAAAAACATCAGGTCGAGTCAGTTAATCTATACCAATATTTAAAGCTGAAGAGTTTGTTTGTTTGTGCGCGCTAATCTCGGGAACTACTGTTCCGATTTGAAAAATTCTTTTTGCGTTGGATAGCCCATTAATCCAGGAAGGCTTAAGGCTTACATCACGCTGCGACCAATAGGAGCGGAGCATAACTAAACCACTCGAACGAAGTCGCTGGCGGCTGCTAGTGTCTTATAAGTTTCATGTTTATGACAGAAAACAAGATTTTGACATGTGTCAAAATCTTGTCAAGCAGAATCATTAAATCAAAATAAATTTTCATAGAAGTAGATCTTTATGCTCGTCACTGTATAAACCACGATAAAGTTTCTCAGTTGTAAAATTTATGAAGTACCAAACTTGGACTCCTTTCAGGGATGAATTAATAAAATCCTGCCTTAGTGCTTAACTTTGTCATACATACATAGCCAGCAGGCGCGGGCGCTCCATAGAGGCAGATAAGCACTGCATACCCTAATAATTTTCAAAAAAATATATATAATAATTTATACCTAATATAGTACATTAAAATAAGTTATATACTACAAACTTAAAGACTTCTTTAATCAGTTAGTGATAACACTGCCATCTATTGGGGCTAGTGCAAACTACTAACACAAATTACAATGCGGCCCGCGCAACTCGGCTTCGTCGCGACGACCGCGCCACTTAGCGTGGCGGCGTAAGCAGTTACTAAATGTGCCTCCCAAATTCGCGTGTGTGAATAAAATTATTTGATTGTATGTGTAAACTTTTCGTGTGTTGTCTTGCAATTTCATTCAGTTTATAAGCCCAGATAAGCAGTGCCTACATTTTACGCTGCCGAATCAAGAAGTTGACAAAACTAGCACAATTGTTGTTTGTGAAAATACCTTTTTATTTTATCAGCTTATGTTGTTTGGTTATTGGTGTATTTGATAACATAAATATATTGATTGTTTTAAGAAAGATCTGTACTGGTGATGTATGTTTAGATAAATTTAAAACGGTGAATTTTTCAACGTTAACGTTATTATTTTGTTTCCTACCTTTATGTATAAACGCGGTGTTGACATTGTTCAAGAATATTACAGGCGAATTTCTTGAAGTTTACAAATTAGCAAACTTAATAGTTACGATTCCAACGAGTACGAGTGAATCAGTGATAGTAATCATTTTCTAACGCAGACTCATAGATTTGTATAAGATTTTCATTGAAATAGAACTTTTAGTGATTTTAAAACGATCTTCCAATTTTAACGACAAAACGTCGTCGTTAAAATTGGAAGATCGTTTTAAAATTACTAAAAGTTCTATTCAGAGTTAATTATTAAAAAAATATATAGTAAGTATAAAAAACTAAAAAAACATGCTTTTAAAGAATATTTTAAAAAAGTTAAAAATAATTTTTAAAAAAGCGTGAGGCGCTTTGTGCCATAATTTTTGTATATTAAGCGCCTCACGCTTTTTTAAAAATTATTTTTACCTTTTTAGTTTGATATTCTTTAAAAGCATGTTTTTTTTTTAGGTTTTTAAACAATATTTATTTTCAACTTTTTAGTTCGTAGTGTATGTATGCATATCCCAACCAAAATGTCTGTGCACGCCCCTGATAGCCAGCGGTTTAGGCTGTACATTGTTTGTCAATGAATGAATGAAGTGGAATATTACCGAGGAGCTTGCATCCGCGGGCTCGGGAGACTTGGTGGTGGTGTCGGCGTAGTGCGCCTGCGTGGACAGGCAGCGCGCCGCGTACAGCCGCGGGCTGCCCGCCGCCTCCAGCGCGCCCAGCGGGCTGCGGGAACAGAATAATACTATCAAAAACAGTTTACGCAATTTGAGTTTGGAACCTACTTTTTACCTAATTTGAGATCGGGTAAAATTCTATTCCATACTTTAAACTAAACACTCTTCAGTTAGCGTGGATTTTGTCCGAGCAATCAATTAATATTTTTGGGAGTTTTAAATTGGTGATAATTAGAAAATGAATGTTACCTGTGAGTGGTAGTGTCGGGTGGGCTGCCCACGGCGTGCGCGGAGGGCGACTTGCCGCGCTGCTGGTTGAGGCGCGTCTGTGTGGACACAGAGTGTCGCACGTGCGGCGCCAGTGGGAACTCGCCCATAAACTTCATGTACCCGTCCGCCTCTGCCTTTACCGAGCTCTCCATCTGCCCCCGAATGAACTGAACTCCTCGGTGTTTATCCTCCCTTGGTTCTTCCTGAACGTTCTCAGGCGGAGACTCGACGATACCCCTTCCCCTTTGATTCCCCATCGACTTATTAGCCAATAAAATATTCGGATCTATACTTAATCTAGATGCGTTCCCTCCCAAATTAGTCGTCATCGACGACAACTGCGTGTTATGAGAGTTCGAAACGAGAGTAGTCTGCTGTTGCACTATCGTTGTGTTCTGGTGCACGAATGTTGAATTGCCACGGTTACTAGTCGCAGACGACAAGGATGCTTGTTTCGGGGACAGCGGAACCATTAAGGCTTGTCCCATTTGATTGGTCTGTATGAACTCTTGTGTCTGTAAATTACTAGATCTGACCTGGGGGTTATTGAATGTAACATTTGTTGGACTCAAATTAGCAAGCAAAGGACTAAGTTGACCATTGAAGTTCGGACTATTCATCATTACTTGGCTGTTAGGTGATATAAATTGGGCCCCTGGACTATGTTGTGATTGTATTATTTTGCCCTGCTGGTTTTGAGCGCGTAAAACGACGCCACCGTTTGTGCTAGCTGCGAATACACCGGAATTTTGTACAGGGGTCAAAACATTTTGGCCGTTGACTGTTTGTAACTGTAACTGCATAGGCATTCCTGAGGAGTTATCTGGAATGATGGCCGTGCCGTCCGCTGTCATCATCATGCCGCCGAGGTTGGGCACGATGAACTGTTGGAAGGCTGGGAAGTTCGGCACCACGCCGCTAGGGTTGTTTATAAGGTTCACGGGCTGGAGCAAGTTGATTTGTTGTGACGGAGAAGTGTTCGTAATTATTTGTTGGGATCCAAAGTTATTAGTGTTCCCTTGTCCATTCATGACTATATGGGCTGATGTTCCAGATTTTCCTGGCACTATCGTCAACGCTTGCAACATAGGCGTCGGCGAAATGTTATTATTTGGAGATAATTGAAAACCTCGCGGCGAGAACTGAGGACTGGTGTTATGTTGCGGTGAGGAATGATGAACCATAATGTTGTTGGGGTTTTGTTGCGGAGCAGTTATTTGTAAAACGTTAGTAATATTCGACTGATTCTTCTTTTTCTTACTTCGCTTTTTCAAACTTTCTGGCGATAACATAGCCACGCCCTGTACAAAACTTTGTTGATTCTTCATTTCTACTTGTCGAGAGTTGTCATTTGTCTGTCCTGATACAATACCGCCCGCTACTATTTGTGGCATCACATTATTCTGTTGCACGACTTGTCCGTCTAAAGCCATCATAGGCGGCTGGATTACAAATGGAGCTGGCATCGCGTTCACTACCACCGTTGGTTGGTGTTGGTTTACCATGGCTTGCATTCCTCCCACAGCCGGCACGACTTGCGTCACCGATGTTGTCACATTGGTTATGTTGCCCTGCATTGACGACATAGTTGTCGAAGTTTTTGGTGGAGGAGGTGGCATTTGATTACTGGATACCATTATCTGACCAGTCGATGATATCAATATTTGACTAGGCGTTGTTGCTCTTCTATTCAATTGAGATAGCCCCATTGAATGCGTGCCGCTCGTTTCTAATTTCGGACTACCAATAACATTCTGTACCATCTCCATCGGTGATTTAGAGATCATATTCTGTGCAGTTGTTCCAGCTATATGCAATGGATAGCTTGTTGGTAAATTAACTGAATTAATAAAAGGATCTGGTTGATTATTTGGAATGGCATATGTTGTAGCGAGATTGACACTCGGCGGTGGAGGTGGTCTTATGAAATTCGCTTGAGAAGCGTTAATGGATGTAGTGGCTGTGTTAGCTTTTCCGGCTAAGACTGAGGTGACTGTATCCCGAGTAACGGAAAATCCACTCGCCATAGTAGTGACAAAAGTCTGCACATAACAAGCTTGTATTAGCGTGTGAGCTGGGCCTCCGCCCAAGTGTGGCGGGGGGCAGTACCCAGGCATTGTATTTTCTATTCTTCTTCTCGGCTCCAACCTATACAATTCTTGTGATGGTTTTAAACCCGGTTTTACACCAACCATTGATATGTTATCAACTTCCATGAGATTTTTATTCACATTATGATTTGATATGAAATGCATTACTTGAGTTCCTGTCATGGACTGATTATTGCTAGGAGGACCGGGCGAGTTATATTGGTAAACTTGATTGCTGCCAGGTGTTGAAGGGTTACTTAAGTTATCTCTGCAAGAACCAGAGTTTGAATAAGCGGGACTAGGCATTGGGTAGTTGCAATTGGATTGCATTGGCGAGCTGTTGCTGCCATTGCTATGCGGCGTGTCAGTACTACGTGAGCTGTTCGACAACGTCGGCGACGGCTCGGGAGGCTGCAGGGTCTCTGTCATTGACACATTACTAGTGCTCACCGTCGCAGCTTGAATAGGCCCGCAGTTATCATTCACCATAGGACTCCTTTCAATAAACGTTGATGACGTCACCGGGTTGTCTTCAAATGAATGTTTAGGACTAGACGTCGTGGAATTACTCTCCATTTCCATTTTATACATTTGATGTTTCATGTATTTAAGGCGCATTTGGTTGTCAGAATAATCTGGACTATTACTTTTCATAGATACACAACCTTTACAACACTGTTGCACATTGGTATCCCCAGGTTTCTCTGATAAAACGCTACTATCTGGTGTACTAGTAGGAGAATGTGACGGATTTGACACATTGCTCCTGTAAGGATTAGAACATTCGCCTGATTTGGACACAGCATTCATTTTGTCCATTTGGTGTTGTGGGACACAACAATTAGTGGCACTAGAACCTTCGAATCGGTTAGCTTCATATGAAGAATTGATTCCTACTTGTTTAGAGATGGTATTGTTTAACAAAACCGTTTGCTGTGCCAGATATCCACTGGGATCGTCCATAAATGATGGAACACTATTCATTTGTACTTCATCATTCATTCCTTTTGATTCCGGCATCATTCTCATTCCATTGCTTCCATATGAAAGAACTTTGTTCTCAGGGGGATTATTTTTCTTTTTACTGCACTTATTGTTGCCCTTAGCCTTCTTTTTATTGGTATCGGCGACTGGCCACTGCTGGCCCATCATGTTGTAGTGCTGTGGAAGAGGCGGGACGCGAGAGCACATGCCTTGGTTCATTTGCTCATTACTCGAGAAAGAACTGTAAGATGATGAAGAAGAGTCCTCAGATATGCTGATATTAGATTCTTCATAATCATTCTCAGATTTAGTAATTTTTGGACTAGGACTGGTCATACAGTTAGAGGCGCTAGGTTCATTTCGCTTCACTTGCCAAGGAGGCGTCTTTGCAGGATTCGTTTTCATCACAGTACCATTTTGTATTACTAACTGTCCCTGAGGTACATACTGACCATGCCCCTGAGACTTATTTTGGTTAATATTTTCTGCTAATTGTGTTCTATATCCTTTCATAGCCATTTCAATTTGCTTTTGATTTTGTTGTATGAAAATTTGCTGTTGTTCATTAATTTTCTGCATCACTTCGGGCGTTAGGGCTTGATTTAGGCCGCAGAACAGTTGTGATTCTTCTTCTTTGAAGGGATATTTGCTTTGAATATTTTGCTGCACGATGGACATTTCTTTCTTTTCTTCCTTTGCTTCTGCTTCCAGCGCATGTTGAGCTAAGTTCGGATTATTTTTTAAGAAGGTAGCCTGTTTTTGCCCTGTGTTCACACCTATTATTTGCCCGTTCGCGCCTCGTACTGGCATCCCAGGAAGAGGGGAGTTTATAGGCGAGTTAATATTATGCCGTTGTGCAATCTGAGCCTCGAAGTCTTCCAGCTGTTGAGAATGCTGTGATATCCATCCACTATTAACAGTGAGATAATGAGAACTTTTTTGTACATGTGTCTCTTGTTTTATTTCATTATCCTGCGGCTGGGCTGTATTTGGTATATTTTGTTGGACTGGCTGATATGATGGCATGCAATGTTGGGCGTTTGTTGGTCGCTGGGGTCCCATTGCTGTTGAATTTTCTCTGTTAGCTTCAGTTTCCTGTCCCTGTAAAATATTAAATAGAATTTCAAATCAACGTTACTAAATATAAAAACAAAAAATATCTATTATATACAATATGTAAAGAAAACCCTGTCCGACCCATAAGGATAATAAAGGTTAGGTAAACACTTGACCAAATATAATATAAAATTTTTCATAATCATCATAGTAACAATACTAATGAATTTTGAAATAATCCTTTTTTCCAGGGAATTAATTCCAATTTCCCCGAAATTTGGTAATTTTTAAAATAGTGACAACACCGGTATTATTATAAGCGAATAGCGACGCGACCACGTCACAGGTGCCGCGTGCCCTGCCCCCCGCCGCCCGCGGAATGGGGATGCTTACCGCACATGTATTAAGTTACCTCTTTTTGCGAAATAATATTTATTGTTTTAGGGAGATTTTTTCTTTAAGTTTTGCCTGTCTTTGTGGGCATTATTAGAATCAGTTATCGATACCTAACAATACCTTCACGGATCGGACAGGGTTTTCTTTACATATTGTATAAGGTGACCAACTACTACAACTACACATCCAACTCGCCTCCGAGTTGGATGTGTATACTCTGTTTTTTAATCTCGTAGACTAAACTGACATTACGAGTGTTGGCAGTTTATTGCAATTAGGTGCAATAGTGCCGAAACTTGGCGTTCATAAAATCAAGTATCTTTTTTTACATTAAGTTATCCTGAAATAATGTGTAGGTACTTATTAAAAACGTAATAATACAAAATTAATAATGTAAATTTGACATTTGCATGTGTCAATTTAGTCTACGAGATTAAAAAACAGAGTTTAGTTGAAAAAAGAACAGAATTAATGAGCATCAACTGAGGTCGGTATCGGTCGTTTGACCAACATAATTTATTGGCTTAAATTTAAATAAACATTACGTAAAACAGAGCCTATGTTTTTTAAATTTCCTTCCAATTGGTAGGCAAGACACATTATTGCCCCATCTTTTATATCAACTCCTCGCTAATGAGCTCATAATCTAACTCTCCAGTAATTCGAAACATACATAAACATCGACAACACGCGTAATAACAGTAAGGAAAAGCCTCAGATAGGTAATGCTGGCAACAGTTGAACTCTTATGATGGCTATGAATACTTAATATCACACGTACCTTGAACTCGTTGAGTGGTCGTTCCCTATGCACCATCAATTGTGACACGCTAACGTTTGCAGGAAACCCAGCTCGCTTTTTCGTCTTTTTCTTCGGTACGGATACTTCGGATCCCGTTACTGAAAATTATTAAAAAATAAATTAGCTACATCTAAAACTAACCAAACTAAACTTATGTTTAATTGTGTGGTGGAAAAAAATAAACGTTATTATTATCTCCAATGGTTCTAACGAAGGGAAAGAATACACAAAAAGCTTTGGTGAAATTTAATAAGTGCTTGATAAACAGTAGCAGTCTAATAAGAGCACACTATTCGCACACATAAGACAAATGCACTAATCAAATACAACTGTCTTACTTATATGAACGAGCAGTGCTCTAATGTTATTGTCCATTCATTGAAAACACAAAAATCTAATACGTTGATCTTAAACCAATTATCTCATTAGGACTGCAGGAGCAGCGGCGCATATACCGCTGTATAAACTGTCAATACGATCAAACCTTCAGTGCGTTAAATCTGCACAAAGAGATTCACTTGAACATAAGTCAAATAAAAGAGTACAACAAACATTGTACGCAAAGTCATTGAGTGAGGTGAGGTGTAGGAGACAGGCCGGGTGACTTTGCGTTGCTCTCCAGACGACCTAATAATTTAAAACAATATATCTAATAAAAAGTTAGAGCTTCACAAACAAATTGCAGAGTTTGATATTATCGTTTTGATTAAAACAAGAATAACTCTTTGTTAATAAACGATTCTTAAAACAGATGCTTTAAGAGTTTTATATTACTTACTACTTTTTATATTACTATTTAAATAGCCCACAGTTATTTAAACCTATGTAAGACAGCGAGCAAGTCAAATATAATTATTATAATACAGAATATACCGTCTCAGTTGTGCGAGAAATATTTGATTAAGAGCAACAACAATAACAAGCTGAACTGTCAATCCATAAAGCTGACAGCACCTTATTAAAACGGTTTATGACGTCGCAATTTTAATATGTATTATGTAACAACAGGGCGGTATCACGTGACGTATTATGATAGCGTTTATAATACGTTCACGATAGAAAAAGTCAGTCTTAGCCAGCGAAGTTCTCGTAATTCTATAGTGTTTCATAATTAGTTATCAAGCTGAGTATAATACCGTTATCTATTTGCACATTATCTGGCAGATTTGCAATTAAAATACGGGTTGTGCGGCTCTCGGCGAGTCGAGGGTGGTCTCCTCAGCGGCAGGGTGCAGTAGGACGGGGCGCGGCGCCCGGCGGGCCGCAGGGTGGCGCGACTCGTCAGATCAATAGTCGGAGGGGCGCGGGCCCACGCCACCGGCCGTTCTGCACCACCGCCGATTGTTTCAAATTACACCCGCCTTTGTTCCCGCCACTGATCGAGTCGTTCGAGTTTTTGTTTGCTCTAAACGACCGACTTCCTTTACGGTAATTACGCATTCTGCGGCGAGCCGTACAGATTTCCCAATTTACTCCCAATGCAGTTAATAGTGTGATTATGAGAACTTTACTGGACTTTTGTAAACACGCAATTATTTTTATTTTATTCATAGCGCGTTTTGTGTTTCATAGCGGGATCTATAAATAACTTAATAAAGGCAGCTTTCGACAGAGTCGGCCATACAATAACAAATGGTACTCGTGGGGCTAATATTAGTAACGTTGATGAGTATGATTGAGGACTATAAATAACTTTAACAAGACAGTAGAAGCGCATCATCACCAGGCATGTTAAAGTGACACAAATAAAAATATTATAATTATAATAGTATAAACACAGGTGGAGATAAGGCTGTGAATTGCGAAGGGTGTCGGGTGTTCTGCAGGTTGTTACTCCCGGACAGACGGCTGACGAAGTGCAGTTACCCGCTATTCATGCCACACTAAATGCACCCCCGCGCCCCTCCCACTTGCTGCCACTTAACAACAAAGAGACCGCTTCTACCCTCTTTGTTACAAGAAACAACTCCGTCGACGAACAACCACTTTTCAGTGTTAGTTTAGTCCTTTATATAGCTGGTGCCGACGTATAATGACACTGCTTACTTATCTTCCTTGCAAAACTTCATTGTTATTTATATGCATGAATTTAATGAGTTGTTTATAATGTTTAAATAGTGGACTATTTTTTTTTTTATTAGTTATAAACTAGTGCTTGACTCCCGCCTGATGCTAAGCAGTGATGCAATCGTTGATGGTAAAACGCACTAGCTTATTAAGCCTATTCACTAAAAAAAAACAAAAAAAAAATGTAAATAGTCAATATAATGAGATGGCTAAAGCATGCTTATTAACAATTTAGTTGTATAAGCCCCGCACGATGATATTGCGATTGGCGGCCATCTTGGTGACGTAGTCGAACTCGCACCGTCGGTACCGTTCGCAAGTTCAGTCCGCGCTTACCCACTTACGCACATCGAATATTTTTGTTAGCTTTTTGTTTTTGTTATTCTGTTTTATTGTTATTCTTGAGTTTTGTTGTTTAGTTTTGTTAGCTGTTACTCGTTAAAATGAGTAAGAAATTAATTAATAGTCTTGCTCATGAAATTATAATTATAGTGGACAATTATTTTGTTAAAGAGAAAGAGGACTGTAAATTAGTTCTTGAGAGTATAAACCGTGCTTTAAAAAGTGCTTCGGACATTTTAATGCCGAAGCAACTGCTTATGGTTATTAAAAATATTTTGCAAAATTCTATCAAAGTCACGGAGTGTGTGGCATGTGCCACAGGCGTTGGAAAAAATACTGTGACGAAATTGAGACGAGAGCATGAGTCAGGAACAGTCAGTGGCAGCAAAATGAGAACTCCTACTAAAGGAAAAAGACAAAAGAAGAAATATTTTCGACGGGTTTTCCTTAACAGCTTTAAGAAATATTATAGATTCAATGTATACGGTGAGGAGAGAAATACCCACAATGCGCAAAATCTTGGCGGCTTCAAAAGTAGACCTTAATTATACTGGTAGTGAAACTACATTAAGAAAAATAATTAAATGTGATTTAGGCTACCAATTTAAACGATGCTACCAAAAAAGACTGGCCCTAATTGAAAGACCCCAAATTCAAGCGTGGAGGGCTAAATATTTACGACGTATGAAAGAAAATGACTCGCTTGGTGAAAAATAAAAGACAAAAGACCCGTTATTTATCTCGAAGAAACGTATACACGTACACTACACGGTAGAAAAATGTTGGCAAACAGCAACCGATGGAGTGAGACGGAACGACAGCCCCGGCCACCGATGGATAATAGTTCACGCGGGAAGTTAAAGCGGTTTTGTTGACAATGCCATTTTAATGTTTAAAGCAGACACCAAAACGGGGGATTACTATGATCAAATGAATGCTGAGAATTTCACCAAGTGGCTTACAGAAAAATTAGTACCCAACATACCACGCAACTCCAAAATTGTGATGGACAACGCCCCTTATCACAGTAGGGATGAGAATAGGCCACCAAGTATGAACAATAAGAAACAGTTGATTGTTGAGTGGCTACAAGCTCACAACATCGACTTTCCCAACGACAGTACAAAACCTGAACTGTATTTATTAATTAAACGGCACAGACCGCCGAAAAATTATAAAATTGACAATTTATTAGCTGGCAATGGCCATGAAGTCGTTAGATTACCACCTTACAACTGCGACCTCAACCCTATCGAGTACATCTGAAACCTGGTAAAGATGAGGGTGTCAGAAAAGAATGTGGAGCAGTTGGAAAGTCGCATTGAAGCTCTGACGTTGGAGGCGTCGGCGTCAATAACTCCAGATGACTAGCGAAAGGAAGTCAATCATGTTAAACGGCTTGAAGAGGAATATTGGAATAAAGATCGAATAACTGACGAGTTAGTTCATAAATACGGCGACGATAGTGAATCGGAAACGACAGACACAGAAAGCAGTTCTGATTCGGAAGACTATATACATTTTTTTTACATATTATCCTGGTTTTATTTATAAGCTGATAGATGTAGGTAGTAATTAAAACATGACTACTACACAGTGGACTCTGGTTCAATTCCCGCTCGCAAAGTAACAGAAATGTAGTTAAAAAAAAATAGTATACATGTAAGAAAGATATACGAATAAGTATATTTTTCTTACGTCTACAAAAATTATTTCCTTGAAATTTTTAATAATGAAAGTTTATTTGTCAGAATATGGGTGAGTAGGTAGGTATACCTACGAAAGAATGTTAAATGCAAAATTAATATTAGGGTTAAGGGTTTATTTGTATTTTATAATTTTATTATACATACACTCTTTATAAAGAGTGTTATAATACATCCACTCTTTATAAAGAGTGTAATAAAATTATAAAATACAAATAAACCCTTTACCCTAATATTAATTTATACATACACTCTTTATAAAGAGTATAATAAAATTATAAAATACAAATAAACCCTTAACCCTAATATTAATTTTGCATTTAACATTCTTTTGCTAGCTGTCCTTTTGTGTGACAGATGACGTCACAACGCTGTTATTGTGACAAGGTTCCATCGCAATATCATCGTGCGGGGCTTATAAATACATAGTAGGTAATAAGGCTAACTTGATTACAGAAAGTTACAATTATTATACATATAAAAGTACACTAAGTAATTCTTTTGTAACGGGTGTTATCCTTTCATTAATGTAGAATGCAATGTTAAACTATGGCAATATTGTTACACTATGGTTTGTCTCTACTTAGTCTATGGTAGTTCTAGATCTTTCCTCTTGTTCGTCCGTGCCTTTTGTGTGAACGCCATTTTTGTAAGTACTAACTATATAACTCAGTAAACTCTGCTAAACAGACAAACTTGATGTTTTACTGCGCCTCCCTGTCCAATAGGTTATGGGCCCAGGCCGTTTTGTCTGTTTTTTGCAGAATCCAGTAGAGTTTTCGGGAGCACTGAGTTTTTGAGGTTGGACTAGCCGGCGTGCTTGTCTCAAACGAACGCATCGTGTTTCGTTGTAGTTTCGTCGTCATGGAGCATACCCAGTGTTTGAAGCTGTCCGGAGGGGACAACTGGGCAATTTGGAAATTCCAGATGGAAGTCATCTTTAGAGGAAAAGGTCTCTTTGAAGTTGTCAATGGTTCGGAGCAAAGACCTTCTGAGCAAAACAAAGCTGATGAGAAGTCATGGTTGCAAAAGGATGCTAAAGCGCAGGAGCTCATAGTCACACGTATGGAAGCAGCGCCACTCACACTTCTACTATCCTGTTCCACCTCAGCTGGCATGTGGATAAAGCTGAAATCAGTTTATGAAAGGGAATCGGCTGTAAGTGTGCATTTACTACAGCAGAAGTTCTTTTCTCTACAATTTGGAGATAAAGATTCAGTGGTGACAATCATGTCAAAGTTGGAAGAAATAAGCACCAAGTTAAAGCAAGCAAATGAACCATTATCCGAGATGATGATCATTACTAAGGTGTTGATGTCACTACCTGAGAAGTACAAGCATTTCCGCTCAGCTTGGGAGTCAGTCCCTATTGAGAAACAAACCTTGAATGAGTTGACCTCGAGATTGTTAGTTGAAGAAGAACGTATCGAGCAATCTGATCAATCAGATATAGCATTGGCTAGTGTAACTCAGAGAAAAGTTTTTAACTGTTACACTTGTGGTAAACAAGGCCATTTTGCAAAAGACTGTCAGTCTAGAGTAAAAGAAACAAGAAGCTGTAATTATTGCAAGAAGAAGGGTCATCTCAAAGCAGACTGTAAGCTGTTGAAATCTAGAGAAGAAAAGAAAAATAATGTTGAAAGTGCTTTAATGTGTATTAGTGAAAAGGACTGTCAGGATTGCTGGTTTATGGACTCTGGTGCAAGTGAACATATGTGCCATAATAAAAAGCTGTTTAAGAAGTTGGACTTGGTAAATACTTCTATGAAAGTGACCATTGGAAACGGCAAAGTGTTAGATGTAGTTGGTCGTGGTATCATTGAACTCTATGCATGGAACGGTTCAAAGTTTATAAAAACAATTTTAAGTGAAGTTCTATTTGTGCCTGGACTGAAGTTCAACTTGTTTTCAGTGGGTAGTGTATTGGGCAAAAACCTAAGCCTAGTCTCTAGTAAAGACTATTGTAAGTTTGTAAACAGTAATGGTGAAGTTCGTGCCTTGGCGAAACATATCAATAAGATGTATCTCATGTTGTTTACGTTAAACGGAACGCACTCTGAACTGTCGTCTATAATAAGTCCAAAAGAAACATATCGTTTGGCAGCATCGTGTGTATCCGAATGCAACAAGAGTGACATTTCTGAGTTTGACAATTCTGTCATCAATAGTGAAAGTAACAGTTCGTCAAGCTTTGTTGGTTTTATTAATTTATCCAAACAGATTGAAAACCTGAGTGTATGGCATCGTAAATTGTGCCATCAAAACATAGCACATGTTCGAAAGTTATTGTTAAGTAAAGGTATAGAGTTTATTGACGATTTTACCACTTGCGAGGAGTGTTTGGCTGGAAAACAACATCGTTTGCCATTCCCATCCAGCACTTCCAGAGCTTGTAAACCGCTTGAATTGGTTCATGCAGACCTTTGTGGACCTATGGAGTGTCCTTCACTTGGTGGAGCAAAGTATTTCCTATTGTTAAAGGATGATTTTTCTGCTTATCGTACCTTGTACTTTATGAAGAATAAAAGTGAAGTCAAGCAACATATTAAGAAGTTTATTGCAAAGGCAGAACGAGAAACTGGTGAAAAATTAAAGGTACTAAGATCAGACAATGGGTTAGAATTCGTGAATTCTGATATGCGAAATCTTTTAGAAGAGAAAGGTATTACTCACCAACGTAGTGTTATGTATACGCCGCAGCAAAATGCTAGGGCTGAAAGAGATTTGCGTACCCTTGTTGAAGCAGCAAGATCAATGATTTGTGGTATGCCTAAACATTATTGGGCTGAGGCTGTCAATATGGCTGCTTATGTGTTGAACCACACAGGACCTAGTCCATTGGAGAGTAAAACTCCTTATGAATTATTTAGAGGTATAGAAAAAGAATTACTGCCCTTGCAGAATTTGAGAAGCTTCGGCACTAGAGTTTCAGTTCTTATACCAAAAGAAAAGAGGCTGAAGTTGGACCCCAAGAATAAAATAGGAATTTTTGTAGGTTACGACAGCGAAGTAAAGGGTTACAGAGTTTATATACCTTCAACTAAGAAATTAGAAGTTCACCGAGATGTAGTATTCTTGCCACATTTGGATTCAGAAGTGAAAGATAAATCTGACATGGTAGTCCAAAAAGAGTCGACCCAGTGTGTGGAAAATGCAGATTTGGAGCAGCAATCTACAGAAATGGTTTCCACTTCAGAGATTATAGAGCCAAGTGTCTCTGAAATGCAGGATGTGCCAGAAGAAACTGAAGCATCACCTGTTCTATTGGAGGACTTATATGAAGATGCTGAAGAAGGTGTTTCGGAGGAATTTGAAAGTGAAAGGCCATGCAGTAGTCGACCAAGAAGGAACATCCGTCAACCGAACTACCTGAAGGATTTTGAACTGGGATTATTAGCAACAGCAGAAATTGAAGAACCTAGTACGTATACAGAGGCAATGTCTTGTAAGGATGCTGAAAATTGGAAGAAGGCCATAGCTAGAGAGATGGAAGCTTTAGAAGAGAATGACACTTTTGATTATGTAACAAAACCTAAAGATTGTAATATTATAGATACTAAGTGGGTATTTAGGATTAAAAGAGATGTAAAGGGCAATATTGTATCTTATAAAGCTCGTTTAGTAGCCAAAGGCTTTCAACAAAAATTAAACTGTACTGAGATTTATAGCCCTGTAGCAAAATTAACTTCCGTAAGAATGTTTTTAGTTTTTTGTAATCAAAATAACTTGCCTATTTACCAATTAGATGTTTGTAGTGCTTTTCTGTATGGTGAAGTTGTTGGAGACTATTATGTAAATTTACCTGATGGTAAAGTCTGTAAACTTAAAAAGGCACTCTATGGCTTGAAAGACTCACCTAAAAATTGGAATATTAAGTTTCACAGTGTAATAACAAGTTTAGGCTTTTCTAGAAGTGAATATGAATACTGTTTGTACATAAAGATTGATAAAAATGGTAATAAGACATACTTGCTTATGTATATTGATGATTTATTGTTAGCATCAACCAGTCAGGAAGAAATCCATAAGCTAAAAATGTTGTTAAATGAATACTTTAAAATTAAAGACTTAGGAATAATTAGACATTACTTAGGAATGGAAATAGTTCAAGATTTAAGGAAGGGAACAATTAGTATTAGTCAAAAAGCTTACATAGAAAAATTGCTAAAAGATTACAATATGTATAATTGCAATAGTGTATCAACTCCAATGGATGAAAATTTTGATCATAGTGTTCTTAAAAGAGATAAATCAGAATCAGTAGAAATTGAGAAAAAGTGTAGAAAGATTATAGGCTCATTGATGTATGCAATGTTGTGTTCAAGACCAGATATTTGTGTTGCTATAAGTATTCTTAGTAGATATCAGTCATGTGCAAGTTTGGAATTGTATAATGCTCTAAAACGTGTTTTACGTTATTTGAAGGGAACAATAAACTTAAGTGTGTTGTTTACTAGAAGTAAAAATTGTGATCATGTTGTTGTTGGTTATGTTGACTCGGATTGGGCTGGAGACAAAGTAGATAGGAAGTCTACGGGAGGTTATTTATTCAAAGTTTTTGGTTGTACTGTATCATGGGTATCTAGAAAGCAACCGACTGTTTCTTTGTCCTCAACCGAATCTGAATTTGTAGCTTTAAGTATGGCAGCAAGCGAGGCATGTTGGCTAAGTAACTTGTATTTGAGTTTATCTGGTGTAGAAAGACCTATTGTAATTTATGAGGATAACATGCCTGTGATAAACCTGTGTAAAAATCCGCAATTTCATCACAAGCTTAAGCATATTGATGTAAGGGTAATGTTTGTTAGAGAAAAAGTTTTTCAAAAGAAAATTGTTTTGCAGCATATTGGTACAAACGAACAACCAGCTGATGTATTGACAAAGCCACTTGGGCGAATTAAGTTTTGTAGATTCAGAGATATGTTTGGACTTCATGGTTAATTTGCAGCGATTGTTTGTTTGTGATTTATTTCGTTAGGTAACTAGTTTTAACATTGAGGGAGGGTGTAGAATGCAATGTTAAACTATGGCAATATTGTTACACTATGGTTTGTCTCTACTTAGTCTATGGTAGTTCTAGATCTTTCCTCTTGTTCGTCCGTGCCTTTTGTGTGAACGCCATTTTTGTAAGTACTAACTATATAACTCAGTAAACTCTGCTAAACAGACAAACTTGATGTTTTACTGCGCCTCCCTGTCCAATAATTAAATAGGTACTTACAAGAGAATATGGTAATAAGACAATGTCCCATTTATATTAATACGCATTTTACTATCATTTAGATCTTATAATAGCAACGCAACACTGTTATTAATTGATCGTAAAACCTACTTTGAACAAATATCAAAAGCGCTATTGTGACAATGTAACGTGCGTTACTTGGAGTTTTATGACGCAGTTCATGGATCAATGGCTTCCTACCGGCAATCTATGTAAAGTAAGGCGAGCAATCGTAAACCTAGTTAGTATCAATGTGCCAACTCTTATTAAAGACGGGCCGGTAAGGCGCGGGTCGGCGTTTCCCCGGCTAATCCCGTTTGGTTCACACTCATGTAATTGGATGAAGGAGGGCCGAGCTCCGAGATTGCGCCCGGAACGCCCGCCCGCTAATCGGATAATAATGCCCCCGATGAACCTACTGTTACACCAAACTACAAACACATTAACTATTAACTCTGTTTAATTTAAAAATGCCATTTACCACAAACAAAAGACCATTTTGAAGTTATAAACGGTAGTCTATTCAATCGTGAGTTAGTCAACGCGAGTGTTGTACAAAAGCTTTTAATTTAAAAAGGTAAATGCCCCTAGAGGGTGGTGGCACATTTTGCGTTCTAACGATGGAGTCCACATTTCACGCAACACTTAAACATACCTTTTATAAACGGAACGATTACTCGTATTATTCATTTGTTTTTCCAAAAGCAAAATGAAATGAAAAATGATAGCTTAATGTTAAAAGTCAATGCGACTTGACTTTCTTTAAATGTCAAAAGCAGCTAGATTTAAAAAGAAAATAACTAATAGTCTTTTGTTGCTAACGGTACCTACATGCGAGGTGAAAAATTTTCCCCGTGCTTAAAAATCAGTTTACAATACGAAGAGTAACTATTTCTCTATTTAACTATTTCTTATTTTTTGTGTTTTTGTAAACTTTTACGCCATGTTTACAGCAAATAAACGTTTTTTTTTTTTTTTTATAAGTCATAAACTAGCGCTTGACCGCAATCCCGCCTGATGGTAAGCAGTGATGCGATCATTGATGGTAAAGCGCGCTAGTTTATTAAGAGCCTATTCACTCTAGCCTTGAAGACACTCACTTATCTTTCTTCTCAATCAATTTGTTCTCAATCACAACTTGCGGCCACTACTACATTAAAAATTCTACTGTAATCGAAGACATTGAGAACCAACCAACCCCGTTTGCTTGCTTTTGCTTATCGAATGTTGCAGTTATATTTGAAAAAAAGAATTAAGAAATATGTAGTATCTGTCGTATCTATTGTAGGAAGGTAGGCCAAGTTGAAACGGAACTCGTGAAAAATTATCGTCGTAGTACAAGTAGGCCAGAAGTAATCATACATTCATTAGCCCACTTGCTTGCTGCCACATGAGGGTTATTGAGAATTGTAATGCATTATACCTTTTTTCTGCTCCATGTTTTGTGGGGGTGGCGTTGCTGGAGACTGCGCGCGCGCTTGTAGCGTCGTCAGCAGTTTCCGCTTATGGTTGCACAGTTTAGTCAGCTCCACGCCTGAAGCCGCTTGATAAGGTTTGCTCAACACCTGAAGAAAAAAGCACAGAAACGTTTTCTTAAACTATCATTTAGTAAAACTGTTATAGGTATATAGGTATATATCGGTGGTCAATTCAATAAGAAATTCCTTCCAGTAGTAATGTAGAGTCTGATTTTGGGCTTAGTAAATAAATAAGTTCCCTCCTTATTGCATGGGCATTTATTGATATTATGTGGATAAGCGGAAACCTTTGCCTACCTCTCCAGGCAAGGTTAATGCAACAATAGATAAATTTACATTGTTGCATTTTTAAGTGTTCTAAATATCTAAATAGATATAAACGTCCAGACCTTATAACTAATGATGACCTAATCTACAAGACATAATGGAAATATTTGCATGACGTCCATTTTATTGAACACATACAATAAGGGTGACTCGTTGAGACTGGTCGTATAAATTTTACTACGGAAAACGGAACCCATTCCACTGTCTGGCTATTAAATGGTATTAATTTTGACTTTGGCCAGGCTCCGCATTTTCCAGCCACTCAGTGTCTGCAGTATGCCTGAAGAATGTCGAGATTTAAACTATGTTGGGCAAATTTTGCGTTAGTTGGAACTTCAATTGTTTATTATTATGATGACACAAGTGTAATAGTTTTAGAACTGTCTATACTGAATCACTTAACTAAAAATACACTGGGCCGCAAAAATTCCGGGTAGTTCATAAAAAGTGTGATACTTTTCTTAAATATACAACACTAATCCGTGATACAATAAAATACATGTTTTGTAAACACAACAATTTTATTTGAATACTATAAAAATAAAACATCTAACAATTCTAACGTTTGACAACAAAAACAAACAATCTGTAAAAAGAAAGCTTTTCTGACATTTTAATAGCTTGTATTTCCTTCACGAGCCCGTATCACTTCTAAAAGACGATGTAGCGCGCAATAAACCAAATTTCTAATAGGATTTTAGTCTATGTTTGACCATTCTTCCACTAGCGCACTTTCGTAAGGTAGCTGCAGCTGGAGAGCGTTGTTTAACGCATCTCCCGAGCTCGTCCCATAATTAATGCTCTATAGGATTTAAGTCCGGGCTGCAAGCTGGCCATTCAACTGGCCAAAAAAAATGGAATTTGGGCCCATATTCACCAGGAAATGATCAAATTGCTCATTTAAAATCTCCTCTACGTATCTACCAGTCATCAAAGAACCGTTTTCTATAATCACTACAACTCTTTGAAGATATCCCAGTTCATAACATTATTGACCCTCCACCGAATGGCACCTTTACTATATGCCTATACTCTTCGTCTCCCATCGTGTGCGAATAAACAAAATCTAGACTCATCGGAAAACATAAGCCTGGACCAATCTTCATCTGTCCATCGGATGTATTCTCGAGCAAATCGCAACCCGGTAACTCTATGTTCCCTGAGCAGTTTAGGGTTATTTGCTGGACCTATAAGGCTTTATACCAGCTTCACGAAGTCGTCGCAGGATCGTGTCAGAATTCACATTGTTGTGGTGGACTTCTTGAAAGCTATTTCGATGTCAATTTCTTAACATAGTGCTCACGATGAATCGGTCTTCTCGTACAGTTGTGCACCTTGGCCTGCCATTCCCCGGTCTTCTGGTGTTCATGTGATGTCTCTTGAAATCGCTGGAGTACTCTTTGAATCGTGGATAAAGATGCACCTACTGTTCTAGCAGTACTCCGCTGACTCCTTCCTTCTAGTATCATGGTGATGATCGTGTACATTCTTCAGAGATAATGACATGTTGGTGCACAAGATACTGTGACCAGACCAAAACGCCGCAATCCAGTAATTCAAGATAGAAATTATAAATCTGTCAATTTTTTTTATAAAAGAATATTTTTAACTTTTGTTTCAACTGTTTTGTTTCGACTGCTCGGTTTTGAAAAAATTGACAGATTTATAATTTCTATCTTGAATTACATGACTGCGGTTAAGAAGTTCACCGAAAGTATTTTTTTATTTTATTTTAAATACGTAATTCAAAAAAAAAAATATGCAAATAAAAATTCAAAACTTAAATAAGCCGCCGAAACGCTTTATTCAGCAATATGGCGTCGCGCTTTGTAAGTGAAGTCACAAGTGTATAATAAATATGTTCAGAATATGTGATGTTTGTGTGTGATTCAATATGTTCAGTTCCGCAGTGGTGTTTGTGTTTATCTGTTATTTGTTGATGTTTATCTAATAAAATGGTTTACAAGTGGTGTGCTGTACCGGGTAATGTACAAATACATCGATAAAACCCCCGAAAAACTTTATAAGTTTGCCGAAAAATCAGAAAATTCGTAAAAAAAAAGTGGATGCAGCTTGCTCGCAGAAATCCTAGGGATAAAAGAACTCCTTTTTTCTGTGAAGACCACTTCTGTGGAAGTAAACGTGCTATAATTTCGTACTAGAGACAAACATATTATATTAATTCATGTAATAAAATGACAAAAAGTCATTTTATCTATTACCTAGTTGTTTTCAAGAACTTGTATGTAATCCCGACGACTGAACTGGTCGGAACCTCAACTATTTTTCCAAATTTTTGTTTGTGTTTGTTAACGCTCATTTTACGCATTTAAAGCAAATAATGACAAAAAATTTCATACTGTCAAATAGCCTATTCTGTTTCTTTTTTTTTTAACTGCCTGTTCAAATGAAACCTTTTTTGAAATGAGCGCCACTTATCTGCCTATAACACATTATTAACACATGTATTTATGGATCTATGGTTTTCTAAGTGACCCTTTATTTTTGCGGCCCAGTGTATTTAAGCTGGTGTATATAACGGAATTTAGATATTATTTATCAACCATCATTATAATACATGGGTAACCATATTTACATAACGCGTTAATAATAACCGGAATCGATTGGAACTAGGCTACTTTCAGCATTACTAGTGAGTGTAACCAATCATAGAGCATTGCATTTCCTGATTTCACGCCAACCAACCGCTAGTTACGATCTAGATCGCAGATCTAACATAACACATTAGATTGCTTCATGTAAATAAGTTAGTTATTAATTATACAGGTAAAAAGTAATTCTCCACTACGGCAATTTGGTAGACATCCTTACTCCCTTATAATAGTAAGGAAATGAGTACTAACTATACAAACAGTACGTTCGAAATATTCAAACTGTAGGCAAAAGGAACTTCCGACACAGAGAGATGATGATGATTATTTAAGAAAATGCTTTTTAAACTATTATTGTCAAAGAATTACTATAGAATTAAGGACTATTTAGAAGATAAATTGATAGAATTTGGATAATGTAATTTTAACAATAAATTTGCACGCCATATATGGCAGGATACGCTGGAAAAAATGCACTGTAACACCCTTTATACCGTATTTTAGCAAAGAAACATTTTTGATTTCATTTTGATTTGATTTGATGCTTGAAAATTAGATTACTAATCTAAATACATGCTCAAAATCCTACCAACCTTAGTCTCATCTTTGCGTTTAGAATTTATGATGAAAATTTTAGGAAAATCTTAATTAGATATAACTTACAGGCTTGAATTTATCTCACAAAGACGTGTGAGTAACATTAATCTATCTATCGGTATGTTCCATAATCACGTTTGACTATATGTGACCATTGTTCGATTTAAGCTGTGCTCACAATGCAACAGAGTATGCATTGAGTACAGTTAGGTTGCGATAATATTGTGCTCGATCTGCGAACACGTCCGCCATTCATTATGGACGGACGCCCACTGTGCACGGCTGCACACGCAAATTGCTCTACGCTCGCCCGCTGACACAGCTGCATACGACTTGTACCCAATGTTTGTACAAAACGAGGAAATTGTCGTTCCTGTGGCTCTAAGTAACTGGTGTGTTAGCAGTGTTAGCACTACTATGGTAATGAGAGAGGGGTTTTTAAGGAACTGCAATAGCAGATTTGTTACTAATGTTCTACAATTTATTTCTTTTTAGCGGTGTGAAATAGGCAAAGATACAGTACCAAAACGAATTTATTATAATTTTCCACACAGCAATAGATTTATTATTTTAATTACTAGTAATTCTGTCTATCATCTCGCTTGTTTAGCCTAGTGCTGGCTTATTTTTTTCTAATCTATCCTATGAGCAAAAAAGCCTTACTTGTTACTTTTTTTATCCTGCGCCCTAATTGCGTAATATGTAGTAATCAATAGGAAGTATTTTGAAGCATATTGTTAATCAAAGGATTACTTCACTTAATCTACTTTATCAAAGGACTAGCGGCCGTCCGCGACTTCGGTTGCGTGGAGTTAGTTATGTGAACATTTTATTTTAACCCCAAAAGAGATATTTTATAATTATAGTATCTTATAAGATTTTAATCTTAAGCGATGTCGAGGACAATTTTGATCAAAATTAAATGCTATTAATTTATTAGGATAAGGATTAATATTTGTTTATTTTTTAAATTATGCTCCGCTCCTATTGGTCACAGCGTGTTGTTATATAGCCCAAACTTTAGACTTTAGGCCCTAAAGCCTTGCTGGATTAATGGGCTATCCAACGCAATATTTTTTCAAATCAGACCAGTAGTTCTTGAGATTAGCGCGTTCAAACAAACTCTTCAGCTTTATGTATTAGTATAGATTAGCATTATGCTTCAATATAACTCAACCTGTTCGAAAAAAATTATGTGTCACTTAACGTAAATAACGCAATGAATGCAGTTGAACTGTCAAAATGATGCCCATTGCCACTGATAGTGTATTTCGGAATTGCTCTGCTGTTCTCTCAGTTTTGAAGGCTCATCATGTAAGTTGGCTTGATGCGACACTTCTTTCTTTTTATCACCACATTGTGGTCACATCAATGTAAGTATTTTGTTTTGTTTAATTGATCAACTCCCTACATATTATAAAACAAAGTCACTTTCTCTTTCCCTATGTCCTTTAGTACGATTAAATCTTTAAAACTGCGCAACGGATTTGATGAGATTGTTTTTTTTAATAGATAGTGATTATAGAGGAAGGTTTATATATGTATAATAACATTAAATGGTGGAGGAATACTATTATTTTTGAGGTTTCTAATGTGACAGGGTTTTCTTTACATATTGTATATACATACAATATGTATATACAATATATGTATATATTGTATATACATAACATATTGTATTTACATTTTTTTCGCGTTTGCAGTGAAACGCAGGCTGAACCCTACGAGATTTATCAAATTAATGTACTAAATATTGTACACATTGAAAAGGTCTACAAAAAAGTCCGCGATGGTATAAATGTCTATCTCTTGTGGATATCCCATAACAAAAACTTTTTGTCATTTACTTTTTACGACAAATACCGAAGAATTTTCGAAGCAATTTTAACCAATACAGCATTAATCCTTATCCAATTTAATACCCTAAATACATTGTTGATTTAATAAAGATCTATATCGCCCCTTACAGCATATGATTTAAATGAATATTTTCGAAGATATTACTGAATTAAAAATTGCGGGGCGTCACGTTTACGGCGGTACGGACCATCCGGAACGGGGCGGGTGCAGCGGACCGCTATGTTTTTTATACAACGTTCACAGTTTTTTCTATAGCGTATTTAGTATCAGCATTGCACCCGTGCGAAGCCGGGCGGGTCGCTAGTGATTTATATTTTAATGAATAAGCCTCAGCGCTTGATCAGTGACTGAACAACTTAATTTCACAATAAACGAATTAAGAACCCAAACCTTGATGATTACGGAACCATCTGTTTCCAAACTGAACGCATACTTTTCCAGTTTTTAATTAACATAAACAAGACAGTACCTTCATGCGGCGCACACAGAAGGTCGTGGCTGTCCTTGTACCAGTTAGCGTGCAATCACATTCGCAGCTAAACGTCAAATTATGACTTATGGTATACATAGCTAAATACGCGTGTCTGACAACTAACTACTTTTATCTAAGGATTTAAGTGGTGAAGATATTACTCCATTCATGAGGAGTATTGTTTGGAAGATGTTTAGGATGAAGCTACACTGTTGCTAACTTAATTTGCGTACTCCGAGACCTGCATCCTAATTGCGTAACACAATATTTATCTCAATGTGAATCATTTTGAAAGATATTTCTAACCCATATGTTCGAAAAAGGTGTCTGCTCAACATCGTAATTTATTTTGTTGAACTGTCAAAATGAAAGCTTTTGCTACTGATAGTGTTTTACGCAATTACCCCGCTAACCGTATTTACGGTGAAAGCTAGAGCAGACACGTGTTAGAAATCATAAAATGTCTCATCGAATTAACATTTTGGGTTAACAAATATAGGAGAATAACAGAAAATAGTTACGACTAACAAATGATATTTTATTAGTGGTCTACTGCTAGAATTTAGTCAGCTAGCACTTCAGGAATAAATTCAATTAAATATTTGTTTACGTGCATTGCTCAGAAGCGGTTACGTATATCTAACAAAAAAATATATATATGTACCTATACATATACTTAAGTTATTCAACTATTTTCGAGGTAACAACTATTACTTCACAATTTCACATATGTTCTTAATTAGTTTTGACTGAACTAAAATTATTTGCACTAGCGAACGATTAACCATTTGTTTTTTTTAAGATATTGGATATTTCTATGAAATACCTAGTGGAAGACTCACTCATATATTTATTATTAAAAGACGCGCTTATTTTATTTCTAAGGTGGTGTTTAGGACCAATTTTCGGGTTTTCTTTAATATGTAAATATTTTATTTCTAAGGTGGTGTGTAGGACCAATTTTCGGGTTTTCTTTAATATGTAAAGAAAACTCCGTACACTATTTTACTTTACTGTATACAATTTTGAGTCAAAATTATGCAAAGAATGAGTAAATATCATCCTGTTAAGCTCGACTAATCCAAACCACAACCCACAACACAAACGTAACCTACCGGAATGCTAAACATTCAAATACTAACAACCCAATTGGTTACATTATGGCATTGTCTATTGAATTATAGATAGCACGACCAAAACTGTCAGCTAACTGTATGTCGCAATAAGAGTTAATAATAAATTATAAATTAATGGGACGGACCTATGGATGGATGGACCTATTATAAATAGATACTATACTGAGATCAGACCAGAATATTAGAGATAGATCTACACATGTACAAGCATCGAGCCTTCTATATCTGTTTTAGGAATAAACACAAAAAAACTGTAGTCGGTTATCTGGAGATCAATTCCTGTAATGAAAATTGTTCGTTCAAAATGTAGTTACAATTTCAATCAATTTCAAATTTTGTCAATAATGTAAGTAAATTAGAAGTATTATGGCGGATTGAGAAAGAGTTCTCATACTGTGAACGTTCTAAAAATTACTCGACTTGTCCTTAAGAATATTTGACAACTGACAAGAGGCTGATGCAAGAACATGCAAGCCATAACCCCTTACAAATTAGCAGGGTTCGAAGGATATATATCAATTGATATATATCATGATATATATCCGATATATATCTGATATATATCAAACCATTTTTTGTGATATATATCAAAATTTATGGTATGTTGCATTTAAGTACTTTTACCGAGGCGCTGCTGGCATAATTCGTCGTTTTTTATGTCTTCAGACCGTAATACTTCGAATTTACCAAGTAGGTACTGCAATCAATAATAATAGTGCAACGTAAAAGAGCCAAAATAATTTTCAATTCTATTATCTGCAAACATACCTACTCCTTAAAAGTGAAGTGTAGAACGTAGTGATTACTTGCTCTGTGAAGTGTAGTGTTAATCCTTTAGGAATGTCAACAGGCGATTTGGCAGTTCTAGCTGACTAGAAAAATACTAATTTGTTATTTCATTATAACTCGACTAAGTACAAATATTAGGATTTTTAAGATATTTTAATTTTGTTTCCATAATATTTATAGACTTTGTTATCTCAGAAAAAAAATGGTTATTTTTAGTTGATTTTTGTGAACTATAAGATTTTATGTTTATTTTGTTAAATAAAAAGTAAAAATATGTTGTTTTTGGATTGTAATCCATACTAATATTATAAATGCGAAAGTAACTCTGTCTGTCTGTCTGTCTGTCTGTCTGTTACGCTTTCCCGCTTAAACTTCTCAACCGATTTTGATGAAATTTGGCACAGACAATCTTTGGACCCTGAGAAAGAACATAGGCTACCTTTTATCCCGGAAAAATTTAATGTTCCCGAGGGAAATCTAAAAAGCGCGATATAACCGAACTCCACGCGGGCGAAGCCGCGGGCGGAAAGCTAGTCAATTCATAATAATAAACTGTCATGTACCTGTGGAAATCGTATAGGTAATAAAATGACAGTCTTAAGAAATGGATATAAATATCGGATATATATCCAATTTTGGATATATATCGGATATATATCATAAATATCCGATATTTTGACATTTATTATAAATATCGGATATTTTCGAACCCTGCAAATTAGCCACATGAGCAAGATAAAGGGAGAAATATTAGTTTCAATTCAACATCAGCTATACTAATATAGATAGATAAGCCTACAACACAATGCAGCCGGTCATTACAATATGAAACCAATCAACGTGATGGACGCGGCTACATCGTCAGTGTGACAGACGCGTCCTGAGCTGAACACGGCGCGCTAACTAATGACTGGAGTCTAATTAATAGCTACCTATCGCAGCTGAATGCGTTATTTGACTCAATATCCAATAGAGCTGATGGAATGTTAGCTTGTAACTGTACGGTAGCTTGAACACACCGCGGTTCGTGCAGGAAAATATAGCATTCACTTGATTTTTCAACAACATTTTTGAGTGGGTTTGTTTTCTTTTGTGTTCACAAGTTTTGTTCAAGAGTTAATTAGTATTTCGAAACAACAGTACTGTGATAATTGAAAACAAGATGGGTGCAATCACTTATACATGGTATTTGCGTGCGGTATCTCAATCCGTCAAGTAATTTGTCGCTGTATCGTCGGGAGTTCGCCACTAATTAACGGGGACATTTACAGCTGCCAAACTTGCCTGTATCGGTACAACACGGCTCCCCAATTTCCACACCCCCACTGCGGTGGCCGCAGTGCATTCTCTGCAAAGTTAGTGTTGGCGTCAGCCCTGATAAATTACGTTCAAACACCCCTACAATTATTGTATTGCAAATAGGAAATGATGGTGGCCATTATACACCGTTATTACACTGTTTAAGGAAATCAGTAAATAATGATTATATAAATAAGTTAATAAACAAATTATACCACATAATGGGATTGATTTACATATAAGAAGACAATTCACTACACGGAGCTTTGAGAGTCGTTATCTTGTCGTTGAACGGGAGGTGAACGGCCGTAAAAGTAAATTAATGGACCCATTCTGCAGGATTTACCCTTCCGTAATTTGGGTCAAACTCTTGTGAATGCAGATAAATATTCGCCCGAGGAGTCTCTAATAAAGGTAAACAATATGACTTTTGTCCTTATACAGATAATACGCAACAATAAGATAGGATAGGTACGTATAAAATATACGAGCTTGGAAAATGTAAATATAACACTTCTAAAGAGACTAAAAAGAATTTCTACAAAACTGTGGGAATGAAGAGGGGTTGATAATCATATCAACAAAGAACTTTGTTATTATTACCAGTCATCTGTTTACCTATGATTGTATACCTTTACACTCAAATCCAATAACAACCCCAGCTCGTCGTTTGGGGTGAGGGAAGTAACCTATCTTTATGTGTATTGAATATCGATAGCCTTGACCTCGATAGCAACATAGAGGTTACTGCAGTCCCCTCGCCACATCATTAAACATTTATGCTGTCATGTTACTACAAAGTGGAATTTAATTTGTCTATAAACTAGTGCAATTTAAAAGGAAATTCTCTTTAAATGAGGTAATTCTTGACAAGAACATTGGCAAGATAGACGGCTTCGCGGACTGTCATAGTATATGGCTCCATTCTACGTTGGGAGCTGATCCCGGGGTTTACAATGGTCAATAAACAAAGCTCGTAGACTCAGACAATGCCGGCTTCGGTGGCTAGCTAGCCGTATCTCACCATCGCGATCGGGGCGGCGAAGCGTGTCGCTTACGACTGTCGGTGAATACATTTTATTGTCCCATATGCACGCATGTTAACTCACATTCACATAAAGCCGGCAAGTTGTGTAGAAATAAACCCTGCAGACATTATTACATACATAAACTTTCATATACCTTATGATTATTACATCAGAAACAACTAAATTGTTATTCCTGTTCTTGTAAACACACGCATGAATAAACAAACATAACTTTGATTAGATAATCCAATGAAAAAAGGCTGTGTATTCAATAATGCCCTAAAAGCAAAATTCAACAAAATAGTCTGCATAAGCACTATTATGGTGCTAAAAGAGAGACCAATAAGAACCGTTACAGCGAGACTAAATAGAAATTGGTGTGAACAAAACCATACAATCAGCCGTAGTACCAAGTACCAATACAATTTATTTAATGTTCTAGCTCTCGCTTTATTCCAAACGAGGTTCCTATCGGATCGGAATGTTACGTACTGCCCTGCACGGTTGCCACTTTCACCTCACTGTTGGTTGGAAAGTTGGCAGCGTTTAGAGACCGACTAAACGTTTATTAAAACTTGCTCGCACAATGTGGTAAATTGTCTGCCATGTTTGCCTTAAACTATTTAAATAACCGTTGTTTAGGAAACAGAAGAACTTATTTATATAACTTGCGTTTATAGTTGAAAGTAGCTTCAACAAAATAAATATATCAGAAAATGATTTACCAATTCCAATCGCCACACTGAATGTATACGATACAAGAATAACCGATTGAAAGTAGTGATTTAAATCGAATAACATTGAGCATAAGGATCACGACCTCGATCGATCGTTTAAATGAGCTTAAATGTCACTTGAAGCTGTTGCCACGCGGAAGAGCTGTGATTCTTTGTTCTCAGATGAAGACAAGTCAAAACAATGAGATACTATCGCCACAATGCGAACCTTTCCGATAAATCGACATTGTTTACCAGTCAATCCAAGGTGACGCTGCAAGTTTAACTTGAAAAAAAAAGGAGAGGCGTATTTTATAAATACATACTTATTTACTATTAAACTGTAGGTGAATGTATCAGATCAGAATTGCATGTTTCGAAAGTCGTATTGTAATTAACACACAAATGGGAAATAAAGCTGTGACCATCAAGTTTAATAAAGCTAGAACTACTAGACTTCTGAAAGTCATCACTAGAGAATCTAGCTATGCAACTCAAAGTAATATTTTGGAATTTATGCTTCAAATCGGCCCATCATAAATAGGAAATCAAAATCAAAATCAAAGCATTTATTTCAAATAAACCAGTTACAGGCACTTTTGAATTGTCAGAAAATAATGAACATAATGGTCTATAAACGTCTTAGCAACAGCTGAAAGTGTGGTCACGATAGGATCGTTGTCAGTGCCGGAGGGTCAGCGCTTACCTCACGACTGGCGAGACCCGCGACACAGCGTCACGATGGAGAGCTGACTACTAGGCGGTACTTATCATAAATACTGCTATATCTGGACATGCGGAGACGGCGATCAGTGAATTGTATGCATCAGTATGGCTACGGACGGCCTGAGAAGGCGAAAAAGGAAGGTTTATGGTAGGAATTGAATGATAAAATATAGGCAACCTTGAATTACCACCTATCCCCTTGCACAGCGTTAACACACACAACAGCACACACACACAATTCACAATTTTTGCTGACATGCAGACAAAATTAAATATATATTATCTGGACATGTGGCATTAGTATGAGAGACCCGTAAGCTAATTTCTTTAACACACTATCTTTTAACGAATAGATTCATTGATAGGCATGCAAGTCGTGATTCCTACAATTTATCAGATTATGTCAGACTACGTATCAGCACATATTCAACAGAAACATTTCAAAGCAATAACAGACAAGAGATGCAACTAATGGTATCTAAAGAAAACACGTGCCTAGACATATTATTTCATCACGTCGCGCTTTTATGGAGCTGACTATACTGTTTAGAAAATTAATGAAGGCAACCTCACTGTCACAATGATCAGATTTTACGATTCTATTTACTTTTAAAATATACACCAGGCGCTAAAAAACCGTAATCTCAAATAGCAATAAAGAACATTGTGCAACGAAGAGCAATGTACTACAGCGAAAAGCTATAAAAGTAAAAATGTCATTTAAATGTGCAAAATATAACAGGAATGTTATTTCTTTTTTACATCAGCACCTCGAGGCCTATCCTTATATTAAGTATATCCTATACTTTATTTTTTCATGCCGAAAGTTAGAAAGCAGAAAAATATCAATACGAAACTTAGAAGGACAAAAATAAAAGGCAGTTAAAATCATTTCATGGCAGAAGCTACCAAAGTCTAGTCCTCGATCATGATGGAAATCCATTTACAACATTCTAAAGTTAACGTTTTATACACTTATATGGTGTACTTATATCTATCACTACCAGTGGCGAAGAGTCCATACAAGCCGATTCCCACCGGGTTACCTTTCAAAAATCAGTTCCATATTCATACAAAAGTATTTATATTCTATTTCATTAACAAAGTATTATTAATCAAATGCCTGCGCGATTTACAATAGCAATAGTAATTCTTAGCAATACCCTAAGTATCACATTTCATTTTATAGTCGTAAATTAATCAGCGCTTAAATTTTTCGTACCTAAATTACATTAAAGGTAACTCGACGAATTACAGCTTATCTCGGCCAACGTTTTACTATGAGGCGAAAAGAGACAGAGCGTGTCAGACATCTCTTTCTAATGATCGCTAACCGTCCGTAATTTTTGAGAAAAGATAGGCTACTGCCGACCGGCTTGCAGTTCTCTCCTCTCCTCTATTAGAATGAGACAAAGAAACGTTATAATGAAATCCTTCGCAAGTCATATTCTTTTTATTTTGGCATATTTTCGTGTTCCATTTCGTTTGGTTGAAAATAAATTATTGTTAGTATGTGACATGTGTTCGTTTTTCGTGTTTTTCGTTTGTTATATTTTAATATTTGTGGTATTTAAACTGTGACTGATTCTGTAACGTAATTTAATCGCAGATTTGGTTAAATACTGTGTATTTTGTTTGTTATTATGGCTTTAATTCATATAGAGTGCTGCTCAACTGACTACCTGCTGAATGAACTTAAAGTCTTACGTCAGCGTCGTTAAATAAATTGGACACCTATGAGCTTTTTTTACAGCTCCAGAATACGTCTTTGAAAGACGCATTTTCTCAAGTTTCGACTCTTTGCAGTTTAATTCTGACCCTCCCCATTTCAGTAGCTTCAGCTGAGCGGTCATTTTCTGCTTTAAAACGCATTCACACATATGTGCGAAACTGCCAAAAAGAGCAGAGATTGTCCGATTTGGCTATCATGTCAATTAAAAAAAATTTGCTTAATAAAATGAAAAGTAATCCGAATTTTTATAACATCATTTTAGCTCATTTTGTTAAAAAAAAAACAGACGCATTGCATTACAATATAAATAACGTTGTGTACAGCCTCCGTGGCGTAGCGGTAGCGGTCGCGGCCGCTGCGCAAGGTGGCGCGGGTTCGATCCCCGCACAGTGCAAGTATTTGTATGCATGAATATGAATATTTGTACTGGTCTGGTCGTGCCTCGGAAAGCACGTTAAGCCGTTGGTCCCGGTTGCCCTACGAACATCTAGTGGCAGTCGTTACGGGTTGTTGGAGCCCTCAAAAGTCCTACAATTTGTCTAACTGCAATGCTTCGATGTCGCCTTCGGGTTGTGGAGGTCAGACGGCAGTCGCTTCATAGAAAATGTCGAAGTTTAGCCATATCAGCAGTTGGACTGGTAAGACGAACCCCAGACTCCAAAGCTGAAAAGGCTTCGGATGCGACTGGGATTAACGCTGGGATGATGATGATGATGATAAATAACGTTGTGATTGTGTATAATTTGCTTTATTTTTGCTTAATATTTTTGTTGGTTTTGGATCGGTGTTTGTGTGGTTCGGTTTTTAACACTATTATTTTTGTAATTTTTTATTTTATTTTTTCTTGACTCTTATTCCCTAACAATAGGTACTTAACTTAGTACTTACTAACAAGCATGCATGTGTGGTATGGAGATGCACGTCGAAAAAGGCTTTTTTTTTCTTTTGTTGCCGCTTTTATCATACTTGAAAGACACTGTTATCAAATCATCAGTCCTTTTTTGTATGGTGAAGGTGGGGCTTTTAATACTATTCTTATCTGAAGACCTCCTCCAAGATATCCTGCAGTAGGTAAGTGTTTAAGTGTTTATTTTTTTGGACCGGCTTCCCTTTGTCAAAATTTCACCCTTCGCCACTGATACTCTACTTACTCACACTACCTTTACTCTTATTTTGGCAAGACAGGCGTAAAATCAAATCAAGGTTCAAATAATGATCCAATGGCAACAATGGGCAAAGATAAGAGTGGATCAGTGCTTGAACTGAATGTGAAATCGAGATGTCGCCGAGTGTATCTCAAGACAAATGCATGAAACAAAGAGGAATCGATGAGAGTGCGGGAGTGTGGGGATACAGGCGAGTGCACCGACCTCCCCCCACCCCCACGGGCCGTGGTGCAATTTGTACATTTCAAGTGCATACAAAGGCGATGCGAGGAGGTCGCAGCAAGCTTTGACAGAATTAACTTGTCCGTCGCACAAATGCAACTGCAAAGGCTCACCTTTATTGGATCGCCTGTACAAACGAGACGGAATGTTAGAGGCACTTCACAGTTCATCCCGTTGCATGCTGAATGACTTAACAATTTGATTTGTCAACTGCCAAAGGGAATGCAAAAGCTTGGAGTATAAAATTTATTTAAACTTTGCTCTGATGTCAATTATACAACGTCATCTTTATTGAATTAAAAACTTTCTCAACTACAAAAAATCAAATAATGATAATATCTTATTTCAGACACGCATTCATTCGTTTATACAGTGAAAACTAGAGTAGGGTTGGTTACTACCAACCCTACCTTTTTTGTGTCTACTACTGTACACACAAAAAAATACAATATGTGTTTAAGTTGTTACTATTAATTTGCTAGTCAACAAAACAAATTATACAAAAATAACAATTCTAGCTTGCCAACCGTCATAGGACATGGACTACTTTGATATATGTACATAATTATAATAATATGACTTTAGTATATTAGAGGTTAAAGTATGAAATTGTCGTTTTGTTGCAATAAGTTCTTTGAATAGAATCTTCATGGTTTGAGGTTTTCGAATGAAACTTTTTTCACATGGCTTCTATGATGTTGTGCTTTTAAAAAAATGTGAAACATTTGAATATGGCCTTTCAATTGTTTTTGTTATTCAACTTAGACAATAAAGATGGATACTGCGAAAATTCGAGTGATTTTTGAATACGAGTTCCGACGCAGAAGTAGCGCGGCAGAAACAGCCCGCAATATTAATGTTGCGTTTGGAGAGGGGTCTACTAATGATCGCAGCATGCGATTTTGGTTTAAACACTTTCGTGATGGAAACTTCGACTTGAAGAACGAGCCACAAGGAAGACCGCCCACATAGGTGAATTAAGAGAGATGGCGAAGCCGATCCTAGTCAAACTACGCAGAAATTAACGCCATGGTTTAATGTCACTTTACCCACAATAATGACTTTTTCGCGTCAAATCAATAAAATAAAAAAAAAAATCTAAAAACGGATGCCTCATGTTTTAATTTGGCTGATCTGCAGAAAAAAAACGCGTGTTGAAATCTGTTGTCTTGTTAAATCGGTACAGAAATGAAAGAATATTGGATCGAATTGTGACTTGTGATAAAAAAGTAGATTCTTTATGATAGCCGTAAAAGAAAAATGCACTGGCTGACCCCAGATCAAACGCCACAACAGTATCCTAAAGCAAAACTTACCAATAAAAAGGTACTGTTTGGTGGTCTCAGCGTGGTTTTATTTATATAGTTTTCTCCGATCTGGTCAAGCAATAACGGCAGATGTCTATTATGGCTAACTCCGAACAATGTTGGCAAAACTAGCAGTAGAACAGTCCCGACTCATGAATCGATCTTCACCATTACTGCTCCATGACAACGCGAGACCTCATACAGCACGAGAAACAATTTTGACCCTTCAGGAACTGCAGTTAGAAACCATTGGTCATCTTACGTATTCGCCAGACCTTGCTCCAACGGACTTTTCGTGATTTGGACAATTATCTACGTGACAAGAAGGTTTCTTCCCAGGAGGCAGTACTAAATGCTTTCACACAGTTTGTGCAGTCTATATCCTCAGAGTTACAGTTGATAAAGCTTTTAATTAGCTATTATGTGCTAAATAGTGTAAGTACCTAACTTAAATTCTTTTACGTTTGGCAATTAAATTTTTTATACGTTGCTCCACCCTAGAAATTACTCCTGTGGGTGCATTTACAAACATTTAAACTGACATAGACAAACAACCAGATCCGGAAAAACTACCTGTAGGACATACAAATATTTGTTCCGTGCGGGAATTGAACCCGTAACAAGTAACGCAGCAGTCGTTCGCTCAGCCACTGCACCAACCGTCAAATTTTATTAACTGCAAGTTAGAGATTCCCTTACGATACGATAAGATATCCTTTCACCTAAGCCTCCAAAATGAGAAGAAGTAATGCAAATAGTCCAAATTGCATAACGAGGCCATAGTAAACAAAGTGGGACATACCAGAGTAAAATAACGAGTCACTTGTTAGGCAATAGCAGTGTGCTCTGAATATATGTTGTATATCAATGGCTCTGAATAAATATAATGTGACCACTCAATGACTATGACTCGACTGAACAGTATAATGCTCTTCTTGTTATCGACAGCACGTGGATCTAGCTCTACGTGTGTTCTACCGAATGTAAATTACATTCAGTGTAGGTGCCCAAAGACACATTACACAAACAGTCGTCAATTATGGTGAAACATGATCATGATAATTAATTAATGAGGTATAATTGTAGTTAATTTACATGTTCATAAGAAGATTGAAGTTGCGTTCTAGGTTTAAAACGGAATAGTGATAGTAAACCAAACCCAAAGCTAAAGCTTATCTTGTTTTATATTGTCATCATCATCATCATCCCAGCGTTAATCCCAATCGCATCCGAATCCTTTTCAGCTTTGGAGTCTGGGGTCCGCTTTACCAGTCCAACTGCTGATATGGCTAAACTTCGACATTTTCCGTGAAGCGACTGCCGTCTGACCTTCACAACCCGTAGGCGACATCGAAGCATTGCAGTTAGACCAATTGTTGGACTTTTGAGGGCTCCAACAATCCGTAACGACTGCCACTAGATGTTTGTATGGCAACCGGGACCAATGGCTTAACGTGCTTTCCGAGGCACGACCAGACCAGTGCAAATATTCATGCAAACAAATACTTGCACTGTGCGGGGATCGAGCCGCGTCCGCTACCGCTACGCCACGGAGGCTTACTAAAACGCAGATGAGTGAGAAATTTATTCAGAATCTGCTCAGTTTTGATATTGTGATACTCATTTTTAATGGTTATAAATACACACATCAAAAGTGTCTAGGGATCAAGCATTTTTATGCGGATTTCTTGAGATTGAGATGTGGCTTTGTAATAAATTTATATATATATATTCAGCTTTCTAGTGCTAACGGTCTCTCGAGATTATCCACGGACGGACAGACAGACTTGGCGAACCTATCAGGGTTTACTAAGGAACCCTTAAAAAGTTCATCAAAGTTTTTTTTTTGTTTCACTGGGTTCATAATATGTGATATAACGAAATAAAATTGTTCTATCACATCAAGTTTATTAATCAAACGCATTTATTGGTGTTAGTTAAAAATAACTATGTATACACTCAAATAACGCAATGATTTTTGTTAAACTGTCAAAATGAAACCAATAGCTACTGATAATGTGTTACGCAATTACCCTGCCGCACCCTAATTGCGTAACAGAATATTACTATCTGTTGGAATCATTTCGAAGCATAGTGATAATCCATTGCTCCATGTGTCCGAAACTGTGTCTGCTCAAAAACGTAAATAACGCAATGAATGTTGTTGAACTGTCAAAATGAAACCCATTGCTACTAATAGTGTGTTACGCAATTACCCTACTGTTCACTTTTGGAACAATGTTTACTAATCCCTACTGACAGTGAGACCGTATTTTAAAAAAACCCTGCTATTGGCAGTATAAGAAATAAAAATAAATAATATTTTTTTTAAAATATTTGTTAAATACTCCTTGTACAAATAGTCGACAATTTATATCAATCACTATCATTTCATAAATTTAGACGAGGTATAAAAGTTTTGTAGAAATTCAAAATCCATTCTAATTTTCGCTTTCATTGATAAATATAGCAGTAAGGTCAACCGGGGCAATTGCGTCTAATCGAAATTATTTTAAATCTATTTGAAAACCTACCTCCTGCCATCTATACGTTATAGTTTTTTATTCAAAGTAAACAAAACAAGATGGCAGAAGAGGTAGGTTTTCAAATAGATTTAAAATTATTTCGATTAGACGCAATTGCCCCGGTTGACCATATATTTAAAAGTTTTGAAATACGCACAGGGTATAAATGTAGTATATGTGCATATTTGATCAACGAGGAGCGTATAGAGTTAATTTCCCAAGCAAGTTCAATGGTAAAAATGAGGTATACCGTATAATGTTTATGGCGAAATGCCGCCACATCGCCTATAAAGTAAGAATATATTATACATATTTGGATCATTTTTATCAATAACAAGCTGTAATTTGGTTGTAACAAGTTGTACATGTTGGTAACAAGTACAAAAGTGCCAAACGAACTGAAGACATAGTGAATTATTTATCATTTTTTTCCAACTGTCTGATGGCTTAATTTAAAACTATGTTAGCATAATTCACGATTTCTAACAAGTTTTTTTTTTTTTAAGAAATAGAAACTTTTCATTGATTGATCGTTCTCGTATGTAGTATTGTATATGTATAGCTGTGATAATTAATCCTGATGAAAAACACGTCCCCTATTTAATATTTTGTTTTGAGAACCAGCACACCACCCAACTAGGTAGGTCCAACTTCGAGAAAGAGGTGTCTCGGCGAATCCAGTTCGGTTGGGCAGCGTTCGGGAAGCTACGCTACATCTTCTCGTCGTCCAAGATACCACAGTGTCTCAAGACTAAAGTCTTCGACCAGTGTGTGTTGCCAGTGATGACTTACGGAACTGAAACGTGGTCGCTGTGGCAATGCACACAAAACAATGGGCCTCATACGAAGGCTCAGAGTCACACAAAGGGCAATGGAAAGAGCTATGCTAGGAGTTTCTCTGCGTGATCGAATCAGAAATGAGGAGATCCGCAGAAGAACCAAAGTCACCGACATAGCTCTGCGAGTCCCTAAACTTAAGTAGCAGTGGGCAGGGCACATTGCTCGTAGAACCGATGGCCGATGGGGCAGTAAGGTTCTGGAGTGGCGGCCACGTACTGGAAGACGCAGCGTAGGGAGGCCCCCAACAAGGTGGACCGATGTAATGGTGAAGGTCGCGGGAAGCCGATGGATGCGGGCAGCACAAGACCGGTCACCGTGGAAAGCCTTGGGGGAGGCCTTTGTCCAGCAGTGGACATCTATAGGCTGAGGAAGAAGAAGAAGACACCACCCACAAGACACTAGGAAACACACAACACATTAGGAATTACAATTTCAATCATTTTGAAGGATACTAATCCGTTGCTTCATAAGTTCGAATAAATTGTCTGCTCAACAACGTAGACGATGCAATGAAAGCTGTTGGACTGTCAAAAGGAACACTATTGCTACGTACTGTTATGTTTGTGTTTTACACAATTATTACCCAGTAGTTGGCGATTAAAATAATAATTTATGAGTAATTTTTAGAAGGTATGTGCATGTAATTTAGACAATAGCAATTACATAGGTTACATTTAGATATGGTGTCCAAACTATTCATATACATACATATTAATCAGGCGTTGTTAAAGAAATTCTAACAAATTCATTAATTATTCTAGTAAGTTTTGCACTGATCTTTTGATATCTAAGTCAAGCTGTGACACATTCAATATGAAACTACTATTATTACTCGTATTTTATCTTCCTCACTATATGTCAAGGTGACACTGACATGATAATTGCCCTAATTTATTTATGTCTTGCTCGCCTTCTGTGCGAAGTCGGCCCTTCACTCTATTATATCTCAACGTTTATCATATTTAATATTACAATTCCAACAAGAAACATCAGGTTTTTTTGTAAACTAGAGAAGTTCCATAATTATATCGACGATATCGATAAATTTCAGATATTTGACAACTTTAACGACATTTTTATGTCAAAATGTTGTGAAGTATTTTATATCAATATTATAAGTTTTTGCATCGTTTACAATGTGAAGAAACAAAAATTTTGCTGATATTATCTCCAGAATGATGCTTCTTTTTACTGTAGTTGAACCATAAACATTCATAAATGGATATAAATGACACATTTTCGCTTGGTAAGATCGTCAAGGCGACGTAAAAAGTTTTAACGCGACTCTGTAACCGGCTGCGATCGAAACATTCCCAGAGCAGAAAAAGTGGAACGGCTCGACAAGAGGCATTCCTTTTGCCGATGAATTGCTTTATGGAATGTATCTGTGAACCTCAACGGAACTGAAGCTGTCACTGCTGGCTATTATTCCCGAAAAAAGAATTAAATGCTATACTTCATTAAATATTTATCTAAAATACAAAAAAATAATTATAATTACCTTTGGATCAAAACTAAAGGCTGTCTCCGGCCTCAATGGACATGGAAGTCCACACTTACAAGTGCCGGTTGTCTGAAGATAATCCCGCAACTGAGGAAGAGTACTCAACGCTGTTCCGCTTGGACTGCAACAAAATTTATCCATATTAAAGTTTTAACATAGAACGACTTGAGTTGTATTTATCGAAATTGAGGAATACATATCAAAAATATTTTCAAAAGTTTCAGCACCGCTAAACGGAGTCACCATTAAACCTTGGGTACCGAAGTAAACATAGTCAGAGATTATGACTAAATAGCTATCACGTAGTTGTAGATTTGATCTACGAGGTTAGGTAAAATTTCATTGTGATGTAGCCTTGGCTGAATGACACTCGTGTTTAGAAGAGATAGTAAACTGGCCCTGACTTTTATACGATAGCAACCTTCATTAGAAGTTCAAAAACTCTGCTTATTTATCTACAAATTATATTTAAACTACAGCCTCACAGAAAAGCATGACTGCATAAAACAATAGCATACGCACACAAAACTTAATTGTGTATTATTCAGCAAAATCAAAATTCACTTAACAAAACGGGTTTGAACTAATGGGAAAGGGGAAGCAGTGATTCATGTAAACGATTGAAGGCGTATTTATTGAAAGCGCATGATGCAAAAGCTTTTAGTCAAGCGTGATCGCACCCCAACTCGAGCGGGTTAATTAAACGACTAACTGACTTCAGTGCGGTCATTCGATAGTTCATTTATAAACCTCTTTGAGCTTACCGCAATGCTCTCTGCATCACACGAAATTAGAAGTCGTACATCATTTGATTTCTAATTAACCTAGTTAACTAATCGTGCAAATTCTTTTCTGCTTTACAGGTATTACGAATCTTTCACCATGACACCTTGTCTGCTATATAAGTTTGCCACAGATTGTGTCGTTCAACAGATAGCAGCCACGCACTAACCCAAAGGGCTATTAAGAACAATTTGCAAACAACACAATCCTTTTACGATGACAGCTCGGAGCATAGCTTGCCGCCATTATTACACCTCGATTCGCTTTACAAACAGCCTTTTTCATAAATGCTCCACATGATAATTCACGCCGATTGTTCACGGTCTGGTACACTTGGTAAAGGTAAACCGCAACCGCAAAAAAGATTTTTGTTTACCCGCTTTTTATTCATGCGCGGAGTCTGCGGCTTTGACCACTATACGGGGTGTTCGTGGTCGGTTAGAGAGTAAATGGGGAATTTCATTTTTTTGCGAACGCACTTTTGGGGGAGCATGGACGGAGACAGCTGCCGATAATAATTACTTAGCACGCGAACCCTTTCGCACCTTGCGGCCGGTACTATCCCATTTACATGTACATTAAGCCAACTCATCAAATAATTCTAAAAATCATTAAAAATCACAATACCACGCCATAATAATGACATAAATAGTAGCAAATTATATCTTTAAATTGTTTGTGATTCTGAAATGTGGACTTTAATGGGTGTTTAAAAATATAGCATAAATTATTCGTGACAAACAAATGTTGTAAAACTTTAGCACATAGACTACAAATTATTCGGGATCAAGAATCTGCCCGAAGTGCAACAAAAGAAGTCTAGACGGATGCTCGCTACATCGTCGTCACCTAATGCAGCAGACAACATTCAAACACACGAGAAGATAAACATAATAAGAGCCATGAATACTGTTCTCAATGTTGCTGCTAATAAAATAAACGAATCGAAAATAAATCCTATTAAAGTCAATGTGTCACAAAATGTTCCACGAAAACAAGACACACAAGTGCGTTATTATGCAGACAGTCATCTTTCATAGCCTTGACAAATACTTATTTATGACTAATCGTAGTCGCTGTAGAATTTATCCTCATTGACAAATAAGAAAACAGATTATAAAAATAAGTTTATTGTATTGGTTATGGTATTGCTGTTATTGATGCCGTAGTTGATGATGTGTGTGTTAGGATAAATTTTGAAGAGGTGTGCGCGGGAATTACATGACGTAATTCCGCCATCACAGTTCCATCATCGGACGGCCCCGTCGTACGGCGAGTATCGTATCCTTACGCTGTTGCAAATAGTACATGTTTTTGGTCTTATTTTATTCATAAGAAGCCATTGAGCACTGATTAAGAAATAACTATATAGTGTGCCATATATTTAGAAAAGATATTTTATGTAGAATAATAGTCAGTTATTTAAATTATAATAAAAGATAAAATATAACTGTCACAACTTTTTACGTAAAATGCCGACGAAAATGAAATTGTTTTAACTTCAACGAGACTTTTATATGTTAGCTAAGCTTGGCTAAGTTCTAAATTTGATATAATTTCATGCACAAGGTATCCAACTAATATGTACAATAAAAAAAACTTGCTGTTTTTTTCGGTTTTTGATAACACGTCCCATATTCATTATCACGGGAACTGAATTGATAAGTATCGTACGACGTTTCTGAGGTAAAATTTTGCGGTTTTTAGTTATTGATTTAGTTTTTGCACGCGTTTTATTTGAAAATAAGGTCGTCTAAGATAATGGTATATGATGCACACCACCCTTATTCGATTTTCCTATAAAAAGCTTGGCCACTGAACATCCTTTACCACAATTTGTTATTGTTCGTTATTAAATTACAATACAAAATACTTAAAATGAGTTATTTTAATTGCTCTAGACGTGAATTGATACTTTTCTATATAGACAACGGTAAAAATACTTCGACCTTTTACGTGAAAATTATCAAATTTCAGAAGATACAACAAGTGATAATACGCGATTTTCAAAAGAAATTATTACCACAGTTCAATAGTCGTTGGGCTCAAGCTTCACGTAAGAAGGATACATTTCTTGAAACCAATAGCAGTTGGCTTGACACACAATATTCTGTAACTTTGCCTGCTTCACCAACAGAAGACGGATCATCTCTCTGCACGCCTTCAACTTCTAATGAGAAGCGAGGAAGGCCTTGTATTCCTTACGAAGACTCTTCTGAATCGACTAAAAGGCCTAAAAATACTACATTACTCAATGAATACGGATTTCAACATATTTATGAAGCGTATTTGCAAGGATTACAGTCAATGAGCGAAGGCATCGAGGCAACCTTGTTGAAGCTATTAGAACTGCAGACAAACAATATAAGAAAACCATTTTGAGCTCGATTGGTTCGGATAACATTAGAATGTTAACCGATGAAGAAGCGTTAAGTGTATGTACATTGTCTTGGATCTTACCAAAGCACAGCATTTGTACCTTAGGAACCTAACAAATGAAAGAAATTGTTTTCTTCTGCCACCATATTACAAAATACAGAACTGTAAAGAAAGCTGCTATCCACCTGTTTCATCGATGGAAATCACCAATACGTATGCAAAAATTATTTCTTTACAAGACTTGTTGGATCATACGGCCGCGGCAGCTAGAATTTTATTGATTGACTCTATCAATATTGCTGGATTGAAAAACCTAATTTTATCCAGCAAGTGGGGATGTGATAGCTCATCTGGACAAAGTGAGTATAAACAAATACTTCCAGAAGAGTCTGAACTTGTTTCAGACGCGACTCTATCAATATTGCTGGATTGAAAAACTTAATTTTATCCAGCAAGTGGGGATGTGATGGCTCATCTGGACAAAGTGAGTATAAACAAATACTTCCAGAAGAGTCTGAACTTGTTTCAGACGCGACTCTATCAATATTGCTGGATTGAAAAACCTAATTTTATCCAGCAAGTGGGGATGTGATGGCTCATCTGGACAAAATGAGTATAAACAAATACTTCCAGAAGAGTCTGAACTTGTTTCAGACGCGACTCTATCAATATTGCTGGATTGAAAAACCTAATTTTATGCAGCAAGTGGGGATGTGATGGCTCATCTGGACAAAGTGAGTATAAACAAATACTTCCAGAAGAGTCTGAACTTGTTTCAGACGCGACTCTATCAATATTGCTGGATTGAAAAACCTAATTTTATCCAGCAAGTGGGGATGTGATGGCTCATCTGGACAAAGTGAGTATAAACAAATACTTCCAGAAGAGTCTGAACTTGTTTCAGACGCGACTCTATCAATATTGCTGGATTGAAAAACCTAATTTTATCCAGCAAGTGAGGATGTGATGGCTCATCTGGACAAAGTATAAACAAATACTTCCAGAAGAGTCTGAACTTGTTTCAGACGCCAATCTGTTTATTGTTGTTCCTAAAAGGTTACTTGATGAAGCAACTGGCGTTATTATCTGGCAAAATCCTGTACCTTCATCTGTAAGGAATTGGACGAAGATACTCTGCATCTCTTGAAGGTGAATCAACTAATCACGGATCCTGAGGTTGTTCAGGTGTGAAACCTACCTTTATTTATTTATATACCCACCTTTTACATAATTATAATGTTAAGAGATAATAGTACTTGAGGTAATTAAGGTTATTTTTTATATATTTTAGACTAACTATATAGTATACATAAGTTCAAAATGTTAGCTTAATAAATATTTTTATTAAATTATTTATTTGTATTTTATTGTTTTATTATTCCTATTTAGTTATTTAGGGTTCAAAAAGAGACAATAAATACATTCAAGTGAAACTAAAATATTCCTACGGTTTTTTGACAAAATCGTAAGTTTAAACGCGAGGAAAACCGCAAGTAAAACCTATTGCTTATTAGATGTAACTTAATCAAATATATAGAGTATGAACTATGTTGGTGCAAAATTTCAACTGTTTATCTTGAAAAATAAGAAAGATATAGATTTTTAATCAGCAAAAGACCCATATTTTCCGTAGTGCACCGTAGGCGCAGGGTTGCAAGCGGCGAATAGTGGCCTACTCGCCACCCGGTAAGGACCAGGCCCCTTCCGCGGCGTGTTTTGTTCCACGTGCGTCTCAAAGACATGTCAGTACATTGTGGCGGGGCCCACGAATACCGATCTAGCGTCTTCTTTTCGTCTTCCGAAGGTTAGTGTGAATTAGCTGTTAATAAAGTAGGACGCATTATCATCAATAGCACACATCATTGCATCACTGCTTACCATCAAGCGGGGTCGCGGTCAAGACCTAGTTCATAATGTTATAAAAATCCCTATTATTATGTAATGCCGCAAATACAGTGCCTGACCAATTACGAAGCTATAATTTCCCCACTGTTGGTCACAAGATGGATCCATGAAGTACCCCTGCTTTTATATTGATTTAGAATAAGAGTGATTCATTTCGACCCGAGATATTCCAAGAGACTAAAAAATGTGTGGTGGTTAGCTCGCCTTGGATAGTAAACCATATCATGTACGCATTTGAAAGAGTTTGCTTTATCAAATGCTTGTTGCACATCGAAAAATACAGCTGTGTAGTATTCATTAATGTAAGATTAATCAATACTGTTGCTGTACTACAGTGTGGAACTGTTCATTTCATAAATCCTAAGTGTGACAAGAACAGAACAGTTCTAGCGTTACAACGTACAAAAAACTAGCCGTTTATGATAAACTAATAAATTAAAAATAACGTTAATTTAATGAAACTTGCATCTTGATATGAAAGAACGACAACAAAATTAAAATTTAAGGTCAAAGAGTAATGTGTTGTACCTTACTTGAATCAGCATTAAATCAGCAAGAATTTTTAATACCCGGTTATTTTCCGTAATACATTTTTTTTTTCAAACTGTGCTCTTAAAGCGAGATGTAATTTTTTGTAACACTCCAAAATTTACGAAAAAAATTACTTGCTCTTTAAATTTGGTACCAATAGCTGCTGATACATTTTTTGTAGTATGGATACATTATCGAATCACAATACAATACGTTTTGTTTTATTGTTTTTAATCAATTTAATTTTTTACAGATGCAAGAAATTGCAAAATAGTTTCATTGAAAAAAAAGTACATAATAATTACTTAATAACTTTTCGTGCAATGAAGTTATGGCGATGCTGAAGAAAGATTTTTTAGGAAATTACCTCCTTTCCCTGTTTCGTTTGATCCACGACTAATCTAAGATTAATGAATACATATAAAAGGGCTTCTACTGTTGAATGTCAACCTCTTTAGTCAAACTGCAACTACACTACAACAGCCACGATTCAAACCAGTCACGTAAAGTAATTTATAGACTTAGTGGCTAAAGACTTCATCAAGTAAAGAAAAACTCCATAAGGAAAACTAGATATTAATAATAACCATACACACGAACAATACAGCCTTTAGGTTCTTGCTTTTGTTGCTGAGCAAAAATAATGATGAGGTAACATCGATAGCTGTATACAGTCTCCGAGAGACATTGGTATTATTGGCCCCTAGTATTGTGATTGATCTCATTTCCTTTGTGACCGCCAGGGCAATGTATAATGGGTGAAATATTCTGGCGCCAAGCCAATGTACGCTGCCACACAAAACATGACGACATTTTGTTCCACTAAAAAATTTAATGATAATATCCGAGTTCAAAAATGCTTGGGTTGTGAGCATGAATTGTTTATTTAAGTAAATACACAATCCTTTATCAATTGGAACAGTAACGTAAAGTTCTGTTCGCTCACTTTGTCTAAATTGTAACTCCCAATTTTCATTTTATAATGTTTGTGTAGTCTGTCGTCAATAAATGAAGTCATTTGGTTTCGGGATGTTTTAATTTTGAAATATTCAACAATGGCCCCGATTCCCTTGTTCACAAACTAAATTAAATTTAAGTTCAGTGCATCTTTTTCTTTCTATTTCATCAAGAAAAGGACAGAAAATAAAATGTCCGTTTAGACCTGTCAAATTAGTGCGCTCATGATGTAAACTGGCGTATTTTTAGTCGCCATGTTTATAAAAGCGTCTAAACTGTCTATGGAGTATCTTAATTTGACAGGATTAAATTAAAATGTTATCTTCTATCTTTTTCTTAACGAAATGGAAAGAAAAAGATGCATGTAACTTAAAATTAGTTTAGTTTGTGAAGAAGGGAATCGTCGCCAATGTCGAAAGTCGAAACATTCAATCGACTCATATTTTGCAGAAGAAAACATTTAAATTGTAAAACCGCACGTACATCATTCAATTTTCAAACAACGTTTCAATTGTAGCAACAAGGACATTATCAATATAAACAGGGTGAGTGTCGACTCGACTCAATGCCTGTAGTCGATAACGAGTTGAGTCACGAAAGGGTTTCCCTAAATGACTCATTTGCCACTTACTCGACCCAACCAAACAGCCAAATGCAAAAAGAGCATTTTCATTTGATAACTGCGACTAATATTTATGATAGACCATTGCATAAATTGAGCAAGCTCTGTGTCAGATTTAACTTTTTACTCTTTCACAGCTTGCATTCGCTTAAAACTAATAGAAAAAGACACAACTATGGTATTGTTAAAACTGGGCTTACAAATCTTTACCAAGCTAGATTCACTTAAGCCAGTTTAGATTCGTTCCCAATTCGATTAGCCAAATGTAGTCAACATAATACATTTATTAAAAGCTAAAATACATTATCATAATAATAGCGTCTAATCTAATTGGATCGGATGAATAAATACTACTAAAGTATAAAACTACTGAATTGAAATATAGTACGTAGAATATAAAAGATTTAAGTACCATGGATCATAAAACACGTTCACTTCCCGAATTATGAGACAACCTACAGAGCCTTGCGATGCGGCTACGCACGCATATCAATACTTACAATCAATACAAAGCCTTTAGAGGTTACAAAAACCGGCCAAGTGCGTGTCGGACTCACGCACAAAGGGTTCCGTACCATTGATTTATGAAATTAAAGGATTTAAGTTACTTGTATGAAAGATAACGCGGTTTACGATTTACGAGGTATTAAAAAAAACTACTTACTAGATCTCGTTCAAAACAATTTTCGTTGGTAGTTTTTATAGTAATGTACATCACATGTGTTTTTTAGATTTTTCATTTTCTTATTTTAGAAGTTAGAGGGGGGTGGGAGGGGGCAACTTTTTTGCGCTTTGCGTCTGTCACGCAAACTATTCGGTTTAGAAAAAAAGTGTTTTAGAAACCTCGATATCATTTTGAAGACCTATCCATAGATACCCCACACGTATGTGTTTATAGGAGTTTTAGTTCTAAGTATGGGGAGCCCCAATATTTATTATTATTTATTATATTAGAAGTTAGAGGGGGGTGGGAGGGGGCAACTTTTTTGCGCTTTGCGTCTGTCACGCAAACTATTCGGTTTAGAAAAAAAGTGTTTTAGAAACCTCGATATCATTTTGAAGACCTATCCATAGATACCCCACACGTATGTGTTTATAGGAGTTTTAGTTCTAAATATGGAGAGCCCCAATATTTATTATTATTATTTTTGCATCAAAATCTTAATGCGGTTCACAGAATACATCTACCTACCAAGTTTCAACAGTATAGCTCTTATAGTTTCGGAAAAAAATGGCTGTGACATACGGACAGACAGACGGACATGACGAATCTATAAGGGTTCCGTTCTTTGCCATTTGGCAACGGAACCCTAAAAACGACATAAAGCTAATGCTAGCAAGCTACAAGAATGTACTACGAATATATACATATACAAACGTCGTTGATGATAATATAAAGGTTTTATAGAACTTTACTTTTTATCAGATTTTAAGCTACAAAGTCTAAACGAGAGTTGGTTAATTCAGATTCCTTTTTACACTGAATTCTTTAAGTAACAAATAGAAAGTCCATAAGAAAATTTAGGTATGTACTGAGAAGTACCACTACCGTGATACGATTTACATTAATTATAACTGCAAATCCAAACGAAATAACGTCGAAGCAGAGACATATTGATGAGTTGGTAAACGGGTATGTTACAAATTGAACTTTTATTTATTCATGCGGGGAGAACGAGGTTGAAATAGGTCGAGGCCGCTTTATAAAGGACACTCTTAGCTCGATGCTAAAGGGTTTATCAATGTCGTTCTACTGGAGTCATAGAGTCGCATGTTGGGTCAATATAGCAATTTTTATTTTGCGAACCAATGACTGATTTATCCTGTAAATGATTTCGATTTAGCCGTTGCCTTGCCGAATCTTTCTTTAATCATGAAACTTCGCATTGACTTTTACTTCAAGAATATAACAAAATTTTGTAAGGGTAATTGATAACAAAACCAATCTGTTTAAATTTTTATATTTACTTTTACTGTTTTTAAAAATCTATTTTCATGATACTAATATTTGCATGAATAGACAAATGTTGCTGAACGAGAAAAGAGGAATGTATTAAATGTAGCACATGTATCACATATCACTCTTAGTTTGTCCTTATTTGAGGCAGAATTCTTATAATAATTGACGGTGATCTACAATATGGTGTTATTAATAGATTGCGAGTTTTTTGCGTTGAGGATAATTGTGGTTTTCAACTTAAAAAAACATATAATATCTACATCAGATACAACGACATTGACGTAAAGCGTGTTTTCATCATTCTTTTTTTCATGTGCCTGTAAATCTAATGTTTCTTTTGGATTTTTATTTAATAATTAAAGAAAAGCCTATTATGTCTATATGGCTATTGTCAAGAATTCATGATTATTTAAGTAACTTAATAAAAAATACATTATCAGTCTGTTTCTTTGTTAACCGCAATAGCATCTAATTTAATTAGAGAATTGGTAAATAACAACTACCTACTTAACGGCTATAAAATTGATAAGGGTGAAAATATCATATTATGTACCTACCTATTACGTAATGGTATTAGACTTCAGGTGAATGGCCGGACCTATGCGACAAGTACTCGCTCCACGAGTAAGCGATCAACCACCCCCACTTTATAGATTTACCAACGTTTCTAGCTTGGGGAATTTAAGACTATAAAATTACTCATTCATCTTATCAATTCGATTATGTTAAGTACCTTAAAGTTTGTGCCCTCGAGTACTTATAAATTACAATGTACTGTTTCAGAAACTAGATAATTTAATTTACAAGAACTTCCTAAATTTATTTCATGCTTCCTAAGCATCCGACATTATAAGGATCCGAACTTTAAGAAATCGAACACCGAAATAATCGATAAAGCTTGCTTCGATACTTTTAAATACAAACACTAATTATGTGACTAATTAAGAACATAGTTCTCCCTTTGTAGATTTTATAATTTCCCATATATAACTATTCTATTTTAAAGTAATTACCTTCCAAGTACAAATTATTGACCTCTCCAGTCAGTACAGTACACATGGGTATCTAGATAAATAATTACACATTAAAATAAAACGATATCACAGGTGAGTAAAATGTTGTCCAGTCAAGTTCAGGTTTGCAGGTAACACCTGCCACATGCCAAGCGAAGCCAAGCGCCGGATCGAAAAGCAAATAAATTCACTTGAATACTGCAGGACGTGTAACGTCGTCTAGTTTTTGCAAGGAATATTTCAAAGAGTTTTTCTTAGATTCGCATGGCAACCTTGACTCGATCCCCTCGGCTACGCTTCTGTGGGAACGATTAAGAACACATTTCATTTACTTCGTCCGTCTGGAGCCCATGTGAGCTGACGCATCCGGCAGAATTCACGCAAGGGTCGTACGCCATTCGTCGTCGCGGCGATGTTCATGTTTATTTATCTAACAACTTTGTTAAGTATCATGGGATTATAAGGTAGAATTATATGCTTGCATGGAAAATTATATCCATATCTGTTACTTACTTTGTTTTTTTTAACCGACTTTAACAAAAGGAGGATAACCTCAATTCGACTGTATTTTGTTGTGCTTCCCGTGTTATTATTTCACTTGATTTATTTTTGGCAATGTCATCCATAGGAATACCGTATAAGTCTAAACAAGTTTTGCATACAGTATGTGCGAGACTAACGGATAAATAATACAATAACAAGCCAACCAATTTTGATGATTATTTATATACTTATTTTCAGTTAAAACCCATAGAAATTTTATTAGTTTATAAACCAAGACTAAATTTTTCTTTAAATCATTTTCATCTTTGTAAGTAATTGGACAGACTAAGTAAACATTGAAATTAAAGGTAGTTATGATGCTATTTGTTATTTTAGTCCTGATTATTTTTCCTTCTTAAAAGAAGAAGCGACATTTTTTATGAAAAACGAAACCAATTATTTTCATTAACTTTATTATATAACGTGTTCACTGAACATTCACTTCACTATTATTTTTTGCAAACGTTCTTAGCGAGTTTTTGTTATGCGAGGAACTTTCATCGTGATACAAACAGTTTGGTGAGTACGAGAACCAAAAGCTTTAATAGTGTTACGAATGGACCTTATGTCGATGGCATAAGGTTCAATATCGCGTGACATGCAGTGTGTCACTTTTAGGTCCTATTTCCCCAGATCTAGACATTTTCTAAGCACAATATAAAAACGCATTACTAGACTTAGGACGGCCTATCGAATGGTACATGTCTCAACAGTTTTGTCAACAAAGTGTCGACATCGAAATTTCTAGAAACCCGTTTCCGGGAATTACCGTAGGTACTTCCGAGTGACCTCGAAGTTATGTGCTATTATTATTACGTCTAGAGGAATCTGGAATGTTCGATCAGCTGGGCTATATATACCGCCGCGACGCCGGCCCAGAGTCAGTCTACATTCGACTAGCGATACGAAAACAGCGACAGTTAAGAAGCGAACTTAAAGAAGACCTACTGCGACAACTGTAACGAGAACTGTGAGTACGACGTGAAGTAACATCTATAGCATTGTTGTGTGTTTACAACACGGACTTCGTGGATATAGTGGAAGACTTCGGTGCAACGTTAGCGACATTCTACTTGTCATTGCCTTCAATCGACTGTACCTTCGTTGCCAATAAACCTCGTAACCCCTAACCGGCGTTTAAGTACCCCTAGCCCGTAACAATTGGTGTCAGAAGCGGCATGCCGGTCACGCCAAGGGAAGACGAAAGAGTTCGCACGCGACGACAAGCAGCGATGGATTTGGCGCGTCAAGAGGAAGAATCGGTTGGCATCCCCGCACCCGGAGTAGATGCGGCCGTTGTAACACCGACGAATGTGAGTGCGCCTACTACCACCACTATTCTCGGAAGCAGTGGATGCGATTTATCGGCGTTGCTGGCTCACTTGACGGTGCAAATAAAAAATATGGCAGAGTCCCAGGCAGCAACCCAGGCACAGATTAAAAGTGTGGCAGAATCCCAGGCAAAATCCCAGGCCGAAATCCAGGCACAAATCAAAAGTGTAGCAGAATCCCAAGCAAAATCCCAGGCAGAAACCCAGGCAAAAATAGATAAATCCCAGGCAGAAACCCAGGCACAAATCATTAAAAGTGTAGCAGAATCCCAGGCAAAATCCCAGAAATTAGTGTTGGAACTTAATGAAAAGTGGAAAGAAACCAAAGAAGAGGTCAACGAGCTTAAAATAAAAACAGCACAACAAGATACGCGTATAGAGAAACAGGATGCTCGTATAGACAAACATGATGCGCGTTTCGAGGCACTAGACAGCACCATCATGGAGTGTGAGAAAGAAATAAAATTCCTCCATGATAAGGTACAGAAAGGAGGCATCAAAGGGGTGATACCTAGTGCTTTGCCGACGTCCCAAGTGCCTCATTTTGACGGAACAACGTCATGGGTGGCCTTCCGCCTTCAATTCGAAAAGGTCGCAAAAGGCAACAACTGGGACGACGATCAAGCGGTAACCGCTCTTACGCTTGCTCTGCGTGGTGATGCGGTACAAATTCTCGAAAATATTTCCGGCGATTGCAATACCCTAGCCTGTCTGCTAGAAGCGTTGGAGTCTAGATACGGGGAGAAACACCTCGAACATGTCTACAGGGCTCAACTCCGCGACCGCACACAGAAAAGCAGTGAGGGTTTGCAACAATGGGCAACGGAAATAGAACGTGTTGTTCGGAGGGCGTATGCATCAACACCGGGATTAATTGATGCTACTACGGTGCAAGCTTTTACCGATGGAATCCGAGATGCAGAAGTCAGGGCTGCAGTTCGTCTGGGTCACCATCAGACTCTGAAGGCAGCCTTGACACACGCTCTGGAGGTGGAAGCAGTACGCCAAGACGGCCGACAACAGCACCGCATTCGCGAGGTAACCCCAATAATTAAAACTCGGCAAGGACCAACCTGCTATGAGTGCGGCGAAAAGGGTCATATTCGGATCAATTGTCCCAGGAAGTCTAAGGGAAGAAGTACTTCTGGGACACAGGTGGAAGCCGAGGATTTAAACTAAGAACAGCCAGGGCTATGGGGCGAGTACTGGCTGGTCGACCTGAAGCCCCCATTATAACAGTATCACAAGTGGGCGATGGAAACAGTCTTATTATAGAAGGAGAACTGAATGGTAAGTCATGCAGTTTCACATTGGATACTGGTGCATCAAGAACTATTGCACGACCGGAGCTATTTCCTCGGACCATAGCATGGAAAAGAGGGTCTTCACAATGCCGATTACAAACCGCCACCGGCCAACCAGTACTCGTCCTTGGTGAAACGAACGTGTCCTTGAAAATGGGTGATAAGACATTCACGCACCCTGTTTTAATAGCAAATATTACAGATGATTGCATAATAGGACTGGACTTTTTGAAGAAACAGCAGTGCGTCCTTAATGTAGCAAAAGGAGTATTGAGTTTTCCAGAACAAGAAGTATTTCTTCAAGGTGGAAAACAAGGGTCAGTGTACTGTTTAAGGAGAACGGTATTACCACCAAGATCAGAAACCTTAGTAAATATTAGACTATCACCAATAGGATGCCGTAAACGTTGCATTATAATAGAAGATTCTGGAGATCACCCAGACTGGATAACAGCAAGGACACTGATGATGATTTCCGATAAACCAAAAGTACGAATTATCAACGTTAGTAACAAAGAAATAATTCTTGAAAAGAATTGCATGGTGGGTGTGTGCGATCATGTAGCGTCTTTGAGAAAAACAGAGGCGCACGAAAAGGGACGTGATAAGAAGTGGCAGGAACATGTATCGACACTACTCGAAAATTGTAAGGGTAATTTAAACAAGTTCGAAAGTCACAAAGTTAAGCAACTGCTGCATAACTTCCATGACATCTTCTCGAAGACCGACGGTGACGTGGGAAGGACCGGGCTCGTCAAACACCATATAGATACGGGTGATACACAGCCGATAAGACAGAGACCACGTCGTATCCCCTTTGCAAGAGAACGGGAAGTCACGGAAATGTTAAGAGATATGGAGAAAAACCGGATTATAGAAGCATCCACCAGCCCTTGGTCATCTCCAGTTGTCCTAGTCAAGAAAAAGGATGGCAGTACAAGGTTTTGCGTTGACTACAGGATGTTGAATGATGCCACGAAAAAGGATAGTTATCCTCTGCCACGTATAGATGACACTTTAGACTTGCTAAGTGGCATGAAATGGTTTCTCCACGGTTGACCTCAAAAGTGGATACTGGCAAGTGGAAATCTCTCAGCAGGATAAAGAAAAGACCGCTTTCACCACTGGTCCTGGAAACGGTCTCTGGCAATTCAATGTCATGCCTTTTGGACTGTGCAATGCTCCTGCTACATTCGAGCGCCTAATGGAGCGCATTTTGGTGGGGTTGCTTGGTGATGCATGCCTAGTCTATTTGGATGACATCATCATTATGGGACGAAACTTCGCAGAGCACCTACGCAATTTGGAGAAAGTCTTTCAGAAACTGCGTGAAGCGAATTTAAAACTCAGTCCTAGTAAGTGTACACTATTCCAGAAAGAGGTTGGATACTTGGGACACATTATTTCGGCGCAAGGAATTCGAACAGACCCTGAAAAAATAAAAGCCGTGTCGAAGTGGCCTACGCCTCGTAATAAAACTGAGGTACGCTCTTTCTTGGGTCTGTGTGCATATTACCGTCGGTTTGTGAAGAACTTCTCCGAGTTAGCGAAGCCGTTGCATCGTTTAACAGAGGAAAAGTGTCAATTTGAATGGAACTCTGACTGCGAACAGGCATTTGCGCTACTGAAAACTCACTTGTGTGAGGCTCCTGTATTAGGTTACCCTAGTCGGGAAGGTCGATTTTTGGTAGACACGGATGCCAGCAATGTTGGTATTGGAGGAGTTCTCTCTCAAACACAAGGAGATAGGCAGGTCGTGATTGCATATTTCAGCAAATGCCTTTCCAAGCCAGAAAGAAATTACTGTGTTACCCGCCGAGAACTTCTAGCCGTTGTTAAGACCTTACAACACTTCAAGAAATATCTGATTGGGAGGCAGTTTACACTTCGTACCGATCACGCTGCCTTACAGTGGCTCCTCCAGTTCAAAGACCCAGAAGGACAAGTAGCAAGGTGGATAGAGCAGCTGCAAGAATTTGACTTTGTCACTGAACATCGAAAAGGCAAGTCACACAATAATGCTGATGCTTTGTCTAGACGACCTTGCGAAGAATCTTGCCGACAATGTGCCAAACAGGAAAAGAAAGAGAACGTGAGGATTATCCGGGTAAACGCTTTGGATGAAGACTGGGATAATCAATCATTGGAAGATGCACAGAAGGAAGATAGTGACTTGAAGACAGTAATCGAATGGAAACAACGTGGCCAGAGGCCCGCTTGGAGTGAAATATCAGCGCTTAGCCCAACAGTAAAAAGTTACTGGGCTCAGTGGGACAGCCTGATAATTGATAATGGAGTTCTCAAGAGGAAATGGGAATCACCCAGTGGACAGGAGGTCACCTTACAGATAGTTGTCCCCTGCGATAAAGTCGCGTCAGTACTACGACAGGTGCACGACGGAGTATCCGGAGGACATCTAGGAGTAAAGAAAACCCTGGAGAAGGTGAGAAAAAGATTCTATTGGGTGCATTGCCGCGAAGACGTTGAGGACTGGTGTAGAAAATGTGTAGCTTGCTCCTCAGTAAAGGGACCGCAAACGAGAGCCAGAGGTCTGCTGAAAGTGTATAATGTTGGTGCACCTTGGGAAAGAGTTGCTGTCGATATAGCTGGGCCATTCCCTGTTACTGAAGAAGGGAATAGGTACATCATCGTCATGCAAGACTATTTCAGCAAATGGCCAGAAGCTTTTGCAGTACCCAACCAAGAAGCTCATACAGTCGCCAAAAAGCTAGTTCACGAGGTGTTCTGTCGATTTGGCGTTCCCTTGGAGTTACACTCTGACCAGGGTAGAAACTTTGAGTCTTCACTATTTCAAGAGGTTTGCCAACTACTCGGGATACATAAGACTCGTACAACACCATATCACCCTCAGTCAGATGGAATGGTCGAAAGATTCAACCAGACGCTAGAGAATCATTTGGCCAAAGTAGTGGAAGAACACCAGAGGGATTGGGACCAATACATTCCACTCTTCTTAATGTCATACCGCTCTGCAATACATGATAGCACAAATTGCACACCGGCGAAAGTCAACTTCGGCCGAGAAATTAGACTACCAATAGATGCACTAACCGGAACACCTCCCGAAACTCCTATCCTAGCCGTCGACTATGTGGCTGACCTGCGGCGTAAATTAGATAGAATACATGAGCTAGTGAGAGAGAATGGTCTCAAAACCAGCGAAAAAATGAAGATCCGATACGACCGCAAAGCTAACGTACCCGGATTTGAAGAGGGAACTTTGGTATGGTTACATAATCCCATAAGGAGAAAAGGAAAGAGTCCGAAATTTCAAGCCAAATGGGAGGGTCCGTACAAGATAGTAACCAGAATAAACGATGTCACCTACAGGATTAAGAAAGGGCCTAGAGGGAAGCTGAAGATCGTACACGTAGACCGCCTGGCTCGCTATTATGGATCAAATCATGCTCGGGACGAGCATGACTAAGAAGGGGGCAATGTTACGAATGGACCTTATGTCGATGGCATAAGGTTCAATATCGCGTGACATGCAGTGTGTCACTTTTAAGTCCTATTTTCTCCAGATCTAGACATTTTCTAGGCACAATATAAAAACGCATTACTAGACTTAGGATGGCCTATCGAATGGTACAGGTCTCAACAGTTTTGTCAACAAAGTGTCGACATCGAAATTTCTAGAAACCCGTTTCCGGGAATTACCCTAGGTACTTCCGAGTGACCTCGAAGTTATGTGCTATTATTATTACGTCTAGAGGAATCTGGAATGTTCGATCAGCTGGGCTATATATACCGCCGCGACGCCGGCCCAGAGTCAGTCTACATTCGACTAGCGATACGAAAACAGCGACAGTTAAGAAGCGAACTTAAAGAAGACCTACTGCGACAACTGTAACGAGAACTGTGAGTACGACGTGAAGTAACATCTATAGCATTGTTGTGTGTTTACAACACGGACTTCGTGGATATAGTGGAAGACTTCGGTGCAACGTTAGCGACATTCTACTTGTCATTGCCTTCAATCGACTGTACCTTCGTTGCCAATAAACCTCGTAACCCCTAACCGGCGTTTAAGTACCCCTAGCCCGTAACAATAGCTATGTTCGTGAACGAATAGTCGGTTCACGAATGAACGTTTGTTACATTGAAAATCTAAAATTTCGCAAATAAATTAATATTTTACATCAGATATTTTGTAACTTACGTAATTTAGGTGACAGGTGTTTTTTATCCAGATCTAACATACATGTCACATACTCACATCACATATCACAAAATTCCCAAGGGGTCAAAAGTTAAGCGTATGAAACTGCGAGGCACAGCTAGTAACTCACAACTGAACAAAGTTATTTTTTTAAGATCTAATTGCGGTTAGCGGTTTTCCTCATATTATAATATAGTATACCTACAGATCGTCAATAAAACTACAATTGACAAAAGTAGGTGCATTTAAATAATTACAAATCAGCATGCTATTAAATTAATCCAAATAATAGTACCGGATGATCATAAACATTTTTGTCCGTCAACAAGTAGTTATGGTGCTAAAAACAATCTAGAAGTTGTTAGATACACCAAGTTTGAATAATTACATGTCACGACGTTCAAACAGTCCAGATTTAACTTTAGCAATTAAGAATAGTGAGACTAATGGCCGTATCATGGATGTTAAATTCGTTTATTTGTTGTTGAGACGCTCTCCACCCAGAGTCGGCGGCGTGCCTCATTTAATGGAGCAATAAAAAATGTTCGACTGTGCTTACGTAATCCATATTATTTCCGCGTCGAAGCCAAAGCGGAGGTCAACGCGCGTATGATCTCGCCTCACAGCCTCATTGTCACTGTTCCATAAATCTTAAACCATTACTAGATATTATTTATAAGGTGCCAGTAATGGTCGTGAAGTCAAAGAGGCGCTGATACGCCTCTGCGTGCTATTTTGATTGTTTAATTGAATGAGCTCTCAATCGAACACAGATATTGTTGTGACCTTGCTCAGACATTACAAAACTTGTTTCTTCCTTTTAATTGTTAAGCAAAAAATATGACTACCTATAATTTTTATAGTTGAAGTGATATAGATCGTGCGTGTCGCCTTGTCGAGGAGGAATTCTTATAGTGGGTCTGGCAGACTTTGGACTTGGATATAATTTATTATATTTACTGGGTTCAGTAACATTAATTTTAAAGATACCAATAGAGATATCAAATTAATTTCAGTTACACCTTAGTGTGGATGATTTCTTCGCTTTATGCGGATTCCACTGCTCTAAAGCCTAAGTTTCCTGAATAAGATCTCTCGCGAGCAATACGAAATCATTTTAGTCATTTTGAAACGATCAATATTACCTATTAGAAATGAATAATAGTTTACAAGCCAGCCTTTTCCCGTGTTATAATTTACCTTACATGATTTTAAGTTTTTAACAATTGATAAAAGTCTGTCGATGCTAGCATGCAGTGCCATTGTTAATGATGACTAAAAGAAAGTTGGAACGAATTGTAAATCGGATCAGAGCGCCTGGTGACGCCCATCAAATCCGTCGAAACAATTGAGAGAAGCCGTATGAGTTGAAGACGGACAATCTCAACATTGTGCAATACCTCACAAAGAAGGCCGGAGAAATCCATGCGTATACAATGCGACTTTCGAAAAAAAAAAACCAGACGGTGTTCTTTACCGCGCTTGTGATGGTGGCAATAAATCAGTTGAGCAATAGCTAGTCCCCAACGTCAATAAGCACACTGACAATTGACACAAAGAAAAGTAGAAGAATAAGATTTTTATTGTTTCTTGTAACATAATTTACGACACGACCGTCGAACATCTGTTTGAGCTGTTGCCTCGTTTGAGGAAACAATCGGTTCAGATTTTGACGTATCAAACCATGATTTCCTATTAGTCTGTCTTGTTGTTACAAGATTTTCAGCTCATTAATTTACTTAGTATGATTTCAAAATGACAATATCGTATTACTATGACAAATTAATTTCGTCAAGAACACTAAAGTACATATTTCATGTCAACTTACACGAAATCCCTAGGAAGAAAAAGTAGTTATAAGGAAGTTTGAACGCAAACCCATTAAATACAGTTTTATGGTACTGTGTGCACGCAGACGAAGTGTTTGTTACAGGTATTGTTCAGTTGTTGGGCATTGTACCCTACAGCAATGACAGATAAGGGCAGGTTATGCGCATGGAGTCCACAACACAAGATATAATGGAATCTCAACAGATTCCACTGTATCTTGCGTTGTTTAATTTACGAAACGATTTGAACAAGAGCTTAGAGGTCAAATCTTTTCGTAAGTTAGCCCAGTTAGTACAACAATTCTAGAAGCGGCAGCGTAGGCATTGAATAATAAATATTATGTATGTTCGTGTCACAAACCGCAGAATATTAAAATACCAATCGTGAACCTAGCTTTTCTATAATATTTTTGAATGGTAACTTCGTTTAACAGTCATACTAGTCGCTTTATCTTGTGGATCGAGAAAAGAAACATAGTAAACTCCGTGTATTATATGACATGTCATTTTATGCAATTATTACAAATTAATCAAGATTTCATTGATATTTTCAAGATCTTTGTGTGATCTTTGTAATTTTCTGCTTAAAATAATGTTTTTCTGCCATCCTGTATAGTTTCATCACATACTGATCATCTTTTAAAAACATTTTAGGTTTGAGCAGGCCATATTACCTTTTTATGTGGGTTCCCAGTTTAGCCATAATCATCAGTTAGTCTGGTAAAGCGGACCCCAGACTCCAAAGCTGAAAATACTTCGGATACGACTGGGATTAACGCTGAGATGATGATGATTATGAATGGTATGGCTTTTAACCATATTCTTGCTGTTTACTTCCAATATTTCAATACAGCGTATAATAGTTAGGCAGGCTATATGGGATTCATAATATAATACAAAAACGGGTTATGTTACAAATGTACAGGTAACATTGGTCCCGACACTCCCGATCTGAGGGTCCAAAGTTTCATACCGGTCACATAAATGTCAAAAGAATGGTTATTCTAAATGTAAAAAATTAAGAATAACATCAATAATGTATTGCAACCAGATGCTCACACAATATGATCATGGCGTATCTTCAGACAATCGACTAATCATGTTTACTAACTATAACAGTTAAAATTATGCAGCTGCCCCGGATTAAATATATGATGGCTCGAGGGTACTGCGAAAATAGGGCAATGATCAATACTATTGATTCTGTACTACTTACAATAGTTCATATCGAAATAATGAACAAACTCTCTATTCCAAGTTATTAATCTCGTAGTTCAAAGTGTTTAGAGTTTTATGGAACTTCCTTTCTTTATAGTCGACGACATACAACTACACAGGAGATGGAAAAAAGGACATAGCAGCTTAGTCCTCAGTTTTCAATTTCCAAAGAATAGCATCGTCGTGTAAGCTGGCACTCTTCGTAACTCGAAAGATAATAAAACTTTTTATGCTGTCAAGAGTCATTCTTTTTAACGTTCATCGTTACGAAATAAAAGGGCATGCATTATAGTGCAAATATTTAGTAGATGCAATTATACGTTCTGTAAATAAAAGAGACTGGAGCCGTTTGGTTCAAATGCTCAATTTTATTGGTGTAAAGAAACTTTCTTCACTTACATCGAGAACGTCCGCACAGCTGCCGGACTGGTTTGTCCACTTGCGCCGGATTGATTTAACGTTAACACACGATCCGCGGTGCTCGCGCCGCTGTATTCCACCAATACTTCATTACCACTCAACCATTTCGAGCATTGATCGTTAAATAATATTATTTGAGAGGGTTAACAATGCGGAACAGCAGATTGCGATGCACTCAGTAGAATTGGTTAATAATACTTCATTATTTTAATTTCATTCGACGTTAGTTCTTTCTAAAAATAAGTAAAATATTGCATTGATTTTATTTCAGGCAGGATGAATATTTTTGGTTTTGCAGATTATGGACTACGAAAGAACGGACTATTAAACCCGTTGTTCTTCTTTTAGTATCGACGATACATCTAAGTTATAATATTACTAGCTTCCGCCCGCGGCTTTGCTCGTTTTGAATTCGGGGTAACACGGTTCGTTCCCCTTTCCTGTTTTAGAACACAGAAGAGAACCCTGAGCAGAATATTATTTTAATACGCTACTGTAGATGATAATGTACGATCTTTTTGTTAGTCATAAGTAAATAATCCGCATAACAATTCTTAGCTTTCTATCTTGAAAATTGCGGAATACTCCATACAGAGAGTAGCCTGGACGTCATTTTACATCCTTTCAATTATCGCCACTTAAAAAATCACGTAATTCGTCGCCCCGTTTTGCCGTTAAATACTGACAAACAAACAGACACACAATTTCCCATTTATAATATTAGAATGGATTATACTGCTTAGGCCCAACAGGTGGCCCGGTTTCATGTGAGGTGTCAGAGGCTTTGTTTAGATCGTCAAGAGCTCAAATGAACAAACATTTATAACACTGCAGTAAATAGTTCATAGTCTGATCAGGAGCATCAAACTCGAACTAGCTGTTAGATAAATCAATAATACTCCATTTCGTCAGGTCATGTTTGCAGCTTGAGCTAACCAGAGTACGCAATCGATTATGTACAGACGACAGCACATCAAGCTACTACATTATGTCAAATTATTTATTAGACTTTCAACTTTATTGCTAATGCATTAAGGCTGAAGGTTGATTAGGATTTTTTGACAATTTCGGATAGTGAACCTGCAGTCGTCTATACTTTCTAAATAAGTCACTGCATTTCACGACCGCAAGACGAGTGTCTTGGGTCAAACAGTGATGAGGTGTCCAATACCTCTTCCTACAACTTGCTTCGCTCCCTAGGTAGACTGGTGAGTGCTCACATATACCGTGTCGAAGGCAGTCGTAAGTTGCTGCAGTTGCCTCTGGCTTCGACGCGTCTACGGCTGCAGATACCTCTACCCGTTGGTAACGTGTAGCTCGGCGGTATCTCATCGGTAACATCGGCTGCCGGCAGCCACCCATCAGTCTTGCCGCCAAGCGATTCGTCGTGTTCCGGCATGATGTTTGATAAAGCCCTACGGGGGATAGGTCTGAGCAGTTGTGTTGCGAAGTGTGCCGGGTACGATGCGCCAAATGTTGTTGTGTTCTGTTCTGTCTCCAGATCAATCTCCCTCTGGCGCAGCATCGTTGTTCGTATTGTTGGGTTTAACATTGCATCACCTCGCTCAACTGCCGTCTTCCTTCCTACTCACTCAGTTTTTTTTTTTGAGTGAATTGGCTTGTAATAGACTAGCGCACTTTGCGATCAACGATTGTATCGGCTTACGATCAGGCGGGATTATAGTTTAAAATTACAAAAAAAAAACTATCTGGATTATTTAAGGACCAAAATTCCAAATCCTAGAAACCAGCACTGTGGCTGTCTCGCGTAGTATCACAACATTATGCTGAGCTGTGGCGTTTTGCTTGGATGGGACGCAAACTTTATTTTATATGTTTTTTCTTTGCGTCATGTTTACCGCAAATAGATGTATTTTCTTCCTTTTCTTGAGTAAGGATAGGTTTAATTGGATTTACATTTGGACATGTGGCATCTACCAACCCGTACCGGGCCCGCGTGGTAGATTTTTTTTTTATAGTTATTAACTAGTGCTTGACTGCAATCCCGCCTGATGGTAAGCAGTGATGCAATCGTTGATGGTAAAGCACACTAGCTTATTAAGCCTATTCACTCAAAAAAACTGAGTGAATAGGAAGGAAGACGGCAGTTGAGCGAGGTGATGCAATGTTTAACCCAACAACACGACCAACGATGCTGCGCCAGAGGATGATCTGGAGAGCCTTCACGACCAAACTCCCGACACAACAACATTAGGCACATCGTACCCGGCACACATCGCAACACAACTGCTCAGACCCGTTCTCCGTACGGCTTCACCAGACATCATGCCGGAACACGACGAATCGCTTGGCGGCAAGACTTTGTCTGATGGGTGGTAACTTATGCCGGCGGCTGATGTTGTTGCCTACCACCGAGAACAACAAGATTACGTCCCAATCCCTCTCATAGAGAGGAGGCCTGTGTCCCAGGAGTGGGAACATTATAGGCTGGGTGGTCAAGGCTTAATATCGCTTTAAAGATTATTTTGGTAGTCAAATTGACAAGTTACGAAAATTCAACCAAGCTCTCAGTGATAGGGTTTGACATTACCAACTTAACATTTGGTCAAATCGGCGTGGTATCATTAGAAATTACAAGATGGCTTATTAAGCTGAATTATACATATTAATGGTAAACCATGCGGAGAGTTTTTGCTGTTGTATGAGTTGTTCATATCTATCAAGGAACAAAAAATCTAAAGGTATTTCCCAATAGGTAATTCCATGACTAAAGCCCCTTGCACACAATCATAAAAGATCTGTTGGTGCAGACAGTCTGGTGTCGTGGCCCCATTTACGCGAGGCTTTTGTCCAGCGACTATCATTATTAGCCTAAGTAAACGCGCATTACTGGCACCCTATGAAAAACCTGTTTATATTATTAAAGCATACTTCTGAAGGTAACCCAATATAATTCAATGAATGCTTTACACTTCTTAAAGAGACGCCAAGTTTTGCCTTTTATGGATTAAAGGTGTTAAAGCGGTTTGGCTGAGAAATAGTACAGTCATGCAAGTTTTAAATGCCACTAAACAGCTCTGAAACGTGGTCGCTCACAATGGGCCTCATACGAAGGCTCAGAGTCCCACAAAGAGCAATGGAAAGAGCTATGCTCGGAGTTTCTCTGCGTGATCAAATCAGAAATGAGGAGATCCGCAGAAGAACCAAAGTAACAGACAGCTCTGCGAGTCGCTAAACTTGGCAGACAACAGGACAATGTTTGTGTTCCTTCTCCAGAATTAGCTTACTGACATATTATATCAGTTCATATAATTTGCTTTTTACAATGCACAAATATGTGAGCTGTCACACCCTTTATGCCAGGGTCTTTTATTTAGGTATGTAATAAGTTTTTACTTTTTACATTTCCATTTTAATGATATTTTTTTTTGTTTTGCTTTTTTGGTATTTTGGCGTGGCTAGCTGGCATATTTATATATATATTTTTTTATTATTTTTTCTCTTGTACTACTGAACCTACATAGTATATATTGTATAAACTATTGTGTTTTTTTCTAAATGAACAGACAGCTGTGCTGCTGGGGAGTTTCTTCCGCCACTTCTTCTTCCCAGCCAAAGTACTTAGGAAGTGACGATGGGTGGGCGTTTTGGGGGACTGTCTTATGTAATATTGACGTTCAAAAAGTGCTGATTCTCGGCCTAGTTTGAATAAATGACTTTTGATTTTGATTTTAAGTGGCAGTGGGCAGGGTACATTGCTCTTAGAACCGATGGCCCATGGGGCAGTAAGGTTCTGGAGTGGCGGCCACGTACTGGAAGACACAGCGTAGGGAGGCCCCCAACAAGGTTGACTGATGACCTGGTGAAGGTCACGGGAAGCCGATGGATGCGGGCAGCACAAGACTGGTCAGCATGGAAAGCCTTGGGGAGGCCTTTGTCCAGCAGTGGACATCTATAGGCTGAAGAAGAAGAAGAAACAGCTCTGTGTAGTCATGTCAAATGTAACATTTTTAGTTATATTGGTAGTATAAGTAGTATAATTACTGCCTCTTGGGGTGTCTGTTGCTAGGATGTTTAATGGAGTAGTAGGATGCTGTCATTGTTATTAGTACTTCAATCCATACTAATATTATAAATGCGAAAGTAACTCTGTCTGTCTGTTACGCTTTCCCGCCTAAACCTCTCAACCGATTTTGATGAAATTTGACACAGATAATCTTTAGACCCTGAGAAAGAACATAGGCTACCTTTTATCCCGGAAAAATTTGATGTTCCCGAGGGAAATTTAAAAAGCACGATATAACCGAACTCCACGCGGGCGAAGCCGCGGGCGGAAAGCTAGTATCACTATAATTTGTATAATTTAAGCACTAACACAAAAAAATGTTATGATAAAAGGCAGTCTATGTTCTTTCTCAGAGTCTAAAGATTGCCTGTGTCAAATTTCATCAAAATCGGGTGAGAGGTTTAGGCGGGAAAGCGTAACAGACAGACAGACAGAGTTACTTTCGCATTTATAAGATTAGTATGGATGGATGAATGACTATTTTTAAATCTTAAAGCAATTTTCTGTGTCATCCAGGTGAAGAGTTATTATTTTTATACTTTATTAAGTGACCATAGTGTGTGTTTAGTTTACCATTGTATAGAATCATAAATCTCCTATCACATCAGTTATATGATGGTTGACCATAGTTAGTACATGTTTTATGACATTGAAATAGAACATATTAATTCTTTCATTAAGTAACAACACGAGTGCGGTGCAATATATAATTTCAATCAGCCAAGCTACTCTCACAAAACAAAAAATTCAGCCTTACTCTTAATTAAACATTAAATTAAATGAATAAACTTGACCATTACTTACCTAACATAAATAACTGATGCTCCACTAATTATCCTCTTCCAACCTAGGGGCACTGTTACAGTTTGTTGAGAATCACCCTGCACCACTGTTCTCGAGCTTAGCTCTGGATTGTCAGGGGGGTGGGACAGGACAGGTGCTGGCAGCACAGCCAGGACCACACCATCTGCAGTCCTCACCAGCTGTGGTGCACTACCACTGTCACCTTCACTTACTATTCCTCTACTCACTCCTACTTGTTGATTAAGTATACTTATACTCTGATTCACTATCGACTGATGAGATACACTCTGTTCTAAGAATTGATAGTTCACAAAACTTTTGCACACAGATAACTCTCTTTCACTACAATTTGATCCCTCACCACCACTTTGAACTGTTACATTCTCACTATATTGGTTCTGCCCATGACGCAATGCAGCCGGGTGAATAGAATTCATAGTATTATCTGAATCAATGGGGCCAGAACATCTTGCCTGATATGTTGCCAAATCTACTGTTTCTATAGGTACTCTTGCATGAAAAGTTTCAACACTGTTAAATTCTGCACCAGCTTGATCAGAACAATCTCTCTTGACACTTATATTACCTGATTGGTCAATCCTACTATCTTCATTCTTTGCACAGGTTTCCTTCATATACTGTTGTGAAATTGGATAGAATTCTGTTCTTTGTGTAACATTATCAGGCATACCATAAACATTCACTTTGCTATCAGTATCACATAACTGTTTGTAGTATATATTAGCAGGTAAGTTTCTCTGGTCATTTCTGTCAAATTGTGTTCTATAGACTGTATTCCTAGACAAATTCACTTGGTGATGTATGTTCTCAGGGATAAAGAGGGTATCGTGCTGTGGCTGCGCAGTGGCGGGCGCCGAGGACGCGGAGCCTGCTGCCGGGGCCGGGTCGGGGCCCGCGGCGCCGGGCTCTAGCTGGCGCGGGTCCGCCACGTACACCAGCACGCGCGGAGTACCCGGCACGCCCGCTCGCGACGCGCCCACACTCGCGGGCTTGCCTGACATTGCGCACAAACATCACACGCCGCGTAACTTGGCTCCTCACTAGCTGAGCGCGCCGTGACGCGATCTACTGATGTGATTCCACCTGGCATTGCTTGCAACCAGCCTAGTATCATCGCTCGGTGGCCTCCTTATCACCTGGAGCTCTTTGACCATCATCGACTGTTGCTTTATTATGTGCCAGAGTCATCAATCGTATTTTAATTGTTTTATGATAGGCTAACAACCGACTAATAATTTTATGGCGGAGCCCCTTTGGGCCCCATTGTAAAAGTTACGGCTCCTTGCAATAAAACAGGTAGCTTCAGCTTTACTGCTGTTTTTGTCTTTTATCTATTGGTTTATTACACATATTGACACACTTCGAGAATGCAAAAAGGTCAAAAAAATTTATGTGTTCGTCTCATCTTCTTGTACACAATCTTTCACAATTATAATCACCAAATTCTCTAATTATTCCAATAAGTATGTTTGCTTGCTCAGTGGTGACAAATCCCAAACTAGTTTCTCACAATCAAAATCCGATGCTTACAAAGTGAAACACTGCAAATAACGAATGAAAGAAAAGGAGTTGCACACAAATGATACGACATGATAGGTATACTTATAAAATCACAACTCACTTCTTTCTTGCTTTTCTCGTATTACGTTACTATTGGAGGAAAAAGGACGCATTATGAAACAACAGTGACATCTATTATAAAGTTAAACAAACAAACAACTTGGCTGTTTTACCGACATGATCACAATGTTATTCTCGTATGGAAAATGACAAATAAATATTTTTTAAAAACAAGTGTTTTCTTCGTTATTGCCACTGGATATTTTGCGTGTGATGTCAGTACTAATAAGGATTCTCACGAGATGATATATGCAAATTCCCGACAAACAATCACCTGATCTTTTGCTGGCAGCACTGGGAGTACCAACTTCTAGGCAAATGTTCCTAGCGTCACTTCCGCCGACCACTTCATTTAAATATCTGTTGTAGTGTGATGGTCAAGTTTCAAAGTTTCAAATTATAAACTGTCTATTGAGTATTTCAGTATTATATTTATTATACTCAATGGACAGTTTCAAATTTGTGACTGATCACTTCTGTATATACAGACGATAGGTCGAGCTATCCGAAACTGTCAAACTTTCCCAATGAACCTCAAGAACTTTAAGTGTAGGTACAGGGAGAAAGTTGAAAATCTATTAAAGATAGACAGATTGTAGTAGCTTGATGTGCTAGCGTGTGCGCATAGGTGACAGATTGTATAATTAAAATCTGTATAATTTCATCTTATTATTATGAATTTCGTACGCAAAATACTCGCATTGTCGTGGAGTTATGATCGTTAAAGACACCAGCCCGTATTAGGTACCTACGTTATGAATTTCGCCCGCTTGTATCCCATTTACATAACAAACCTTGAATAATTGGATTAAAATTCAACTTATAAAAGCACTTAAAGAGCCTTTATAGCCTTTATATCTATCCAGTTTCCGAAGTAGTCGGGTTACAAATGATAATGACAGTTGTCTTTATAACAAATATATTACTAAATAATTATTATAAAACAAAGTCACTTTTACTTTCCCTATGTCGCTTTGTATGATTTAATCTATAAAACTACGCAACGGATTTGGATAGGGTTTTCTTTTAATAGTTAGAGTGATTCAAGAAGGATGTTATTTTATGTTTATTTTATGTATACAATATGTAAAGAAAACCCTGTCCGACCCATAAGGATAATAAAGGTTAGGTAAACACTTGACCAAATATAATATAAAATTTTACATAATCATCACAGTAACAATAATAATGAATTTTGAAATAATCTTTTTTTCCCGGGTATTAATTCCAATTTCCCCGAAATTTGGTCATTTTTAAAAAACTGACAACACCATTTGTGACGGAGCGAATAGCGATGCGACCACGTGCCGCATGCCCCGCCCCCCTTCACCCGCGCATACATGCGCGGGTGAAGGGGGGCGGGGCTATCGGGTTGTCTACCGCACATGCATTAAGTTACCTCGCTTTTTCGAAATAATATTTATTTTTTTTGGGGGATTTTTTTTTAAGTTTAGCCCAGCTTTGTAGGCATTATTAGAATCAGTTAACGATACCTAACAATACCTTCACGGATCGGACAGGGTTTTCTTTACATATTGTATAATATGCGTAACATTTAGGAGGAACACTGATAATTTTTGAGGTTTCTAACACATGTTGCAAAATAAACCCATTTTTTTGAGCTTACATTGCAAACGCTGGCTGAACCCTATGAGATAGATCAAAATAATGTACTACAGAATTGTAGACCTTAAAAATGTCTAAAAAAAATCTGCGACAGCATATGTCTAATACTATAATTTCTTCATTGTGACTACTTTTTTATGTTTGAAAAGTCAATTAAAATGCCAGTTGAAATCAGAGCTCACTATTTGTTGCTTATTTTTCATCCTTATCCAAATAAATTATGAATTAATATCAAAGGTAATTTTAGTAGCAGCAGATCTCTTTTTGAATTACTGGAATTGATTGTTTCATTCAGGAGATATCACGATTTATTCAAAACTAAACAGCAGAAAAAATCCGCATGTCGCTCGCGTCCCTCCCGGCCACCTGCTACTTGAGTGTTTCTCTGCCTAAACCGCGGAGTGGGTGGACCATTATTTCGAACAAACTTGCTACCTCGGCAGGCTTTCATTCTGTTTGAAGGTGGTGGAACTTTCTGTCCATGGACAATAAGGTCAATTAGGATTGTAACGGAGCTTTGCTTCCGCTTCTGCGGAAGTTCCGCAAGAAATCGTATCTTCGCTTCCGCCACCGCACAATTTTTGCGGAGTTATAACGGAGGTTTATTTACATATTTATAAAATAAATAATTCAAATTCAAATTAATTTATTAATCTTGTGAACACAGGGTACAGTTATGCAGATGTTATGTACAAAGAATTTTTGTCCATGCTATGTCCCGCCAAAAGGCATACAAAATAACTGAAGCGATCAAGCGAATGTAAATGTCACAGTTTCATGCAAAATAAATATGTCAACAAATTAAGTCGGCACATTAACTCAATAGGCAGCATCACACGATACAGCCTCAGAAACAATTAAATAAAATGTCAGCAAATTACAATTTTTTAAAATATTAAACAAAAAATAAAATATAGTCAACAAAGTGCTGCCACGATACAGCCTCAGAAACAATTAAGTAAATAAAATGTCAGCAAATTACAATTTTTTAAATATTAAATAAAATATAGTCAACAGAGTCAAGAGTCGTCAAATTTAGATAATATCATACAAATTTATGTTAATTAACAAAGTTTGTCATTAAGATATTCATTGACAGAGTAATATGTCTTCTCAATAAGTAGTTCAAAAAGCTGACGCTTAAAAATATTCACATTTTTAGCTGATACAATCTCATTTGGTAATTTATTGTATATCTTTGGAGCCATTGCATATATGCTTCTATGTAGAAATTTAGTATTTGTGAAAAGCAAATGTAACTTATTCGAGTGACGTTGGCTTTCGACAGGTCTATAAAGATCCTTATTATTTTTAACAAAAATACAGGCCTCATAGATGTAGAGGGAAGGTACAGTCAATATTTTTAAGTTTTTAAAATGTGGCTTGCATGAATCGGTCCGCTTTATTTTGCATATAGCTCGAATGCATTTTTTTTTGTGCAATCAGTACTTGCTCAATCTTAGTACCATTGCCCCAAAATATCAATATAATGCGCAAGCTGCGACGCTCGACAACCATCCGGCCGCGTTTGTGCGGTGTGCGCGAAATGTGCGGCATGCGGCACAGTACACATTATTTTTATCGAAGAGCCACCTTTTTTTAACGAAGGCTAAGGTACCTATATCATTTGTCCACGTGCGAAACCGGGGCGGGTCGCTAGTACATTTATAAAGAAAAAAAAAAGGTTTTAAGAATATATATTCATTTAAACGGTATGGCTAAGGTAGGGTTGCCAACTTTCTTTACAAGAAATAAAGTATATTCAGGTCTATGAAGATTATTAAACAGTATTTTAGAAAAACTGAACACTATCACATAAGTTACTAACTTACAGATTCGTTCAGAGGGCCTAGTATGAGTTTTCATTACGAAACTCGATTTTCGATATCGAGCGCGTTTGACTCGATCGATTGGCCCGATTCAAGGTTGTAAGAACTCTCAACCAATGAGAGCGCCAAACGCGCTTGATATCGACGATCGAGTCTTGTAATGAAAACTCATACTAGGCATACAGAAACTCGAGTGTGATTTGTTTGTGGCAGCGCTGCACTGAGCAGTGAGCGCCCTCTGACTAAACAAAAACAAATTTGTGAGCGTCTAAGTGTAACATTTAATAATATGTCTGCATTTTCTTGTTGAAACAGTATTTTGTATGCTTTATTTTTGTTAAACAGTAAAAAGTATAATTTAGTGAAAAACAGTATAATACTGTTTGAAACAGTATAGTTGGCAACCCTAGGCTGAGGCCACACTATGGTTCAACCGCGGCGGTTTATAATCGCGTCAATTTGTATCCCGAGAAGACTAATGCAAGAGGCCGCAACTGCGGTTTTTTCCCGCGAGCATTTTGTAGCGAAAAAATCAGTCGCGGGAAAAACCGCAGCGGTTTAACCGTAGTGCGGCCTTAGCCATACCGTTTAAATGAATATATATTCCTTTAACCTTTTTTTTTCTTTATAAATGTACTAGCGACCCGCCCCGGTTTCGCACGTGGACAAATGATATAGGTACCTTAGCCTTCGTTAAAAAAAGGTGGCACTTCGATAAAAATAATGTGTACTGTGCCGCCCATCAGCCAATATGTGACTCTGCAAGATACATTGACCTTAGAGTTGTAACGGAGGCTTGTTAGCGGAGGCGATGAGTCTCACCTCCGCGGATGCGGAGGCGGAGGTGAAAGTACTTATAGAAAAAATTGAAATTTAGGGTTAAATAAAACAATTTTTTTTATTTTAAATACGTAAATCAATAGTAGCGTAAGCGTTTCAATGATAAAAAAAAAGGAAAAACATTTCGCTACCTGTAAAGACAATTAATATATTATAAACTATTAAGTATACGTTAAATTATTACCAGTTGCATTCTGCGTATTAACTACAAAGCCATTAAATTATAATATTTTTTTTTTTTATTATTTTAATTCTCAGCGATGTCAGAGGTTTCATTAGTTCCAGTAAACGAGGTATTAAATTGATACAAAATTTTGAGACCTCATTGTACACACAGGAGTATTTAGGTACTTATATAGAAAATATATAATTTTTAAAATATTCAAATACAATTTATGTTGTGATTAATCTATATTTCTTTAATAAAGCTGAAAAGTTTGTTTGGTCGAACGCACTAATCTCAGGAATTTCTAGCCCGATTTGAAAAATTCGTTTTGCGTTGGATAGCCCATTAATCCAAGTTGAAAAGTTTTACGCTATATAACATTACGGAGCATATAAAAACGCGGACGAAGTCGCGCGCGGCCTCTAGTTGTGTATAAACAAATTTATTTTTGTAAGTTGTCTCTACTGGCGGCCCTTCTTCTGTACATGTAGTAAAAATCTATCTACTCTGTGGTTCTGTTTCTGTCAAAATATATGTCAAATTGTCAATGTGTGTTGTGATTTGTGAGATAACCTAAAGTTTGTGTGATCTCAAAAGTATTTGTGTATCTAAAATGAAGCGCAAATCGTCTTCAGTAAATAATGAAGAAGCGAGGTATGTATAAAAGCCGTATTGTAATTTGCTTCATAATTTTTATTCACTACGAAACACTTGTGGATTCACTACTTACTTCATATTTATAGCCCATTTAGGTTCAAATCTTTAATAAAGTTCACGTGTTAATTTAATTATTTTTACAGGGTCTCACAGTTGTTATTTAATAAAACAAAGAAGTTTGTTGAAAACATAAATCTAAAGGCAAATGAGGAAGTGGGTTCTGATCTTCAACCAGCATGGGTTGATGAAGATGATGAGAATTTTGGAGCAAATATTATACCAAACATTAAAAGTACAAGTCTGTACACAGAAAAGCTAAAACAAAAATATGAAACTTTAATGGGCACACCAAGTTGGGCCAAGCTGAACAATAAAACTGAAAAAGAAGACCAAGATGAAGATGAAATATTAAGAACTGTAGGACATTTACACAAGAAGAAGTCTAACCACCTTCCTAAAGATTTTCTGGAAATAAAGAAGTTCCCACAAATAAATTCTGCTACGAAAAATGAAGGATCAATAATATCCTGTGTCGAATTCCATCCTAAAATAAGTGCTGCACTTGTTGCTGGCCACTCTGGTGTTGTATCACTGTTCTCAATTGGTGGAGATGAAAACAACAAACTACATAGTTTTAAATTAAAAAAATGGCGCATTACTGCAGTTCAGTTCTCACCTGATGGGTCTGAGGCATACATTGCATCTAAAATTAACCACACATATTGTGTATATGACCTTGTTAAGGCTCAACCAAGACTGATTCAACTGCCCAGAGTAGTGAAGAAACCGGTTATTTTCAAAGTATCAAGTGATGGCAAATATATAGCAACATGTGATGGTTTTGAGGAAGTGTATCTGATATGCACTGCATCCAAGGAACTGTTGAAATCCTTAAAACACAATTCTAATGTTGCTTCTGTAACATTTAGCCATGACTGCACAGAGCTATATTGTTATGGAGTTGAAGGAGAAATCACAATATGGGATCTGTCAACATACAGACCATTAAAAAAATTCTATGATGATGGATGTGTTACCGCATCTTGTCTCACAACAAGCCCTTGTGGAAAGTTATTAGCTACCGGGAGCGGTGAAGGCATAGTCAACATATACCAAACTGAAAACTTAACTACATCTGAACCAGTTCCATTAAAAACAATTTCAAACTTGACAACTAAAATAACACATCTTAATTTCAATGCAACAACCGAGATACTTTCAGCTTCATCAGCATACTATCCTAATGCAGTGAAACTTGTTCATATTCCTTCTTACCATGTTTTTGCAAATTTCCCCAGCCCAACATTGAACCTACATCAAGTTGATACAGTTAATTTTTCACCCAACAGTGGGTACATGGCACTGGGGAATAATAAAGGATGTGCTTATTTGTTTAGGCTAAAATATTACAAAAATTATTAATAATACAGAATTATCAAATACTATTATTATTTTATTTGCTCTTGTTGTGTTGGGATCAACATTAAATTGATTTGAAATTTTTTTGTGAAAACGAGGGTAAACGCAGACGTACATATTGCTCCCATTATTTCAACAGGCACTTTTTTATATCAACACGCGGGCAACAGCTAGTTTTCTATTATATGTATGTTGCGAAAGTTCTATTCAACCCGGTGCCCATTGTCGACATCGGCACTGCTGAGGAATGAGGATTTTAGGTGGTAAAATCGTCCAAGTGCGCGTCGGACTCACGCACAAAGGGTTCCGTACCATTGATTTATGAAATTAAAGGTTTTAAGTTATTTGTATGGAATGGCTGTGATGTATGTCACAGCCATTTTTTTCATTATAGATTCGACGAATCTATAAGGGTTCCGTTTTTCGCCATTTGGCTACGGCATTTATCCTCACAATTTGGTTAATTAATAAGAAAATAATCGTTTTCATCAGTAGGTAAGTTTTCTATAAAATGTTGATACAATTTATGGGAAATAATGCTAAACCTCGCTATACTCTGTTTTTTAATCTCGTAGACTAAATTGACACATGCAAATGTCAAATTTACATTATTAATTTTGTATTATTACGTTTTTAATAAGTACCTACACATTATTTCAGGATAACTTATTGTAAAAAACGATACTTGATTTTATGAACGCTAAGTTTCGGCACTATTTAAAGAATTGCAATAAACTGCCAACACTCGTAATGTCAGTTTAGTCTACGAGATTAAAAAACAGAGTATAGTAGTGTACCTATGTTCGCGACTTCATGAATATATTATGCACATTTATATTCATGAAGTTACAACTTAAAAAGTTTTTTGTTTGTTTTTCTTTAATAAAGTAAAAGCAGATATATGTTTAGTATCGAGTGTGACCCCCTCTAGCTAAAATCACATCATGAATTCGTCTGGGCATGCTAGCGAGTATATCCCGGATACTTGCTTGCGGAATACGTTCCCACTCCGCAGTAATCACATTCTTATAGCTCTCTAATCGTCTGAGGAGCCGGTTGTACTGATGTCACACGCCGTTTCAGAACTTCCCAGACATGCTCAATGGGATTGAGGTCAGGACTTCGAGCTGGCCAATCCAAACGACGAATGCCGACCTCTTGCACATACACTTCAACATCGCGAGATCGGTGGGCGCGAGTATTGTCGTCCATAAAAATCTAATCTTCACCTAGAGCGGCCAATGCAGGTTGTGCATGAGGAATTAGAACTTCCGTTATGTATCGATGCCCAGTCCAGTCAGTGAGCCTCAATCACAGAAGAGATGTAACTATTCCGTGGCCTCAATGAAGACTAACTCTGAACGATCCATTGAATTTATTCCTGCCCAAAATATAACAGAGCCCCCACTACGGAATAGTCAATCTCGTCTGTGGCCCCCACCATAAGGTGTGATTTCTTCGAAACATGTCTCTGCAAAGCGTTCTCCTTGTCCTCTTAGCACTCGCCGACGTCGATCTTCACCAAACAGAGATATCCTGGCTTCACCAGAGAACAAAACCCTATGGGCTATTCCAATCTTCTTGAGTCCATGATTCACAATTTCTAGCGAACCTAAGCCTGTGAACTCGGTGCTCACGGAGTAATTTGGGGCCGAGGGCCGGGCGGTGACTCCGTATATTGGCAACGAGAAGCCTCCTGACCGTCCATAGACCTAATATGCACATTTCTTACTTCTTGGAGGTTGTTCTTAGGATCCAATACGAAAATTTGAGATTTCTCAATGCGCGACTCACAAGAAAACGATCATCCCGTGGTTGGTTACATGGTTTTGTTCCAGAACCAGGCCTTTTCATGACGGAACCAGTCTCCTGATATCGCTGCCAGGTCCTTTGGAGCGTCGACCAACAAACATTTAGCATCCTAGCCACGAAGCATTGGCTGCAACACTCTTCAAGCAGCGCGATCATTTTGGTAGCTTTTACCACTTTAACTACCACTTTTGATACAGCCAAACATCAATAAAAGTTTTGAGAGTCAGGTCAAGGATATAAAAATTGACTATGGGCCTGCGCAGACGACGAGTTTTCTCCGCGGCGGAGAAAATAGTACGATCCGCGAATAAAAAGTACACCGCGGGTTTACCGCGAACTTAACGCAGATTTGTTGCTCAGAAATGTAGAGAAGTGAGAGCACACAACGCGGATTAAAGTCCGCCATGTACGTTGCTTCGCCGAGTCACAAGAATTCTATTTTATTCGGGGCCTCGCCCGTATTTTTGTCCGGTCCGCTCTCTGCATGTCCTTGGTTATTCGCGGGGGACTTTTTGTACGCGGTACTTATCAATCCCACGACAGCCTCTGTGGCGTAGCGGTAGTGATTAGTGAACGCGGCCGCTGCGCAAGGAGGCGCGGGTTCGATCCCCGCGCAGTTCAAATATTTGTATGCATGAATATGAATATTTGCATTGGTCTGGTCGTGCCTCGGAAAGCACGTCCCGGTTGCCACACGAACATCTAGTGGCAGTCGTTACGGGTTGTTGCCGCTTTTTTATAGCTATCCGAACTTGGTCGGGTTAGGTAGGTTTTCGATGCTTCGTCAGTATATTAATTGTTTTTCTTTAATTACCTACTGAATTTAATGACATGCAATTTTGCATGTGAATAGTTGAATGAATACACTAATTATTGGCATACATTTTACCATGCAATTCCTTTAGAATGTCGTGATATTTGACTGCTTTGTAAACAGTGATTTTGTCATGGTAAATTGTCCTATATCTCTTTAATTACTAAAGGAACATCATTGATATTTGGCAATATGTTGCAGACACTTACAAGGTTTGTATAAACGTGAAAATCTAGACCCCAAAGTGCATACTTTAAGAACTATGACCTAAAAATCGTGTTTTACGTTTATATTTTTATCCCTACGCTTTTTTCTAAATCTGTTTTGTACACAAATATGCACAAATTCAAAACAACGTATGTAAAAATCTACAGCTCTCTATGTAAGCACTTTATATGAAAACTAGCTAATGGCTAAACGTTCGCGCAGCGGAAACTTGAATTTCTCCGAAGTCTATGCAAGCACAAATTTTATTCATACATACCTACACAATTACACACTAATTTTTGGACACATCTCTTTTTTCTAAAGTCAATGGATTAAAAAAAGTTCCGCCAGGACAACGTTCGCCCAGCGGAATCAGTTTTTGGTGAATTTCTCCACAATGGCTGCATGCACAATTTTTTTTTTACCATACACAATTACACGACGTCATACACTAAATATCTGCATATTTAAAATCTTTAAATTCAACAACATTCCGCTGCGCGAACGCACACTGGAGCCCATAGAAATCCAACAATTGGTCTAACTGCAATGCTTCGATATCGCCTTCCGGTTGTGGAGGTCAGACGGCAGTCGCTTCACGGAAAATATCGAAGTTTAGCCAAAACCAGCAGTTGAGACTGGTAAAGCGGACCCCAGACTCCAAAGCTGAAAAAAAGGCTTCGGATGTGACTGGGATTAACGCTGAGATGATGATGACTTATCAATTCCTCGTTTGCGTTACTCAATACAGTTGTAAGCGATCTATTTTAGCGGACAAAAATCTCTCGTCTGCACAGGCTATATAAGTTATGAAAGACGATATAACTTCTGGAACTTCGCGCCAAAAATGTAGGATAAAAAGGGGTTTTCTGTAAAGAACAGCATCAAATGTAAATTTAGAACGTACTTTTTTAAATACCACGACATTTTTTTAAAACCGGCCAAGTAACGTGTACAAACGATTGAAACCTTTTTTGTATTGTATCTTTTCAAAGATGAATGAAAATAAAAACCGCCCGTTTTTTGTTTCTATACGAGTGTAGATCTATATCTCCGTTTACAGCGATTTAATTTATATTTTCCAAAATATTACAGATTTAAAAATTACGGGGCGTCGCATTTGCAGCGCTACCGACTGACTGTCCGGTTTTTTATATAACGTTCAGTTTTCCGTAGTGTATTTACCTATTAACTATTCCCAAGCAAGCATTGCACCAGTGCGAAGCCGGGGCGGGTCGCTAGTACATAATAAAACGAAAGTGTTGAGACAAAAAGTTTATTAACTAATATTTATTAAACTATTTTTATGAGAAAATAATCTGAGCAAAGCCATAATACGTTTACCATTCAACCACAAAATTAAGACTTGTCACGCTCCAGACATAATATAGAAAATGATCCCTATGAAACCTTAAACTAGCAGATAATACAATTTGCTACAATAGAATAAAATAAAACATAATGAAGCTGCTGCATTGTGAACATTTCCAGTGCCAAAGGTGTTTCCGGACCCACAAGAAAGATTATTAGCGTTTTAACATCTAGAATTTCTAGATTTCTTTGTATGAATTCTTAAATAATAACCCCTTATTCAGTTCATCAGTCTCAAGTCGGTCTGCTGATTTTTGAAGTTTGAGCTATACTAACTTTTACCTAGACAAATGAATAGTACTCCTTCCCGTTCTGGCGAATGTGCAGTCGGATATGTAAACAGCGCCTATCTCACTATCTATCTACTGTCACTAATTGATCATACGCTAAAATCTTAATTCGTTCAATTTAAATTGCATAATAGAATCCGATTTTTTAAAATTTATTTATTAATTAATTCATGTTTAAAATATCTGCTCAGCATCTTAAATTACTTAATCACTAGAAACATGAAAATTCATGAATTCACGATCTACATATTTGATGATTTACGATCGAATATATATCTGCCTATACTAGATGTTTTACTAACATCCTAGTCCAACTGTATCATACTGTGATAATGGGCGTGGAGAATTAAATATTGGCACTGAATATGTTAAAAAAAAAAAGACTGCTAATCATAACAAATGAATATTAGCTAGAAAGTATTGATGAGTAAAAAAGTAAGCTCGTGAAGAGAAAAATTTAATCTAAAAGTAGGTAGATAGAAAACAAAATCACAGTATGTCGTCAATACACCAATATTACTACTAATCACCTAAAACAATGGACCTACACTGTGACTAAGTATTTTGTCTTAACATTATTTAAGGCAGGTTTCAGCACAGTATAGAAACAATTTCAACTCCATGCAGTTATTTAGTATTTTTCCGTAAGCAATTAAGCATCTTGACCAAATTAGACTCCTCTAGGATTAACTAGTGAATGTGATGTTCACATGAATTGAAAAACTAAGTCACATAAATAATTTAATTAACAAGCTAATATTGCTATATAGCTGACGAAATATAAATAGCGTCATATATCACATTTATTTGTTAGCATATTATATAAATAATATTAATGTAACATAACACAAGAATGATACTATACCACACTAAGGTGCTACATAACATACAATATGTTACTAAATATAGTGAACATAGTTATTATTATGCAAGACAATATTAATTGCTTATGTGATAATACAGTACCAATTTGTATTAGTTTATCATGTTCATCAAACTCATACATTGCTATTAATATTTCAATCAGTAGTAATTTGGTTGGATTAGGTCCATCGCTGGCGCTGTTCTGGTGAGAGTGCGGTGACGTCTAGCTAGTGGCGCACTGCACTCTGTTCATACCAGGATGCTCATCGTCTTCCTCGTATGCGTTGCCGTGGTGTGCGCGCCGCCGGCGCGACTCTTGTTCGGGATCCAGGTCCATCAGCTGGCACTCTTCAGCCAATTCGGGAATTTCAATCTGTAATATTAGACGTTTATTTAATGTCTATTCATCATTACCAGAATTATTTAGGAATGATATTCTATTATTGTTGGCAAAGTTAATTAGCATATAACATTGACAACCATATATCTGCATGATCTACCTACACACAAATGCAATGACGTATTCAAACACGTGTGTGATTTACATAATAAAAACAACTTAATTTAAAGGCACAATTTAAGTGTCTTCACGGCTAGAGTGAATAGGCTCTTAATAAACTAGCGCGCTTTACCATCAACAATAGGCTATTTGACAGTATGTTTTTTTTTTTTGTGATTATTTGCTTTAAATTAAAATGAGGTTTAAAATGAGGGTTCCCTCATTTTTAATAAAAATAATAACAATGAATATATCCAAAAACACAAAAATATGTTTGACTTTTTGTATCTCGCGCTACATATTGTGAAACGATCCGGATTGGCTAATGTCATGATGACGTCATACGCGCATCAGCACTTGTTGTTCTGTGTTCTCAGGTGTTTTATCGATGTATTTGTGCAACCCGGTACAGCACACCACTTGTAAACCATTTTATTAGATAAACAACTAGACAATAAGATTTCCACTCACCCTTGGTCGAGGCGGCAGACAGTTCTCAAGAGCAGGAGTGACTTCAGGTGGAATGCGACTGGGAAAGTTAACTAGGAATTGTATGATAAGCTGACCCTTTTCAAATGGATTTTTGTACATCGGCATACCTGTAATGTCAGAGTAAACAGTTAAGTACATTGTACATAATGATAGACAAGTGACGGTAGGAGTAGAGCAAGAGATTCAAAGTTTACCCTATAAACAAATGACAAAAAGCTATAATTTGGACAACCTTTTCCTAAGTTACAATCTAGTCAAGTTTCAGGGATTATCTAAATAATGTGTTGTATGCAGTATATGCTAATTTCATAATTTTTGTTTTTGAGAACTGTTTTGATTGTATGTATTATTTTTAATCTCCTATAATTTTTCACACACTGTCTAACCTTTGTATTTGTTTATGGTCCTATTGCAGGTATACTGTACGAGATTTCTTATAATATAAGCATCTCCTCTGTACCTCCTTCCTGTTCTGTTTTTTCTTGTGTGTACATAAATAATGCAATATCAGTTTTTTAAGAAATCTGTTATGACTAATAATAATGAAAAACAATGTCTAGAATTTGGAAATGAAACATCCTGCTGCTAACTATTAAAGATCAATAAGCTATGTTGTTCTCACACACCTTCATTTAACACACACTTGACTTCAGCATGTTTAATAACTTCACCAGGCATTACAGTTATCACAATATCCCTGTCATCCAGTGTCCGGATCACCTTCTGGAAGCCACACAAAGCCTCCACAAGCTCAATGTTCAACCGGAGTATGAGATCATTGCCCGAACGTTTGAATGTCTAGAAAAAAAAAAAAAAAAAACAAATAAAATCACCTGCTTACTCAGGTAAAGTTAAAAAGGAATATAGGCAGACAGGAACATAGGTGAAAATAGCAAGTTGTAGTGCACTAGGCAGTCTAGTTACTGCTAATCCGCTGATTATCCTTACTAATATTATAAATGGGAAAGTAAGTTTGTTTGTTCCGCTTTCACACCATAACTACCGAACCAATTGCTTTAAAATTATGCAGATGTAAAGTTAGAAGTTCGAATTAAATAATAGGGTACTTTTTATCCTGGAAAAAATTGATATTCCTGAGGAAAGTCTAAAAGCGCGATATAACCGAACTACATGCGGGCGAAGCTGCAGGAGGAAAGCTAGTGAAAAATAAACGAGAAATTGTACAAATTATACTTACTTCATTTTCTTTCTCATCTAAAACTATAACAAGATCACCAGGCTCAAGTTCCGGATCTTGGTCACCCTCTCCACTGAAGACAATCTTCTGGCCATCAGTCATGCCCTTATCGATATGAACTTCAAGAATTTTGCGGTCACGCACAGTCTTGTGTCCCTGTAACATTATAATAATATTCAGGCTGCTTTTCAAGATGTATGATATTTTCAAGTAATAGTTACTTGAAAAACAAAATGTTGTGTCTTTCTGTAGTTTCATACCTGACAGACTTTGCAACGGTCCTTGGGGTCAATGATCTCTCTCTGTCCACGGCACTCGCTGCAGACAGTTTGAATTTGGTGGATCATGCCAGGTGCCAACTGCTGTATCTGAACTTGCATGCCTGTTCCACGGCAAGTGGGACAAGTCTGTACTGCCCCCTGAAATAATCAAACAAAACTTTTAATCCTAGTTTGAGACATGATATAAGTTATCAGCAGAAGGTAATGAAACTGTTTCATTTTAAATTGTCTATTAGTTTTTTACCTTCTTGCCACCACGTCCCTCACATTTTTCACAAATGACACTCTTCTGCAATGCCAGCTTTCTCACAGCCCCACGATAAAGCTCTTCAAGGGTCACAGATAGTTGATGAATAACATCTTTGCCCTTCCGTTCACGTCCACGTCTGCGACCACCGCTGAATCCTCCACCAAAGAACATGTCAAACAAGTCCATGGGTGAGGAGAAGCCACTTGCGCCAACACCTCCCTCTTTTAAGGCCTGTTCACCACCTGTGTTATTGTAATAGAATTATATAAATGCATTACTAATCTTTCATTCAGATCATTTACTTAAATTCTTTTTCTTCATTATCTTAATGACTTTGAATGTTATAAAACAGTATTTTAATTTTCTATTTGATGATAGTAGCATGGGAATGTTATCTTTCAATTTCTAGTATTAGAATCTGTTAATAGTTTAGGATTTTAGATGATTTACAACACCAATATTATCTAGAGTATAAGGAATCACCGTTATAGGTTGCTAGTGTTGCATGCTTTGATAAATTCACAAATTTAATACATACCTTGGTCATAAATACGCTTCTTTTCTGGATTGGATAATACTTCATAGGCTTGTGAAATCTGTTTGAACCTCTCTCCTTCATTTGGGTTTTTGTCAGGGTGGTACTTTAAGGCTAGCTTCCGGTAGGCTTTTTTCAATTCATCATTTGTGCAATTGGGTTTTACACCCAAGATATCATAATATGTTGTTTCTTTCACCATCTTTGCTAGCTATATCGGAAAACTTATAATTAATACTGTATTCGGGCTGTTGTATAATCTAGAATGTTATGGAAAATTCTAGTGTCGAGGCCTATCCTGATTTAATTGTATTTAAGTATTCTCTATTATTTATGCAAATAAGAGTAAAATGATTAATTTGATTACGTAGTATAAACTTTAATCAATACTAATTGGCATTTGGCAGTGTCACCCTATTTAATGTAACGCGTGTTGTGAAGACCACGCAGACTTTTTACGAAGAGTGAAAAAAAAAGAACAAGCAAAGTAAAGTGTGCGGCGATATAATTAAAAAAATATATATGAGTATGGTATAGCTTTTTGGAACAGGTCAAGCTAAAATAATTTGTCAAAGAAAATCTACGAAAACGCCTCGGCCATAATAAAACACAATCAGCTCTTACGAAGTTTTCATTGTTAAAGTAATTTTTTAAATAAACTCACTTTAGATGCCTTTTAATGTTCAAGAATTTAATCACAGTTCTAAAAACTTCTCGAAACACCAATTCACAATACACGAGCACAAAAACGAGCACGAAACACGCCGTAATATAACAAGCCTTCTTCACACGGAATTCGTCCAACTATAAATGACGTTTGGTTTGATCGAACGGGGCGAGGAGAAGAGGTTTTGTTGAGTCGATGGAAATGGTAAGCACATTCGAGAAACTTCTATAGGCTGGTGCAGACAATCGGGAAGGGGCAAATAATATTAGGTAAGCTAAAGTAATCCGCTTAACCTAAAAGACTAAATATGATATAAAAAAACTAATTAGTCCGTCTGTCAGATTTCCAAAAAAAACTAGACACGTATTTTTCTTTTTTCATATAAACTAAAAATGCGTTGCATGCGTGTGACCGGTGTGACGCATTCGCAAACTCGTGTGACGTCACTCCTTGCTACACTTTTTAGCAACGAGTGACGTCACCAGCTCCCGCCTCCCACTCTTGATCTGTATTGCCTCTTTAATTTGTCAATTCTTATTGATTTGATAAAACAAAATATACGTATCCAATATTTTTCTATAATCTGAATGACTGACTAAGGTCCGTATTACAGAACGTCACTCAAAACTCAAGCTCTACATAAGTCTCCTTTGAAGCCATTTGATTGGTTGAAACTAGTTTTAAGTAATGCTTAAGTTTCCTTCTGGAATACGCACCTAATAGAATCAATTTTTATAATACCAGCCTGGTTTAGTGGACAAGTAAAAATAGTTTGTCTGATAATAATTTAATTTACCAGTTGAATTACTAAATAAAATATGTCACAGAAAAACTCATTGTCGCAATCAAGTCAAATAGTGCACCGTTTTGGAGCACCAGAAATTCTGAGTTAGTGAGTGCCTGCCCTTAGCATAATATACACTCATGGTCATGACAACATTTTAGTCGACTTTATTTTTTTTTTCTATCGATTTCTGTCTATCAATATTATTCTTGTAGTTTATATATATGTATGTACCTATGACCCTAAAATTCAATCAGGCACAATGATATCGCACTAAAATTCGCACCCAAAGAGTATAGTAAGTATATAATAAAGAGTGACAACTCTGTGGTAAAATTTGCATGTATGGAAAGTGCTGCCCCCTTACATTTTGTGCGTGAACAACTACTAGTGAGTGATATAGGTAGCTATGCATATGTAGCTATGTATACTATAGCTACACCTACATACCTATGCATATGTAGCTATGTATATTATTGCTACGTACCTATGCGTACGTAGCTATGTATATTAAAGGTCTGGGTTTTCAGATGAATAAAAAAAAGTATTCAGTAATTCATTTATTTTATGAGTGGAAACTTCACAGCTGACACACACAGAAATAATATTACAAATTAGCCGAAAGTGTCACAAATTAACAGTTTGGGGTTGAAAGTTTGTATGGATTACTTATAAGTATACCTATTATTTTGTAATAACACATAACCATGGTAATTTATCCATCTGCATCCTGTCGTCATGAAGAGACACCACAATTTTGGCATTAACACGTGCACTTGTTACATTAATTCAACACAAGTCTAAATAAAATAAAATTGTTTGATTCTCTATCCGCCATCTTACTTCTTTCATGAAATTAAAATGAAAAAATATGGCATTGTCATTGACCTTTATTTGACCCTAGGGACAAGATGGCTGCCAAATTGTTCACTCGCAAGAGTTCAGGTGTCGCTGTCGACTGTAAAAATTGATGAAGTACTAAGTGTGCCCCCCCTGTTCGCACCATTAATTGTGACTGTTTCGTGCAGGGGAGTTTCGGGTAGCTTGTGGCGTCGTCTTTATTTTGTTGTACAGGCAAACCTATGGTCCTTATTACAGAACGTTACTCAAACATTAATCTGTGCTTAAGCATTACTTAAAACTAGTTTCAACCAATCAAAAGGCTTGAAACAAGACTTAAGTAGAGCTTGAGTTTGAGTGACGTTCTGCAATTTTTTTTTTTTTTTTTTTTTGATATGGTATCTAATAGTTGACCTAGAGAGGTCGTCACTATTTAACCGGACTATCCTGTGGCTGCCTTAAATGAATTTAAAGCCTCCAGCCAGGGCTACTAAAAGCTAAGCGACTACGCTAAGGGCACCCCCTGTAGGGTACGAACCTCGGCTTAGGGTGTCACTAGAAGAACAGCAAGGGACGGCTGGATCGATTTCTTATATTTATTCGGTTTGATGACCGCGGCGTTTCCTAGTACTAGCTCTGAGAAGAAACGTCCGAAACAAACTCAGAGGTCATAGTTGGGAGTTTATATTTACTGGCTCAGCTGCGGCGCGGGCTGGCCGTCATCGGACAAGGGACGGGGGAGGGGGCTACTACGTTGAACGCGTCGCGATGGACCTCGGCGGCGAGGTCGGTAGGTCGGTCTTTTCTTGTGTATTGTGCTAGTGGCCCTATTGGCCTCTTGGAGGAGGGTTATGGGGTCATCAGGGTCTGTGAGGGCATGCCGTGGACGGCGAAGCTTGGAGATGGTGGAGGGGGTATAGTTAGCAGCCGCTGCTATTAGGGGATTGCGGTGCTTGGCGGCAGTGTCAAAGAAGCGTTTGGAAAGACGTTTCATGAACTGCCGGATGGTGGGGATTTTGAGATCGAGGTGGAGGATCTCATTACGGACGAACCAAGGGGCGGTTGTGGCTTTACGGAGGAAACGGTTTTGGACTACTTGCATCCTATGGATATGACGCGGCTTGGCATGTGCGAAGACTGGACAAGCGTATGTCATAATCGGGCGTATGCATGCTGTGTACAAGCGCATTTTGCACCTGAGCGACAGTTTGCTACGCGGGTTGAGGAGGGGGTGGAGTCGACCCAGAGCGAAGGCGGCGCGTGAGCGGACCGCCTTAATGTGCTCTGAGAAGTTGAGCTGGTGGTCGAGAATCACACCTAGGTATTTGGCTTGCTTCTCCCAAGGGATCGGCTTGCCGTCCATGGTGATGGGCCGTGGAAGGGTGACTTTGCTTCGCAGTTTCATGTAGAGTACCGCTTGGCTTTTTTGGGGGTTGACTTCGATCCTCCACTTCTTAAACCAGTCAGCAAGGTAGTTGAACGCTCTTTGAAGATGGAGGCGAATCCGGTCTGGATTGAGTCCAGAGCAGTAGATGGCTGTGTCGTCTGCGAACAGAGCGAGTTGTGCCTTACTGCTTTTCGGGATATCGCTGGTGAAAAGCGTGAAAATTAGGGGGGCTAATACAGAGCCCTGGGGGACACCTGCATGGATGGGACGGGGGGAGGAGAGTGCTCCCTCGATTTTATAACGAAAGGTACGGTTTGACAGGAAGTCCCGTAAGATGAGGACGAGACGATCAGGCACACCGAGTTGGTACAGCTTATAGATTAAGCCGTTGTGCCAGACTTTATCAAACGCCTTCGCTACGTCAAAGTAAACTACGCCTGTATACATACCACGCAGGAATCCTGCGTGTATATGTTCAGTGATACGTAGGATCTGTTGGGGACAGGAGTGTTGGGTACGGAACCCGAATTGCTCATTTGGAATGAGGCCCTTGTTCTCGGCGTAGGCTCTGAGTCGCTTGTATATAAGCCTCTCATAGATCTTACCAAGAACTTTAAGTAAGCTGATGGGACGGTAACTGGTGGGGTCGGCTTTAGGCTTACCGGGCTTGGGAATGCCTATGACAGTGGCTTCTTTCCACGTTTGTGGGAAAATGTTATTCCCCAATGCACCATTGAAGATGGTGGTCAAGAGGATGATGAGGTGGGCTGGGAAGAGGCGGACCACTCGGTTGCTGATGCCGTCAGACCCGGGCGCTTTCTTGGGTTTAAGCCCTTTGACAATGTCCTGCACTTCCTCTGGAGTGATGGGAGGCAGGGGGTCCTCAGGGTCGTCAACGGGCGGGAGGGAGGTTCTACGTTCGACTTCAGCGTCAACCTCAAGGAGATGAGCTTGGTCTACTGGTAGGAGGCTGGGGGAGCACTGGGCTTCTAGACAGGAGGCAAGGCATTCCGCCTTGTCATCGTCGTCGAAGACGATGGTATTGTCAGGGCGAACCAGGGGAGGCATGGTGACGACTTCTATGGATTTTAATTTCCTCTGAAGTTCCCAGAAGGCTAAGTGAGTCGGCTCTAACTCGTCCAGCATGCTATCCCGGGCAGTTTCACGACGGATCTAAGTATTTAAAAGCTAGTCGGGAACGCACTCGTGTTGTTGTGTTTTTCAATTTGAACCTTTAGTTCCTGAGATTAGTGAGTTCAAATAAACAAACTTCAGTTTTATAGTATTAGTTTATACAGACAGACAATATAGATAAATTGTTATGTTGAGACATAGACGTTGTAATATAGCTCAATGTGTTGAGAATGTTGAGATTCTTAATTAAGCGGGTAATTTAAATTGTATTTTAATTATTTGATTCATTTGAATCAATACAATCTTAGCTTTTTTTATTACAATGGTATTTATTTCCCATGACCCCGCCACTCAGGCGATGTCGATGTGTCGCTGTGGGTTTAGTGGGTATTCCCGGCTTCGGCTGGGCGAGTCCCACACACGCCCTTCCGGGTATGGTGCACAAATGCATTACCACAGCGTCAAAAAAAAAAAAAAAAACGTGTCCTCACAAACGAAGTAGGAGGTGACCTGACGCTGCCGGCAGTACTGTGGAGGATGGTCGGTAGCCCAGAGTCGTGGGACGCTGTGGTGTCCTTCTGCGAGGATGTGATGTCACGGAACGAAGCTGCGGAACCGGAGAGGGAGATCTTAACTCCCTTCTTGGGCTGCAGAAGACGCACCGGATGCCAAGGAAGGGCGGATAACGCCCTCTTCCAGCCCCCATGAATGGGTGCAGGGGCGAGGGACATGGGGAAGTCCCCGCCCCCTTATTCATTGGACCCCGATGCGGAGGGCTGCGTGTGTCGGCGTGCGCCTCAGAAGCAATGCACGGGGTAGTTTAACACCTCACAACAACGTGCGAGGCCCGGATAGACCGGGCCGGCAGGACAGTGTGGGGCCGCGGCGCCCGCGGCAGAATCAAGGACTCCCGCGGCTCCGTGTGCACGTGACCGGAGAGACACCGGGGTGGTTTTTAGCCAGCAGGAGTCTGACAGACACCGTCGCCCACCCCAGGGCGGCGGACATCTATTAAGGATTTTCCCCGGAACAAAAAAAAAAAGAATAAGTTAGGATAGAAACTTACTCAAGAAAAAACTTACTGAAATCTAAGCTGTATGGCGTACTATGCCTTTGCCTTTTCCGTTCAAAAGAAATATATATAGAGAGGTTTGGCGGGAATGTCAAGATGAGTGTCACGCTCATTTTTCATTGGACTTTTAAAATTATTTATAGTGTCGTTTACTAAATAAAAACGCGTGATTTATGTAGTAAAAAGTGCATTCAGTGAATAATTCAAAAAGAACAGTGAAATATTGTAGCATAGTGGCCTCATCATGTCTTTACGCTAAACCGCTCCTTATCGTCCAAACGCATAAAACGAAAGGAGTTAGTTTGGGTTAAGTTATGCTAGGATAAGTTAGGATAAATTAGGATAAGTTAGGATAGATATTTAATGAAGAAAAAAAATTACTGAAGACTTGGCCGTATGGCGTACTATGCCTTTGCCTTTTCCATTCGCCCGAACGGAAAGAAATGAGTTTTTTTTTTGGCGGGAATGTCAAGATGAGTGTCACGCTCATTTTTCATTGGACTTTTAAAATTATTTATAGTGTCGTTTACTAAATAAAAACGCGTTATTTATGTAGTAAAAAGTGCATTCAGTGAATAATTCAAAAAGAACAGTGAAATATTGTAGCATAGTGGCCGCATCATGTCTTTACGCTAAACCGCTCCTTATCGTCCAAACGCGGGAAACGAAAGGAGTTAGATTAGTTAGGATAAGTTTAGGATAAGCTAGGATAAGTTAGGATTAATTAGGATAAGTTAGGATAGAATTTTACTCAAGAGAATATTTACTGAAGACTAGGCTGTATGGCGTACTATGCCTTTGCCTTTTCCGTTCAGAACATTGAGATAGAAATCTAAGGAGATGCTGTTGTCAAGCTATACAATTTTTCATTATACATATATATGTAATTTAGGGTACAAAACCGTAATACATTATTTTGTCTCTTTTTTTCAACAGTACATTTGCATTTGGCAAAAGAGACAAATATATTTTTGTTACTGCGGAATTATGGTAACACTATTAAAATGAACTGACAGTTGTTGGCAGCGTGCCAACGCCGGCCATCTTAGGTTACAATTTCGTGGTAGTTGTGCTGTCAACGGGATACGTAACTTAACGAAAATTATTTTTTTTTGATAATATACAAGACATTTTAAAGTGGATTTGTAGTGTACCGTGTGACAAAACTATTACTTAATATGCCTGCGTGCTGTATTGTTATGTGTGGTGCCAGAAACAACAGAAATCAAGCTCAATTGACGTTTCATAGGTTAGTTACCTCTTTTCTAGCTAAATCACCATTTATCATTCTAATTTTCAAACTAAAATGAACCATGATTACTTATTAGTCGTTAAATTACTAAATACACACTTATTTACACTATATAAGCACGTTTCTCTATATTGTAAATGTTTATTTGTTTACGTAATTTGCCGACATATGTTAGGGTTGTCCAAAATTTTTTTTAACCGACTTCATAAAAAGGAGGTTTTCATTTCGAACTGTTATGTATGTAATATTTTCAAAAATGCCTTGTTTTCGGATATGTTAGTCTATATCAGCGTTTGAACAAATGTGCCGAATTGTATAAGTGTAGTATGTAAATATGTATGTATGTTTTTATGTTTGTGTTCGCATATCTCTGGAACTATTAGTCCGATTTCGGTATTCTTTTTTATATATTAGACATTGTTCAACTTAGTGAATACTGCAAGTTTCATCAAAATCGGTTCAGTAGTTTTTGAGATAGGGAATTTTAACTATTTCGCTTAAAATGAAGAAATAAATTATTTTAAATAAAAATAAAACAGCTTTCAAAGTCGGTGCCAATATGTTAGATGCGTAGGGTGTAGCGGGGACCAACATATGTACTTGGTTTAGCACCGATTTCAATTATCTATTATTGGGTGTGTTTTGAAGGCGGTTTTATTTTTATTTAAAATATTTTTTTTAATTTGTCACTTTAAAGGAAGAAATATGATATTTTAAATAAAAATAATTTAATTATCTATCTACTCAATTATTTTGATAATAGATATTGATTTTATCTTTTGTTTATAGATTCAAACAGAAGAAGAACATATAATACATGTTTACCACATGCAAGAACATTGTGCAAGCGGCATGTTACGTGGGTAACAAATGTCTTGCCATGGCGCCTCCGCCGGGCCGGAACAAGTGGGTTAGACCAAAGAAGTGCTGGCTTGACGTTGTAAGAGATGACATGCGTGCCAACAAGCTCTTACCACAGGATGCTAAAGATCGTGCGAAATGAAGGAGAATGTGCAGGAAAGCGGACCCTGGGCTCCAACGCGAAAGCCGCGGATGCAACCGGGATAAACGCTGAGATGATGATGATGATGACGACGGGATACAAATGACGTCATAGATCACCTTTTAAAGGCGGGCGAACCCGCTTATGGAAGCTAGTAGTTTAATAAACGAATATATTTTAAAAAATATAAATGTATTTTATTATTATTGCACCTTTTGCACTTAATAATGTCTATACAATATAATTACACTTAGATACTTTCAAACAAGGATCATAATTGAGAGGAGGGAGGGAGAGGACCCTTTTATCTAGTAACCCAATCAAAATAGACATTTGACTTAGCCAAAATTCAAACTTTCTTTATTACAATAGATCGTGGAGTATAGCTACGGGGGAAACCACGTTATAAAAATGCGCCAAGTACACACATTTCCGCACCACTTATGAGTTAATCATAGGTGGTGCGGAAATGTGTGCATATTATGTAAAATATGAATTTTCTAATGCTGCTTCCCATCCCATGCAGACTGTAAAAACCGGTCGAGGGAATTGGCCAAGTTTAAGAATCATTTCATTAAGCGATGAGGTTAGCAACCCATCACTATTTTGATTCCATTTTCTATCTATGCCTATGCACCTACCAACGCGCTAAACGTGGCTTTTGTTCTTATAACCTCAAGCTCTGTCTACCCCGTAAGGGATAAAGACGTGACGTTATGAATAAATGAATAAGTACTTTATCTAAGAAGCCGATAGAAAACGAGAGAATTAAAATAATTATATAACAGACAGACTATATTAAAAAATTATAATAATAAAAAATAATAATATATTAAAATCTTTGGAAACAAATACACAGTGACAGCCCTAGAAAGAGGCGGCCATATTATGTTCGAACAAATGTCAAACGATGGCACGTTTTTTCTGTAGGTATGCCACGTCTATATACTAGAAGTCTATGAAAGAAATACACCAAAAAAAAAAAGGATGACAGCTTGACAGCTGACAGATTCTTTCTGACAGTGACAGCTGGCAGTGACCTCATTGAGGCTCATTGTCGGAGATGCTAAAAGCAGTCAGTAGTGTCAGTACTCAGTATATTTTCCCTGCTGATAACGAATATAAGCCCCGCACGATGATATTGCGATGGAACCTTGTCACAATAACAGCTTTGTGACGTCATCTGTCACACGAAAGGACAGCTAGCAAAAGAATGTTAAATGCAAAATTATAGTTTATTAATTTTGCATTTAGCATTCTTTCGGGTTAAGGATTTATTTGTATTTTATAATTTTATTATACATACACATACCTACTCATCCATATTCTGACAAATAAACTTTCATTATTAAAAATTCAAGGAAATAATTCTTGTAGACGTAAGAAAAATATACTTATTCGTATATCTTTCTTACATGTTTATTAACTTTTGCTAACTACATTTCTGTTAATTTGTGAGCGGGAATTAAACCAGAGTACCAAATAACACCAGGATAGTATGTAATTTTTTTTTTATATATAATTCAATATAATCTTACCCTATTTATTCAATTCCACTCATACAGTCTTCCGAATCAGAACTGCTTTCTGTGTCTGTCGTTTCCGATTCACTGTCGTCTGCCGTATTTATGATAAATAACTCGTCAGTTATTCGATCTTTTTTCCAATATTCCTCTTCAAGCCGTTTAACATGATTGACTTCCTTTCGCCAGTCATCTGGAGTTATTGACGCCAACGCCTCCAATGTCAGAGCTTCAATGCGACTTTCCAACTGCTCCACATTTTTTTCTGACACCCTCATCTTTACCAGGTTCCAGATGTACTCAATGGGGTTGAGGTCGCAGTTGTAGGGTGGTAATCTAACGACCTCATGGCCATTGGCAGCTAATAAATTGACAATTTTATAATTTTTCGGCGGTCTGTGCCGTTTAATTAATAAATACAGTTCAGGTTTTGTACTGTCGTTGGGAAAGTCGATGTTGTGAGCTTGTAGCCACTCAACCATCAACTGTTTTTTATTGTTCATACTTGGTGGCCTATTCTCTTCCCTACTGTGATAAGGGGCGTTGTCCATCACAATTATGGAGTTGCGTGGTATGTTGGGTACTAATTTTTCTGTAAGCCACTTGGTGAAATTCTCAGCATTCATTTGATCATGGTAATCCCCCGTTTTGGTGTCTGCTTTAAACATTAAAAGGGCATTGTCAACAAAACCGCTTTCACTTCCCGCGTGAACTATTATCCATCGGCGGCCGGGGCTGTCGTTCCGTCTCACTCCGACATCGGTTGCTGTTTGCCAACATTTTTTTTACCGTGTAGTGTGCGTGTATCCACGTTTCGTCGAGATAAATAACGGGTCTTTTGTTATTAGCAAGCGAGTCATTTTCTTTCATACGTCGTAAATATTTAGCCCTCCACGCTTGAATTTGGGGTCTTTCAATTAGAGCCAGTCTTTTTTGGTAGCATCGTTTAAATTGGTAGCCTAAATCACATTTAATTATTTTTCTTAATGTAGTTTCACTATTGGTATAATTAAGGTCTAATTTTGAAGCCGCCAAGATTTTGCGCATTGTGGGTATTTCTCTCCTCACTGTATACATTGAATGTATAATATTTCTTAAAGCTGTTCAGGAAAACCCGTCGAAATATTCCTTCTTTTCTCTTTTTCCTTTAGTAGGAGTTCTCATTTTGCTGCCACTGGCTGTTGCCGACTCATGCTCTCGTCGCAATTTAGTCACAGTATTTTTTGCAACGCCTGTGGCACATGCCACACGCTCCGTGACTTTGGTTTAGCTGTTGCTTCGGTATTAAAATGTCCTCAGTAGTGTCCGAAGTACTTTTTAAAGCACGGTTTATACTTTCAAGAACTAACTTACATTCCTCTTTTTCTTTAACAAAATAATTGTCCACTTTAATTATAATTTCACGAGCACGATTGTGAATTAATTTCTTACTCATTTTAACGAGTAACAGCTAACAAAACTAAACAACAAAACTCAAGAACAACAATAAAACAGGATAACAAAAACAAAAAACTAACAAAAATATTCGATGTGCGTAAGTGGGTAAGCGCGGACTGAACTTGCGAACGGTACTGACGGTGCGAGGTCGACTACGTCACCAAGATGGCCGCCGATCGCAATATCATCGTGCGGGGCTAGTAGATTGTGATAAGTTGATAACGTCATTCGCTATAGCTCGTTCGTTTATAGACGTTGTGCAGTCTCCTACTCGTTGCGAATCGGTCGCGAGTTCTGTTGGATCTAGAGTTGTCGTTTACCTTTTACATCCGTTTGTAATTTACATATTTTTAATACAATACAATAATGGCAGAGAAAATATTAAAAAACAGAGTCTGCATTATAGGCTCTGGTAACTGGTAAGACATTTTTAATTATTTAAGGTATTTTGCATGTGTAATTCGATCACTTTTACGGACTGCGAACATGAAAAGTGCTGCTGTGCTGACTGACCTTTAGCAGAACGATGACATAACAAAATCATATACTTCCTATCCAATAATGTTGTATTAACTTAAACTTTTGAATATAATCAAATTAATGTTAATTAATGACTGTCATTTGAATGCACTTAGGTATAATGAAGTGAAAAGCCTCTTCTACTGCATGCAGTTATTACTTAATTTTATGAATTCAGGGGATCTGCAATTGCTAAAATTGTGGGTCGCAATGCTGCCCGCCTCCCTAACTTTGAAGATAGAGTTACAATGTGGGTATACGAAGAGGTGATTGAGGGAAAGAAGTTGACAGAGATCATCAATGAGACCCATGAAAATATTAAATATTTGCCTGGACACAAACTCCCCGAAAATGTGGTAAGTACTTAAATAGTTTAATAAATAATAATTCTGATTAGAATAATGATTTAAAATAATTTAAACGTAATTATAACAACAAAATAGATGATCTTGCAATAAAATTGTTTTATAATATACACTTGTATACACATTTGTGTTTTGCAAGAGACTGTTGGATTTTTACATTTTATTCTTGACAGTGCCATGTGATTAACACGTGTTTAATCTATTTTGGTGTCGCTTTGTTATGGAAGCAATTCAATGCCAATGTTATCTCACAATCTTACTTGTTGGGAGCGGACATCACATTTTAAATTTTGAATGAATTATATTTGGGATGATTTTTTTAAAATTATCGTAATTGAAGGGTTAAGGTGACAAAGGTGTTAACTAACAAATTTAAAAAAAAGTTTTTTTTTGCATGGTCATCCAAATACCACAGAGTTTAAGCGGTTTATTCATAAATGATGATTAAAGTTAAGTGACATGCAAACAACTAAAATGTATGTTTAAAAAATCGCTAACCACTAGTTAACTTTAAACAGCGTTTATGAATAAGGGGGCATATGTTTAAAACAAGTTGTGGTAGCCTGGTGGTTAAAACACCAGCCTCTCAAGTATTAGTGTGCGGGTTCTTTTCCAGGTCAGACAAGTACCAAAGTAACTTTTCTAAGTTATATGTACTTTCTAAGTATATATTAGACACCAATGCTTGATTAAAAAGGTGAAGGAAAACATCTTGAAGAAACCTGGACTTTAAGAAATTTAATATTTTGTAAAATTTTAATATTTCCAAATTTTCCAAATCGCCAACCTGCATTGAGCAAGAGTGGTGATTACGCTCAATCTTTCTCTGTATGAGAGAAGACCTGTGCCCAGCAGTGGGATGATAGAAAGTTGGATGATGATGATAGGTTTAACTGATGATAAATCAATTCATGCAAAAAATTCAAACTTTTTTATTTTGTCAGATAACACCCTTGTCCACTTAAGGGGAGGCCCCGGGTTCGATCCCCGGCCAGGTCATGATGGAAAAACGATCTTTTCCTGATTGGCCTGGGTCTTGGATTATCTATATATATGTCTATACTAATATATGTATAAAGCTGAAGAGTTTATTTATTTAAACACGCTTATCTTAGGAACTACTGATCCGAATTCAAAAATATTTTTGCATTGGATAGCCCATTAATTCAGGAAGGCTTTAGGCTATTTAACATCACGCTGCGACCAATAGAAGCGGAGCATATAAAAAAAACATATCGAAACCTACGCTATGCGGGTGAAACCGAGGCGCGCAAGTAGTCTATTATAAATAAGGTATTTGATTGTTGAGTTCAGTGAAAGATCGAGAGTTGAGTGAAAAATCGATGTTCGTTGAGTTAGTATCCCATAACACAAGTCTCGAACTTACTTTGGGGCTAGCTCAATCTGTGTGATTTGTCGGTACATATTTCTTTATTTATTCAAATTAATTATTGCAAACAGTACAGTAATTCATACAAAATTATATGAATATAATTATGTAAGTACTTATATGATTATTATCACTACTCTCAGGGTGCCTTATCAAGAAACAGCTCATATTTTGTGTAGCAATAACAAATAAATCACTATGGGCATATACAAATTAAATATACATAGTTGGTAAGTACAGATGACAGCACATCAAGCTACTACAATCTGTCAATTTTTTTGTTCGATTTTCAACGTTATTGTTAAACCGTTAAGGCTCCAAGTTGATTGGGAGTATTTAACAGTTTTAGTTCTTTTATATGCAGTTGTCTGTACACAAAACATTAAGCATATTGTATAAACATTTATTATCTACTGACATGCTTTTATCAGATGCAGTTTACACAATTTATGTTTTAAAAAGTAACAATATATTAAAGCAATACTTAGTTGTCGAAGCTACAGGTTTCTGTTAAACAAAATCAAAAAAATCAAAAGTAATTTATTCAAACTAGGCCGAGAATCAGCACTTTTTTAACCGTCAATATTACATAAGACAGTCCCCCAAAACGCCCACCCATCGACAGTTCCTAAGTGCTTTGTCTGGGAAGAAGAAGTGGAGGAAGAAACTCCCCAGCAGCACAGCTGTTTGTTCATTTAGAAAAAATCACAATAGTTTATACAATACTATGTAGGTTCAGTAGTACAAGAGAGAAAAAATTATAATATATATATACAGTATGTTAAATAACAGAGGGCGTTCCCTTAAACTCGTTAATATATATCATTAATAGATTAAAATAAAAATATCAGCATAGAAAAATAAGCATAAAAAAATCCGGAAAAAAAAGTTCTAATTGGAAATAAATTTGAAACCTCCTGTTTTAAACAAATTGCGACCTTGCCGTCTTTCAAGTTCGCGTGTACAGTGTGTTTCTTTTACATGTCAATTTTAAATTTTTATTGAATATTTTCTTATTGGAAAAATAAAAAAAAAATTGTTTTCGAATGGAAATATTTTTTTTAGCATGTATGTATGCTATACTATTTCGGGTTAACGGGAACGCCCTCTGTTAGTTAACATACTGTATATATATGCCAGCTAGCCACGCCAAAATACCTACCAAAAAAGCAAAACAAAAAATAAAATATCATTAAAATGGAAATGTAAAAAGTAAAAACTTATTACATACCTAAATAAAAGACCCTGGCATAAAGGGCGTGACAGCTCACATATTTGTGTTAATTAACTATTTCAATAAGTCTATTCATAGCACTCAACATTATGACAAATCAATCATAGCAGAAATATCTGGCCTTTTATTATTTTGCTCATTCAATTTTTATTATGAATTAATTGTTTGGAATCAGAGAATCTTCTGATGTGCACAATTAGATCTTGCAGTGTTTCTCTTGACCTTGGAATTGATTAAACGTGGCTGTGTCATATCTGTATGTACCCACTGCAATATGTAACACTATGTATACCTACTTGTATACTATTAGCTCACTCTTTTATTCACAAGTACTCCGACAATGTAAACATAGCATACCTGTAGAAGCTTTACAGTTTTCAATATAATTTTACTTAATAAAATATGAGTAGGTACATAATGATTTATTTAATGTTATTTATTTTGGTATTGAAAAATATTAATACAGGGTGTTCAAAATATTTTTTTTTTTTTTGTCAAGGAGTTTTGTCTTTGTTTGGAAAGATATTTTATCAGGAAATTATGACCAGTAACATAAATAGATCTAGTATCAATAATACCCATGGAGAATATCATATAAATCCAATTTAGATTAAAGTACTTATAAATAAATTGTTTTAAATTTTTTATCTATATGTACTGAGTTTGTGAATTCTTTTATACAGGTTGCCATTCCCGATGTGGTTGAAGCAGCGAAGGACGCCGACGTTCTTATTTTCGTAGTTCCCCACCAGTTCGTCAGAACTATCTGCTCCACACTCTTAGGAAAGATAAAACCGACGGCAGCTGCACTTTCCTTGATAAAAGTACGTGCGTTTGAGATTGTTGCGTCTATAATATTATACAGCTAGAAATAATAATGCTTAGTACACATTATATGCAATTAGTAATATGTACTTAATAAATATATTATTTACTCCCTCAGGGCTTCGATATTGCGGAAGGCGGTGGTATTGACCTAATATCACATATTATTACAAGGTGTCTCAAAATCCCATGCGCTGTGTTGATGGGAGCGAATATCGCGTCTGAGGTAAGTACTAATATTTGCTAACCCACGGTAGTTATCGCTAACACTGTTGGTATGTCGTACGTGATATATGTACAGCAGTACATCAAGCTAGTAAAAGGTATCTGTCAAATTTCTTTAATAGATTTTATCGCTGAAGCTTGAAGGTTCAAGGTTGATCGGGAAAATTTTACAGTTTCGGGTAGCTTAACTTGCAACTAGCTCTGTGTAACCACTTTTCAACCTTGTTATTAAGGTTATAAGGTTAAAAGTTGTCTGTCGCCAATGACCGCGGTTGTACTCGTCTGACTATAAAGTGGTAGATATACTTTATCTACTCAATTTTGTAACCCTCCTATTACGAAGTCGTACGGTATGCCTTTCGAAATAATCTGTCACGCTAGCAGGTTATTCAGAACTAGTTTTGGGAGTTACTGATTAGAGATTATTGTGTAACTGCGTAGATACAAACACACAATTACAAGCTTATACACGGGTGGCAAATGTTTTTGAATCTATAATCTATGGTGTACCAAAGACTTCAATTTGGAATAACAATAATAAATTCAATGTCACTTTTTATTGTTGTTTCGCAGTGGAAATCCTTATGGACCTCCTCCATCGGACTCTTACCGGCTAAAATCAACACGGTGTTTCACCACCACCTATGGCCGGGGTGCGGATTCACATGAGCATTTATCGTATTTTTCGATACCAATCTATCGACTAACCTTGAATCTACGCTGCATTACTCTCGTTTTTCAATCCAAAGGCATCCATCACCATCATCCACCCGATGCTGATTGTCGCAGGTCTCCTCAATTAAGCATCACTATTTCTTTTGGTGGTCCTACCTCCTGAATCCATGCCTGGACAGAAATAAATATTTCAGAGAAAATTCACTTTGAGTCCCAAGCATAAGCATAACCAAGAGAGGCCAGTGGGGAAACAAGCCTCTTGTTTCCTCACTGGTCTCTCGATGAGAAAGAGTGGGCCGTAATCCATTACGAAGGTCCGGTGCATGTTGAAAGATGTCGCATGTTTCCAATTTTGGTTCTAGTACATGTTGGTTTCCTCAAGATGTTTTCTTCTCCGTTTTAAGATCTCTGAATGTTTATCAGAGGGGTTAATCCCTACCTATCAACAATACACTCGTTAAAAATGTCGTGTCGTGTGTGTTTGTTAAGTGTGTCGTCAAAAAACAAAAAAAAAAATAAATCTATCACAATATTATCGCATACCATACGCGAACAATTTGAAATATCTTGATAAAAATAAGTTATTCATAAATTAAACATGATATAAAGTAATCTTGTGTTATAAATTGACTTTTGCAGATTTATGGCCGATTACAAATCGAAAAATAATGATTAAAAAATACATTCGATTGAATTAGAATAAAATTATTTGACGATATGTATTATAATCACCGGGGTAATTGTGTAATGCACTATCAGTAAAAAAACAACATTAATTGCGTTATTTACATTGTTGAGCAAACGTTATTCTAACATAAGGAGCAGAGGCTTAGCATCATCCTTCAAGATGTACTTAATCCATTACCACTGACAGTGTGCTGGTGGGTGTTTTTGTCGCCAAGGTCTAGTCAGTCAGTTTAGAAATATGCGACGTGCTTCTCGATCTGGTGATTTTTTGTTTTCCCCTTCTCCTTCACGTTCCCATTGGGGATGCAAGTAGTACCTAGGTACTACTTGCATCCCCAAAAATTGCAATATCATATATGTAATCAATATTATATTAAGTAGGGATACCTGTTGGCACCCAACCCCAATCATGAAAATTATCTTTAGATATAAGTAGGTAGCCGTCACGAGTTTGCTCCGTGTCGAGGGTAGGCAGATACTTATCTTATTCACGCACTCATGAACAATTAGCAACAGTGTTCTGGCAAACTGCCTAAGAATGGCACGTTAGTGTAAAATATGTTTTTTAACATTCCATTTGCAAATTAAACCATATGAACAATTAAAATAGTTATTGTAGGAATGTTATTATAACGTTCACAATGAAATTAATAAATAAAAGATATTATTAAAACATCTTTATCTTATATTAAATACTTCGGGAAGAATGCGTGTACCCAGGTTTGGGCATGGGGGGGGGGGGGATTCTGGCGTGAGAAAGGGGGGGCGGGGTGCGTAATCTTTGTGCGCTATAGCCGCAGGCAGTTTTTTGGCAACTACACCGTACATTTCAGTCAAGTGTCCATGAGTGGTTTATTTAAAAGTTAGAAGTCCTCGTTTTACTTTATTTGGTAAATAGGGGATTTCATACATGTTCTGCAAGATTTGCAGGGGGGGAGGGTGGCGGTAGCTCCCCCCCCCCTGGGTACGCCAATGTCGGTAGGCAGATAAACGACCTGTTAGGATTATTGAAGTTCTAGACTCTACAGTACTTATTTGTGTATGCAGTATTGACTTGTGTTAAAATATAACGACTTCTTTTGAGCTCTAATTTTTAGGGTTCCGTTTTCAAATAATAAAAACGGGTCTCTATTACTAAGACTCCGCTGTCTGCCTGTCTGTATTCAGCACCTTATTTACTACTGATAGTGTGTTAAGCAATCACCCTACCAGGCTGTATCCCATGAACACACTCATGAGTTAGACAGATATTTTTTTACAGATGATGTACTTATTTCTATACCCGCACCCTAATTGTGTAACAGACTACATATTACTATCAGTTGCAATCATTTTGAAGCATATTGCTAATTGTGTAACAGACTACATATTACTATCAGTTGCAATCATTTTGAAGCATATTGCTAATTGTGTAACAGACTACATATTACTATCAGTTGCAATCATTTTGAAGCATATTGCTAATTGTGTAACAGACTACATATTACTATCAGTTGCAATCATTTTGAAGCATATTGCTAATTGTGTAACAGACTACATATTACTATCAGTTGCAATCATTTTGAAGCATATTGCTAATTGTGTAACAGACTACATATTACTATCAGTTGCAATCATTTTGAAGCATATTGCTAATTGTGTAACAGACTACATATTACTATCAGTTGCAATCATTTTGAAGCATATTGCTAATTGTGTAACAGACTACATATTAATATCTGTTGCAATCATTTTTAAGCCTATTTCTAATTGTGTAACAGACTACATATTACTATCAGTTGCAATCATTTTGAAGCATATTGCTAATTGTGTAACAGACTACATATTACTATCAGTTGCAATCATTTTGAAGCATATTGCTAATTGTGTAACAGACTACATATTACTATCAGTTGCAATCATTTTGAAGCATATTGCTAATTGTGTAACAGACTACATATTACTATCAGTTGCAATCATTTTGAAGCATATTGCTAATTGTGTAACAGACTACATATTACTATCAGTTGCAATCATTTTGAAGCATATTGCTAATTGTGTAACAGACTACATATTACTATCAGTTGCAATCATTTTGAAGCATATTGCAAATCCTTTGCTTATTAGGTTCTAAAAATGTGTCTGCTTAACAAATTAATAAATGTCGATAAACTGTCAAAATGAAACCCATTGCTACTGATAGTTTGTTACGCAATTATCCTGCAGCTATTACATGCAACAAATTCTAAAACAGAATCAAAAATTATTTAAAGGGGCTTCCATAAAACAAACGCGATTCATATAGATAACTAGCTGCGCCCCGCAGTGTTAGTCGCATAACTTTCGAGCCCGTAGGAATTTCGGAGTAAAAACATCCTGTTTGTTAAAGCCACGTGTTTCCAGCGACGTTGGGTGCAGTAGCACGACGTTGCCGGACTTCGGTCGACATGTCTGGCAACATCGCGCGACACGGGACACGGGTCGCCAGCGACGTCAGTTGAGGTAACGCGACGTTGCGGATTTCGTTCGGCATGTCTGGTAACATCGCGCGACACGTAACACATAAGTCGCGCGATGTCGCCAGATTTGTCAGGCGAAGTTTCGCGAAGTCCCACGACTTCATCTGACGTCGCTGTGGACATAAGTTGCGTGTTGTCGCCATATTTGCCAGGCGAAGTTTCGCGAAGTCGCACGACTTCATCTGACGTCGCTGTGGACATAAGTTGCGCGTTGTCGCCATATTTGCCAGGTGAAATCGGCTGGCTTCGCTTGACATGTCGCTGATACTAATTGTCATGGCACATTTGACCCCTAGTGTATCCGTGGCTTAATCCTGGCTATAAACCATCTGCGTGCCAAATCGGCTCAGTAGTTTTTTCCTGAGGGGATTTGAATGTATGATTGTACAAACATCCAAACTTTCACGTTTATATTATTACTAGGATTTTATGGAACTCTTCGTGTCCGAGTCCGACACGTGCACTTTAGGTAATGATATGATATGACGTCAGAAGCTAAGTGCAACGTTCCAATAGGTTGTTTCCTGTTCAGAATAGCCGGCAAAAAACTTCACTATAACTCTTAGAAATAATTGGCTTTTATGTTTTCAAATTACAGTGTTAATAGGTTGCTCTGTTTTTCTAAGGTTGCTGATGAGAAGTTTTGTGAGACCACGATCGGGTGCCGAGATGTTATGCTGGCGCCAACGATGCGTGACATCATCCAAACCGATTACTTCAGAGTAGTCGTCGTTGACGACGAAGACGCCGTCGAAATTTGTGGAGCTCTGAAGGTATGGGGAGATCATAACAGCGATAAGAACATAAAACATCGAAATGTGTAATTAGTTTTAATGAATTAATTTCTATGCGTAGAACATTGTCGCTGTGGGAGCTGGTTTCGTAGACGGGCTTGGCTTCGGTGACAACACAAAAGCTGCTGTGATCCGGTTAGGTCTCATGGAAATGATCAAATTCGTGGATGTGTTCTACCCTGGCAGCAAACTTAGTACCTTCTTCGAATCGTGCGGCGTGGCTGACCTCATTACCACCTGTTACGGTGAGTTTTGCTTCTGCATTAATGAGAGTGTACAATGCCAAACTCAATATTGTTCAGTGCCGCATTACGAATGCGGCAAAAATAGACTTAGTATTGCCTTTATTTATCACTAGCTTTCCGCCCGCGGCTCCGCCCGCGTGGAATTCGGTAATCTCGCGCTTTTTAGATTCCTCATTTTCGGGGATTAATTATCGTATCATTTAGTTTCTAAGTTTAAATGTGCATATTTTATTGCTTTATACGACACACAGCGCCATCTATCGCCGAACTGATATGAAGCTAACAATATTTTTGTTTTCCCTCGGGAATATCATTTTTTTTTTCGGTATAAAAGTACCCTATTATTTAATCCGGATTTCTAACTTTACGTCTGCAAAATTTCAAAGCAATCGGTTCAGTAGTTACGGCATGAAAACGGAACAAACAAACTCACTTCCCGATTTATAATATTAATAAGAATGCCACTATTCTTACTAATATTATAAAGTAAGTTGTAGTCTTAGTAGTATGTATATATGTCTGATGGTCAAAAACGTTGGAAATGGTTCACCATTTCCAACGTTTTTGACCATGACCATGACATGTTATATGAATATAACATGAGTATTTAGAATTTTAACTCCTATCAACACTTATAAGTAAGGATTATTCAATTCCCTTAGGTTACGGTTAGTTGAAAGTCATTGTGATAAGGTCAATTACAGTTAGATGTATATACCGACGTTGTTGTTCTATTGCATCCGGTCGACCTTGCAGCATATCTTATAGGGTGAAAGTCCTTTGATAATACCTTAGCTAAGTCACTTCGGTTATGAACTGCATAAATATTTGCTGCACTAACTTCTACAACTTTTCCGTATCACGTGAAGGAATTTATAACGTTTATCTGATCAAACGAACTATGTGTTTATCATTGAGGGAGTTTAGAGCGGTTACGTTATGTGGTGCATTGTTATCGTGGGTGAGGAATGTGTCTAGAATTTAACTACTCTGCACTTCGTCAACGTAATTTCGTTGAATAGACTGTGATAGAAGGTGGGAGGTGGCGAGGTGTTAGATTCAACAATACATAATAGAATTTCCCAGCGGCCATGTAAGCCATGTTGCATACTATCGATTTTCTGCTTAGTAACAAAAATTATCTATCGCAAACAATGTCGAGTGCTTTGTGCACAAATTTTGGACGTTGCCAGAGTGTGATCAGTGTGCGTATATCGTAAGTTTAGGTACACAAAATAATTTTGGATATTTTTAGTTCCAACAAATGGCATACTGCTGATAAATAATAATAGTAATAATACTTAAGATGAACTGCCTTATGCTTTTTTAAAAATCATTTGATTACCATTTAATAGGCATTTTCTATTCATCATTGTTACTTCATTAGTCATTTCTAAGATCATTGATCTCAATATCTTACTATATTTAACCTTTTGTACAAGTCTGTTGTATCGCAAACAAAGTTAATTGACAAAAATTAATAACATATTTGGTAGGATTAATTCGAATACATACCCTCCGTGCGCAAAGTAAAACTAGGTATATAATTTACACGAACGACTTTTTGTAACAAATATCAAGAATATAAATTAGAATGTTTTAAATAAATGAGGGTTTGGTGATTCAGCGGAAGGAACTATAGGTATGTATTTAAAAATGGAATATTTACAAATATATGAATAGGTACTCAATACTCATTTTTGTAAAGATTCCATTTTTAAATACCTGAGTAGGCTCTGACCTACTTACCAATATGCAATAGTCAAATGATATCTAATGGTATCTAAATACAATCAAAGAAATTGATGTTTTCTACGCCGCTGGCGACCGCTGATAAATTTTGTTACTTGAAATTTATTTTGGGAATATCTCTTTTATTTTGTTTATATGTATATCCAAATCCATTACGTGTGTGAAGTTTACAAATAACAACTAGATTTTTAAACTAATATTTCAAGTGACTACACTATCTGAGGTCGACGAACCCATAAAGAGCTTTCAAATTAATTTCTTCTTTGATTAATAATGTTAAGATATCGATCCCATTATTCCCATTACGTCTGCGGAGTTTTTATAGATGATTTTATTGTATTAAAAAAAGCGGGTTGTGCAGTTTGCACTTTGAACGATATGCTCGGTAAGTCAATTATTGTGAGTCTATTATCGAATGGGGACAAAGGCCGCGAACATTGACCATTTTGTGATATCGGATACGTAGGTACAACTACACGTTCAAGAAACACACATTTTTCCTATATTTATTGAGTCATGCATTATGAATGACACGGAATTTTTATGACTGCACATCAGTTTCGTAAATGATACCTTAATTTTTTTAAATATTTACGTCCGTATTACAGAACCTCACTCAAAACTCAAGCTTTACTTAAATCTCGTTTGAAGCTATTTGATTGATTGAAACTAGTTTTAAGTAATGCTTAAATCTTGAGTAAGGTTCTGTAATACGGTCTTTAGTCTTTATGATAATCCAACAGATACACGTTAAGTCGCTTGGAACGAGATCGTTCTGAACTGGCTATTACCCTGTTTTACATCAAGCTTTTCCAGTTTTAACTAACCTAGAATTGTATAGTTTTTTCGTGCAATCATAAGTCTTTTTTTTACTGATTATGCATAGCTTGATGTGTAGCCGTGCTTACTGGCTTAATAAATATAAATATTTTCAAAGAGATTTTATGTTTACATAAGCTTCTGCCCGCAACTTCGACCACGTAAAATTTCTTGTTCCCCGACTCAACGAGTTGCTTAGCCTGCGCCTGTGTTATTAGGTAGGTACTTCGTTTTCGCTTAGCTTCTTTTACACTTTTTCTCTTTGTTTGGCTCCTAGTCGTAGCGTAAAGTTAAATAGCCTTCCCCAAGAATTAGGCTATCAAATCCAAAAGATTCTTTTTTTCAAATTCAACTGGTGATTCCAGAGATTCCAAGCAAACTAATTCTTTAGGTTTTTTATTAGTGTAGGTAAATAAGTAAGTATACTTTTAAGTACATAACTTTTAAATATGTATAAGTTTTAAGTATATTGTTACAAATGGACCTTATGTCGATAGCATAAGGTTCAATATCGCGTGACATGCAGTGAGTCACTTTTAAGCCCTATCTCTCCAGATCTAGACATTTTCTAGGTACAATAATAAAACGCATTGCTACACTTAGGACGCGGACGGCCTATCGAATGGTACAGGTCTCAACAGTTTTGTCAACAAAGTGTCGACATCGAAATTTCTAGGAACCCGTTTCCGGGAATTACCGTAGGTACTTCCGAGTGTCCTCGAAGTTATGTGCTATTATTATTACGTCTAGAGGAATCTGGAATGTTCGATCAGCTGGCCTATATATAGCGCCGTGACGCCGGCGCAGAGTCAGTCTACACTCGACTAGTGATACGAAAACAGCGACAGATAAGAAGCGATAATTGAGAATACCTACCGCGACAACTGTAACGAGAACTGTAAGTACTACGTGAAGAAACATCTGTAGCGTTATTGTGTGTTTACAACACGGACTTCGTGGACGTAAGAGAAGACTTCGGTGCGACATCAGCTACATTCTACTTGTCATTGCCTACAATCGACCGTACCTTCGTTGCCAATAAACTTCGTAACCCTCAACCGGCGTTTAAGTACCCCTAGCCAGTAACAATATTTATGTAAACTTTACTTACACAAAGGTACAAAAGGAGTCTTAATGCTTGGCGGTCTCTACCAGTCAATCAAGGGTGGTTAAGAAATTCATGTCAGTTGCTTTGTTTGAGAGGAACAATGATTTAACTTTAAGAATAGAGGTAAGGTTACATTTATTCACCCAAACCTGAAAATTGACATGAGTGTTGGCAACACAATTACAAACAATCTCAAAAATTATAATCGAGCCAACGTTTGGATAATAAATTAATTCAAGGTTAAATGTTGCGATCATCGTGAAGAGGATTTTTACGATATACAATGCGAGGCATATATACCTACATAATGTAGTGACAGGAGGAGAAGACATTTGATGCATCGCTCTATGATCAGTTTAGTTGACGGTTGACGAAGAAAAAGACAGCGTGGTTGAAGGACAACAATAGATTAGGGAATAGGCCTACCGCGGAAACTACGTTAAAAACGCCCCGAGTGCATACAACTTTTTGTGTCGCTACATCTCCGAAATGATGATTGTAATGTAATAGTGATTCTTAGTAAAAAAGTGTAGAAACATTTTTTATACATAAGTTTTGTTTTACTTATTTTTATGAGAAAACGTCTAGCCTTTTAGCTGAAAAATGCAAAAAACTGATTTTTGAAACATTTAATCTTGAATATTTTTTCACTATTCTTGAATAATAGTGTTACCAACATTCATGCTAATTTTCAGCTTTGTGCTAATTAATGTAACCTTGAATGTCTATTGTTATAGGTTGTATACACATATATTATATGCCTAAATTTACTATAACATATATACTTAATACTAAATTGATTTAGTATTATGTGATAGTAATGGAGAGGAGAGGAGAGGAGAGGTGTTGAGATAACTCTACGTTATTTGTTTCGTAAATTCTTACGCAATTCTCGATTTTATGCAATCTAACTGGTGGTCATCCTGATATCAAGAAGAAGCGCATTCCAAAGAAGACTGAACATAAAAGGAAAAGTAAGTTAAGATTGTTAGAATAACGCAGATTCTTAGAGTATGAAGAACACAGATATTGGAAGTGAGACATGAGATAAGAAGGAGGAGTGGGAGAGTTGAGAAGGGAGAAAAGCGTAGTCAAAACGCGCAAAATTCCGCTCTGGAAAAAGACATTCATTTCAGTTCAAATCGATAGCTAAATATGAATGCGATAGGAAATAGGTATGACCATATGTCGACATGCTTGTATTTCCTGAAGTTAAATATGATCCGGATACCATTGGTGAGGAATCTGTCAAAATCAAAATCAAAACATTTATTTCAAATAAACCAGTTACAGGCACTTTTGAATTGTCAGAAGGTCGGTCAGTCAATAAGATGCAGCTAGTCGCCCATTCCAAAGAGTAGGTACCTATGGAGAAGAACGGGCAAGAAACTCCATGGACACTCTTTTAAATTTTCAAGCTATTGTTACAAATATTTGATTACATCATTCATGTTGAAATCATCCGTGTGAGAACGATGCAGAAATAAATTGTACGCCGAGAGCGTCCATTATGAAAACACAACAAAAATCAATTCAGAAATTAAAATACGCCGTGGCAGCTAAGAGATGACCAGTCCCTCCGACGGCGTCCGTTCACGAACATGACGAATGGATCAGCATCATTCAGCTCAACCATATTCAAGGGAACCTAATTACCCAACACACACGCCACCATCAGCGAGACATTTGAGTGAGCATGACATACTCTCAACAGCCAGAGCACTATCAAGTCAATAAAAAAGACTAACCCAACAAAAAAATGCCTTACAGCACATTCGTACATTGTGCTCACACGTTTGCCATGCAATTATACAATACTAAGAAATTGAATCTACACAATGCTAAGATAGTTTTGTCCAAGGTTCAGCAGCTCCAACAGTGTTCCCGAATAATAAGTTTAGCTCCTGTGTAGCTGTACAAGTGTCGAGCTTATACAGCAAAATCGCATTCAAGTCAAAATGGCACACGTCACTATTGTCGATTATAGGGAAAACCAAAGTCTGCACAAGCATGGTTTTCGTTTTAGCGGACAAATATTTTCTCAGACGATAAAGGATCACATATTGTTTTTTTGCATTGCATTAGCGAATTTAATAAAAATCTTAATATTAGATATGGCGAAAAAAATTGTGGTTCAGGAAGCTAGTACGGTTTTACGACTACTTCCGGAAAGGAATAAAATAACTACCGCATTGAGTAGTAATAAAATGGACATAAGTTTTGAGTTAAGGACATATAATCAATTAAAATATTGCGACTTTTATAACTCGAAACTATATCACGCCTGTTTCTTAAAGGTTTGGGTAAAGGTCCACTCCTAAACCTCGACCTACCACCTAAATTTCGCAAATTATTGGTGAGAGCACCAGTTCTATCGGCTAAACCGGCTTTTATCATTGTCTCTAGCGTGGTTCCACGTCCCGTTGTAAGGTTGTAAGTAGGCAATGGACTCGCCATCTATTCATTACATAGGATTTCAAATTGTACGTCCAAACATTTATAAAAAGTTTTTAAAATCGAACCAATTTTATTCCATTTTCGCTTTCCAACTACCAACCTATACTTACAAGGAATGGAACACTTTCACTCTTCGATGAACATACATACTAATTATATCTTAAAAACATTCTTAAATACAGTTTGACGCTGAATTACCCAAAGAGAACCGACGAAAGGGTAGGGTATGTCCCACGATTCAATTCAAATCCGCACTCACTACAAGATTCTATTGCTTCCTTGGGCATTATCTCTTATCTTTACCTACCATAAACTGAATAATTTCTTAAACCTTATCCAAAAACTCGATCAAGCTGTATTAAAGGAATAAAAAATACTTAAAAAGCCTAGACTATCATAAAATCGAGATTTTTTTTTTCCGTTCTGAAATATTTCTTATTTTGACCAAGCCCACATAGACATTCCTCCTTCATCATCATCATCAACCTTTTTATCATCCCACTGCTGGGCACAGGTCTCCTCTCATACTGAGAAGGATTGAGCGTAACCACCACGCTTGCTCAATGCGGATTGGCGATTCCAGACTTAAAGTCCAGGTTTCCTCAAGATGTTTTCCTTCACCTTCAGTCATTGGTGTCCAAGATACACTTAGAAAGTACATATAACTTTATAAAAGTTGCATTGGTACTTGCCTGACCTGGAAGCGAACCCGCGCACTCATACTTGAGAGGCTGGTGTTTTAACCACTAGGCCACCACGACAGCACAGACAGAGGTCCTCCTTAATACTACGAAACTATTCTCGCAGTAACACCTCAAAAAAATCACCTTCACTCACACACTACTCATCTGAATTACCTACTCAAATACCTCTCCTATTAGTCTAACACTCACTCACATCATGACTACAACTATTTTTGCAAAATTATAGGTAGGTATTTCTTACTGTTGCTCTTTCTTTTGTTTATGTTAAGCATATTTAAACTTTCACTCTTGCACGGTATAACAGCTAGTTCTAGCAGTCGAACGGGCTTGATGATCTGTAGCACAGGTATTTCCCAAATACCTATATCAGGCACCAGTCTTCACAAAGGTGAAATTCAGCTGGGACATTTTTATTTGTATACACTAACTTTAAACCAGTTTTGTGAAGAGAGAATAAAGGATAAATTATTATTATTATTATAGGTGGAAGAAATAGGAGAGTAGCAGAAGCTTTCGTGAAGACTGGCAGGTCAATCAAGGAGCTTGAAGACGAGATGTTGAATGGGCAGAAGCTCCAGGGACCTATCACAGCTGAGGAAGTCAACCACATGCTTACCAACAAAAATATGGAAAACAAGTAAGTACCTACTCTAGAATGTCCTCCAATATAAAAGGTATAAGCCGGGGCAAGCGCAATCTTATCTTGGACAGTACCTACATAATTCTAAAAAAAAACTGCCCCCCTGCTGCCCTGTATAGTACTATGAATTCTTAAAGTTCTTATCAAATTGAAGAAGGCAAACTTGCCATATCCAGATTTTTCTAATCTTAGTGTTTATCGTAATTCCCACGTAATAAAATGACAGCTGATAAAAGTTGGTCATATAAAGGATTTAAACAGCACGTTCCAACGAATAAATAATAACCCATAAATTGACTTGGATTTATAAAGCGAATGCTCGCAGCGTGCATTAGATACGGAAGTGTTACGTTGTTGTTGTTCTCGACCGTGTAGATAACGACAGGACAATTATAGTCTGTGGCTGATATAATCGTAACGTAGGCTGAACTAAAATAGTTTGTCTTGGCCTGCATCCATTTGTCACTGGAGGTCAGTGCTGCGTTAAATGAACGATACTACAGCATATCTGCGTATATTTCGCTGCACCTAGCCACATTTTTTCTTTTACAGACGACAGAACATCAAACTACTACAATCTGTCAGATTTCTTTATTAGATTTTCAACTTTATCTATAAAGCATTAAGGCTCATGGTTGGTTCGGAATTTTTGTGAGTTTTGGGTAGGTTGACTTGCTGTCGTCCGTACGCAGATATCGTGCTTGCCAACACTAATATTTTTAATTATCCATTTGGGAAACTAATAAATTATGCTTTTGTTTTTCGTTATCATAATTAGATTCTAGCTATACGTTGCCTGCTATCGGCTTCGTAATGTTAGTAAAGTCAATGTCAAAGTCTACCTGATAATTTGTTACTCAAACATAAACATTGACAAGTTGCCAACAATTTCAAAAATTGGTAGGTACTTGGCTTCTCTTGTATTAACCGTTTTAACTGCATACATTTCCTGAATTTTTTTTATATGCAATTCTGAGGACTGTTAGCATCCATTCGGAAACCTGTTTTATTGCCCAGTCTTATATGTATATAGATAACTAACCCGCACTGGGTTCGCGACCAACTCGCATTGGGATAACGGCCCACTCCCTCTCATCGAGAGGAGGCCTGTATCCCAACAGTGGGAACATTATAGGCTGATTATGATATCTAACTACGCGAGTGCAGTCAGTAGGTACAGGCAGTTACTATAGAGAAAAGAAAGCTGAAGAGTTTGTTTGTTTGAACGCGCTAATCTCAGGAACTACTGGTCCGATTTGAAAAATTCCTTTTGCGTTGGATAGCCCATTAATCCAGGAAGGCTTTTGGCTATATAACACGCTGCGACCAATAGGAGCGGAGCATAACTAAATCCATACGAACGAAGCCGCTGGCGGCCGCTAGTTAATAATACCTTTTTTTGTTTATAAATGCGTTTTTTTAACTTTTATTGATATAAAAAAAGTGTTACAATTTAATTTGAAGCCTTGACTCCCGTCCACTTTAACACCTTCATAATAAAGTTCAGTTTCCCTACATTTTACACTAATCACTCTGAAATTTACATACAATAAAGTTGAATTGTTTAATTTGAAATAATAAGTATGAGACATGAATTTGAAAAGACATTTTTGTTTGGGTGAGTCATCATCAAATCACTTTCCGCGGAGAAAACTTTAACTGCCTTAAACACACCCGAGTTCCTACAGTTGCCTGTTCCAGGGTCGTCAGTATCTTTCGAACAATCCGCGGCCTTGGTAGGATTTCAATAGAACTTATATCATCGTCAACATCAACCTTTTAATCGTCCCACTGCTGGGCACAGGTCTCCTCTCATACAGAGAAGGATTGAGCGTAATCACCATGCTTGCTCAATGCGGGTTGGCGATTTCAGACTTAAAGTCCAGGTTTCCTCAAGATGTTTTCCTTCACCATTTAATCTAAACTTATAGGTATATACTATGTTTTTTGGACAAAGGCGAATGAATGTACATTTTTTTCCAGATTCCCTCTCTTCACCGCCGTGTTCCGCATCTGTCGAGGCGAGCTGAAACCCAGTGACTTCATCGAATGCATCCGCAGTCATCCAGAACACATGTAAGACACATCAATTGCATCTGCTTCCTTCTCTGTCTAGCTTAAATTAGAGCATAATAATGTATGTAGATTAGAGCCGATTAACTTATTGTGTACATAACGTGTTATGTATATATATGTTTATTTTACAGGGTGGTAGTACTTAGATATGAATTAAATTATTATACGTGAAGCATACCGATGCATTGTTTGGCTGCACTGAAAGCATTGTCTTATTAATTAACATATAACTTGCTTCGCTAAGTGTGCATGACGAATAGAAAGTGTCTTTTGCGTGTGAAATAAATGCTATCGAATTTTAATGTACCTTGTCTCTAAGTGCTAATATAATCAAGAACAAAACCAATAAAGGATTAATTTTATCTACTCATGTTGTAAAGATCTGTGTTTGAACAATATTGAAGTGCAGCCACGCAATTTGTCAATTGTATTTAACGAATAAAGCATGTAGTAAACAAGGCTGTATAAACTGACACCCGTTGTTACATTAATATTACCTGTTGTCAATAATGAGTAAACGTCATAACTTATCTATGCTGATGTATTATCTGTCAAATAAGCTATCAAATATCGCCGGCGGATCTGTTATCTTCGTTTAGGTTAGTAGCTACACAATAAATGAACATATTCAAGTGGTTGTTGTTCAGATAAAATTTATTGATGTTGTGTAGGCGCTAAGTACAAACGGCATAGCTCGTAGCGTTACCCTGTGTGTGCGGAGTATAATGTAATGTGTATATCGCTAGTTATCTTTTCTATTAACCTATATATTCTTATTGCACGTTAGATCTAATTATAGTTTATTTGTATCTAAATAGTTGATTAACAATCCTAAATATTTGTTGAATAAAATATAGTACTTAGAAATGCTAATACTTTTTATTATCCTTCTCAATCTGTTCCTGGTTTCTTGTTGTTTGTCTTCCACATATATAATTCAATTTGTTTGAAATAAAATTATCAATTGGTTTTAATGAACTTTGTACTCGTCTATACCACGTACTTATTGGTCATTAATCATGATAATTGAATGTTTCAGATTTGCTCCCAAGAATATTAGTATTTACTGAATGCCATTCCACAACATAATTATGTACTAACCCCGTCTGCTGCATCTGTTTATTGTTTATATGCATGTTTTGTTAGTTATTAAATCATGTTTATTGTTTGTAGCTTATTTGCATGTTTTTGTTTATTAATAAATCTCATATTGGGACCGTCTGTCTTTATGTTGCAGTTGTTAGTCGATAAAATCATTCACTGTATGTTGGTGCGAGCTTATTAATTTTCATAAAAAATTAACATAATGTTAGAATTTATTGAAGACTGTGTTTATTTTTTATTAAAGAAATAAAAATTGTTCATCGCCATGATTAAAATAAAATAACATGTTTTTACACTAACATTCTAGGAAACAGTCGGCGCCCAAATGTTCTCTGTGACCAAGTGAGGTGCCTCTACAGAGTCTGTCATCAACTTGAAACTGTTGCATTTGTCGTCCGGCACGCCAGCATAATTTTCTCACAACACACATACTTACATTTTTCCAATTAGAACGTGAACGCGGGAAATGTCTACCCTTGACAGGAAAGATAAATAGGCTTGTGACATTGTAGATGTTATCACAACGTGATAATTAAAATGCTAAGTACTATACTTATATATACTTGCTATACTTATATTTACTTATAATAGTATACTTGCCGTCACACGACTTTCCTTTTATTTCTCGTTGTTGTTTTACTCTTTATATTACCGTTCTGCGTCTAAATGGAAAAATGTATTTAATATCATTATTGCATGAAAACCATTTCGTTGTCCTATGTGTAACTTATATTGTCTGTTACACTTAAATTTTATAGTAGTCCGCTTGATTATAATTGGCTTACAAAAATCGGGTTATTATGTTTATTCATCCCAAAAATCCACCCTAAGGTGGATATCGTATAAGCACATATCCAAAAATCCACCCTATGCCTATAAATTGCCTTTATCTAAGTAGGTCTTGGGTGGATTTTCAGGAATGTGTTTCTGCGTATCCACCTTACGGGGAATTTGTTTAGGGGTGGATAAACGGAATAGCTGCAGGAATTAAAGTTGCCGACTACCTTTATGTATATATGTTTTTGTTCGTCCTAGGGGTAATCTAGAAAAATACTCCGTGAATTTTGATGCAACGTTAATTGCTATTTTAAAATCGTTCTAAATAGTCCCATGCGGACTGCTAGTGTAAGTAAACCATTTATTAAGTTCATAAAATCCTATCAGGGACATAAGCTTTTACCGTTATCACACTGAAAGTTTAAAATCAAGTGTATATTCCATTCGAGTGATTTAATCTATTGAATTATACTAGATAATATACATTGTAATAGCTTTTACTAATAGATATCTTAGAAAAAAAAAAATAGTTGGTTTGTGTGAAATTTTATATTAATGGGATGGGTTAAAATATTTTTAACGTTTGGGCCACATTTATTTACATAGGCAAGCCATTGTGCATCTAGTCGGTATTTTTAATTTTTTTTTTCGCACCAATAAAAGTGCGTAGCGTCTTAATTGGTTGGTAGAGCGAGTGTTACTTTTTCTATATAATTCTAAGCGTATCTAAAAATTAAGAATAAACATTATGACTAATAGCATTTCTAGCGGTAGCTGTTCTTCATCACAAACCAACAGCCACAATAACATTGTGTCAATTATCGAGTAAATACACAACTCATTGGAATGTTCAGAAAAAAACAGAAGCCTTACATTGATGTGGCCAATAACACTACTATAACCCGCGCAGATAAAGAAAAGATCTGAAAATGGCGGCGGATACTTATGGTACGGTTGACAAAATATGCCATTGTTCAATCACAAACCAAATGCTAAGATAGAAAAATGTCAAATTTACGTTGTAAATATTGTTATTTACAACGTAAATTTGACATTTTACTTGTTTATTGTTGTTTTTTATTTTTATTTTGTTGTTTTTGTTGAGTTTGAACAATCAAACTCAACAAAAACAACAATATCAACAAAAACAACAAAATAACAGAGACTTTAGCGCAACGAAATTAACGATAACTCGAAGTGCATCAAAGTAGCTTGGAAAGCGAATTTTTTTGCAGCTCTTACTTCACTGTGTGAGTATAGACAGCGATAGAGAGTGAGTGTGAACGGATGCGAGCGGACACCATTTACAGATCATTTCTTTATCTGCGCGTGTTATACAGGCATACATGGCACTTTATTTTTTTCAGGGTACGGGTAGTTAGAAACATACAAAAATCACATTGCTGTATAACTTAAAAAATATACGAAGGTAAGAAAGGCCAGGCTTCTGTTTTTATTGTAATTAGTTCATCGTACATGTACATAATTATATGTTATAAGTATCTACATAAATACATTGCATTTTCTAAATCTGTCTATTATTTTATTATGGATTTAAATGCCACCATTGAGGACTAACAATAATATCAAATGGTAGTTGTCATTCAGGAACGCTTGTCCATAATAACATCATTTGGTATGTTCTATGTTTGCACAGATCTTTAAACAAACTTTTTGAGTTATACTGTGACATTGTGAAAATCGTCTTAAGTGTACAGCTTACTTAGACTAGTATGTACCTTCTTCTCATTATTGGTAAGTAAATAGGAATCGCTGGTAAATAAAATATACTTGTATCGATGTTGTACCTAAATATCCCACTTCGTTTTGAAACTTCAACTCGTCTGTGTCGTAATTATTGATTCGATAATTTTGTAAGCGTTTATGTAAGAGAAAAAGTACCTACTCAGCCACATCTTTAAAAATGAAGTATAAAAAAGGTTGCTTCAACTTATAATAAAGGCAGAGTAGTTATACAATATGTAAAGAAAACCCTGTCCGACCCATAAGGAATAAAGGTTAGGTAAACACATGACCAAATACATATAAAATTGTACGTACCTACCTAATCATCATAGTAAAAATACCTACTAATGAATTATGAAATAATCTTTTTTCCTGCGAATTAATTCCAACGTCTCCGAAATTAGGTAAATTAAAAAAAAGTGATAGCACTATTTTGACGGTATTATTACTTATAAGCGATGCAACCACGTGCCGCGTGCCCTGCCCGCCGTCGCCCGCGCATGGATTGCCTATTGCACGTATATTAAGTTACCTCTTGCGAAATAATATTTATTTTTTTAGGGGGAACTTTTTTTAAGTAAAGCCCGGCTTTGTGGGCATTAGTAGAATGAGTTATCGATACCTACAATACCTTTATGGGTCGGACAGGCTTTTCTTTTCATATTGTATATGTACGACACGGTTGGAGCAGAGGGTGATCGACTGATGCGTTGAGTGCCGCGGGTTCGATTCCCGCACGAAATAAATATTTATTGAATGACCTACAATACAGTAGTGTAGGGTAACGTTAACTAGTTCTGTAGTACGGTTCGAGGTACAGATAGAAAGTTCGCCTTGCTTGAGATGCCAAATGCTATTTGGCTACAATTTCAAGTATACACATTCATCTTTTTGGTACATCAACAACAGTCACTTCGTAGTAGGAAAAGATAGATGGCCGGTACGATAAATTTACCACTTCGGAGTAGACGTCCTGTTCCCAATTTGGCAACGGCTTCTAGTCTAGTGTTATCCACAAATTGATGTTATGCCATCCAAATCTGACCTCTACACCCTAAGGCCACGCTTGATATTATGATGATAAACGTTGCCAGTAACAGACTATTCAAGGTATGTATTTTCCGTGCCATGGCTGGGTACGGCAAGTCTTTGGTCGATGTACCTCCAGTAGGGTGAAAAGTAGATGTATTTTTTAAGAGAGAGATCTGATTCTAAGATAAGTACATTTTTTTTAAATTTTTGTCAGATGAAGCAAGTGATTTAATAACATCATAAATACTAATTGGCTTATAAGTGCTCTTGTACCTAATTGTTGTAGAATTTGTGCTTTAAAGCAAAATAACTAGGATCAATATATTCTTCTCTATTTGTGACCGTCTTTAATTGTCACCTTGTATATTAGAACCGTATATAACTATTACTGGGACTACAGAATTGTATATGCTTGGGCATATTAATAATAAGAAAAAAAAGCAGATTACCTAAGTCACCATTGCCTTCGGAAATTATGTTTTTGTTTCTTTAGCCATTTTTGAATATTGATGCTACCAAACTTCTAATTTTAATCCCTACAATCTCCAGCAGCCTTGCGACGTCGAAGGAAAGAGCGACAAATTATTCTGAGGCCAACTAACATAGCCCGTCAACCCAAGACTTCGAGGAAATTGAAACTGATTGTTCTCTTTTTTTTTTCAGGGTAAGGGTAATGAAGTAACATCGTAGTTTTCTGCTAGAAAATATTAGGATAAATTATTGATCAACTAATTAGCTAAGAAGTTGATCCTGGTTTAGTAGTTAGTAGCCCAGTTGTCTACTGCAATTAAAATGTTATCTTAGGTAATTTATAATAACAATCAAAGATTGTTTTCCTACATTAACATAAATTTCCACTACAGACTATCAACCTATATACCTACAAAGTATTTATTTATGTATTGTGTTAAAAACAACAGTATAACCCTGCCTGAATCCCTTGGGTGTGAAATATCTATTATACAAGTATGTATATACTTTTAAAAGTTCTAATATACACTTAAAATATTTATTTATTTATTTTCCCATTTCCCAATCCTCTGTCATAATTTATCTTGTTATATTAATTATTATACATATTATAAAATATTGTGTATGTAATAAAATTATTTATCTATACATAATATTATACAGTAGGACTTCGATTATCCGGATTTTATTCTAACATGAACGTGTCGGAACTAGCATAGCGCCCTCCGCACGTACATTACGTAAAACTTCTATATAAACGTTATCTTTTCGCTGACTGTTGTTTTTTTTTAAATTATAAACTAGTGCTTCACCACAATGCCACCTGATGGTAAGCAGTGATGGATTCGTTGATGGTAAAGAGCGCTAGTTTATTAAGGGCCTAGTCACTTAAAAAAACTGAGTCAATAGGAAGGAAGACTACAGTTGAGCGAGGTGATGCAATATCAAACCCAACAACATGAGCAATGATGTTGCGCCAGAGGGAGATGGATCTGGAGACCCTACACGACCAAACTCCAGATATAACATTTGGCGCTTCGTACCCGGCACACATCGCATCACAACTGCTCAGACACGTCTTCTATATGTATGAAAAAAAGCCCGCCGTTCTTCATACATTGGATTATCCGGATGCCTACCGACAACAATTAGTCCGGAAAATCGGGTCCTACTGTAAATGATAGTGTGGACATACTGCACATTTTCATAGCTGGGTAGGTAAGGCGATTATTACACAGCACAGCAACGCACGGGACTACCGTCAGCCGGCAGCAGATAACAGTTTGTATCGGAAAACACAATATGTGCACTGATGGCTTGCTAGGTCTGAGCGCAGTCCAGTGTGATAATCGCCTAAGTATAGTCTAAATAATAATAACAGCATATAATTATCTATTTATTGATTTCTAGAAACTTCACTTCCCTTTTCTAATTGAACATTTTTAATATATCCATTATAAAAATCTAATGCAGATATTCGTCTTTTTCCTACTATCCTAAGTGATTTAAAATAAATGTATTTGTGGTCTTTGCATAATATTCTGATTGCATTTGTTTCCTCACTGTATTCCAATGTTCCTACTGGTTTATCACTATGGACGACTTTATCCGTATCTTGGATAAATGCATCAAAGAGTTTCATTTGTTTATTTTTAAATGTTGTGCTAAGTGGATACAAGCCATGTAGAGCACGATAAAGGTTGTACACTTCAACTGCAGACATCTGGGACCATCTGACTTCACTTATGCTTTTATGTATTTTCTTGGCTGAAAGAAGTAATTTTGTTTAATAGTGAAGCAATACGGCAATAATATAATCAAAGTAGATTAGTTATTTATGCCACTGTCAAGCAATTATAACTATTGTAATATGAGTGATACAATAGATCGCGAGTTTGTGCCACAAAGCGAAGCTGAGTGGCACAATAGATCAGCACGAGTATTACAATAGCTGTTTGCGACAGTGGCATACAAAACTTTTTCTACGACCTTGAAATGAATAAATACAAAATACATTGTTTTTTGTTGTTATAATCCCACAAATGAAAGGCAAAGACAATTCATCCATATAGCCTAATACACATACGATGTTTCGTTTGTTGAATCATGTTGATTTTTTAAAAAAAAAATTAAAAGTTTCATTGTAGTACGATTTACCCGTGTGGACATGGTCATTGTAACACGACTTGGCAAGAATGAGTAGGTACTATTGAGATATGACTTATAGTTATGTATTAAGCAAATTACCAAATGGGTTTTACGGATGTCGCTTCTCCAACGCCTGCATAGCGCCAAGCCAACGTTGCGCAAACGCGATGTAAACGTTGCTATTTCAAAGTGGCAAGCGAAACATCTGCTGAACGCAACGTTAAAAGTCGCACACATACAACGATTTTTAGGTTTAGGATCTGTAAAATGGATTCCGACGAGGAAACACTACCTTTAGGCTTTACTACAAAATTTGTTTGTCTGTTACGTAATTTTCATCTAGGTAGTAAATCCTAAAGGTAGTGTTTCCTCGTTGGAATCCATTTTAATTCTCGTTGTCAATTTTGGGAAAATCGTTAAGGTCCAATCTTTTTTTTTAAGATAATAAATCAGTGTGGTTGTGCCAGTTGCTAAAAAAATGCAAGAAACTTGCGACGTTAACATCGCGTCTGCTTAACATTGGCGCTGCGCAGACGTTGGATACGCCAACGCTTGTAAAACGCCAGTGGGTTAGCGGCCTAAGAGCTACATTATGAGGCAAACATAACTATTGATAAATTGGTAGTATTAGATTTGTTGTTTCTCTCTGAGCATTAGGCCATTATAGAGGGTAGCAGGGCCATTGAAGTACATCCTGTTACCATGGATCTAGTGCATGGTCCTGAACCCCCGGATGTTTATTTCTTGGTTATTAGAAAAATACTCTGTCATACATTTTGAGCGCAACCTATTGCACCTTCCTATGAAATAGCTGATTAATTTTTTGATAACGAACATAAAATGTTTACATGGGTGTCTACAATCATGAGCTGTATTCATGGTTTCAGTTTGTGTTGATTTGCCAATTAAGCTTGCTGGTTAGGCTTAAGGGACAAATCTATAAGACCATCATTAGACCTGTCCTTCTGTATGGAAGTGAGGCGTAGCCTGTGCTTGAGCGACACAAGCAGGAGATGAATATGCTGCGGTGGATGTGTGGAGTTACGCGGAAAGACCGCATCAGGAACTCCCACATCCGTGGCAGTCTTCATGTTTGTGACATAGCAGACAAACTGCAAGAGGGTCGTCTACGTTGGTACGGTCACGTCTTACGAAACGGCATGTTACGTGACTAACAAATATCTTACCTTGACCCCTCCATCAAGCCAGAACAAGCGAGGTAGCCCAAAGAAGTGCTGGCTTGACGTTGTAAGAGATGACATGAGTGCCAAAAATTGTGCGAAATGGAGGCATATATGTAGGAAAGTGGACCCTGGGCTCCAATGCGAAAGCTGCGGATGCAACCGGGATTATATGCTGAGATGATGATGAGATGATTGTGTTGATTTCCCTCTCGCCCAATATATTCTATGTATAATAATTTGAGATTATTTAGAGAATAATATGTATAACATACCATAGGAAATTCCTTCTGAACCTTGTGGTTCTAGGTTTTCTAAACTTTGTGGCAAAGTCCTTATGCAGTCTACCAGCATTTCAGCACCAATATCAGATAGCTGTTCAGTTAGCTCTGGTAACCTGATGTCTTTGGGTACTGGCACTTTGATTTGGCTTATTATTTCACCTGAAACAACAACAATGTATGTAAATTTATGTGCACTATACTATATAAAGCAAAATCTTTATAAACATGATTTTATTTTCTAATGCTTTTACTACAACTCCCGTTATATGAATGGATAGTCCTTTTACATAGGTAATTGAAGTTGTGGTAAAAGTGTTAGAAAATAAAAGCATATTTTTTCTAAAACAATAGTACTGCAACTTTTTTAAGTAGTTTGAAAAGACAGCAGGGATGAGGTACTGTGCAGAGAGCAGCACACTTCAGAGCAGCCATGATGTTTATTTGGGCTTTACCATTATTTTGTTGGTAGTAACATGGATTTATCAAATTATGCTCACCCACATCAAAAATGTCTGGTTTAATCTTCATAAGTGTGACTCCTGTAACTTCATCTCCGTGCAGCAGGGTGTGTATGATGGGGGCTGCACCTCGCCACCGCGGTAACAGACTGGGATGTACATTCACCATGCCTCTAGAAGCTCAATTATTATTATGTTAGTTGGTTAGTTTTATACCTTTACTATCTATTTTTATTATCATCTGTTTGTGTCCTGCTGAAAGCCTGCATACGTTTGTGTACTGCTTTTTGTGGCAAATCCTTAGAGTTGAATTTGTGCCAGCATCTTGGCCCATAAGACTAAACAATATGAAGGTTAGCCTTTTGAGGAATTTATACCAAATAATTAGTAGAAAGCTCACTTCCTATTTATCAACATCTATTGGTAATATTTTCAAAAGGTCTTGGACTTCTCGATGCTAAAGAGTTCATTATGGAAACCAACTTACAGTGGGAATTTTTTAAGGAGATCTTCTTTAATTAAGTGTCCAAATGCGACAATTAATCCCAAGTCGTATTCTGCAGCATGTAAATTGTGTAACGGCCATGGTATTGTTTTTATGTTTTCCAGCTCGGCATATTTTAGTATGTCTGTTTTATACTTTGTATTTGTAGTCACTAAGTCCAATCGTTCAATGAGGTGGTTATCTTTTTTTCTGAAATAAATATCATTTTAGGTCAAGGCCCTAAGCAGTTCACATTATAGTTAGTTTTCTAACCGTTGTATGTTAGTAAACTACAATAATAATATATTATTGTACTTATTTATAGACATTTACCTGAGTTCATTAATTTTTCGCAAGCTACTGAGCGCAATGCCATCAGATCCAAAGAAAAGAAGTTTATATGATCTTGTGGTGGAATGTTGCCTAGCATATAAGTTATTTCTTTTATATATTATTTTTATTACGTGAGAAGATAGGTTAGGAATCATTTCAACGACACAATAACCATGTCAATGTCAAATTGTCAACATGGAAGACGTCAAAGTTGACATATTTCAGGCACTGCCAACCAAAGGTGAAAATAAGTGCGTTCTGTATATAAATCATGGGTTAGAGTCCGAACATGGAATTAGTCAGTACTGTATTGATGCGTAAGTGTGCGACAGTGTGGCATCGCAGATGCGGTGATGTTGAGTCTTCTTGTTAAATGTTTTAACTTGGTTTGCTGTATATTTATATTTCGTGGTCTCCCAGAAATCAAAGTTACTGGAGCTTTACTATCTATCTCTCTGTATCATACATAAGTAAATATCCACTATTCTACCATGGGACTTCTTTGATAGCTCGGTCTCTATCGAGATCCTTATTTACTTGAAATTGTTATCTAAAAAGTCTGGTACAGACGACAGCACATTAAGGTACTACAATCTGCTAAGATTTATTTCTTAGATTTTCAACTTCGTCTCTATGGCAATAAGGGTTAAGGTTGATCAGGAATATTTGAAAGTTACGGGTAGTTTGACCTGCTGTCGTTCGTACACAAAAGTTCCGTACAAAAGCACAACTTTTACGACACTCGTGTAGTTGATGCTCTAGGCTTTGACAACGGATACATTATGAATCTACCTAATACCAATACATGCCTACTCTACCTTCTTCATTTTACATCAAAAAGACTGGAACTGTGTTTTTAATTATTAACCCATGTTCTGGGGAACCTACTGTGGAGGCATGAGGAACAGGGAGTAAAGTTCACTCATCCTCCGTAGAAAAGGGAGGACCCTCCGACCAGATGGGTGTTATGTCTGGTGGGCCACTTGCCCAATGGTTGAAATTGGGAAGTCGTATGTATGCTAATTGCACGGTAAACTCTGATTGCGAGTTGTAGAATTCGTGTGACGTCACTATGACATGTTGTTCATTTTTGTGGCGTTTGTAGGTACTGCTACATCACTCCCCTCCGAAGACTGAAGGTTGTTAGTGTTGAGTCTTTATATCTTGCGATGCTTGTGGTTGTGCTGTGCCTGTACCTGGGCTGCGTCTGTGCCTGTGCCTGTGCTGCACCTGAGCCTGTGCCTAAGCTTGTGCCTGAGCCTGTGCCTAAGCCTGTGCTGTGCCTGCGCCGAGGTTGCTGATGAGGCTGAGAGTGATTACCAGGTATGCGCGGTCGCTGCATACTCGTGGTCAGTATACCCCTTGAAGCCTTGGGCGCCGTTGAAGCTTGCGGGAGTGATGATGATGACGTCACGCTGAAGTCGTTGCACGAAGGCTGCGCTGACGATCACGTCGGGGTCACCAATGTGGAGGCATGAGGAACAGGGAGTAAAGTTCACTCATCCTCCGTAGAAAAGGGAGGATCCTCCGACCAGACGGGTGTTATGTCTGGTGGGCCACTTGCCCAATGGTTGAAATTGGGAAGTTGTATGTATACTAATTGCACGGTAAACTCTGATTGCGAGATGTAGAATTCGTGTGACGTCACTATGACGCGTTGTTCATTTTTGTGGCGTTTGTAGGTACTGCTACACTACCATGGCCATAGTGTGAACAGTTGAGTAGAAAGGCATAAAACCAACAAATAAATACAAATTAGATAGAATATTTTTTATTTATAACATTCATCATAGTTGAAATACAATCTCAAGTTTCTGGACACATATCTAAAGGTACACACCGAAACAGAGTTGAGTTTTGGGACGGGCTACCTAATATAACATTAACAATGTTTTAGAGCAGAAAACACTACATTGGTAACTATGGCTGGTGAAGATTGATCTATAGATAGATTAGTTAACTAGTATATGGGTTGTTACAATATCTTCAGATTGAATGGGCGTCCCTTATGATTCAGTATAACGTAGAGCAGTTACCAGTGTATGTAGGTAACTGGTGATACCAGCGGATATCCTCAGGACAGCTAAACTTGCAGCCTTCGGTCCTTCTTTTTCATTGTTCCATTGCTCCATTGTTCCAATTCGGAGTTGCCAAAGCCCCTAATGTAGCTTGATAAATTATATTTCAAAATCTTACATAGCTAATAAATAAATACATAATCGTTTTTTTATTTGGTGGGATCCGGATTACTAGTTTGTGATAAATCAATTCGTGTAGAACGTCGGTGAAAACTTCTTTTTTTGCTAAACTGAGGTTTCGTAAACCAGGAAGGTGGACTGACGATGTTATCTTCTAAACTTTTTATCGTCTGCATGCTCGTCTGTGAGTCCTGTCGTTTCGCCACAGTGGACGAAATCGTCTTCACTTTAAGCTCTTGTTTCTCATCGCTTTGATATGGTATATCTTTCATCTCAACTATCTCAACGTCTGTATCACTTAAATCCTTACTTGGTCTATGCATTCTGGTTGTATCAGTACAATAACCTATTGTTCTTAGAGTTCCACTCATGCGTTTAGACTTGTCCCTATATAACATTTTCTTGAACTCTTTACGAAATTTTGGATGCGTTATTATGTAAATAAATGGGTTGATGCATGCAGCTGTCTTGCAGAATAGTGCAGGAATCATTGATGTTATCGGAGTCACGAGATCCCTTCTTCCAGTTATACCCAATAGAGCCACAACAGCATACGGTGTCCATGAAATAAAAAATAGAGCGATGACTGCCATGACTAAAAAGGCTAATTTGATTTCTGCTTTTCTCTTCGTGCGTTCTTTTACATGTCTCGACGATAGCCTTTGATCCTGGTTACCATAAGACATGCGTGTGTTACAAACTACTACACGAAATATACAAACGTAACAAAACGTTATGGTGCAGAATGGTGCGATCCACGCTGCGCAGAAGAAAACGAAGATGAAGCATCGAGGTGAAAAGTCTTCTGTAAGGTAATCAAAGCTACAGCTGGTCAAGTAGCCTTCTGGAACATAGCTGCCATAGCCGATGTTTAGTACTGGGATTATCGCGAAGATACAGGCATATAGCCATGCACCAACTGCTAATAGACGAGCCCGTATGGCTGTCAGCGCACGAAGTGGCTCCAAAGGCCTCACCACTGCCCAGTAGCGGTCTAGCGCTATGGCTGATAGTGTAGCAATGGATGTGGCGCCAGTTAAACCTCCCAAAAAGCCGTATATCAGGCATCCTGTAACAATATTTTATGCCATTAGAATTAGCAGGTACTTCTTTTTGGAAACTATATTTCCTATTTGACAAAAACGGGATAATGATAAATAATCACCAACATAAATCATAGATTTTCTGTCCTATTACTACGGTTTGTTTGTTGGAAAGTCAAACCGTGGCTATAGGTGATAGAAAAATAACAAAGGTTTTTGCTTGAGCTTGAGTTTCAATAACGTAAGAAAGGCAGTGCAAAGAGGCGTCATATAGGTAGGTAACTGCCTACCAATTGCTAGTAGGTATCATTTTATTAGGAAGAAACATGAGTTACCTATTTCTGTGTAAATATCTCAATAAATGATCATTTTCATGATGTTCAAAGCATGAATAATTAAACCACCTAAATTATCATCATCTTAGCGTTTATCCCGGTTGCATCCGCGGCTTTCGCGTTGGAGCCCAGGGTCCGCTTTCCTGCATATTCTCCTCCATTTCGCGCGATCTTTAGCATCCTGTGGTAACAGATTGTTAGCACGCATGTCATCTCGTACAACGTCAAGCCAGCACTTCTTTGGTCTACCCCGCTTGTTCCGGCCCAGCGGAGGCGCCATGGCAAGACACATGTTACCCACGTAACATTTCTGCCGGGTTTGCGTAAGACGTGGCCGTACCAGCGTAGGCTACCCTCCTGCAGTTTGTCTGCAATGTCACGGACACAAAGACCGCACGGATGCGGGAGTTCCTGATGCGGTCTTTCCGCGTAACTGCACACATCCATCGCAGCATATTCATCTCCGTGACACGCAGCTCCTGCTTTTGTCACTCAAGCACAGGCCACGCCTCACTGCCATAAAGAAGAGCAGGTCTAATGATGGTCTTATAGACCTTTCCCTTAAGCTTAACCGGAATTTTGGGGTCACAAATGACACCTGTCGCCTCACGCCATTTCGCCCAAGCTGTGGAAATACGTGACCTGAAATCGCAACCAATGTCGCCGGACGCGTGAAGCAGAGACCCCAAGTATTTAAACTGGTCTGTGCTCTCGACGCTCTTGTTGCTTGCCATGTATACGGTCTTCGCCACGTTGATTTTCAGACCTCCGTTCTCGAGCGAGTCGTTCCACGCATTCACACGCCGCACCAACCGTTCCCTGTCCCTGTCATATCGTCTATCTCGTCATATCGTCGTATCTGTGATATCGTCAGCATACATGAGTAACCAGGGAGGTTGCTCATGTGAATCCTTGATGCCGTCCGACAAGACGTCTAATATCACGCTGAACAGAGACGAACTTAGGACGGATTCCTGGTAGACTCCGACGTTGATGGGGAAGAGTTTAGTTTCGCCAACAGCGGTACCAACAACAGAATCGGAATTGAGGTACGTGTCTCGAATTATGTCAACATAGGCTTCTGGTACCCGCTCAGTTCCCACCAAATCAACCCCCGATGGGCACAGTCGATTGCCTTCTGCATATCTAGAAAGAGCATATGCAGAGGCGTGTTCTTCGATCTGTATCTCTCCATGGTGATCCTTAGTGCGAAGATAGGGTCCATGGTTCCATACCCTAGGCGAAACCCATATTGACACTCCAAGACAGCACACTCCTGCCGGATCCGGGAGTCTATAATCCTCTCAAAGATCTTCATGGTGTGGGACATGACCTTAATACCGCGATAGTTGCCACATTCCTGTACCGAGCCAAATAACCCACTTAAATATTTTATGAATTATGAACCTGACCATTAGAGAAATGCAGTTCTTTGTGTAAAAAAGACAGTTTAGTTCAGTACTAAGTTGTCACTTCAGTATTAAGAACCTTATTAAGAACTTTGCCTTAATTTAACTAAAGTTCGAAATACAGATACTTAGTCATTCAAAGGTTAAGACTGAAACTGAAGATGATGTCTATGTGAAAACCTAACAGAATCAGTTGCGGACAGTACCTAGATGGAACGCTTTACATTAAGACCGTATTACAGTACTCAAGACTCAAGCATTACTTAAGACTAGTTTCAACCAATCAAAAGGCTTCAAACGAGACTTAAGTAATGCTTGAGTCTTGAGTAACGTCCTGTAATAAGGACCTAAGTCTACCAAATCTGAAATATATCCTAAGCCGGTCGTAGGTAGATTTTATTTTTATTTTGCCGGGCTGTAATGGCTTCCGCCAAAATACCTAGCTGTAATTCTTTCTCAATCTCTTGTCGATTAGTGAATGCTATCTTATCTGTTTTTTGCCGATTAAGTTATTAAGTTGTTATATGTTATAGTTTTTATTCTTTAAATGATATTATCTTTCTAGTTATTAAAATTCTATATTGAATAAATTAATCATTAAAAAAAGTTGAATTTATCTGGGATATTAAATGTTGTGTATAGATGCTGAGATGCTACTAAAATCTGTCGATTTCTGTATTAGATTTTCAACTTTATCTCTAGAACATTTAGGCTCAAGATTGATTAGGAATATTTGATAGTTTCGAGTAGCTAGATCTGCTGTCGTCCGTACCTATTTCTAAGGCTAATACAAACGGACTATAGTAAGAACTAAAAGGTAGTAGGTACTTGAGTTAGTTCTGATTTTCTTATCGACCGAAGAAACCATAATAGCAAGGGATCGGATCATCATCATCCGACTGGAATAAATTATTTTAGGTGTTTATTTATATCTAATGCTTTTATTCTAATTATTTATTTAAATAAGAAGTGAAAATTAGTTATTGTATTATTAATTAACTATTTACGTGATTATGTTTTAATTTGTCTTTTCAGCATTGGAAGGTGGATAAGTCATCATCATCCCAGCGTTAATCCCAGTCGCATCCGAAGCCTTTTCAGCTTTGGAGTCTGGGGTCCGCTTTACCAGTCCAGCTGCTGATATGGCTAAACTTCGACATTTTCCGTGAAGCGACTGCCGTCTGACCTCCACAACCCGAAGGCGACATCGAAGCATTGCAGTTAGACCAATTGTTGGACTTTTGAGGGCTCCAACAACCCGTAACGACTGCCACTAGATGTTCGTATGGCAACCGGGACCAACGGCTTAACGTGCTTTCCGAGGCACGACCAGACCAGTGCAAATATTCATATTCATGCATACAAATACTTGCACTGTGCGGGGATCGAACCCGCGCCACCTTGCGCAGCGGCTGCGTCCGCTACCGCTACGCCACGGAGGCTGTCATTGGAAGGTGGATAAGTATTAAAAATATTTCGTGGGGAATGATAACATAAATGACTATTCGTATTATGTAATCACAAAATTAACAAATTTTTATGAGGATTTTGATGTCATATTCCTGCCTAGATAAAAGAAGTTCTCCTGTGACCGTTCATAAGATTTTTAACTACCTACCTATGTGCCCACTATAATATAACAAGAAAAGGATATTTTAAAAACACATCATAATTTTTATTACAATAGAATTTTATTAACACATATTTCGGTTTCTCTTAAATATTTCCACGTATCCAGGTACCCGGCTTTTAATTGTTGTATGCACCTCTCATACACACCTTTATACCTACGGCTTTTTTATAAAGGTTTGTGTGAGATGACTTGAAAGTCACGGGAAGAGAGAAAGGTGCACCATCAATCAACCCCTATAGGGTTTTCTTTGGGATTGAAGTCGGGTGATTGCGCTGACCATGAAACAACAATTTATTTTCTCCGGACGATTGTGAAATCATTCACGAACAGTGCTCGCCCAGTGAATAGAACAATTGTCTTGGACAAATGCTATTCGGGTCAACTCATCAGCTGGGTAAAAGTTGCGAAGAGTAAGTATACCCTGCACAACATTTACCCAGCTGATGATTTGGCATGACATAAGTAGTCTAATACTTGAACTACATAAGTAGAACTGTTGGCGCGTAGAGGCATAAAACGCAGATCTCCTGGCCCCGCTGTCACTGCATGAATTCAGCCTCACATACTAATTATAATTCTAACTGAGTCTGTATTAATTAGGGACAACGTTATTATCACACCAGCAAGTGTTATCCTTGCCCCGTGAATGAATCCTACCCTTTTGACTAGATTTATATGGGTTTTGCATTGTTTTTGATATGATGTTTCATGGGTATTCCAGTCAATCTCTACGTAAGTAATCCCTTGTGAAATGTTATCGTTCTTCTTAAGCCTTTCTGTCAAGAAGGGCTTTTTAGCTGGACTTCTGAGATGCAAGATTTCAGCGTGGAGGTGTCGAATATTATTTAAACTGTCTAAAAGGTGTGAAATAATTTTTTTCATATTGGTCCACCATAATACTAAAGAGACTTAATTTTTTTATAATATACCTAATAATATTTATTTAATGTAATATTAAAACTCTGTATAAACCCAATAATAAAGACTAATTATTTGATTTTAGGCCTCATAATGGTTTTGATTGTCACCTAATAGATTTCAATAAAAGGTTAAGTTACACTTCATATTTATCACAGGTAAGTAGGTAGGTAATCATATTCTTTTATTTTATCTTTATTGCACACCAAAAACTTACATTGATTAAAAATATATTCAACACAACAAAATACACAATGGGCGGCCTTATCGCTAATGCAATCTCTTCTAGGTAACCAATAAATGGACAGAGATTCTACTGAACCATAAATGGGACTGTCGTTGGTGCAAATGTTATAAATACAATACACTAAAAAAGATACACACATATTTATTCAGTCCGGGTTCAATAACTATTTGTATATATTTACTAGCGAGCCGCCCCGGCTTAGCACGGGTACACTAAATACATTACAGAAAAAATGTGAACGTTGTAGTAAAAACATGCAGCCTGCCGCCCCGCCGGTCGGTACCGTTGCAAGCGCGCCGCCTCGCAATTTTTAAATCTGTAATATCTTCGAAAATATTGATTTAAATCATATGCTGTAAAGGGCGATATAGCTCTATATTAAATCAGCAATGTATTTATGGTATTAAATTGGATAAAGATAATGCTGTATTGGTTAAAATCGCTTTGAAAACTAGCCAGCATTTGGCGTTAAAAGTCATCATCATGATCTCAGCGTTAATCTCAGTCGCATCCGAAGGATTTTCAGCTTTGGAGTCTGGGGTCCGCTTTAGCAGTCCGTATTTCTCGTTAAAAGTAAACGGCAAAAAACATGTTATTGTGGGAATCCATAAGAGATAGACATATAGGTACCATCGAGGACTTTTCTGTAGACCTTTTCAATGTGTAAAATAATTAGCACATTATTTTAATAAATATCGTAGGGTTCAGCCTGCGTTTCACTGCAAACGCAGAAAAAAATAATTATTTACGACATCACATTAGAAACTTCAAAAATAATAGTATCTATTTCTCCGCTATTCCATGGATTTTATTATACATATAAGCCTTCCTATTTAATTACTTTATCTCTATTTAATCACTTTAAAAAACTCCGCTTCAAAATCCGTTCCGCAAACATTTTTTTTTTTTATAAATTACTAGCTTTCCGCCCGCGGCTTCGCCGGCGTGGAGTTCGGTTATATCGCGCTTTTTAGATTTCGCTCGGGAACATCATATTTTTCCGGGATAAAAGGTAGCCTATGTTCTTTCTCAGGGTCCAAAGATTGTCTGTGCCAAATTTCATCAAAATCGGTTGAGAGGTTTAAGCGGGAAAGCGTAACAGACAGACAGACAGACAGACAGACAGACAGACCGACAGACAGACAGACAGACAGAGTTACTTTCGCATTTATAATATTAGTATGGATAAACTAGCGCTTGACCGCAATCCCGCCTGATGGTAAGCAGTGTCGCAATCGTTGATGGTAAAGCGCACTAGTTTTTTAAGAGCCTATTCACTCTAGCCTTGAAGACACTCAAATTGTAGTCCGACGGAAACACCGCCGCTGGCAAATTGTTCCAGTCCTGCGATGTATACGGTTTTATACCGCGTACATACCGCGGTTTTATACCGGAGGAGGCGAAACGCTTCGTCCGGATCGTAGTGGTGTTAACAACGTAAGGGTGGTAACCGCTGCTAGCCGTACGACGGGTCGTCCGATGGTGGAACGGAGACGGGGGAATTAAATAATGCAATTCCCTCGCACACTTCCCAAAATGCATCGGCGATGCTCTAGGCTTTGGAGACCATCTCGAATTAAATCAGGGTCACCAATCAGCCTCTTCGCACGCCTCTCCACCGAATCCAGAGTGGCCAGGTGACACTTAGCAGCACCAGCCCAAATGTGGCTGCAGTACTCACGAACGGACCTGTGCTTTGTACAACATTAGAAGGAACTTATGGAAAGAAAAAGCGACTTTGTTTTATACTATGTAGTGATGAACACAAATATCAACGAGGCAAACGACTAGGATTGCGGTGCATAAATGTGGTCTTGTTACACCACTTTTTAATCGTAATAAATACCTAACAATCGCTCTCACCTTAATAATAATATTTGGCTGCATTTTGAGATATAACTATAGTATACCACTACCTATAAACTCACACGTTACTAACCAAGAACTACAACCAAACGACGAAGTGTTTTCCGATTAAGTTGGTAACTATTCTTAAGCTTAACTCATTTCTATTTCACAGAAATGTGAATTCTTTATTGGAGTTTTGGCGGGAAAGTCAAGCTAAGTGTGACGCTCATTTTTCAAGGGCTTTTAAAATTATTTATAGTGTTGTTTAATAAATAAAAGCGCGTGATTTATGTAGTAAAAAGTGCATTCAGTAAATAATTCATAAAGAACAATGAAATATCGCAGCATAGTGGCCACATCATGACTTTGTCTCAAACCTCCCTCGTAAGAAACAATTCATTACGTGACATTGGCTAAATGCACACACCGTGCGAAGCCATAAAAGAAAGAAAGAAAGAAATTCTTTATTTGGTTCACTATGATCTACCTTTTAACACGAAAGCGAACAAGATATAGAATATTATTTCTATCCCATTACTTCTCATTACTTCCAATCGAGTAAAAACTTACAAAAAGCCTATGTAATGCGAGAGATTTGAACTCACTGCTCACTGATTCAATCATTTATTTGCACGGGCCGAACCGCTAGTTCATCTTGATTCATATCGTAAGTTCGTATCGTCGTAATAACTTTTGGACGACGACAATGGTAGATATAGGTACATATGTGTTTATTTTCTGGATACTAGAAGAATGTAACTCAAATTACAACCGTCAACCCGTGGTCCCTTTTGCACAAGCAAGTGAAGGGACAGAGGTGGGCAAGCGCGCTAAAATAATTCAAACAAAACAGAATTGGATCGCAACCAAACCATAACTTTTGTTATGTTTCGTATCGCGCTAACCTTTTGACAGATGGTTAAACCATAACTGGATTGGAATTGGAACGTAACCGCTGTCAAATGTAAAAATTTGAAACAAAGCTAACTTTTTCTGTGCCATTTGTCAAACTTGCGTCTAAGTCATTATTAGATTTACTTATAATTTATTTAGTTTTAATTATGATATCTGACGAAATGTATCACTCATACATTGATTTTACTTCAATCGAAGTTAAAACTTTAGCGCGATACGAAATGTGATCGAAACTAAACCATAACTTTAACTGCTTTAGATACGAACAAGATTTGAACTTCGACTGTTTTATTTAGCGCGATTGCCGCCCCTGTCCATTGTATGGACAACAGCAGGTCAAGCTACCTGAAACTGTTAAATATTCCCAATCTACCTAGAGCCTTAATACTTTAACGATAAAATTGAAAATGCAATAAAAAAATCTGACAAATTGTGGTAGCTTCATGGGCTGTCGTCTGTACATTATCTGAATCTAGCATCCAGTCCTGAATGAATAACTAATATCAGTAAATGGATGGATATAATGAGTAAATTCTTTTTGCACAAGAACAGCGGTTTACTCAGCAAAAGTCTGACACGCCCTTCCGCTTTTTCCAGGGAGGAAGACACAATTTCATGATCTGAACTACGAAAAAAAAAAGTTCAAAAAACAAAAAGCAAAAGGCTTTGTGAGATTGCCTATAGACTTTTGGTCAACGCCGTACCTGTTTTTCCAAGTGCGGGCCCGAGATTAAATGAATTGAAAATAAATATCGGTGTCTTGGCCAGCATGAGGAAGTCGCTGAGTGCCAGATTCGCCACCAGGATGTTGCCTGGAGTACGCAGCGTGCGGCACCTGGAACACATTAATAAATTCATTATATCATTAATCATATTACTTTGATCTTTTGTCCACAACTAGCTGCATGGAAAGTTAATTAAACGAGAAACGTGCTCTAATTTCGTAACCCGCTGTGTTGGATTAAAGATATAAAGAGAGACGCTTTAACACGTTCGCTGCGTAACATTTTTCAGTGTACTTTCAGCTGGTGCGTCAAGAGGTCATCTTGGCACATAGAAGACTTTCCTGCAGTGCATCGTGTGGTCTAATTAACCTCAAACGTTTCTGTTTTGATATGGGTTTTTTCAGTACCTCATATAGTTATTTTAATATTTTTTTATATGTAGGTCAAAGACCAATATATAAGCAATATATAACCAGCTGCGTTTTTAGTTCGCTCTTTGCGTCTGTGCTACAGAAGAGAAATAATTTATGAATTCATTTTGACCACACAACGCACTAAATATAACAAAAAACTAGTGATGAGAGGTACGAGGCACCTAATTACTATCGAGAATGTTATCTAACGATAACAGTAAAAAAATCCTTAATTTGAATAATAGAGAAAATTTTTAAAAACAAATTTGTTCTATTATAATATTTTTACGTACTGAGAATATAAATATAATATTTAATATAAACTTGATCACTTTCTATTTACATACCGAATACATTTGTAAAATATGTGAAAAAGTTTAATGCAAATAAAACTCTTGATTCTTGTTTGTTAATTTTTATTATTCAAAAAATAAATTATACAGTATGTCAAATAACAGAGGGCGTTCCCTTAAACTCGTTAATATATATCATTAATAGATTAAAATAAAAATATCAGCATAGAAAAATAAGCATAAAAAAATCCGAATAAAAAAAAATTATAATTGAAAATAAATTTCAAACCTCCTGTTTTAAATCAAAATAGTAGTCGTCATGTATAAATAAATTGCGACGTTGCCGTCTTTCATGTTCGCGTGTACAGTGTGTTTCTTTTACATGTCAATTTAAAATTTTTATTGAATATTTTCATATTGGAAAAAATTTTAAAACATTTTGTTTTCGAATGGAAATATTTTTTTTAGCATGTATATATGCTATACTATTTCGGGTTAACGGGAACGCCCTCTGTTAGTTAACATACTGTATAATTACTTGTGTTCTTCATTGAAACATGGCAAACATAAATGATTTTGACATTGTCTGCAGAGAGTAGGCACTTTTTTTACTTTTTTCCCTGTTTCAATACTAGAAAGCCTTAATCTTAATTTATTGTAACAGCCAGTGCATCTTGTAAATATAACATAAATTTGGTCCGCTCAAAACAATACGTCGTCACGGATGTCGACATTGTCGACGCGGCACACCACTAACGTCACAAAATGGCGCCCGATCATCATCTAGTGCGGATGTGGGGTGCGGGGAGCGCGTGGTCATATTGACCACACACCGCACCAGATTTAAATATTTTTTTTTAAGTGCGGGTGAGGTCAAATTGGTTCACGAGTTTTGAAAAATGTTGAGTTGTTCACGTTCTAGCGACAATAACAACGGTATATGTATCTCTTTTCTACGATAGCAGCACCCCAAGTTATGCCTTCCGCACCAGGGTGAGTAAACGCTATTTTGCGGTGCGCACTGAATGAAAGTTAGCTATGAGCCAATATGACCACACAACGCAGCGAACGTGTTAAGTAGCCTGTATTACAATTTGCCATAAGCGGTAAAATGTATGTTGGTACGTATATGTTATAATTTCGTTGAAAATGAATAGGTAGTTGAAGATATTGCGAAAACATGGCCGCTATTTAAAAAAAAAAAAGAAAATGGCACAGCAGTAGTCATATATAAAAATCTTCAATCCCTTTTCAGAAAAAAATCACGATATTCTTAAAATTAGAGGCAACACAAACGTGCGCACGTTTGTGTTGCCTCTAATTTTAAGAAAAAAACATAAATATGTACTACTATTTACATATTTATATGCCTCGGAGAACACGTTAAGCCTTCGGTCCCGGCTATCATTTGTAGATCTTTGACAGTCGTGATGGGTTGTCAGAAGTCTGAAAGTCTAACTACCAGTTTCTGAGAGTTTCATTGGACTTTTAAAAAATATTTATAGTGTTGTTTACTAAATAAAAGTGTGTGATTTATGTAGCAAAAAGTACATTATAATAGTAATTTATAAAGGACAGTGAAATATCGCAGCATAGTGACCACATCATGACTTTGTGTCAAACCTCTCTCGTAAGAATATTCACGCGGCCGTCTTTTCGACATGATTAATTCATTACGTGACATTGGCTAAATGCACAAACCCCGCGAAGCCAAATAAGGAAGAAAGAAGAACTACCAGTCTTACCAATGTGTAGGTATCGTATTACCCAATGACTAGGTTGTGGAGGTCAGATAGGCAGTCGCTCCATGTAAAATACTGGTATTCAGCTGAATACAGTCAGACTGAAAGCCGACCTCAACATGTTGGGAAATATGTTAGGCAGATAGATTATGAGGTAACTATTTGGAAATATTCCGTCATCATCAACCTTTTTATCATGCCACTGCTGGGTGTGCCCAGCAGTGGCATGTTGTCATCATTACAAAATATGATTCTGAAAATGAGGATTTTTAATGTTTGTTTACTAAATAAAAGAGTTGAGCAAATATTTATGTTTTGTGTAGTTAATTAATGAGGATTAATTAACTACACAAAACATAAGTATTTACACAACTCTTTTATTTAGTAAACAAACATTATACATTATTTTGAGTATGAATGTCGATGACTATAAGAATTTGGGAAGACGAAAGAAACTAGGATGGAATGTATAACTGATGATATGGTTCAGAAGGGGGTGACTAAGAGAAGTATAGAAGAAAATTGCGCTGACCTCAAATAAATTGGAAATTAAAAATAATAATTTATGAAACATACATTATTATAAATTTAAGTTGGTGAATACATAAACTAATCAGAGTTTTACCATGTACCAAAATCATCGACTACAACTTTAGATAATTCAAACCACGCTTCAGGAGAAATTCCTAGTGTAGGGCAACGTTTTTTTAGAAAAACAAAAATAATAAAAAAAAAAAAACTACTATACTCGGAACTTAGATATAGGTAAGTAACAAAAACAAAAGAAAAGTAAAATAACATCACAACGGGAAATATCATCTAAAACTATCCGGGCGATCGATTCTGTAAAAATCTCATCGTTAAAAGTTAGGTAACTAAAGTGAACTTAGAATGAGCTGTCAATAGTGTCAATCCCCTAGCATTAGTTTCAATGACAGTTCACTCTTCGTGCACTTCACCTAAATGTTGCGACACATCTGCGGAACGTACCGCGCCGAAAGCTCAGCGGTTGAAGTGTTAGTCGCAAAATAATTAAGATTAAGAAATTAAATAATTAAGAAATTATAAAATAAAGGTGGCTGGTAATCCAGCCACCTTTTTGATGTCGTCGCTCCATCTTGCCCAAAGGCGTCCTATGCTACGCTTGCCGAGACGCGGTCTCCACTCGAGGACTCGTTTACCCCATTGATTGTCGGTCCTGCGGCATATGTGAGCAGCCCATTGCCACTTCAGCTTGCTAATCCTCTCAGCTATGTCGGTGACTGTGTTCCTCTATCGGATCACCTCATTTCTAATGCGGTCCTTAATAATAACTCAAAATTCATGACGCTACCAGATCCCAGTATTATTGATTTTAGTGATATAATTCATACATGGAATCCGGACACTTGTCACATGGTATTACTTACGGGTCGTATATTTTGATTGACTGCCATCCGCATCGTATTACATACTTCTCGGTCGGAACGTCCGTCGCGTAATGATTCGAAATACCAATATTTAAAGCTTTTTTAGTACATTTCTTACAACTTGCCACTGTAACTGTAATCTAAAGAGGTTATAAAATATTGACATTTTTATCAAAAATATTTTATTTACTCTTCTACGGTCAATAGGTATAATAAAAAACGTAAAGCTGAAAATCGTTTTGGAAAATTTTAGATATCAAACAGTGATTCTTGAAATAAATTGTTTTGAAAAGCATTAATCGATAATTTTAACTGTGTTCTAAGTATATTTTGAAAGAATCCACTCGACAATTGCGTTTATAAGTGGACACAGCTCCTCAATGTCATCAGCTCAACTGAACCTCCTGTGATTGAAAATACTCTAATGAAACCAACAGATAGTAATGCTGTTGGCTGTTGGTCCTTCTAACCAGAAAGAGTTCAGTAAAGTCTCACCTTTAAAGTAAAACCGTTACTAAAAGATGAGATTTAGAAAAATAAATCAGTGACTATTTTCTAATATAGCCAATAGGTATTATATAATATTTCCCCTATAAAATTTGATAGTTTCGGTTTTACTTTAAAGGTGCGAATTATTAAGCAATGCCGCAACTGGGAACTCGGGTAGTGACAAACATAATAGGAAGTTTGATGAAAGGGTTGCCATAGCAAAATGAACGGAAATCGAAGAAAGACAAGATCAAAAAAGGAAGTCCATAGAATATCAGAACCATTGACATGGCAGATATTTGTTACAGATACTTGAAATTCTGAGCAAAAATTTTCATTCATAATGATTTCTTTATTGTGTAGCTTCCCACGCAAAAGTATGTTTTTCAATAAATTCAATATCAATTTCCATTTAGGCGTATTCGATGTTACAACCAACCGGCACCGTCTGGGTAGTAATAATAATAATAATTGAATTAATTTGACCCCGCAATTGTCGAAATTGTGTAGACAGCATTTAAACATTCTTTATTTTCCGACGATTCCTCGGGTGAAACATTGCGTAGTAAGTACTTAGTCACAAATATTGAAGTACTTTCTTGAGATACGAGCGACAATTAAGAACCTTTGCGTCGTTGTTATCTCACGGTCTATTTAGATTGTCACTGTGTTTTGAAGAGGGTCTCTGGGGGCTATGCAGGAAAATCAAAACGAGCGCTAAAAGTATTTTTAGTTTCACATCATTAAAAACGGATCACAGTCAGTAAAACTTTTCAAAATAGGGCAAATAAATAATTATGTAGGACTAATTTTGTAGATTTCGTTTGAATGATGTGTCAGCCTAATGTTACTTTGAAAATCGGCTGTAACTTCTAGACATACGAATATACGTAGCTATAATATACCTTTTATAAACTCTGCTAACACCGATAGACAAGCATAATTTGTCTATAAAGTTTTCAAACATCTAATTGATGTTACGTGTAAGTCTTCTTCTAGATTAACAAGATGTTAATATACAAGAAGAACTTTAGTACCTTTAGCAAAATACTAAAATCACGTAGATAATATCTTAGTCCTGACTCGGGTTACAGGTTTGATGAGTTAATTTCTAAGTTAGTAGAGAAACCTCTGGGTGCGCAAAGTTGAAAGGTAAATTAAGCGTAGGCACAAGAGTACGAACATCTCAATCACAGTGCTTTAGATGTCCGTACTGGTATCTATAGACATCAGTAATTACGGGTGTCTGGTATATTATGTACAGACGACTGCATGTCAAGCTACTATAAAACTATCATCATCAACCTATTAATCGTTCCACTGCTGGGCACAGGTCTCCTCTCATACAGAGAAGGATACTACTTACTCTACTCTAGGTTTACTATAAAACTATAATCAACATAATATATGTGCTTCCGACGCTTTGGCGGCCGTATGCATGAGCAGTAATAATCTTCAACATGTTGTCTTTTTTGTCTTGCTGGGCTTTTTTAAAATATATGTGTAGGTAGTATTGTCGAGCTCTGAGCCACTGACATGTCGTTGTATCGGGAGTTTGGTCGTGGAGAGTCTCTAGATCAATCTCCTTCTGGCGCAGCATCGTTAGACGTAGCGGTAGCGAATGCGGCCGCTTCGCAAGGAGGCGCGGGTGCGTTCCCCGCACAGTGCAAATATTTGTATGCATGAAACATGAATATGAATATTTGCACTGCTCTGGTCGTGTCTCGGAAAGCACGTTAAGCTGTTGTTCCCAGTTGCCGTACGAACATCTAATGGCAGTTGTTACGGGTTGTTGGAGCCTTCAAAAGTCCAACAATTGGTTTAAAATGCTTCGATATCGCCGTCGGGTTGTGTAGGTCAGACGGCAGTAGCTTCAAGGAAAATATCGAAGTTTAGCCAAAAATCAGCAGTTAGACTGGTAAAGCGGACCCCAGTCTCCAAAGCTGAAAAGGCTTCGGATGCAACTGGGATTAACGCTGAGATGAAGAATAATACTCGACATTTGAATAAATATATTAAGTATTGGTTCTAACTTTGTTGTCTCATGAATTCTAAATAAAATAACCATTTATAATGCTGTGTGAATTTATACTCTTTCATTTTATATAATTTTCATTGGCTGCGACCGGGTCGGATTGCGCCCAATGACCTTTCTTTATTAGATTTTCAACTCTATCTCTAAAGCATTAAGGCTTAAGGTTGATTGGGAATATTTGACAGTTTCGTATAGCTTGACCTATTATCGTCCGTACATTCATTAGTTAAGTAAACGGTGTGTAATGAGATAAAAGTTTGTCCTAATCAAAGAAAAAATAGCCAAGGCTCATTTTTTACTCTATGAAAAGAATTGGAAAGTAAATAACTTGTTCTTGTATCATACTTTTTGACATTAATAATAGTGACAGTACCTAATAATATTCTATGTTATTGGTATTGGGGTAATATTAGATTGTATAATTATATTTTTTTAATTTATTTGACATTGTAATACCTACATTTAATTTTTAATCAATTTAATTTTACTGCTTGAAAATGTTTGTACGCTGAAAGACAGTAGAATATTTTGGACGTGAATTGTATGTAACAACAATATTCTTACAAATAAATTCTTTTCTTTTCTATTCTATTCTTTTTCTTAGTCTTTTTAAAACCATTAAGCTTGATGTCCTTTCACACAGATCATATATTTGCGGAATCCTTCAAACTTTACAAAGTTCAGCACAGCGTACGTTCCCCGCTTCCTATTCTCATGCGGTGCGCGTCAAAGAAAGATTTATAGCCCCCACAAGTCTGGATTAATGAAATTAATTAATTTGCGGGCTTATATCATTTCCATTTAATTAAACTTGTACCTAATTCTGAAAATGTCTGATAGTTGGTGGTGGATTCTTGTTGTAATTATGGTATAAGATTTCTTTTTTACTTTCTAAGTATATCCTGGACACCGATGACTGATTAAAAGGTGAAGGAAAACATCTTGAGGAAACCTGGACTTTAAGTCTGAAATCGCCAAACCGCATTGAGCAAGCGTGGTGATTACGCTCAAGCCTTCTCTGTATGAGAGGAGACCTGTACCTAGCAGTGGGACGATAATAAGGTTGATGATGATGATGATTTTTTTTTATATAAACTAGGGCTTGGCTGCGATCCCGCCTATGGTAAACGGTGATGCAATCGTTGATTATAACGCGTACTATGAGCCTATTCACTCTAGCCTTGAAATCACTGACACTATGTTCGGATGAGAAGACTACTGAAGGCAAATTGTTCCAGTTCCTCGATGTACTCAGTATATAAGATGACGCGAAACGCTTCATCAGGCGGAGCAATTACGTGCCTAACACATTATCAATCGGTTTCAATTTGACAGGTTAACAATATTCACTGCGATATTTAAGTGTTGTGTAGACAAATTTTTCGAACTTATGAAGCAATCGTTTAGAAATTTACTTCAAAATGATGCAGATTCCGATTAATAGTCTGTTACGTAATTAGGGTGCTGATCGCAGCTGTCTCAACAACGTAAGTGTAGACACTCGCCGTACAACGGATTGTCCGATGTTGGCGGAATTAAATTATGTTATATTCTCGCATCCTCTCCACTTATTATGTAATAACGAAAGTCTGGCTACTACACGTCTTTGCCGAAGACTCTGTAGATTGGTCTAATTTGTGCTTATAGTACATATAACTAGCTGTAACCTACATGAGTTACAGCTCCTCGAAAGAACCCTCACGGGCGTCTCTGGATCACATTACCAAAGTGTCACAAAATCTGGGGCCTTAGACCCGTATTACAGAACGTCACTCAAAACTCAATCTCTACTTAAGTCTCGTTTGAAGCCTTTTGATTGGTTGAAACTAGTTTTAAGTAATGCTTGAGTCTTGAGTAACGTTCTGGAATACGGACCTTAGTCTGATATTTTTATAAATTTGTCATTCCAATACGATTCCATTGTCATTGATCGATCAATTCGGTCAGTCGTTTCGTAATTGGGTTAATACAACCCAAGGGTTGTATCCTAAAAAATAATTTAATGTCCATCAGATAGATTTATAGAAAATATTGAACACGTATTTTTTATTTTTTCTTTCATTCAAATACTTAGGAAGATATATTGATTTGAAATGTCGCATGACGTCACGGCGTGGTACAAAATATACCACGGCATCACGTTATTGGCCCCCACTCCGTAACTTTAATACGCTATATCTCAGTACTTTTTGGTGATTTCGACAAAATAAAAAATACAGGTCTTAATTTTTTTTATTATCTATCTTCTTCCTCAGCCTATAGATGTCCACTGCTGGACAAAGGCCTCCCCCAAGGCTTTCCACGATGACCGGTCTTGTGCTGCCCGCATCCATCGGCTTCCCGCGACCTTCACCAGGTCATCGGTCCACCTTGTTGGGGGTCTCCCTACGCTGCGTCTTCCAGTACGTGGCCGCCACTCCAGAACCTTGCTGCCCCATCGGCCATCGGTTCTACGAGCAATGTGCCCTGCCCACTGCCACTTAAGTTTAGCGACTCGCAGAGCTATGTCGGTGACTTTGGTTCTTCTGCGGATCTCCTCATTTCTGATTCGATCACGCAGAGAAACTCCTAGCATAGCTCTTTCCATTGCCCTTTGTGTGACTCTGAGCCTTCGTATGAGACCCATTGTGAGCGACCACGTTTCAGTTCCGTAAGTCATCACTGGCAACACACACTGGTCAAAGACTTTAGTCTTGAGACACTGTGGTATCTTGGACGACGAGAAGATGTAGCGTAGCTTCCCGAACGCTGCCCAACCGAGCTGGATTCGCCGAGACACCTCTTTCTCGAAGTTGGACCTACCTAGTTGGACTTTCTGTCCCAGGTATATATACTCGTCAACAACTTCGAGTGCAGAGCAACCAACTACAATTGGAGTGGGTGCGACATGAGAGTTCGACATGATCTTCGTCTTATCCATGTTCATTTTTAGACCCACTTGTTGGGAAGCTCTGCTGAGGTCATTGAGCATTTTGCCCAAGTCTTCCAGGGTCTCAGCCATGACCACGATATCATCTGCGAAGCGGAGATTAGTGATGTACTCGCCGTTGATGTTGATGCCAAGTCCTTTCCAGTCCAGGAGCTTGAAGACATCTTCCAACGCAGCAGTGAACAATTTAGGAGATATGACATCTCCTTGTCTCACTCCACGCTGCAGTTGGATCGGTTTCGCGTCCTGATCCTGGAGACGGACTGACATGGTGGCGTTTTTGTACAAACACTTTATCACCTCAATGTATCGATGGTCAATTTGGCACCGCTGGAGAGACTGTAGCACCGCCCAAGTCTCAATCGAATCGAAGGCCTTCTCATAGTCCACAAACGCCAAGCATAGTGGTTTGTTATACTCCTCGGACTTCTGTATAACTTGCCGCAGCGTATGAATGTGGTCTATGGTGCTAAAGCCTTTTCGGAAGCCTGCTTGTTCGGGAGGCTGGAAGTCGTCGAACCTGCGAGCGAGACGATTCGTGATGACCCTAGAAAACAGCTTGTAGACATGGCTCAGGAGGGATATCGGTCTGTAGTTTTTCAGGAGGGTATTGTCACCTTTTTTGAAAAACAAAACCACCACGCTCCTGTGCCACGCCTTAGGCGTTTCGCCTTTAAGAATGACGGAATTAAATAGCTTCTGAAGCGCTTTAAGAACCGGTTTGCCACCCGCTTTCAGAAGCTCAGCCGTAATTCCATCATCTCCAGCCGCCTTATCGTTCTTGAGCTGTTTCAGGGCCATACCAATCTCGTACAGGCTGACGTCCGGGATATCGTCGGTGTAGTGTCGGGTTAGTCTGGCTCTAGGATCATTAGCCAGGCTTACAACAGGTGCGTGTGTTGATGTGTATAACTCTCCGTAGAATTTCTCCATCTCACCCAAAAGCTCGGGCTTGGAAGTGACGATCCTACCATCCCCAGTCTTCAGCTTCGCAAGTAGACTCTGTCCAACAGACAATTCTCGTGCGAACACTTTGGAGCCTTTGTTCCGCTCGATAGCCTCTTTAATACAATTTGTATTAAATTGGCGTATATCGCGAGTCAGAGACTTTGAGATCTGTCTGTTAAGGCATCTGATGCGCGAAGCGTCATCAGGGGATTTTAAGATCACCTCCCGTCTTTCTTCCATTAGCCGGCGGGTGGGACCGGAGATCTTCTTCTGTCTTTTTGAACGGAGGGTTTTGTAAAACTTAGACCCTTCCGTTTGGAGAGTTTCCACAAACCTGTTGTTGTAGTCGTCCACATCTACGCATTCACCGAGGCATTCGAAGCGGTTTTGTAGTTCGATCTGAAAGCTCTCGGGGTTTTGGAGTTGTGTTGACGCTGGACGGAGCGTAGACTTCATAAGTCGAGAGCGTTCGAGCCTAATGTTGAGGTTCAAGATGCCTCTAACAATACGGTGATCACTCCCGGTTTTTACCGCATGGATCACGGAGACATCGTTGAACACTTGCCTTCTCGTTGACATTATGAAGTCTATCTCGTTTTTGGTCTGACCATCGGGGCTGAGCCAGGTCCACTTGCGGTGCAATGGTTTCCTGAAAAAAGAATTCATCACAAAGAGTCCTTCCCTTTCCATGAAATCCATTAGCATCTGACCTCTGGGATTCCGATTTCCAACTCCAAATTGCCCCACTTTCGTCTCGTCCGCCTCTCGCATGCCCAGTTTTGCGTTAAAGTCCCCCATGACAACGGTGTAGTGGGTTTTGGAGGAATGTATGGCTCTACTGACGTCCTCATACATAGCCTCCACCTCATCGTCAGAGTGTTTAGACGTCGGGGCGTAGACCTGTATAACCTTTAACGAATATCGTTTTGTTATTCTCAGTACAAGGTACGCCACCCGAGTCGAAAGGCTCCCGACTTTAACCACGTTGTTCACGAGGGACTTGTGGACAATAAACCCGACACCACCGTGGGACAGCTGGTCGCCTTCCCGGAAATAGAGCAGGTTGCCAGACCTCAGTATTATCGAGTCCTCTCCCTCTCTTCGGACTTCAGATAACCCCACAATGTCCCAGCGCAACCGGCTCAGTTCTTCCTCCAGTTCGACAATCTTCTCATCGGTCCGTAGTGTGCGCGTGTTAAATGTTGCCAGGGCCAAAGGTCGTCGTTTGTGATGGTAGCCGGATCTCTGCCGGAGATTCTTAGCACCCCTTGCTCCGCCGTAACCAAGTCCGCTACCGTAGACTGGAATAGCGGAGCTGCCGGGGACTAGGGGCCTGGGCTGTGTCGTGTGCATCATTGGGGGGGTTTGCCATAATCCCCACGCTTGGCAGGCGGGTTGGGGATCGCAGTGATTTGATATTACACAGGAGAAGCGCTGCTGCCCGCTTCCCTGGTGATTATTATTATTTATTATCTATAAGACGGACTAATTATTTTTTTAAATTTTCTTACCTAGGATACATCCCTATTGTGGAGGTATGAGGAACAGGGAGTAAAGATCACTCATCCTCCATAGAAAAGGGAGGATCCTCCGACCAGACGGGTGTTATGTCTGGCGGGCACATGCCCAATGCTTGAAATTGGGAAGTTGTAGGTATATAATTATGCTAGTTGCTCGGTAAACTCTGTATTATACAAGTATTTTTTCTTTCATTCAAATACTTAGGAAGATATATTGATTTGAAATGTCGCATGACGTCACGCCGTGGTACAAAATATACCCCGGTGTGACGTAATTAGCCCCCATTCCGTAACTTCAATACCCTAAAATCAGTAGCTTACTCAGTAGTTTTTGGTGATTTCGACAAAATAAAAAATACGTGTCTTAATTTTTTTATCCATACTAATATTATAAATGCGAAAGTCTGTCTGTATGTCTGTCTGTCACGCTTTCCCGCTTAAACCTCTCAACCGATTTTGATAAAATTTGGCACAGACAATCTTTAGACCCTGAGAAGGAACATAGGCTACCTTTTATCCCAGAAAAAATTGATGTTTCCGAGGGAAATCTAAAAAGCGCGATATTAACACTTGTCCAGTATTTTTAAGTAATTAATCTATGTACAAAATTTCAAAAAGATATCATTAAAAACAACAACGTTATGAGCTTGTTATTTTACTTGGTTGTCCCAACAAAAATATGGACAACGCACTGCTCCCCCGCCCGCGCCTGAAGTGGCGTGGCTGGGGGTTGCCTATCTCACTGTGTTTCAAGTACTATGATCTGCCGTCAGCTGTGTGTGCTCGGTAACCACACTGCAACAATTTCTAAAACTGTGTTTGGGAAGAAATATAACATGGTGTAAACATGATTGAAATCGGTACAGTTGCTTATTCTGAACAAACTATATTCAGGTTTCGTATAAAGTAAAAATAACGTTTTATAGATTAGGTATATCTAAACTAATATTTTAGAAGTGAAAACTTCTTTAGCGTCATTGAGCACCTTTATTGGATGAGGAAAATGCATTGAATTTGCGTGAGCGTGACCGACCAAACACCGAGTTTTTTTTTTTTTTGCTTTTTGTGTGTCTGTGTTACTTAATGATTTCAGTTTTCAGTTCTGTCGGTCAGTCCCACGACACGAATGATATTTTTTTTTATTAGTCCACTCATCAACTCCAATTAATAAGTTTAAAGCCTTCTGCTATGCGCTTGTGAGCAGCTGAGGTGAGAATGGATCACCTTGTTGTATACCTTTTTCAATATTAAAATTTGAACCCAAAATTATGTCAATGAGGTCATTTTGGGAGGCCAAAGCATTCGTAATTACAAAGATCATATATATTATTGTCTCATGAGCTTTTTTTATCTGTACGTCATAACTTCTTTCCATTAAGATTATTTACAAAATCTCTTTGCTTCCTTCATACTTTATCAATTTAATTAAGTATATAAATGAGGTATCATTTGAAAGCATTTCTGGGCCGCTACACCGGAAATATATACAAATTACTCACATTTCAGTGTTTTTCGAAAATTTACCATTGAAAATCAATGAAATCCTCTCGGTTGGGCAGGCCACAATAGCGGCGGTAAGTCCCCTCTTTGAGGAGTGGCTAGAGAGGCGCCACGGCGCCCTCACCTTCCGCCTGACGCAGGTCCTCACCGGACACGGTTGTTTCACGGTTGGTTCCTGTTCCGTATTAAGCGGGAGGAAACGCCAGGGTGTCACCATTGTGTGGATCGCCCTGAGGACACGGTGGAGCATACGGTGGACGTCTGCCCGGCTTGGGTAGAGCACCGCCGTGTCCTCGTAGCGGCGATCGGCGGCGATCTCTCGCGTCCGACCCTGGTCCAGGCCATGGTCCGGAGCGAGAGTGCATGGCAGGCCGTCAAAATTCTCCTTCTGCGAAGCAGTGATGCTGTCAAAGGAGGAGGCGGAGCGCGTAAGGCAACGGGAATCCCAGTGCCCTCACGCTACCAGGAGACGGCCTGGTCGGGAGACGACACCAAACTCCCAGCCACCACAGTGAGCAGTGGGTAGCTCGCCGCCCGGTAAGGACCAGGCCCGAGTCGACGGTGCGTCGTGTTTCACGCGCGCCTCAAAAAGATGTCAGCACATCGTGATAGGGTCCACGAAGACCGATGCCTCCTTGGTCAGGGTTGCAGGATGGTTAAATAAGAAACCGTGGCCCTGGTCGTCGCACAGCGCGCAAGCGAAGAAACACGGGTGGGTTTTAGTCAGTAAAAGTCTGACACGCCCTTCCGCTCCGCCCAGAGCGGTAGAAGTCATTCGACGACTTCCCATCCCAACAAAAAAAAAATAATAGAGATCCTCTCGGTGGTAGGCCATAACATCGGCTGCCGGCAGAATTTACCACCCACCAGACAAAGTCTTGCCGCCAAGCGATTCGTGTTGTTCTGCATGATGTCTGGTAAAGCCGTACGAAGGACGGGTCTGAGCAGTTGTGTTGCGATGTGTGCCGGGTACGATGCGCCTAATGTTGTTGTGGAGCGTCTCCAGATCAATCTTCGTATGGCGAAGGCCAGGAAATGCCAGGTAAAGAGGTTCGTTGAATTCATTATATTTTCTATTATTTGATTGATATTATGGAGATGATCGGTTTTGGAGGAATGGGGACGAAGTTTTTTTTTTATTAGTTATAAACTAGTGCTTGACTGCAATCCCGCCTGATGGTAAGCAGTGATGCAATCGTTGATGGTAAAGCGCACTAGCTTATTAAGCTTATTCACTCAAAAAAAACTGAGTGAATAGGAAGGAAGACGGCAGTTGAGCGAGGTGATGCAATGTTTAACCCAACAACACTACCAACGATGCTGGCCCAGAAGGTGATTGATCTGGAGACGCTCCATGACCAAACTCCCGACACAACAACATTAGGCACATCGTAGTCGATCGAATCGAAGTCGAGCTAGTTCGGGAGGTTGGTGAAGGTCAATCGTCCAAACGATACCGCTCTCTATTACTTTAACAAACTGTTTGTATAAATGTTAAATGAGGCTTACAAGTATGGGATGATAGTTCGCGATTTCAGCCTCGTCTCCTTTCTTGTGTAGTAAAATTATTAGATAAGGGTAAAATTTTGGGTAGGGTTTTTAAACTGGATTTTAAATAGGGTTTAGGGTCCCTTTATATTTAAAAATATTTATTACTCAAATTTCCGCAATACCAGTATTGGTCTGTGCTTCGCCCAAAGGCTGGCTGAAAGAAAATGGCATTAAGTATGCCCCTGTATATTTGTGTGCTTACGGTGTATAGTAAGCTCAATGACGGACGGAGAGCGGAGCTCAACGCCGTACTACAACCAAAGAATAATGCAGAGGCGCAAACATATTTATTACTCAAATTTACCGCCGCACGTAGGTCGCCATTTTTGCCTACGATTCAAGAAGGGGATACGGATGCAAGATTGATATATTTTGTATAATTAAATATTACGTATAAAGTAAAAAAAATAAACTCTAAATGGGTAATGAGAGATGATTATACATAGATATATGAAAACGGGAAGGGAACCAAAATTAGAAAATTATTATAAATTATTATTATTTTAATTCCTTTATTTTATTGTATATACATATAAATTACATTTTTAAATATTTCTACATAAAAAATACATAAAAAACATTTAAAAATATAAAAAATAGTAGCCCACCGGTATCGGGAACAGGGTCCAAGGTCCTTGGTCAGGGCTCCAGAGAAAGGAACTTCCTGACGATGCGAGCCGTGTCCAGCAGTACCGCTTTCTGAATCAAGCCCTTGATCCAGCTGCCTAACGAGAGCCTCCTGAGGTGTTGGTCGAGGCTCTTGGCTATTAAGCCATTGGCTGTCACGACTATCGGTACAATGATTGCTGAATCCACTTCCCACATGTCGACAACCTCGTGAGCCAAGTCAAGATACTTGATTTGTTTATCTTTCTCGGCTTTCACGAGGTTCTCATCATGCGGGATGGTTATGTCAACAATCATTGCACGCCGCTCTGATCGATCCACCATCACTATATCAGGCTTATTGGCAACAATAGTCCTGTCAGTGATGATGGATCGATCCCAGTACAATGTGATATAGCCATTTTCGAGAACTGGGTCGGGCGTATACCTGTAGTACGGCACCTCCGATTCCACAAGGTTGTATTTAAGAGCAAGTTGCTGATGAATGATCCTGGCTACAAGGTTGTGTCTATGCAAGTACTCTCCGTTAGCTAGACGAGAACACCCGGAGATAATATGCCTTATTGATTCCCCCGGCCGGTGACATGCCCGACAGATGTCAAATGTGCCGTCTTTCACAATAAATCTCCGGTAATTGTTCGTCATCATAACTTCGTCCATAATTGCAAAGACAAAACCTTCGGTTTCCCCAAAGAGGTCACCGAAACGTAGCCAGGCTACAGACGCTTGAAAATCAACATCGGGCCCGTGTAGGGCTCGGAAAAAGCGTCCGTGAAGCTCTTTGCTCTTCCATACCTCCATGCGATCATTTGTGTCAAGCACTACTGGTTTACGCCAGTTCTCTTTAGCCAAGGAGAGCGGAGTGAGGCCCTTGTCAGCCGCGACCACATCTCGATGCATCCCCACGTCGGTTACTAGGAAATAGTCCCTGAGACTGCATACCTCGCGATTGTGGAGGGTCTTGGCGTTTAAAAAGCCACGACCTCCACATTTTCGCGGGATATACAGCCTCATAACCGATGACCGTGGGTGATGCAATCGATTTGCAGTCAGCAACGTACGGACCCTCTGATCCAGGGCGTCAAGTTCGGTTTGAGTCCATTTGAGTATGCCGAAAGAGCACATCAATACCGGCATGACCCAACCGTTGAAAGCGCGCACCTTGTTTCCGCCTGATAGAAGACTATTAAGTACTTTTTTCAGGCGGCCAAAGAAGCGTTCTTTCAACGATTGCTTCATGTCAGTAACATTGATACCCAACGCTTCCGACATACCCAAATACTTATAGGTTTCGGATGCGGAGAGGGCTCTAAGGTTTATGGAATCAGTGAGTTGGGTTCCCACGGATTCCATAATCTCTCCTCGCTTTACATGCATGACCGCACATTTGTCCACACCAAATTCCATCCTGATGGAGCTACTGAAAGTTTCAGTAATTTTCAGTAGCTCCCTCAGTTGTGAATTGTTGGGAGCAAAAAGTTTCAGGTCATCCATGTAGAGGAGGTGCGATATAACCTGACCACCTCTCCTCAACCGATAGCCTAGACCTGAATCCTCCAATAGTGTGCTTAGAGGATTCAATGCTAAGCAAAACCAAAGTGGACTCAAACTATCGCCCTGAAATATTCCTCGCTCGATCCGTATCGGTTCGCTATTCCTCTGAATATTTCGACATCCTGGATAGCGAAGGACTGTCCTCCATGTCCTCATACACGACATCAGGAAGGTGCGCAGAGTTGCATCCACTTTATACAACTCCAGCACCCGCATGAGCCATGTATGTGGGACTGAGTCATAGGCCTTCCTATAATCTATCCAACATGTCGACAGATCCTTTCGGGAACGACGAACCTGTTGGCTAATGGCCATATCAATAAGGAGTAGCTCCTTAGTACCGCGGGACCCGCTCTTACATCCATTTTGAGAGGCAGACATGATGGAGTTGCTGTCAATATGTTTGTTAATTTTAGTTTTCAAAATGGATGTAAGAACTTTATAGACCGTCGGTAAACAGGTGATCGGCCTATAATTTTTGGGTTCCGCGGTGCTACCTGATTTATGGAGCAGGTGGGTTATTCCAGTAGTTAGGAACTGAGGTAACGAACCAGACACCAAAGCAGTCTGGAATTGAGATGCCAAGCGAGCGTGCGACCTTGGAAACCATTTTATCCAAAAGTTATGCAGCCCGTCCGGTCCTGGAGACTTCCAGTTAGGTAACGGACGGACTGCACAAGCTACATCTTGGGGGCAGATGGTAATAGCCCCCATTTCAGGTATTGGATCGCAGGCTCTCTCGACATCCCGGGCCCAGTCACCTTCAGTGTGACTGACAGGTACCGACCAGATATTGCGCCAAAATGAACACATGGCATCATCATCCGGTAGGCAAGTGTCAGTCACACCTTGTTCTGGTCGTTCCCAGACCCTATAAACCCACCTTTCATTGCTTTGGAAGGTGCGATTCTGGGTGTACCGTTCCACTCGTCGTTTGTATCTTCTAATACGGTTCGCCCATGCATACACTTTCTGCTTCAGGAAGTCGATGCGCTCCGTGACACGGGCCATATAATTTTGTGGACTGATATTTGTACCTGCAAATGCCCGCCTCACAAAGCGCATCACTCTGGGACGAGTATTACCCTCCCTGAAGCAGATTAGTTTACCGATGAGTGCTCTGGCCCCACCAATACGACGTTCAATCCTGTGCTGCCAAGCTGGTACTACTGGTTTAGGTCGTGTAGCTCTAGAGTCACTGGGAAATTTGACATGAGCTACACGACAAGCTGCTACAGCTGCGCAGTACAGGATTGAATGAGTATCAGTGAGGTCCTCGCAGGTATCAAAATAATCTGATAACTGCGCATCCAGAGCAGCCATCAGTGCCCTATTTCTGTTATGCATGGGCAAACGTGGCAGGCGTGGTCTTAGTTCTGCCGGGGTGAAACGATATTCCCGAATCGCATTCTCCAAAGCATTTATTAACTCCTCATTGCACTGGGTACTTACATTGGTAGCCCTATCATTACTCCCCTCGTCAGCATAGTTTGTGGGCTGCGGTGGTATCTCCGCAGTCTGCGACTGGTGAGCAATGATACGGCTACTCTGCATTTCGTTTCGCAGGCGATCAAGCACAGTATCATCCAACATATGATTACGCTGGATAACCCGTACCTGATCCGATAGTCGTTGCGCCGACACGTTGACAGCTGGCTCAAGCACCTGAAACAGAGAGAGCATTCGAACACGGTACGCGGTCAGGTTGTTTCCTCCCTCTGTAGCCCCATAGTATGAGCGCATGACATTTTCATTAATGGATTGTGTCCATCTCATGCGCTGCACACTACCGCCGGGAGCTGGGACCCTGTCAGAAGCCGATGGGCCTCGAGGTCCTAAGCGGTCCGGCGGCCGGCGTCCTCCCCGTCGGCGTGCAGGTGGTGGCGTCGTCGGCGGAGAGAAGTACTCGTCGCTCGAGCTCGACGCAACTGCCGCGGCCGGGGTCGTCACAGCACTTACAGTGGCGCTGGAGGCCGGCGGCGGCGAGGCGGAGCTGAGCAACGAGTCCGGAGATGGTGGGCGTGCTCTTCGAGCGGCAGATCTTGTCAACATCGCACAATCATATTATTCACATATTTTTCTGGTTTGTATTTTCCGACATGACATGACAGATGTCATTTCCAACGGGTCGGTTTGGTTCGAGTAGAAAACTTCTCCATCGTGTAGGTATAGATACTGTTTTTATTGTTGAATTTTATTATGTTGGATTTGGGCTTGGGTTTTCTCTTGAAGATATCACAATATGGAAAAGAAAAACTGATATAAAATAATATATTTGATATGGATGAAAATATGATGTTGACATTTGATGTTGCCAATTTTTTTTTTTTTTTAATTATTATTATTAGATTGGAATGTTTGCTTCCTGAATTCCTGTTGTAGGCAACCAATTCAGGAAGCAAACATTCCAATCTAATAATAATAATTAAAATAATAATAATTTATAATAATTTTCTAATTTTGGTTCCCTTCCCGTTTTCATATATCTATGTATAATCATCTCTCATTACCCATTTAGAGTTTATTTTTTTTACTTTCCCCGCACCAAACCGCATACAAACATTTTCTTTTAATTGTAGGCAGTCTAGGGGCAATACCATTATACTGATATATAAAGCTAAAGAGTTTGTTTGTTTGAACGCGCTAATCTCAGGAAGTACTTTTTTAAGGCAAAAGTTTTAGTCCTACGACAAAATCCTCTTAAAAAAAAATGTTGTACTTGGATCAATAGGCAAACTATATTTTTTGCAAATTTTAAAACCAACCCGTTAATGAGAAATTAGCTTCATAAAGTGACCGTTAGTGACCGAGAGAAAGGCCCTTGAGGCATTAAATAAATAAATTCAAAGTTTAGAGGTAAGGTGTGTTTAGGACACATCTGCCAAAACTTTTTTGAATAAAATAGGTTCGCAGCGGGCCTAATCGATGGCACGAGAAGGCCACAAGATGCAAATAGAGTTTTCCCTACTCTGCCAATACAGCATGATTGATGTAAATATTTATGTATGTATCTATATTTTTCCTCTATATTGCCAAAAGTAGGAATAGGTAACTAGGTACTTCTGCTTAACTCAGTTTCATTTGTTTGTTTCAGACTAAATATAAATATCTAAAGAATTATTCAAAGAGAATAAAGTATTGTTGAAAGAGGTCGAAATAAAATCTGTATTCAAAGAAAAGTTTTTACGTTTGAGTAAGGTTTATGGTTGATTCTTTATGGATACGGTGTACAAAAATTACGACCGAACATGTTTAGCATTTAATCTGAAAGGAAAGGGAACAGTGGTCAATGATAATACGTATTACAAGAATATAAGAAACCGCGGCCCTGGCCGTCGCACAGGCAAGTGAAGAAACACGGGTGGGTTTTAGTCAATAAAAGTGTGATACGCCCTTCCGCTCCGCCCAGAGCGGGAGTGCGTACCACAATATGCAAAGCACATACAGTCATCATCATGATCATCTCAGCGTTAATCCCAGTCGCATCCACAGCTTTTCAGCTTTGGAGTCTGGGGTCCGCTTTTACCAGTCTAACTGCTGATTTTTGGCTAAACTTCGACATTTTCCGTGAAGCGACTCCCGTCTGACCTCCACAACCCGAAGGCGATATCGAAGCATTGCAGTTAGCATAATTGTTAGACTTTGGAGGGTTCCAACAACCCGTAACGACTGCCACTAGATGTTCGTATGGCAACCGGGACCAACGGCTTAACGTGCTTTCCGAGGCACGACTAGACCAGTGCAAATATTCATATTCATGCATACAAATATTTGCACTGTGCGGGGATCGAACCCGCGCCTCCTTGCGCAACGGCCGCGTTCGCTACCGCTACGCCACAGAGGCTGTCATCAAAGCACATACAGTCACACTATAAAAGTATACCTTATAGTGTTACTGCAGTTCGCATCTCTCAATCCACGCCCACTTCACCTGAGGTAAGCAGTGATGCAATCGTTGATGGTAAAGCGAGGTAGTTTATTCGGAGTCCATTCACAAAAAAAAAAAAAAACTGAGTGGATAGGAAGGAAGAGGGCAGTTGAGCGAGGTGATGCAATGTTAAACCCAACAACACGTCCAACGATGCTGTTCCAGAGGAGATTGATCTGAGACCCTCCACGACCAAACTCCCGACACAATAACATTTGACGCATCGTACCCGGCTCACATAGCAACACAACTGCTTAGACCCGTCCTCCGTACGGCTTCACCAGACATCATGCCGGGAACACGACGAACCGCTTGGCGGCAAGACTTTGTTTGATGGGTGATAACTTCTGCCGGCAGCCGATGTTGTGGCCTACCACCGAGAAATTTGATTACGAGTAATTTGATTGCAGATAATATATTTCTGTTGCAGCTAATACATATTGCAATGCAATGCAATAATTTCATCTTATGTATCATGCTAGAGACGGAAATGTTGTGTATGATCAAATAACAGCACTAGTGCCAAGTCGTAGGCCTGCCCTACTGACATTTATGTCACCTTTGTGCACATCCGAGCTTAGTCACGCCAGCGCCGTTCGGTTCTAAATATAACTTCACAAGTCGTGTACGATGGGATTTTCCATCGGCAAAAATGTCGAATTTCTATAAAAACTATGTCTACTTCTTCATTTAAAAAATAATTCTTCGGCTCTATGTCGCTATACACCAAGAGAACTGATTAGTATATACCCAGGGCTACACTAACGCGTGCATCTCGAAGTAAAAAAAAAAACATTGCTTACGGTCTAATGTGTGACAACATGGTTGATTTAGCTGACTTATCATTCTTGTGGTGCACTGCGTGTCACGGGTTCGATTCCCGCACGGTACAAATATTTGTATGGCCTACAGGTACATTCAAAAGGTTTGTAATTTTTTTGTTGGTCTTGGTATAACTTTTTACAGCAAGATACCCTCTGCTTTGCTAGACTTGCCTTATTTATAATGCCTTTAAAGCACAATTAAAATCCAACCTCTGTTCAAAGGTATACAATATACATAGCTGTACCACTATTCTGTCAACGACTATTAACCAAAGACAATGTTTGTGTTCTTTTTTTTTTTAATAGTTATAAACTAGTGCTTGACTGCAATCCCGCCTGATGGTAAGCAGTGATGCAATCGTTGATGGTAAAACGCACTAGCTTATTAAGCCTATTCACTCAAAAAAACTGAGTGAATAGGAAGGAAGACGGCAGTTGAGCGAGGTGATGCAATGTTTAACCCAACAACACGACCAACGATACTGCGCCAGAGGATGATCTGGAGACCCTCCACGACCAAACTCCCGACACAACAACATTAGGCACATCGTACCCGGTACACATCGCAACACAACTGCTCAGACCCGTCCTCCGTACGGCAATCCCAACGGCTTTCTCCAAGATTACAGACAGGTTATATGAGTTCATATAATTGTCTATTATTCTTTCACATAGCCCACGATACAGTAGTAATTCTTCGTGTGTGAAACGTTATTACAAAAAAAAAAGAAAACACTGCATTCCCCGGTTCAGATACGAATTTAAGAATTTTATTAAATAGACTAGGTGTTGCCCGCGACTCCATCCGCGTAGACTTCAGTTTACAGCGCGCGGTGCCGTTTCCTTGGGAATGCCAAGATAAATGCCTATATTACTGCAAGGTTTCCTCAAAATTTATTCAGTAATTTTTGCGTAGTCGATTCCGAGCTCATTTGACATAAAATAAGCGCCTGTTAAAATAATGGGAGCAATAAGTTCATCCGCGTTCGCTCTCGTTTACGCAACATTTTTTTGTTACTGCTCTGCTCCTATTGGTCATAGCGGGATGTTATATAGCCTATGTCCTTTCTCAGGCTCTAGACTATCTGTATACAAAATTTCATTACAATCGGTTCAGTAGTTTTGGCGTGAAAGCCGGACAGACAGACAGACAGAGAAACTTTCGTATTTATAATATTAGTATGGATTACAGTTTCTAACATAACACATTCAAAAATACATTCTTTAACGCAATTCTTATAGGAATTCATTTAAGTTTAATTTGTTTTCAGTTACATTGAATTGCGGTCACTATAATATGTATATAACCAGCAGATGTTGTCAAGTGTCCCGATTTCAGTATAAAGGATGTCGTTACAAAATTCCGCCTCCGTAAAGCTAAAATACCAAGTGCCCTCGTGTCGCCGGCGACAGCTTAATTTCGGAGCCCCTAGGGTGGGGAGGTTTAATATAATAAATGTATGTATATGTAAAAAGCCCTTTTGAGAAAAAACAACAAAAAACACGTGTGAAGGCTTTGTTTCTGTTAAGTTGCAGATTATGTCAGAGGTGTTGTGAAAGTAAATGGTTGAAATTAAATGATAGGTACAGACGGCAGCACATCAAGCTATTACGATCTGTCAGATTTCTTTATTAGATTTTCAACTTTATCACCAAAGCATTAAGGCTCAAAGTTGATTGGGAATATTTGGCAGTTTTGGGTAGATTGACCTGCTGTCATCAATACAATATTTTGTACACAAACATCAGCCACCGTTGTCCGTAATCAGGTCCCTTCATGTTTTCCGTCCACGTTAGTAGATACAACGGATATTTATCTACAAAATATGAGGTACGGATGAGAGCAGGTCAAGCTACCCTAAACTGTCAGATATTCCCAATCAACCTTGAGCCTTAGAGATAGATTAATGCTTTAGAGATAAAGTTGAAAATCTAATAAGGAAATCTGACAGATTGTAATAGCTTGATGTGCTGTTGTCTGTACATACCCATTAAAGATCGTTCGATAAAAAGGTGAAGGAAAACATCTTTAGGAACCCTGGACTTTAAGTCTAAAATCGCTAACCCGCATTGAGCAAGCGTGGTGATTACGATCAATCCTTCTCTGTATGAGAGGAGACCTATGCCCAGCAGTGGGACGTTAAAAAAGTTGATGTTGATGATATAACGCCACAAATGAACAACGCGTCATACTGACGTCACACGAATTCTACATCTCGCAAGCAGAGTTTACCGTGCAATTAGCATACATAAAACTTCCCAATTTTCAACCATTGGGCGAGTGCCCGCCAGACATAACACCCGTCTGATCGGACGATCCTCCCTTTTCTATGGAGGATGAATGAACTTTACTCCCTGTTCCTCATGCCTCCACAATGATGACGAAGGATCGTTCAAACAACAGCGAAAACGTCAGTTTCTACAGCTAAATCCCCTGAAAACGTAAACAAATAAAGAACCAAGGATTTGTTTTACGCCTGAGCACAGATAATCACAACACGAACCCAGCCGACACCTACCTATTTGATATTCAGATGTCCTTTCGCTTTATTAACTGGGTATCTATCTCGCTTTATCGCCAAGTGTACGACATGAGAGCTTAACTTAACGCAAGATTAGGAGATCAAAAAATGAATAAATGATGTCTGGGGTTCAGGAATTATGCTTTACTATGTCGTACACTTGTTTGTGATGGGCTGGTTGGAGACTTTACCTGGGTCGTTCTACAATAACGATAAATCACCACATATTATAATATATTACTACGTGAACTATAAAACAAAGTTGCTTTCTCTGTCCCTATACAGGATTATAGGGACAGAGAAAGCAACTTTGTTTGTATGTTTAAATCTTTAAAACTATGCAACGAATTTTGATGCGGTTTTTTTAATAGATGGAGTGAAGAGAAAGGTTTATATTTATACTAACATCCATTAAATAGTGGAGAAATACTGTTTTTTTTTGAGGATTCTAATGTGATGTCGTAAATAATTGCATTTTTTCCGCTTAGGTACATTGCATACGCAGACTGCACCCTACGCGATTTATCAAAATAATGTACTAACTATTGTACCCATTGAAAAGTCTACAGAAAACTCTGTGATGGTATATTATTTCTATCTCTTATGGATATAGCACAATATTTTTTTTGTACACAATACTTTTTACGACAAATGGTGGGTAATTTTCGAAGCGATTTTAACTAATACAGCATTAATCCTTATACATTTAAACACCTTAAATACATTGCTGATTTAATATAGACATAGCCCTTTACAGCACATGATTTAAATGAATATTTTCGAAGATATTACAGATTTAAAAATTCCGGGACGTAGCGTTTGTGGCGATACTGACCGGCCGGGACATTGTTCACAGTTTTTATGTACTGTATTTAATATCAGCATTGCACCCGTGCGAGGCCGGGGCGGGTCGCTAGTATACATTTATAAATTCATTTGCAAAAAAACGGACACCTAAGCAATGAACCAGGCCTTCTCTCAACAGAATCAGTCTCTGATATCACTGCCAGGTCCTTTGGACCGTCGACCGACTAACATTTAGCCTCTTAGCCACGAAGCATTGGCTGCAACCCTCTTCAAGCAGCGCGATGATTTTGGTAGCTTTAAAAAAGGGTTTTTTGTAAAAATGAGCATCAAATGAAAATTTTAATTTAGAACGTACTTTTTTAAATACCACGGCATCTTTAAAACCGGCCAGTAACGTGTACAAGCGATTGAAACATTATATGTATTGTATCTTTTAAAAGATGAATGAAAATCAAAACAGCCCGTTTTTTTTTGCAAATGAGTGTATATTAAATTGCTGAATATTTTATTTAGTTTAGGAGGGTGGCCAAAAACAGATTATGTCACTGATGTCTAATGTTATATACAACATCTTAGATTACTCATCTCAATCACTCCTCGTCTAGATTATACCACGCAGGTACATCCAGAGCCTCGAACAATTTACCAGCGGCGGTATTTCCATCTGACTCCAATTTAAGTGTCTTCAAGACTAGAGTGAATAGGCTCTTAATAAACTAGCGCGCTTTACCACCAATGATTGCATCACTGCTTACCATCAGGCGGGATTGCGTTCAAGCACGAGTTTATAATTAGAAAAAAAATGAAATCAAATAGACACGTAGAGTGCGGTCCAGTGTCTAAAAGAAGGAAAGAATAAGTTAACCAAAGTAAAGCTACCAAAGGATTTAATACTTACTTATTTACCGCTAGTCTTAAACAGTTTAACAACAAATGTTTACTAATGAATAGATAGCTTAAAGCCATGTATTCATTAGTGAATGTTTCTAACGCCGAAATATAGCCTAAGTATCAAAATTAATTATAATCTGTGTAATGTTTACAAATGATCTTGTTTAATAAATTAATATGGAACAAGATCATTTGTAAACATTATTGTAACAACATTTATAGTGATCAATCAAACCATTTTAATCTGAGTTCAAGAGGATACCTCCGGCCATCTTTTAATTTACCTGTTAGGATTTATGAACGAAGGGAGAGGGCGATTCTTATCAGGTGTCTGAAGGCTCAGTCCATTATCTACCTCAACAATGGTAATGACTAATTACTGCCAGCTCAGCTATGATAAAGTAAAAACAGGGCCATCGTAGTATATTTTGATCCAGATTGATAACGAGTCGATGACTTTGTTTTTTTATAAATAACTAGCGGCCGTCCGCGACTTCGATCGCGTGTAGTTAGTTACTATGCTCAGCTCCTATTGGTTGCAGCGTGATGTTATATAGCCTAAAGCCTTCCTGGGTTAATGGGCTATCAAACGCAAAAAGATTTTTTCAAATCGGACCATTTGTTTCTGGCATTAGCGCGTTCAAACAAACAAACTCTTCAGCTTTATATATTAAGTATAGAAGTATAGATTAAAAACACGAATTGGCTACACAACCATCTATTTTTGGGATGGGAAATCTTCGGGATGCGGAAAGGCGTGTCAGATTTTTACTGGATAAAAACTACCCGTGTTCCTTGCTTCTTCCTTCCTTCCCGTGTCCCTGGGTCCCAGTATCTCTTTCAAACAATCCATGGTCCTGGCAGGCATCGGTCTTCGTGTACCCCGTCACGATGTGCTAACATCTCTTTGAGGCGCGCGTGAAACACAACGCGCCGTCGACCCGGGCCAGGGCAAGTCCGTGCCTACGGTAGCCGGGAGTTCGATGTTGTCTCGCGACCGGGGTCTAAAATATCTCGGACTAGGTGCGCCAAGCGGTTTCGATATGCTCCGCTAGTCCGCTCCTATTGGTCACAGCGTGATGTTATTTTACATTAGTGTTATATTAGTCCTCTAAAGCCTTCCTGGATTAAGGGGCTATCCAACGCAAAAAGAACTTTTCAAATCGGACCAGTAATTCCTGAGAGTACCGCTTTCAAATAAACAAATAAACAAACAAAGAGACAAACTCTTCAGCTTTATAAATTACTAGCGGCCGCCAGCGACTTCGTTCGCGTGAAGTTAGTTATGCTCCGCTCCTATTGGTCGCAGCGTGATATTATATAGCCTAAAGCCTTCCTAGATTAATGGCTGTCCAACGCAAAAAGAATTTTTCAAATCGGACCAGTAGATCCCGAGATTAGCGGGAACAAACAAATATACAAACTCTTCAGCTTTATACAACGTGTAACAAAAAGGGTATATACATACCAAGGGCATGGCATCTTTAGATGATATCAAACGATATCGGAAGGGTTTCAACTCAAAATAAAATACTCAAAAAATTGGTACCAAATTTTCGGTTTGTGTGTTTCTTAAAATCAAATCATAACAAACGTGGCAGCACACTACATACGTTAATAACTACTCGTTACCCGTCACGTTACTTGCCAAAATCCGACAAAAGTCTTCAATATCTCTGTGCGACTAGTATGATAGTAGCCTATCACAGGCGGTGTTTTTCCTCATAACTTCCTAACATATAGAGATAGTATTAAAAAACCCTTACAATATCGTTTGATATCATGTAAAGATGCCATGCCTTTGTTATGTATATACCCTTTATGTTACACGTTGTATATTAGTATAGACTACAGATTGGCCGCTGCAGTGTTGTACATGAAGCAACAGCGTATCTAGTCCAGTTACTGGTTAACACAATACTCCTTGGTAAGATTGGTTATCAGACTCTTCGGTTTGGTCAATATGTGGATAAAGGACGGTCACGTACCTACCAATAAACGCTAGCGTAGCTTAATTTTCGATCGGACAGTGAGGCTGTTATCATACATAGAAACTTATATGTATACTAGCTTTCCGCCCGCGGCTTCGCCCGCGTGGAGTTCGGTTATATCGCGCTTTTTAGATTTCCCTCGGGAACATCAAATTTTTCCGGGATAAAAGGTAGCCTATGTTCTTTCACAGGGTCTAAAGATTGTCTGTGCCAAATTTCATCAAAATCGGTTGAGAGGTTTAAGCGGGAAAGCGTAAGAGACAGACAGATAGACAGAGTTACTTTCGCATTTATAATATTAGTATAAGTATGGATTACTAGCGCCCCGCCCCGGCTTCGCACGGGTGCAATCCTGGTACTAATGAAAAACTGTGAACGTTGTCCATGAAAATATAGACCACGCCGCATCTCCTGCTCCGGCCGGTTGGTACCGCCGCGAACGCTACGTCCCGTATTTTTTAAATCTGCAATATCTTCGCAAATATTCAACTAAATCATGTGCTGTAAAAGGCCATATAGATCTGTATTGTGGTAAAAAGTAAATGACAAAAAATATTATTGTGGGATATCCATAATAGATAGACATATACCATCGCAGAGTTTTCTGTAGACCTTTTCAATGTGTTCAAGACTAAGTACATTATTTTGATAAATTTCGTAGGGTTCAGAAAAAATGTATTTACATATTTACGACATCTCATTAGAAACCTCAAAAATAACAGTATTTCTCCACTATTTAATGGATGTTATTAAAAAAAAACATCAAAATCCGTTGCGTAGTTGTAAAGATTTAAGCATACATAGGAATATAGGGACAGAAAAAGAGACTTTGTTTTATACTACACTAGCGGCCGCCAGCGACTTCGTTCGCGTGGAGTTAGTTATGCTCCGCTCCTATTGGTCGCAGCGTGATGTTATATAGCCTAAAGCCTTCCTGGATTATTGGGCTATCCAACGCAAAAAGAAATTTTCAAATCGGACCAGCAGTTCCCGAGATTAGCGCGTTCAAACAAACTCTTCAGCTTTATATATTAGTCTAGATATGTTGTGAAGAAACTCATAGAAACTTGCAGTCGTTTGAAAAGTAGCTAACGTACCTACCAATTATATGTAGAACACATAATATATAATTGGTTGGTACGTTAGCTACTTTTCCTTTTTGAACCTTAGACGAAGTTTACCTTTGAACATAGATTTACAAAGTTTGAACGTAAAATATTTCTCTTCAAACTTTATTATTACTGTAATTATAGATCAAAGGCATTCTGAAAGAAGTTTGGAAATGTTTATTTACCATTTTAGGCTTATAAATCAACAATTAATATGCGAAAGTAAGTTTTTTCAGTAAAGCAGAACCGTTTTACAACTGAGTAATTTGAATAATAATTAAATAAATTGCTGAAGCGACGAAATTTTGTTTAGGTACAGTCAGCAACAAAAATCGATTAACGCTTTAGTTTTCATAATCTTAATTACTGAGCAAAATGTTTTATTAAAATCGAAAAAGATAAAACATTATCGAATATAGTATGTTAATTGAATTTTAGGGTCAACTTACACGTACCACAACCAAACCACGTCGCAGCGTCAAAATGCGGTCAAACTGTGGTTACGTGTGAAAAGTGTCGCAGCGGCTTTTTGCAGTTGGGTTGTGGTAACGACAAAATGTCGATGTGGTTGCGCTGTCGCTGTCGCCAGCGCGCGCCAGCTAGGCGCATTGATGACGTCATGTCGTGGCGACAGTGCCGTCGCCGGTGGTGGTGTTGCCGTCGCGATGTGGTTTCGATGTGGTCGTATTACACAGGTGGTCGATAACAACGGCAAAATGTGGTACATGTTAATTGTAATATTCATTTTCAATACAAAATATACGCCCGACCACATCGCGTCATTGTGGTGTAGTTGTGGCTGTGGTGTGGTTGTGGTACTTGTGAATTGAGCCTTTTGCTAACCGTACTCAAAACACAGTTTGGTATCAAGGAAAGCACAAAGGGAGTTAGGTATCAAGGTAATGGTGCCTACTCACATTTTGTTTCGGAAAGAAAATGTGATAAATCGATTTTTAAATTCTCGTAATGAAATGAGAAGACCGAAATTCTAGAATCACATTGACTAGGCAGTATTAAAATTGATAAATATGGAACCACTTTGTTGCTAAAGAGCCTATAAAATATTAAATATCTCTCAGGACGCTTTATATAAATGCTGTTACAATAATGTTAACAAATGATCTTGTTCTATTTTATCTTGTTCTTGACGCAGATTATGATTAATTTTGTTAGGTAGGATTATATATTTCGCCGAGGCTGCACTGTCGATAACTTGATTGATGTCTTACCGATCAGACTTTGGTCTGGTCGGCATAACTACTAAATTCGCTTGATTGTGTTAACGAGTTATACTAACTTGGCTTAGGTAATATTTAAAAAATGTTAATAAACGAATAATAGATGTAAAGTTTAACTATTTTCAAGTACATATGACTTGAAAATAGTTAAGCATTTGGCCATAGTTTTACTATCAAACTAGCGGCCGCCAGCGACTTCGTTCGCGTGGAGTTAGTTATGCTCCGCTCCTATTGGTCGCAGCGTGATGTTATATAGCCTAAAGCTATCCAACTCAAAAAGAATTTTTCAGATCGGACCAGTAGTTCCTGAGATTAGCGTGTTCAAACAAAGAAACAAACTCTTCAGCTTTATATATTAGTATAGATTATTACAGCAGTTAGGTTAGATATTTCAATAATATTGTTACGCATGTCTACAACTTGCAACTAGCTGTAGGTAATATAAATATTTGTCCCGTGCGTGAATCGAACCTGAGACACGCAGCCCAGCAGTCGAACGCTAAGTCAGTGCGCCTACCACCTAGGGATCGTTAGATAGGTTTGTAACGAGACGAACTACGTAACAGTTGCATGGCTAACAGAAACCGCCTGTTTCAACAAGATAGCGCCACTGCTCATTCATGTATCTACGAATGTTGTTAGGGAATAGGGATGTATCAAAGTTATGAAAATCAAAAAAAGAAATAGTCGGTCTTATAGATATTTAATAAAGAAAATTAAGACTCCTATTTTTTATTTTGTCGAAATTACCAAAAACTACTGAGATATAGCGTATTAAAGTTACGGAGTGGGGTCTAATTATTTGGCGTGACGTCATGCGACATTTCAAATCAATATATCTTCCTAAGTATTTGAATGAAAGAAAAAATAAGTGTTCAATATTTTTTTTTCTACCTGATGGAAATTAAATTATTTTTTAGGATACAATCCAATTGTTCCCAGGAAAAATCATCTGTATACATAAACAGCCAAACCCGAAACAACTACCTATAGGCCATACAAATATTTGTACCGTGCGGAAAGAACCGGCGACACGTAAAACAACAGTCTATCGCTCAATCACTGCGCCTACCGTGTCGACAAAAGCGACCTTTCTGAGAGACAAAAGCGCCTGAAGCAGGTTTAATTTAAATACTTTGAGTTTGATTATGACAAGACGTAGAACTTATTCATTTTGAGGCGATACAATAAGGTAGATATAATTAATTGTGCAATATATGTAAGATACTTACATTATATATTTACTTGTAGTCTACAAGTATATAACAGTTAATAATATATATATATATATATATATATATATATATATATATATATATATATTATTAACTGTTATATACTTGTAGAAGAGATATATATATATATATATATATACTAGCTGCGACCCGCGGTTTCACCCGAATAAATAGTATTGACATAAAAAGTAAATAAAAACCTATTCTCATGCCTAGCGAATGTATATACAAAATTTCATGAGAATCGGTCAAGCCGTTTAGGAGGAGTAGGTATGGGAATGAAAACTGTGACACGAGAATTTTATATATATGATATACAATATGTTAAGAAAACCCTGTCCGACCCGTAAGGATAGTAAAGGTTAGGTAAATACTTGACCAAATATAATATAAAATTTTACATAGTCATCATAGTAACAATACTAATGAATTTTGAAATAATCCTTTTTTCCGGAGAATTAATTTCACGGATCGGACAGGGTTTTCTTTACATATTGTATATATATATATATATCTAATGATGGAGCTACACGTTTATGAGTTACAAAGCGTGCGAAGTATTATAATTTTATTCTTTTAACTTCTACTTTAAATTTTTGTTGCGTTAAAATATTAAACAGTAGGTAACAAAAATAAATAAATAAAAAGTCTCACCAAATAAACTCGAGTGAATGCTTTGGTATTCACATAAAACCTACTCTGAGTGGTGTCACTCGAGAAGTGGAACGATGTTGAGCAAATACGAGAGTGTAAAAGGGTACTTCGGTTCGCTTCATCCAACCTCGGCTCCTTTCAGGCGGCTTTTGCTTCCGAGTCAGAGGAGTCGTAGCGTCCGCCAGTAAATGAATGTGTAGCCGGTTGGACTTCGGGGAATTTCGACCAGCACCCTAATTGCGTATCACACTTTTATTATCAACTAGCTTTCCGCCCGCGGCTTCGCCCGCGTGGAGTTCGGTTATATCGCGCTTTTTAGATTTCCCTCGGAAACATCAAATTTTTCCGGGATAAAAGGTAGCCTATGTTCTTTCTCAGGGTCTAAAGATTGTCTGTGCCAAATTTCATCAAAATCGGTTAAGAGGTTTAAGCGGGAAAGCGTAACAGACAGACAGACAGAGTTATTTTCGCATTTATAATATTAGTATGGATTGGAATCATTTCGAAGCATATTGCTAATCCATTGTTCCATATCTTCGAAAAATGTGTCTGCCCAACAACGTAAATAACGCAATGAATATTGTTGAATTGTCAAAATAAAACCCATTGCTACTGATAGTGCGTTACGCAATTATCCTGCAGCACTTCGGTCAAATCAACTTCTCAATTGCAAGTATTTGAGTTTTTTTTAAGATTCAGAGTGAATCAATACACTGCGTATTGTTTGCTTTAGACCATAGGACGACATCTGAAGCAAACAACACAAGAAGTTTGTCACGCTCTCAATCTACCTCAATACTTGCTATCAGTTTAACGATGATTAGGTTCTGGATGTATACACCTTGTGTGTCAACACAGTATATCCAAAATTAATATGAAAGCCCCGGTCCCAGACGTCCCTAAGTCCACTTAGGGACTTTTTTGTAATCTTCCAGGGCCGCGGATTGTTTGAGAGATATTGTGGCCACTTGCACAGGCAAATGAAGGATTAGGGGTGGGTTTTAGTAAGAAAATGTCTGACACGCCCTTCCGTTTGCCCAGAGCGGGAGAAGTCATTTGATGATTTCTCACCCATAGAAAGGGGCTGATAGGCTGGTAGGGGGGGCATAGAAGGGGCAATAATTAAGGCCAAAATAACTAAAGTTTATTTGTTTAAATCGAATTTTGTGTGCAAGTATTCTTGGATATGATGAAATACAGTTTCCAGTGCACAGCTTATAGTGTAGGTACATCTTATTTCATCCAAAAAGGAATTACATAATACAAATTTAGTTCATAAAGCCGACTATTACATATTATGAAAAAGCTATAGGCTGCGTATCCAAAGCGTTAGGTTAAGTACCTAATATTAAATCAAATATAATAAATATTAAACCAAAGTGCCTAACTTCATAGAATATATGTAAAAAGAGGCTAAGTCTGGCCGTTATCACCTAAGTGTATTACATAAGTCATTTCTTACTTCAAATATAAGTGAAATGACATTTTTAATGCGTGCAATTCGATTCTTGGACTAAGGAACTTCTGAGCCTTCTTTGTGTTCTTTGTAGTGTAAAAATCACTCGGAAGTGAGGTAAGATTGCCTACAATCACTAACACCGTGTCCCTCTAAGTGTGTCGCAGCATTACATGTTAATTTCTCGAAAGGCGCGGGTATCATAGGTACATATGTACATGGCTAACTAAACACAGCCTCGTGATGATTCATATTGGATTTTAGTGATACCACAATTTCAAGATGAAGTTGTTTGATGTTGATCGTAATGACATTAAACCCATTAAGGTGTATGCATTGATAAAATATTAAACTAAGGTAGATATGTCACTAGCGCACTAAAAATGAAGCGTACAAAAGGAGGTAAGTCCTGTATCTCGCTTTAGTCACTCTCGATACACTCGTAAAAACAAACGACAACCACTAACAGCGCAAACGACAAACACTAGCCATCTTTTTCTTCTCTATACTTTAGATTGCGCCCCATCTCACTCACATTGTACCAATGTATGCCGAATAAAAATATGCATGTGTGCTGCTGCTGTGTTCGGCACATTTTTTTTGGTCAGTTTGTTAGAATATATCGTATCTGTTTAATATTTTATCAATGGGTGTATGTATTATATATAATTAAAATTAAAGGTTATTATAAATATATACAACATAATTATATATTAGTATTATTTTGTAAAATTACAGCTGAAAACTTGTAAGATTACATAAATTGTACACATTGTAGACTTGTATTTCTGAAAATCATAAATTATGTATTTAGGGCGTCATGAGTTCATCAAGTTTATGTTAGTTACGCTTTTAGAAATACGATAAAATGTAAATGAAAATAGTAACTTATATATTACGTAATTTTTTATATGTTATGTATGTTTTCAGTGTACTTTATTGTACTTTAAAGTATAAATAAATTTAATTATAAGACTAGCTGCTCCTGGTTTTAAGATGTGACGTATACACTATACATTTAAATGTAGCACACCAAAACATTCCCGCATTACAATTATGGACCCTGTTGGGCACAGCAAGTTTTAAATAAGATAATTCGGTGGTTTTACTCCAAACCTCAAAGTCCCTATAAGTGATTATAGTGAACACCACATTGCTACGTCCACACTAAATTGCATCAAAATTCGAGTCCGACGTTTGAGCGCAATGTGAAATAATCTACTATTTCACCAATATATCATTAAATCTATATCACAAAATTAACTCAAAAATAAACAGGTGGAGCATATTGATAAAGAGATAAAAGACTAAGAAAAATAAATGACTAAAATAAAAGAAAAAGTGTTGTATAAAGTAAATATGATTTCTACACCGAAAAGATTGCCGCTACTAAACCAACATACACATAAAATCCATTGCGTCTTTTTTCTTCTATTTCTAATGTAAGTGACGAAAAACTATTTACATTAACTACATAAATATTTATTTTATACGCATACTTTCTAAGTATATCTTGGATACCAATGACTGTAGGTGAAGGAAAACATCTTGAGGAAACCTGGACTTTAAGTCTGAAATCACCAACCCACTCAATCCTTCTCTGTATGAGAGGAGACCTGTGCCCAGCAGTGGGCCGATGAAAATGTTAATGATGATGATGATGACACGGATGTGAGATAATCAAATCTTTGATTATTTTAATATAACACATATTATTGGCCATAATAATATATCTCATAATATTTAACAAATATTTTTTTATTATTTCGGCCCTCAATTGTTCGTTGGATTTAAAAGTCATTGTTCCATTGTCTAGGTAGGTAACTAAATATAGACATCAATTCATTGTCTATGGCTATTATTAAAGCAATCCATTTATTCCGGCGGTTCACCGGTCCGTTTTGGGGTTAATAAAGGACCTGTCTGTTTTATAAAAGGAGAAAGGAACGTAGAACGATTCGTGTTTCTTGAAGAGGAAAACTAAAGGAAATGACTTTCAAATGTTTTTGAGATATTAAAGAACGGCTTTTTTTAAATGTTGATGAAATGGTTTTTAATTACTGTACGTAAAAGAAAATGTTAATATTTTCATCTCCATTCGCCTATCTAGTACTTATCTAGAGTAGGTGCCTACGCTGGTAGATACCTACTAGATAGGTATGGTTAATTTTTAGATTTATCATTTGTCAAACATCATCAAAGTAATTGGCACTGTCTATAAAAATAAATTTTCCTTTATTGTGACTGTAGGGATTCACGCGTTAGGCTCTAAAAATGTTAATAATCATGCAAATCAGGACTTGATGTGTTAATTTCTGTTTAAATGATCCAACATATAACCTGTGTTTTCGGAAGGCCTACGAAAGATAGAAAAGGGAGGAACTAACCACTCCGCTCCTGATATATCTAATAGCTACTAACCACGAGTGAAATTTAATTCCTAAAGGGTTAATACCGAAAATGGCGGAACTGTAAAAGATGAAAGCGTTCTGTTCTATTTAAAGGAATAATTTGAAATAAAGGAACCGCGATAAGGCCTGCATAGTGAATTTGGGAGTACAATTACAGTCGTACCTAATGGTAATAATTTTGTATGTAATTACGTAATGATCACGATTCTGAGTATATGTATATAGAATAATACATACTTAGGATATTAAGTGTAAAATCATACGACAAATGATCCAAATTACCTAACTAATGCTAGTGTCTGAAAATATGTATAAATAATATTAAGCCTGATAAAAATTTCTAAGACATAATTAGTAGATATATCTTGCTTATAGTGCTTTATAAAATAATACATTAGTACTTATGACATTTTGCGTTTCTAAACACTAATAACGAAATATATTTAAGCGAAGTTCTTCGATACCGATTCGATATCGAAGAACTTCGCTTCAATAAATTTCGTTGAATTAGCAATAGTTATAACGTACGTAAGGGTTCATCTGACCTTCATGGTTGCGGGTTGGTTAAAAAAGAAATCGTGACCCTGGCCTACAGGCAAGTGAAGGAACACGGGTGGGCTTTAGTCAGTAAAAGTCTGACACGCCCTTCCGCTCCGCCCAGAGCGAGAGAGGTCATTTGACGATTTCCCATCCATAACAAAAAAAAGCCGGTCAAGTGCGAGTCGGACTCGCACACCGAGGGTTCCGCCGTACAAACGTAGCGGTCTCCAAAGCCTGGAGCACAGGCGTAGAGTAGCCAGCCTTTCGGTCTTCTATAGGATGCATTCTAGTGAGTGTGCAAGGGAATTGCATGATTTAATTCCCCCATCTCCGTTCCACCATCGGACGACCCGTCGTACGGCGAGTTTCCACCCTTACGTTGTTGACACCACTGCGAACCGGACGAAGCGTTTCGCTTCCTCTTTTATACCGCCTACATCGAGGGACTAGAACAATTTGCGAGCGATGGTGTTTCCGTCACATTACAATTTGAGTGTCTTCAAGGCTAGAGTGAATAGGCTCTTAATAAACTAGCGCGCTTTACCATCAACGATCGCATCACTGCTTACCATCAGGCGGGATTGCGGTCAAGCGCTAGTTTATAACTTATAAAAAAAAGCGGTTTATTGATAAACAAAGAAGAAGTAAACAAAATCAACGAGAAATTGTCGCAAATTTTACTAATTTAGGTACACGTGCGAACAGCATCTAAGCGCTCGTGCGTATGGCGCACGGCTGCCGCTCGCTGTGCCGCGATACCCATTCCCTTGACCAACCGCCTGCCTTCGCGCCAGCGGGCGGCTAGTTCTTGCGCGTTCTTTCGTTACTACTTACTCCCCCCCGTTCCGCTTCGCCAGTAGGCAGCAAGCTGTCTGATAATCATTGACAACAATAGGAAATTAAAATTAATCTCTTTGAATATATTTATAAGTACTAAGTATAACACAGCAGTTAGGACGCATTTAGGTTATATACAGAACTACATTCACCAAAATATTTAGATTGAATGACGATTGTGTTGGTCTTTGTTTTGGTTTAACTAGTTACAGTGCCTAAAAATTTTAAAAGGTTTCGGGTTTTTCTGTTAGGTTACCTTAAGCTATTGTTTCATACCAAAATTAAATATTCAATGTCAGCGGGAAGTAGTCTACGTTTTGATTCCGTTGCGAGTAGTGGCAAATTTCAAAATATGCGGTATGATTATAGGTAGGTACCTCAGCATTTTGAATTTTTGCGTTGATTTAGAATTTTTCACATTTTAGAGGTAATTAGATTTAAGAAGTGTTTGATATGAATTTCAACTTTAATATCTCTACGCGTTCATATGAAAAAGGGTAGGTAGTAAGTTTATAATTATTAAAAAAATATTTTATGTCATGCAAGCAAAAAATGTGTGTGGGTGGAATAAAGTTGTGAAAGAGGTTCATGCTCGGACGCGGCTTGCTTTTCGGAGATGGGTCTTGCACGGAAAACCTGTATCGGGGGCTATATATCAGGAAATGAAAACTTTGAGACAAACATTTAAATCAAAGTTGAAGTGGTGTCAGGACAATGAAACCCAGATTAAAATGGACATCATTGTAACCCTTCACGAAGATAAGAAATTCAGTTCTTTTTGGAAGCAAACCAATTCTTTGAATCCCAGACCGAGTCTACCATCAAACGTTGATGGCTTGTCACAGAACAGTGATATAGCCGGCATGTTCATGAACCACTTTAGAGTTGTTCCGTATTTTGTAAGTACGTCGATGCGAGGCACTCAAGCCCCGTGTGAGGGCGATTCTCATTTAAGGTTCAGCGTGAAAGACGTAAAAGACGCGTTGAAAAGTATGAAGCGAGGTAGGTCGCCTGGGCACGATGGTTTGAGTGTTGAGCATTTAAGGTCCGCTGGTGTACATTTGCCTAGGCTACTCGCTATGTTCTTTAATTTTTGTATGAGTCACTCTTATCTGCCTGACGATCTCGTACGAACTGTTGTGATTCCTATTGTTAAAAAGAAGACCGGTAATTCGATAATGGGCTAGAATGTGGGGTGACGCAGGGGGGTTGACCTCGCCCAGCCTTTTTAACTTGTACATAGATCGGCTGGTTGGTGAGCTGAGTAGCACTCTGGTTGGTTGTTCTGTTGATGGCAAAATGATTAACAACATAAGCTATGCTGATGACATGGTGCTGCTCAGCCCATCAATCTGTGGACTAAGGAAGTTAATGGCTGTGTGTGAAAGGTATGCGGGGACCCATGGCTTGGGGTATAATGCCACTAAAAGTGATATTATGGTATTTAAAGTTCGTAATAATACACCCACGAATATACCACCAAGGAACACCATTAAAAGTGGTCTCTCAATTTAAATACCTCGGTCATGTGGTGACGGATTCTCTCACAGATGACCAGGATATAGATAGGGAGCACTGAGCAGGTAAAACTGACGCTCTTTAGAGCTTACTGCCAGTCGTTTTACTCGTGCAGCTTGTGGGTTAGGTATACGCAGAAGGCTTACAACGCTCTGCGCATCCAGTATAACAATGGGCTAACGATGTTGTGGGGGCTGCCTCTGTTTTGCAGTGCATCAGGCATGTTCGCGGAAGCGCGAATTGATGACTTTTATGCTATCATTCGCAAACGGTGTGCTTCGATGTTGCGGCGATTTCGGGGCAGCCCGAACAGTATCCTAGCTACACTGGCGGACAAGGTCGACGGACCTTTTATTAGGCTCTGGGCGGACAGACATTTGCGTGCACATATTCATGTCGCCAACTGATTCTCTTTTATTCTGTTTCTGTTTCACTAACATAGGATAAGATTTTTACTAACAACATATGGGCCCTGCCTGAAATATAATGTTTGAATTTGAAAAACAATATTTTAATATTTTGTGTAACTTCAAATTTATCATTTTCGCAATTTTTCCTTTATCTGTCTGTTATAACGTTGCTTCGTGTCGAATTTCAAGATTCTGAGTTCACGGGAAGTACCTTGTAGGTTTTGATTTCCTAGCGTATGACGGAAATTCGTCTAAGGTGTCGGTATAAACTGCTGTATCTTTTGATCGCGTTAACTTAGAAGTTTGATTTTTACACTGCTTAAAGGGACAATAAACCTAGGTATTTGGTATAAATTTCAATTTGATACCTTTATTCGTTCGTGAGAAATAAGGTAGTAAGTTTCATTTTATTAAAATATTTTCATTATATTATATAACTAAAAAAATGTGATTTTCGCAATTTTCCCTATATTTGCATTATATGACAATGCTTCGTGCCAAATTTCAAGATTCTGAGTTTACGGGAAGTATCCTGTAGGTTTTGATTCCCTAGCGTGTGACGGAAATTCGTCTAAGGTGTCGGTATAAACTGCTGTATCTTTTGATCGCGTTAACTTAGAAGTTTGATTTTTTCACTGCTTAAAGGGATAGTAGACCTAGCTATTTGGTATAAATTTCAATTCGATGCCTTTATTCGTTCGTGAGAAATAAGGTAGTAAGTTTCATTTTATTAAAATATTTATATTATATTATATAACTAAAAAAAATGTGATTTTCGCAATTTTTCCTATATATGCATTATATGACAATGCTTCATGCCAAATTTCAAGATTCTGAGTTTACGAGAAGTATCCTGTAGGTTTTGATTCCTTTGCGAGTGTCGAAAATTTGTTGAAAATATCGACATAATCGGCTGTATCTTTTGATTGGCTTGGCTTAGAAGTTTGATATTTTCACAGCTTAAAGGGACAATAGACCTGAGTATTTTATGTGAATTTCAGCTTGATACGTCCACGCGTTCTTGAGATAAAGGGTCTTGACAGACAGACAGACAGACAGACGGACAACAAAGTGATCCTATAAGGGTTCCGTTTTTTCCTTTTGAGGTACGGAACCCTAAAAAAGGGTTCATCTGACCATAAGAATAGTAAGGCAAATACTATGGCAACTTCTCCAAGTTTATATAAATGATGGCTGAAATACCGATGCGCACACTGAAACCATGAATTCAGCATAACATGATTCCAGACTCACGAAAGACTAAATTTCTAGTCGATTATAAAAAAGAATGCTGATTCATAGAATAGTACAAAACCTACACGGTCTGAAAGTATGGCGTCAGCATCACGTACTGAATCCGTGGTAACAGGTTGCGCGTCGATACCCCTGCGACCCCGATACTTCACATTATAAAATATTGGATTCAGGTTATTATAATTGATACGTCCGATTAAGTAAGATTTCTTTAATGCTTTCTTAGTAACAAAAATATATTGACATTGACCACAGAACGAAAAAGCAACGACAACGCCTCAAGCGGAAGTAAAACAAAACTTTTATTTTCAAACTTGTCATCTGTGGCAAAGGAGACAAGACATAAATCCTATTATAAAATTTATAATCTAACACTCCCACTTAAATTTTATAATGGACTCTAATACATACTAAATTACTTTTACACACTTTATAAAAAGAAATAAAACAAAGCTGTACATAACTTATTATGCTAATAAACAATACTTAACTATTATTATATTTTCATTTTACTTAAGTACTCAAGTTCAATATTTGATCTCTATTATTGATGAACTTACCAGGAGGTAAAGCTTTTGTAAGAAAGTCTGCTAGTTGACACATGCTCTGTACATATTTTATGTTTATTATATTATTTTGGACATTTTCTCTTATAAACTTATATCTAATGTCAATGTGTTTAGTTCTTTTGTGGTACACAGGATTATGAATTAACTTAATGGCGCTTTGGTTATCTATACACAAAGTGATACATAATTGTGGTTCATCAATATCAATTAATAGCTGTCTAAGCCATAAAATTTCTTTGGTGGCTTCACTTGCGGCCACATATTCCGATTACGTAGTTGATAATGCCACAGTATTTTGCTTTCTACTTGCCCAGGTTACAGTTTTTTTATTGTTTCTTTCTACTAGTTTCCAGGTTTCATTTTCTTCAAGTGAATGTAATTCTTCTCTTATAGCTTCTTTCCATTTATTACTATCTTTACATTTCATAGCTTCTTCGTATGTATCAGGAACCTCATATTCACAAAAGTTTGCTTCTTCATATCTTATTCTTCTAGGTCGTAGTGTAATGTTTCTTTCATCATCACTGGAAATTATTTGAGAAGGTCGATATGTTGGATCATTTTGGCTATTTGTGCTTTCATAACTAGTATCTGATAAATTTTCATCATCCATAGAAGTCCCTGGTAACTACTACCTTCTACTACTACTACTACTACTTTGATTCTGTATGGGTAAAGACTGTTGAGATGTTAAAATATCATTTACCCCATTCTCTTCTATGCCATTAGTTATGTCAATTGAAGCACAATTTTTCTTCAGTACTAGTGGGTTGCTTTCGTCGAAGTGTACATTTCTACTTATTGTTATTTTTCCAGTGTTAATATTGAGCATTCTGTAATTTTCATCCTCATATCCCACTAGCATTAGTTCAATACTCTTCTTATCCAACTTCTTTCTCTTTTCATCAGGTATATGAACATATCCTTTTGAACCAAAAACTCTAATGTGTGTAAGATAGGGCTTCTTTCCATTCCATAGCTCATATGGAGATACATCCTTTGTTTGTGAGGATGAACTTCTATTCAATAAATATACAGAACAGTTTACTGCTTCAGCCCACAACTTTAATGGTAAGCCTCGAGCATATAACATAGATCTTGCACTTTCCATAATTGTACGCATTTCTCGTTCGGCTCTTCCATTTTGCTCAGGGGTGTATGGTGCTGTACGTTCATGAATTATCCCTTCACGATCTAAATAGTTTCTAAAATCATTATTAATATACTCACGTCCATTGTCTGTGTGCAGTATTTGAGTACCATGACCAAACTTATTCTTCAATATTGCATTATACTTTTTAAAAGAATCTAGGGAGTCGCTTTTATGCTTGATCACATATAAATGCCTGAAACTGGTAGCACCATCTTTAAATAAAATGAAATATCTTGCACCCGATATGGATTCATGTTCTAAAGGCCCACATACATCACTGTAAGTCAATTCTCCAGGTTCACATTGCCCTCTGTGAGACTTATGAAATGGTATGCGACTCTGCTTACCATACTGACATGCTTCACAAGTAAAGTTGTTGTCATCTGCGAAAGTCACTGGAATAGCACCATTTTTACTCATATTTAGCACTTCTTTTACATTTAGATGTCCTAAACGTTCATGCCAGACTTTCAGACTTGATTCTACTACATTACATTTTTCTTGCACAATACTTTTGATATTTATTTCATAAAGATTGTTTTCTTTTAATGTTGCAGTCATAACAACACAGTTGTTCTTCATTATTAAGGCATCTCTGTTTCTTTTGACAATGCCATAACCTTTTCTTGTAATCATGCCTTCTGAGAACAAATTTCTACGCAAATCAGGCACATAAAGTACATTCTCCAAAATACCTTGCTCCCACTGGCCGTTCACATACCTTTTTATCATTATGTTTCCGTGTCCATGCACTTCAATTTCTTTCTTATTCCCCAAGCTAACAGCTCTGGTACTTTCATTCTTTTCATACTCTTCTAGCTCACAGAAGAAATCTCGTCTATATGTCATATGTTTAGATGCCCCGCTGTCTAAAATCCACTTATTAGACTCTACTTCGGAGTGCAAACATTCCTGCTCGACAGTAAATGCCATTGGCTTGCCTCCAGACTTCTTTGGAGCTCTACAATCCCTCGCAAAATGTCCTCTTTTGTTACAATTGTAACATTTGAAACGATGTTTCTGTTGACCCGACTTTGTACTGTGTTGCATGTTTTGTTGATTCTGAGATTTATTCTGTTTTGTAGAATGTTTTGTAGCTACTAAGGCATTCTCAGCTTCTTCTTCATTTGTCAGGCTAGCTTCCTCATCTAATAATCTTGCAGTAAGATTGTGTATTGTTTGTGATTTTGGATCTAAGGATAACCACGCTTGACGTAGTGATCTATATTTTGCAGGTAAAGTGCTTAGTATTTTAGTCATAATAGCTGTGTTACTTATTTCTTCACCACTTTCTTTGAGCTGTTTTGCTAAATTCTCCACATTTGCTATATGTTTAGCAATGCTGTCAGTCGGCGACATCTTGTATTGGTAAAATTTTTCGTGCACCATCATTTTGTTTAGTTCAGACTTTGCTTCATAGATAGATTCCAATTTTAACATTATCTCTTTTGCCGTTTCACAATTTTCAATGAGTGAGATTTGGCCGAGATCCATTGACGAGGTTATAATAAACATTGCCATACCATCATCTCTTTCCCACTGTGTAGTATCAGCGATATTGGGTTTTTTCTTGTTGATATCTAATCCTTTCGCTTTTAAAGCACAATTCACTTGGAATTTCCATTGTCGGAAGTTGTTACCGCTAAACTTATCAATTCTCATGGAATTGTTAACCTCCATGATTGTTAGGTTATTCGAACCGGAACTATTTTGACAAACTAAAACTTAAAACTGCTCTTTACTTAATATAGACAAACGCGTATCCTGGGCCCATAACCTATTGGATTCAGGTTATTATAATTGATACGTCCGATTAAGTAAGATTTCTTTAATGCTTTCTTAGTAACAAAAATATATTGACATTGACCACAGAACGAAAAAGCAACGACAACGCCTCAAGCGGAAGTAAAACAAAACTTTTATTTTCAAACTTGTCATCTGTGGCAAAGGAGACAAGACATAAATCCTATTATAAAATTTATAATCTAACATAAAAGTTGCCGTATTCAAATTGTGTTTTGCTCTGTTTTTAGTAGCCTAGGTCAGTCTCCTGTCTACTTTATACTGAAATGAAATGAAATCGTTTATTAAGCAAGTAGGATCACTGATCACTTTTACACGTAATGTTTATTTTATATATATATATTTTTTAACTAGATGAAGCCGGTATTTCCTAACTGACTACCTCTGAGAAGAAATAGCCGAAACAAACTCAGGGATCATCGTCTTTTTTCAAGTCCAGACATTAAAATTATTATCCTATCCTACTAATAAAATATTTGTTACTCTTTTGCGAAAAAACTACTGATTTGATTATTTTTCATCATCATCATCCCAGCGTTAATCCCAGTCGCATCCGAAGCCTTTTCAGCTTTGGAGTCTGGGGTCCGCTTTACTAGTCCAAATGCTGATATGGCTAAACTTCGACATTTTCCGTGAAGCGACTGCCGTCTGACCTCCACAACCCGAAGGCGACATCGAAGCATTGCAGTTAGACCAATTGTTGGACTTTTGAGGGCTCCAACAACCCGTAACGACTGCCACTAGATGCTTGTATGGCAACCGGGTCCAACGGCTTAACGTGCTTTCCGAGGCACGACCAGACCAGTGCAAATATTCATATTCATGCATACAAATACTTGCACTGCGTGGGGACTGATTTGATTATTTTTATTAGGTATTATTTGGATTTGGATGCCATTTGGCACACAAAGTGTCGTATTACAAAACGAAGTCTAACTTTCGTTCTAGTGTTAACCTTTGAGTCAGTAATTGTGTTTTGAACTTTGTTTAGATTTATGCAAAGATTTTAATACTAAAGTGACAAGTTAGTGCTGAACTAAGCTGTCCTTTTTATTTAAAGAACTGTATTTCTATTACGGTTAGGTATATAATTCAGTAACTATTTAGGTGCTTTAAACCTGGTCTAAACTGAATCCTTGTTTTGTAATAAGGGGTATAAGGTTTATATAACCTGTATTAACATGTAGGAGAGTTTTATGCAAATATTCCTTTGGGATTGAAATTCACGCGGCTGAAACCATGCAGCTAGTTTTTTTAACATTTTTACTGAAGACATTTTTATTAGATAAAAGTATTGCCAAAAATTAATAGTCTCTAATTGTTCAACGCCTTCAGGATATTGAAAAGAGTTTTATGTTTACTATATATTTATAAAAAATCTATATAAGAATTGGATACAATTACTTATATACTATAATTGGATACAGGGGAAATTCGTTGGCTGGGTTATACTTCTGTGGATGCTTTGAAGAGTCCAATTATGGCTTTATGTATGTTTCATAATATTTACAAGACCGTATTATAAGTTTTAGTATTTAGGTACTGGTGGCTAAGTGGTTAAATCACCAGCCTCTCAAGTATCACTCATACTTGAGAGGCTGGTGATTCCAGGTCAGTCAAGTACCAATGTAACTCTTCTAAAGTTACATGTACTTTCTAAGTATATCTTGGATACCAATGACTGATTACAAGGTGAAGGAAAACATCTTGAGAAAACCTGGACTTTAAGTCTGAAATCACCAACCCGGATTGAGCAATAATGTACAGACGACAGGACATCAAGCAACTACAATCTGTCAGTTGTTTTAATTGAATTTTCAACTTTGTCACTAAAGTATTAAGGCTCAAGGTTGTTTCGGAATTTTTAACAGTTTCGTTTTCCCCGTATGCCTCGCTATGTACGACAGCACGTGACCACTGTGCCACCGTCTTCCCTGGGGTCACTTGATGGGTGCATAGAGTCCTATGCGCCCGCGACCCTAAAGGTCCACTTACCTTTGTTAGGTAACCGGGTTAAGCTTATTAGGCGCCAAGGCGATTGCCTCCTCGACGCCTCCTTCTCCGGGCAGGAGCAATTTTCTCTCAATCATCTCCTTCTGGACCATCACGATCTCACAGAAGGAAGCTACAACTATCCAATTTTCTGTCGCTGCCAGCATAACCTTCACTACTGCTGGCAGAGACATATCTCGACCGATCCTGGCAACTAGAATTCGCTCCGAGGCCCATCCTGGGCACTCCTCAATCGTGTGTTGCGCGGAATCTAGGATGCCTCCACAATGATAGCAATTTGTAGTGGCTTCTCGTCCAATTCTGTTCGCACCGAAGCAACCATGTCCGGTGGGCACCTGGGTGAGCCTAAAGGAGATGCGGTCCGCTCGATCGCGTGTCGCCGTTCCCGTTGCCCCAGCTTTATGAAAACGGTTCCTGGCAGACTTTTCCGCTTTGACGGCTTTGATATCACGAATCTGGTCGTAGACCTTTGCGTCTTTATCCGTCAGGATGTCCAGCGGCGGAAAGCCAGTGCCAAAGAGTTGCCGCCTCATAGGATATTGTTCGGTATCCTCGTGCGATACGGGTGGCCATTTTCCGCTGCAGGCTATTGACTTAAATCCTGCAGCGTCGGACACCTGACAATCTACCTGACCAAACAGGCGCCCCGTAAAGTACCATCGATTGCACGACACCCGCGTAGGGACAACGAATTTCCTCCTGAGGTCCCCCGAGATTGGGCAGCATTCTATGCAAAGCACCCACTGTCTTTTCGTTCAGAGGAAACAGGTGCTCGAATTGCTCTTCGAAGCCCCGGGTAGTAATTGACCTGCTGTCATCAGTACAATACTGGACTGTTTCATTAGATTTTTTTTTTAATATTTTACTTTTTATGTTGAAATATAACAGAATACGTGGTTTCAATTAATGTGGTAATCGAATCGCCACTCTGTAGTGCGTATACCTACATAATAGGGACCAATAAAAAAAAATGAGGATTGATATTTTTGCTACATACTAGACTTTTTATCAATAGGTACTTCAGTATGAAAAAGAATGGCGTGGTAACACCTACTTAGTTCTCGCGGACGATTCGAGCTCTCTCACAAAGAGCTCTTCTACAACAAAGAGCTAATGTAGAGCTAGGCACTACCGTTAGTGATTACTATTCTTTGCAAAAATTTCGCCCGGCTTCAGATTTCAATATTAGTTCCTAGGGAAACTTTATCACGAATCTTACGAAGAATTCATCATATCAAACGAAACATTATACTGATATTCAGCTTCTAATTAAGCTTAAAGACGTCCCTAATATGCAATATAACCCTAATAAGGTTGGGGCCAGTATCCCAAATGACTTCATAAAAGCGAACTGTAAATTGCGGTATTAAAATGAGGTTAATAATTCACAACTGTTTAATAATCAATTGGCTAAATCAAATCTCAGCTTAGTGAACCAAATTGCTTATTGATCAATATATAATTAACATCGAGAATAAATTTTGTTTACGTAGGTATATAAGAAGTCAGCCCTTCTTATATACATACCTTCTTATGTGAACGAGCTTAATATGTTATGTAAATGACTACTTGGTTCGCTTGCTTAAGAGGGGACTCTAGTGGTGCTTTCTCTATAAAAACGTATTCCGCTGTTCTCTTCGTGAATAATGCTTTTAGGGCAATTTTTTTTTCTACAATTTAACACCGTGGTACGTGCCCCTATCATTTGGGTTTTTTCCGAAACTTAATTAATAAAAGAAATACAATACATCAAAATCACGAAAATAACCCATTTTTACCGTAATGTTCAGATGACTATTAGACAAACGTGATAAGATAGATAGATATACTATATAGATAGATATACTTTTCCTCTAAATTTTGATATAAAAAATTAATTGAAAAAAACCAGGGAATACGAAACGTTTTTTGGTCAACGTGTAGGTAAAACAGCCTGGGCTGCAACTGTCCTTTTCGCACTTTAATGGGAGAGATTGGAAGTAGCGCAGCGGCAATAGTTTCTTCAAATACCTATTTTCCTAATTCCTCGGCACTAGAGTCCCCTCTTAATAAAACCAATATTTATCTGCCTAGTTTCGTATCATTTAATAAGTGGGTCACCGAATAATACCCACATATTGTATACATTTCTTCTTCATTTTTCTTTTCGCAAGTCAGCTGGAAGAAATTTCTTAAGAAATAAGCTCCTACTCAATAATAATAAGTACCTACTCAATACTAATATATCGCATCTTAACCCATTTTTCTGTGTTCATAAATAATGAAATACATCAAACATCAAATTAATAAATTCGCAGATATACTTGACAATGATATAAATAATATAATATCATTTAGATAGTGACTTGAATAAAATATACACGTGTTCTTGTATGAGCAATGTAGTATATGTATGCGTAACAATATTCCTCTCAATTTAGATCATTTAGAAGCATATTACTATTCGGGGTGCGGGTTCGATCCCCGCACAGTGCAAGTATTTGTATGCATGAATATGAATATTTGCACTGGGCTGGTCGTGCCTCGGAAAACACGTTAAGCTGTTGGTCCCGGTTGCCATACGAACATCTAGTGGCAGTCGTTACGGGTCGTTGGAGCCCTCAAAAGTCCAACAATTGGTCTAACAGCAATGCTTCGATGTCGCCTTCGGGTTGTGGAGGTCAGACGGCAGTCGCTTCACGGAAAATGTCGAAGTTTAGCCATATCAGCAGTTGGACTGGTAAAGCGGACCCCAGACTCCAAAGCTGAAAAGGCTTCGGATGCGACTGCGATTAACGCTGTGATGATGATGATGACGAGAAGCATTTTACTATTCCATTGCTTCGTATGTTCGAAAAATGTGTCTGCTCAACGACGTAAACAACGCAATGAATGTTGTTGAAGTGTCAAAATAAAACTCATTGTAATGATAGTGTATTACGAAATAACCCTATTGGGTCGTTGCCAATTTTTTTGACCTTGTGTGTAAACGAGCATTATTATTTTTCTGCTGTTTGACCTGTCCTCAGAGAAATCTTAGGACAAATTTCATCAAAGTTGTATACCTACCAAGAATAAATCTAATACTGAGAATCAATTTTTACTTTTACTTTTTATTTTTTATAAATTATAAACTAGCGCTTGACCGCAATCCCGCCTGATGGTAAGCATTGGCACAATCGATGATGGTAAAGCGCACTAGTTTATTAAGAGCCTATTCACTCTAGCCTTGAAGACACTCAAATTGTAGTCCGACGGAAACACCGCCGCTAGCAAATTGTTCCAGACCCTCGATGTACGCAGTATGAAAGAGGAAGCGAAACGCTTCGTAGTGATGTTAACGACGTAAAGCGCAACACACACAGAGGACGGGTGCGGGTCGGGCGCGGGGCGGGCGCGGGTCTTTTCTGTATAATTATGTGGACAACAACACACGGAACGTGTGCGCGGGTCGGGCGCGGGTCGGGTGACGTCCATATAATAAACAGAATAGACACGCGCCCGACCCACGCCCGACTCGCACCCGTCCCCTGTGTGTGTTGCGCTTAAGGGTGAAAACTAGGGTTGTAAGTTGTAACGGGGCTTCACGCACACACGCACACGCACGCAAGAAATCGTATCTTCGCTTCCGCCTCCGCCTCCGCACAATTTTTTGCGGAGTTATAACGGAGGTTTATTTACGTATTTATAAAATAAATAACGCGCAAGCTGCGACGCTCGACAAACATCCGGCCGCGTTTGAGCGCGAAATGGTCAAGAATTAACTAGTGTGAGGCGGGAATGCGGCAAACATAATTTGGTTCTCCTTAATTTTCATTACAAGAAGGTAATAGTTTTTTTTACCAAGTATACTACTATTAATGTACATATTTAAAATAAAAAAATTGTTTTAATTAACCATAAATTTCAATTTTTTCTATATGTACTTTCACCTCCGCCTCCGCCTCCGTTAACCTCCGCATCCGCGGAGGTGAGACTCGTCGCCTCCGCATCCGCCTCCGCCTCCGCCAACAAGCCTCCGTTACAACCCTAGTGAAAACTCGCCGTGCGACGGGTCGTCCGATGGTGGAACGGAGATGGGGGAACTAAATCATGCAATACTTTTTGTAAACTTCTAATTCTTCAACTGTCTATTTGTATTCCACGGATGAAAGATAACACACAATCACCCTTAAACGTCCCAAAAGAAATAGGTAATCAAGTAATCTACGCGATCTATATATTTAGGTAATAACATGTGGTTTTTACGACATTCTTTTATGACACTCACAGGAAAAGCCACTTGGCATTAAACTCATAACATGTGTCATTGTGTCATGAGCAGAGTTTACGTAGCTAATTACATGAAACACTTATTTGTATAAGTAAAAGCCGCCGCTAGATAATTATATCTGTATAGGTCGATTGTTCAGGTTAAGCTACGCTTGCCACGGTTGTTTTATGGATGGATTACTAATAACTCAGACCTCTTGGTGCCTCTTGAGCCGGTTGGCCCCGGCTAACATCTAAAGATTTTAGACAGTCGTTAGGGGTAGTCAGAAACAGACAACCTCCGTGGCGTAGCGGTAGCGAACGCGGCTGCTGGGCAAAGAGGCGCGGGTTCGATCCCCACGTATTGCAAATATTTCTATGCATGAATATGAATATTTGCACTGGTCTGGTCGTGCCTCGGAAAGCACGTTAAGCCGTTGGTCCCGGTTACCATACGAACATCTAATAGCAGTCGTTGCAGGTTGTTGGAGCCCTCAAAAGTCCAACAATTGGTCTAACTGCAATGCTTTGATATCGCCTACGGGTTGTGGAGGTCAGACGGCAGTTGCTTCATGGAAAATTTAGCCAAAATCAGCAGTTAGACTGGTAAAGCGGACCCCAGACTCCAAAGCTGAAAAAGCTTCGGATGAGACTGGGATTAATGCTGAGATGATGACGATGATGATGCTAGGGGTAGTCAGAAACCCGAAAGTATGACAACCAGTCATTCAAAGAGGTTTTTAGTATAGTACCCAGTAACTGGGTTGTGGAAGTCAAATAAGCAGCCACTTCATGTAAAATAGGCTTTTGACTGTTAGACTGAAAGGCTCACCCAAGATATTTGGGAAAAGGCTAGGCGTATGACTGATGTATAAATCATCATCATCATCAACCTTGCTATCGTCCCACTGCTGGGCACAGGTCTCCTCCCATACAGAGAAGGATTGAACATAATCACCACGCTTGCTCAATGCGGGTTGGCGATTTCAGACTTAAAGTCCAGGTTTCCTCAAGATGTTTTCCTTCACCTTCAGTCATTGGTGTCCAAGAAATACTTAGAAAGTACATATAACTTTAGAAAAGTTACATTGGTACTTGCCTGACCTGGAATCGAACCCGCGCACTCATACTTGAGAGGATAGGAGAGGAAGAGGATGTATAAATAATGGCGCCGATTCTGTTGTTCACAAACTAAACTAATTTTAAGTTACATGCATCTTTTTCTTTCCATTTCGTTAAGAAAAGGATAGAAGATAACATTTAAGTTTAAAGCTGTCAAATTAAGATATTCCATAGACAGTTTAGACGCAATTTAAAACATGGTGACCAAAAATACATCAATTTACGTTAAGCGTGGACTTCTTTGACAGTTTTAAACTAACATATTATCTTCTGTCCTTTTCGTATTGTAATATAAAGAAAAGGATGCACTGACCATTCTAAATACATATATCTAATTAAAAACAAAAAGGTAATGTCGTCGATTCTGTTGTTCATAAACTAAACTCATTTTAAGTTACATGCATCTTTTTCTTTCCATTTCATTAAGAAAAGGATAGAAGATAACATTTAAGTTTAAAGCTGTCAAATTAAGATACTCCATAGACAGTTTAGACGCGATTATAAACATGGCGACTAAAAATACTTACGTCGGGAGCGCACTAATTTGACAGGTCTAAACTAACGTATTATCTTCTATAAAAAAAGGTAATATCTCATTATGAGCTCACACTGAATTACACTTTGATAATACCTGTAAAACTTTTAATTACTTTGCTTACGTTTCAATTGAGTAAATTTACTAACCTCATGTACATAAGCAGTACAAGGACATTGCCGAAGGCACCGGTGCCTGCCAGCAGTACGTATGTGCTGCCGAAGGTGTACTGTATCCAGGAATCAGGAGGAGGAAACTCCAGCCAGTGACTGTTGATTAACAGCAGGTAGTCATCCGTAAACAAACCAATTGAGCGCCATTTCTCCACTGGCCACCTCTCCATAAACTTCGCTACCAAAGCTAACTTACTATCAGAAACACTCATTGTTGTTGTCTCTACAATATCTAAACTATTTTGATAAGAGGCCAAGTCACTGACAACACCATCTGTCACTTTAAAACTAACGCTCTCATTATTCAATTTCTTTTTAAAGTGATCAGAACTCCTTCTTCGTCTTTTCCACTGTTTTAAGTCATCCCAAATACGCCACAAAAAATCGTCATGACACTTAAAAGGTTTCAATGCCCCTTTTTTGGTTACTTTACACATGCACTTATTTTTGTCACTTTGCAACTGAATTATGCAAGTTTTGGCCACCGTTCGTGTCGTCGTGTTTACATTCATACAATTAACTATGTCTAAGACCGCCATCAGAGCAATTAATAAAATACTCAACATACTATTTATTTTATATTCCGGGAGAAGACGTCGCGTGTCTATAAATTAGTAGGACACAACCGTTCACGATGGTTTCCGAGACAAAATGTTCCCGGTGCGTCATGGAGGCTCGAAATGTGACCCAATAAGGACGCGGTACTACTCACCGGACCCAACTTATATACAATATGCCCTCCGACCCAAAAGGATAATAAATGTTAGGTATACACATGACCAAATAAAATGTGAAATTTTACGTAATCATCATAGTGACAATACTAATGAATTTTGAAATAATCTTTTTTTCCGCGAATTAATTCCAACTTCCGCAAAATTTGGTATTTTTTTAACAATGACTACACCATTTGTGACGGAGCGAATAGCGATGCGACCACGTGCCGCCTGCCCTGCACCCCTTCACACGCGCATGTGTGCCTAACGTGTTGCCTACCGCACATGCAATAAGTTACCTCGCTTTTTCGAAATAATGTTTATTTTTTAGGGGGATTTTTTTTAAGTTTAGCCCGGCTTTGTAGGCTGTATTAAAATCAGTTAACGATACCTAACAATACCTTCACGGATCGGACAGGGTTTTATTTACATATTGTATCACTCCCAGAGCGGGATAATTTTGAATACAGAATATTTCGAAAATATAAATCGTAGTTACTAGCTGTATTTCGATATAGATACTGGTTAACAAACACGCCAATAACAGTAAGCGAGAATCTACTGGGTAGTAAGTTCTCGCCACATTTATCACTTCTTGTTGAACGTTGAGTTTTAAGAGTAAACCAGTTGAAACCTATGTTCCTCCAGAAATTTTATCGGCCATGAATATTTTAAAATGTATGTAGCTATTTCACAGCAGTTGTTTTCTTTTAAATTTTTTTTTTAATAATTATAAACTAGTGCTTGACTGCAATCCCGCCTGATGGTAAGCAGTGATGCAATCGTTGAGTGTAAAGCGCACTAGTTTATTAAACCTATTCACTTAAAAAACTTAGGAATAGGAAGGATGACGGCAGTTGAGCGAGGTGATGCAATGTTAAACCCAAGACCAACACGACCAAACGATGCTGCGCTAGAGGGAGATTGATCTGGAGACTCTCCACGACCAAACTCCCGAGACAACAACATTTGGCGCATCGTACCCGCCACACATCGCAACACAACTGCTCAGACCCGCCGTACGGCTTCACCAGACATCATGCCGGAAAACGACGAATCGCTTGGCGGCAAGACTTTATCTGGTGGGTGATAACTTCCGCCGGCAGCCGATGTTATGGCCTACCACCGAGGTAGTCTTTTAAATTATATATTAAAGGGACTTATTAACATGAGTGGAAGAATCATCACCATCTTCTGAGCGTATAGTATAATCCCGGTTGCATCCGCGGCTTTCGCGTTGGAGCTCGGGTTCCGCATGTGTCGCGAGAGGGAGAATGATTTATTTATTACCAGCTTTCCGCCCACGGCTTCGCCCGCGTGGTGTTCGGTTATGTCGTGCTTTTTAGATTTCCCTCAGGAATATCAATTTTTTTCCCGGATAAAAAGTACCCTATTATTTAATCCGGAATTCTAACTTACGTCTGCAAAATTTCAAAGCAATCGGTTCAGTAGTTACGGCATGAAAGCGGACCAAAGAAACAAACTCCCTTTCCCATTTATATTATAAGCAAGGATAAGTAAGGATATTTGATGCCTTTCTATGATGTAAAAGATAGGAAAGAAGCATAATTCGTTTGATAGGTTTTTTTTGTAGTTACGTTTATCCTTATTGTGTACTTTTATTCTTACATTCCATTTTGTTAATACCTCCCGACCTATGTACGGACGACAGCAGGTCAACTTACACGAAACTGTCAAAAAATTCCAATCAACCTTGAGCCATAATGCTTTGCCGATAAATTTGAAAAACTAATAAAGAAATTTGACAGACTGTAGTAGCTTGATGTGCTGTCGTCTGTACACAGGCAGAAAAAAAACCTTTGTAATTTTGCTTGTCTTTGTAAAAATCTTGTTTCTTTCTCTCTAGGTATAAAAAGAAGAACAGCACCCTAATTGTGTTACCCTATTACTCTCATTTTGAAGCCATATATTAAATCCATCGCTCTATAAATTCGAAAAATGTGTCTGTTCAACAACATAATTAACGCAACGAATGTTATAGAACTGTCAAAATCAAACCATTACTGATAGTGTGTTACGTAATTACCTTTGGAATTCAGATATTTAATGAACAATAAATAAATGTAAGATTTTCCAATAACAAAAGCTGAAAATTCAGACAAAGGTTTTTTTTTTTTTTTTACAAATTATAAACCAGCGCTTGACCGCAATCCTGCCTGATGGTAAGCAGCGACGCAATCGTTGATGGTAAAGCGCACTAGTTTATTAAGAGCCTATTCACTCTAGCCTTGAAGACACTCAAATTGTAGTCCGACGGAAACACCGCCGCGGGCAAATTGTTCCAGTCCCTCGATGTACGCGGTATAAAGGAGGAGGCGAAGCGCTTCGTCCGGATCGTAATGGTGTTAACAACGTAAGGGTGGAAACCAGCCGTACGACGGGTCGTCCGCTGGTGGAACGGAGATGGGGGAATTAAATCATGCAATTCCCTCGCACACTCCCCGAAATGCATCCTATAGAACACCGAAAGGCTGGCTACTCTACGCCTGTGCTCTAGGCTTTGGAGACCAACTCGAGTTAGATCAGGGTCACCAATCAGCCTCTTTGCACGTCTCTCCACTGAATCCAAAGTGGCCAGGTGACACTTGGCAGCACCAGCCCAAATGTGGCTGCAGTACTCCACACACGAACGGACCTGTGCTTTGTATAACATTAGAAGCTGCCCAGGTGTGAAGTACTGCCGGACCTTTGCGATAATGCCAAGTTTCCTGGCAGCCACCTTGGCCTTGGACTCAATGAACCGCCCAAAGTTAAGGTTCGAGGAAATCTCAACTCCCAAAAGCTGAAGGCGGTCGGAACACTCCAAGGACACATTCCGAAAAGTAGGGGCCAAGGTGAACGGGCTCCTTTTGGCGGTGAAAAGACACGCCTGTGTTTTGACGGCATTGAATGCTACAAGATTGGCATTGCCCCATTCGGAGACTGCCTGCAGTGCAACACTCGTTCGCTCAACCATGGCCTCTCTTTCGGACCGGATTGATTCCCTACTAGCCCGAGCATCCGGCAGGTATCTCTCTACAACTGTGCTGTCATCTGCATACCCATAGATACCGGGCATCAGCAGATCGTTAATATGCAGCAGAAACAGAGTTGCAGAGAGAACAGACCCCTGAGGAACACCGGCATTAGTTGACATGGGCTCAGAAGAGCATCCGTCGACAACAACTCGGAGGGACCGTTCAGTCAGGAAGTCTTTTACCCAGCCAGTCAGGCTAGGGGAAATGCCGTACGCTGGAAGCTTACTCAAAAGGCCAGCGTGCCAAACCCGGTCGAAGGCCTTCGAGACATCAAGGGAGACAGCAATCGCTTCCCCATTCTTCTCGAGGGCCTCGCCCCACAAGTGAGTGGCATACACTAGTAGGTCCCCAGTTGACAGATTGCGGCGAAACCCGTACTGTCGGTCACTGAGGAGATCGTTACCTTCCAGGTATGCCAAGAGGCGCGAGTTCAATACACGCTCCATAATTTTGCAAAGTATGGAGGTGATCGAAATCGGCCGATAGTTGGCAGGATCGGCACGACTACCCTTCTTGGGCACAGGCTGCACGTTAGCAAGCTTCCAGGACTTGGGCACTATACCAGTCCTAAATGAGAGGCGATACAAGCGCGTCAATACAGGAGACAACTCGGGCGCACATGCTTTAAGAACAATCGCTGGTATACCATCCGGACCACTAGCCTTATTCACGTCCAGACGACACAGTACTCTCAGAACCTCCTTGTTCCTAATGCGAACCTCAGGCATTGAAGCTCCGCAATGAGGTAAATTAGGTGGAGTAGCACTGCCAGTATCTAGACGCGAATTATGGGCAAAGAGAGATGCAAAGAGACCTGCTTTCTCTCTCGCCGTATGAGCCAGTGTTCCATCAGGCCTAACCAGCGGAGGCAGTGAGGGCCGACAGAAGTTCGCCTCAACCGATTTGGCAAGGGACCAAAAAGATCTGCTACCGGATGGCTGCGCAGATAACTTGTTGCCAATATGGGTAATGCGGTCGAAGCGAGCCTTCTTGAGCGCCTTCTTGTAGGACTTGGCAGCACGGTTAAAGGCTCTCTTCTTTGAGCTTAGATCCGGAGCTCCGCGGTCACGAGCGTCAACCCAGGCGAGAAATGCCGTGTGCTTTCGCTGTTCAGCTTGGACACAATCGGCATTGAACCATGGGCGAGCCGAGCCACCGACGGGCACGTCATTGAATGGGATAAAATACTCCATAGCTTGACGCACCACATCGGTTATAGCGTCCGCACAGCTCGAAGGATTGTCAGAAGAGAAGCAGACCTGCTGCCAAGGATAAGACGCAAAGAAGTGGCGCATCTCATCCCAATCCGCTGACCCGTATCGCCACATTCGCCGTTCACCACGAGAGTCGTGATCTGGTGGGGAGAAGGACGTTACAGACTTCACCAGACAGTGGTCTGAAGTTCCCAACGGTGAGGAAACCGTTACAACACACCTGTCCGGATCAGTGGTCAGCAGAAGGTCCAAACAGTTGGCAGTATGCCCAACTACATCAGGCACCCTAGTCGCTTGCTCTACCAGCTGGGAAAGGCCCATAGAAAGCGCGAAGTTTCGCGCTTCTCTCCCAGCGTGGTCGGTCCTCTGGTATGGGAAGAGCCAGTCCTGGTGGCAGGCGTTGAAGTCCCCCAGAGCGACGAACTGAGCGTCAGGGTGCCGATGCAGCGCATTGTCAGCAGCCTCACTGAGGTGGTCAAATAAACGAGTTGTCTCCTGATCACCGCTGTGCGATCGGTAGACACAGGTGTAAACAATTTTGTCCACACCAGTGTCAACCAACAGCCATAGGGACGAGAAGTGAGGGTCTTCGAGGTGACGGAGGCGCCGGCAACAGATGTCATTGCGGACATACACACAGACCCCGGCACGCTGCAGGAAATGATGCTCCAAGGAGTATCCCGGGTAGCCGAGGTACGCCGCGTCAGTCGGACATCTGATCTGGGTCTCCGTCAAGAAAAGTAGGTGTGGCTTTTCAGTCTCAAGGTGGTGATGTACTGCAATGAGATTGGAGTGCAGACCTCGAACATTTGAGAGGTGCACTTGGAATGAGAGGACGTGCGCCCGCTGTACACATCCACTTTTCTTTATTAACCTTTTTATTAAAAATAAAAATGAGTGAATAGGAAGGAAGACGGCAGTTGAGTGAGGTGATGCAATGATAAACCCAACAATGCGACCAACGATGCTGGGCCAGAGGGAGATTGTGCTGGAGACTGCGGGGACGCCCGAACCCCCCCAGGGATCGCCATCGGGTCCTCTCGTCCGGTCGCCAACCGGCACGATGGGGCCACCCTGGGATTTTTCGCAGTTGGCGGGGCAGCCTTTCGTATGTGGCTGGCACACTACTTGGGCCCCCAACTACCTGCGGTCGGCCAGCGGAGAACCGTGCTTCGGATCCCGCTACCCTCCACGAACAAACTCCCGACACAACACCAACTGGCGCATCGCACCCGGCACACATCGCAACACAACTGCTCAGACCCGACCTCCAAACGGCTTCACCAGACATCATGTCGGAACACGACGAATCGCTTGGCGGCATGTCTTTGTCTGGTGGGTGGTAACTTATGCCGGCGGTTGATGTTGTGACCTACCACCGAGGTATTTACATGTATAACAAACACAAGTATGGAAAATCATGGGTCAGGGTTGCGGGTTGGTTAAACAAGAAATCGTGGCCCTGGCCGTCGCACAGGCAAGTGAAGAAACACGGGTGGGTTTTAGTCAGTAAAAGTCTGACACGCCCCTCTGCTCTGCCCAGAGCGGGAGAAGTCATTTGATGATTTCCCATCCCAACAAAAAAAAAAAAAAAATGGAAAATCAATAAAGCGGCTTGTTATTGGAAACAGTGGGGCTTATTAACTTTAAGCAACGCTAGTATCCGTTGCCTAATGTTACGTGACGTCTAACCGTCGAATTTGTATGGGACTTATGGGTATATGATTGGGGCTGCTCTTGACCTCGTTTAAGCAACGTTTATAACGATCACGTTCACAGTGGAGCAAGAGGAAAAACATCAATAAATTACTTAGTAGTGGGTACAACTGGTAATATAAATAATTTTCCTACTTACCTGAAATACATAACCAAGACGATGATGTTACCCCAGCATCCGATCGTAGAAAAAATAAAATACAACCCGCCTAGCATTTTCTGCAACGATTCACTAGGAGGTGGAAATTGTAGCCAATGTTCGTTAATCATATCCAGATAGTCATCAGAGAATAATCCGTACTCTTTCCATCGAGATACGGGCCACATTCGCTTGAAGTTTGCAAGTAATAAAGCGTGCTTGTTCACAGTCGAAGTATTGGCTGAATCGGTGAGGTTTCTCGATTCGAGCGAGTCCGCTATTCTATATGCCATTTCGACGTCCGATTGGTTCGCGGACCGCTTTTTTCTATCTAATTGCATTTGTTGAAATTTCGTTCTGCTTTCGTAACTCCATAACTCGCGCACTTTTTCTATGTAACTTTTTTCGACTTTGTTTTCCACTATAATTAGATTTGCGAATTGGTTAGTTACATCGCAGTAGGATATTATAACTACGTAAATTAGTGCCACTAGGAAAATTGATTTCATTTTTGTAAGTTGATATTCTTCGCGGCGACGTCTCGTTCGTATGAATACTTGCGGTGTCTTACAAGGAGCAATCAGGTCTATTTGTGCCGTCGTCGGTAGCCTGAAGACACTGGACGCATAGCCGTCGTTCCCCGGGGACTACTGTGAATTTATGCCTGAGTGGATTAAAGTGGCGAGCTTTTAGTGAAATCTGTTTAGAATGGTCAGTTAATAGAGACGTTATTAGGATGATCGACGGACCTCTTTATTCGTGCGCATTTTGTTCCAGCAGGATACCTAGATAGTAATAATTATACGTATTTTTTGTTGTGACCTATGTCTATACTAAAATATAAAGTTGAAGAGTTTGTTTGTTAGAATACGCTAATCTCAGGAGCTACTGGTCCGATCTGAAAAAATATTTTTGCGTTGGATAGCCCCTTAATCCAGAAAGGCTTTAGGCTATATACCGTCACGCTGCAATCAATAGGAGCGGATCATAACGAAACCAACGCGGGTGAAACCGCCTGGCGCAGCTAGTATGAAATACATAGAAATAAAAATATGAATGACAAAGTTGTTATTTACGTCGATATTACTTAGGTAATGAACAATAACAATTTGAAAAAGTATTTCTTCTTCCGCATCCACAATTGCGGAATGCGAGCTTCCATTTCGATTTGGATGTCTGCGTCTGCATCCGCAATCATCAATGCAAATCTTCTTCCAGACGAAGCACATGCTGAATGATCCAAAAAATAGTGTCAAGTTTTGACGAGTTTCTTATTTTTACCCGACTACGGCAAAGCAAAAGGAGGGTTATGATTCTGACAGGCTATGTATATATGTATGTATGTATGTATGTATGTATGTATGTATGTATGTATGTTCATCTGTTCTCTCGTAACTTCTAAACTACTTATCAGAATTCGACAAATGACATATCATTAGAAGCGTCTTAATTGTCCGCTGGTTATAGGCTATATGGGGTTTCACAAAATCTAGAAGAGAATAAGAAGTATGCAATATTCACTATGTAGAAATAAATTTTCATGTTTGGAAAGGCGTAGTCACACGTTGTCAAGGTGCTACGGTAGGTAGGTATATGTAACGTGTGACTACGCCTTTCCAAACATGAAAATTTATCTCTACATAGTGAATATTGCATACTTCAGAATAGTATTGTATGACATTATTGTCAATTTGCAACGAAGGCATCTTGGTAGAGTCTACTGTGTCCATTTACTTGCAACTACATTAGCAACTTTGGTCGGTTCAGTATTCTGAAAATCTAGTTTTATACTTTTTCAGCGTCGTTTTTTGTCGTAGTTGGGTTTTAGTTTTTACTTTTTATTATATCGTTATTTCTCGTAAATCAACCAACGTTTAGTTGCGGTTATCGTATGTAATAGTTTATTTGATAAGTGAATCAGTCACCTACGACGAATGTTCGTAGATCCGCAGAAATCCTAAAATTCGCATTCTCAACCAAAATCGCGGGTACCTGCCTTAAAAAATCCGTATTTGTATCCGTAAATGAAGATGTCAAAACCTGTATCCGCAACATCCCAGTCAACCTGCTTATATTTATTTATACATATTTATGTTATGAAATTTCAAACGAATCGAATAGGAAAAGTTCGGCATAATTTTATGCTTCTATTGTCAGAACAGATTGGACACAAAAAAAACCGGAAACCCAATAAAAACCGGGATTGGAAACTCAATAAAATTATAGTAAGATGTGACCGACTAACGCTTAAGGTTACCACCACTTTTACTTTTAGCTAAATGGGACATAAAGCTAAATATACAACCCTGGGCATCAACGCAAGAGTAGGCAAATAACTCGGCGGGCGGCCTTAGATAACCAACTGTTCTGTCTACTGTGGCTGAGTCGTCTGTCGTCGGTTGTGTCGCTCGTGTGTGTGCACACATAGAACGACTTCACCGCTTAGCTATGACGAATCAATCAAAATAATAACAGCAAAAACTTATCTTGGCTATTTACAGGGCGGTTCTTTAAGACCTATCCCATAATCCCTGACTTCAGCCACCTAATATTTTATAATGAGTTTGCATATATTTAGCTGCAAATTGTCAACGATATCTGCTTCATCCTTGACCTTGGATTTACTGGATGTTTACAATTTCTTCTGAACCCTTTTATGTTGATCAATTTAGCTTCAATCTCTGTTTACCCAGCACGGTAAGCCAGAGACAAGATTACCATACTGCGACCATGGATATTTTAAGCTCTTCTACAGGTACCTGCTTACATAAATTTTCATATATATAGGGGTTTAGATTTTCCTGTTTACTCTATTACATATTATTCCAAACAACTTGGTTGTAAACAAAACCATATCTGTATACATAAATCACAAAGCAATTATATAAAATAGCCACCACGGTAAACTTTTGTTTACCGTGCACACATGCGTAGTTACTTTATTTTTAAAGTAACGACGCATGTGCGTCAATTGAATGGATTCACATTATTTTTGCGTTCATCAATATTTTTTTTTTAAGTAATTATAAATTAGTGTTTGACTGCAATCCCGCCGGATGGTATGCAGTGATGCAATCGTTGATGGTAAAGCGCACTAGTTTATTAAGCCTATTCACTTAAAAAACTTAGGAATAGGAAGGATGACGGCAGTTGAGCGAGTGAAGCAATGTTAAAACCAAGACCAACATGACCAAACGATGCTGCGCTAGAGGGAGATTGATCTGGAGACTCCGGAGAGACCGGACTCCGGAGAGACTCTGGAGACTGGGATTGACTGGAAATATGTATTTAATTGGACATTAAAGCGTTGTTTGGAATAAAATGATCAAACAAAGAAAGATATCTATTTATTATTTTGAAGACTCAATTTACCAACTTCTTGGAAAGCTAGTTAGAAGAATTTGAGATATGAGTTGAACGAACTTTCGAGAATTGGAAAAGTAGGCTTTCGACTCGGCATCAATTTTAATGATCAATAATACCTACTTCGGATTTTTTAAATTAAACGATTCGGATGAAATAGATATCTTCATAAACTTATTCACCGCGTTACACGTATTTTCAAAGATTTAATATGGTACTTATTATAAGTTTCCATATGTTCGATTCATATTTTTGCAACTTTTGTTTTCTTTCAGACCGTTTTTCTGTTTATTCGACTTTTAATGTGCTTCGTCTTCAAGTGTCATGTTTAATAGCTTATAGTCTTCTTCATGATCGGGGCCATTAATAGCAATAACAGTTTTTCAAATCCGACTTTTAAGTTGTTTTAATCTTCTGGCGTCCAACTAATAAACTCTTCAGTTTTATTAATAGTACCTATCGATAGACTTACTAGAAAATTCCAACTCTAGGTGTGGTCAATGAGCAGTCGTAAATGAACCTGGCAACAATTCTTCATTTTTAGCAATTAAAGCTCCGAATGTTCCAAATGTCGACTTCATAACAATCCTAAATTGACTGCTTCAATTGGTTACCACTTAATCCTATTATGCCAATATTCCCAAATTGTAGAAGCTTAATGAGCACATCGTTAATCTTGTGATTGATTAATTCACTGTGCAGTCTGGAGCTGAAACACCGGCGCGGTGTTTCAAGTTCATGATGTGTTTTTAAAGAATAGTCTATAGAATAAGAATAAAATAAATAGGTATAGGAATAGGAAGAATAGCATAGTACCTACTTTAAAACTGGACTTTCACCCCCTTATTATAAAACACTTTAGATCAGCTTTCCACCCACTACCGACAGAATTATGGAATTAAGAACCTTATTTTTATATAGGTACTTAAATGGAATGCAATGCTTGTAATTTGTGTATTAAAAACTTTGCGTTATCCATACTAATATTATAAATGCGAAAGTATCTCTGTCTGTCTGTCTGTCCGGCTTTCACACCAAAACTACTGAACCCATTGTAATGAAATTTGGTATATAGATAGTCTAGAGCCTGAGAAAGGACATAGGCATAATAAGGATATAACATCCCGCTATAACCAATAGGGGAAGAGCAGTAACAAAAAATGTGGCGAAAACGGGAGCTAACGCGGACGTACATATTGCTCCCATTATTTTAACAGGCGCTTATCTTATATCAATTGAGTTCTTTTTAATTTACGGGAACCACCGCGCGCTGTAAACTTATTCACCGCGCATGGTCAAGAAATACTGGCTCAATGGTTTAGATTAGAACTAAAGTTAGATCTCGTTTTATAATAAGATGGCTAAAGTTTGCAGACAACAAAAAATCCACTGTTTGTTGTTTACAGCAAAATTCTGTCTGTGACAAGTCAGTTTAATTGTTGCTGATTTTCTACTCCTGAATTATTATTTTTGATGAAGTACCTACGTACCTAATGCGTCTCCCAAAAAAATATATTGCTTTCATGCCATTTCCTTTAAATTAAATAATAATAATTATGTAAATCAAATACTCCTCTTTGTCGGATGAACTCTACTATTTACGAGTGTAAACAGCTGACATCTTACATCTATATCTTAGATTTGCTCACTGTATTTAACATTAAATGTCGCCGTAGTCCGCTGACTGATATGATTAGTACATACTTGCAAGTAACGATCGTAAGAAATTAAATAAATATATTTATTTTGTAAAATATTATTAAAACCGATAGTTCGAGGTTTGCAGCCACGTTTATAGATTAGATATGATATTATCCTTAACATTACTTATATATTACTATCTTCTTACTAAACTTTGTTTTAAGAGTTATCACTTTTATTTTTAGACCTTAGATTCAGATAGGAATGAATAAAAGTCGTTAACGAATGAAGGAGCAGTAAATGGTGGTAATCATTTAATCTAATCATATCTGAAATTCAGAATTGGCTGTGCACCTGCCTCTGTTAACACATATTTCCATAAAGAATACGATTCGCAGCAGGTTTTTACTTTCACTTCATTGGCTACGGCACCAATGTGACGGCAGAAAGTAATCTTATATTACCGTTTTTAAAAGTCAAAAAGCATAAAAAAGCCTTTTTAATTCCCGTCGTAAAAAGATGGGCGTTTGAATATGATTCGAGCTTTTGTATTTCAATGTGTCTGTCTGTTGTAATGTAGATTTACCGATTTAATTGGTGCTTTTGAAAGCAAAATTCTGAATATAACAATAATGAAATATTAATATAATGAAAATTTTTGAAAATGTTCGATGGCGCCATTTAAGTAAACTTTTAGTCAGGAGACAGGTATTTTTTCAGTCTTATACATCTCTTTTCGCAAAGACAAAGTGCTCGAATAGAACTTAGCCCATTATTCATTTTCTTTATAGGCCCCTTAACTTCAAATGGCACAAACAAGAACCGACTTGTCGCACTTTATAGTCGCATAGAGTAATAAAAATAAAGGGTGTAATAGCGTATAAAGAGAGTCAGGTAGCGGGTTCACTGTATACAAGTGCCGTCATACAAGTAAAGGCAATTGCTGGAAATCCTGTAGTTGTCGTTTACGACATTTGTAACCACTGTAACCGTTATTGTCCACGGCATGATTTTAGTATTCAGTTTGCAGTTCCAACTTGCTGGTAGTGTTTGGACATGGAAAACATCAGTCCGTCTCTTTCGAATATTTAGTAGATGTAGTGTAACATGTTTATGAATGATGACTATATTTATTTGCTAGTGAAGCTTTCTTTACTTTAAAAGGTTGCAGTTTTGTATGATTTTCCATGTCCCCTTCAATTGAATTGAATGCTCTATAAGCAGTAGACAGGTGGCTGTATTATCATAAGTACAGTAACTTAGACGTTTAAATTGACTGAAAAAGCAGAGAAGTCGAGACGGCAAAATAACACAAATGAAAATGCAAACCAATCTCTGGCCGGCAGTAAGAAAACCTATTACATGGAGTTGCAAGATAGATAAGACAAACTTCCGTAAAACTATTTATTTAATAGTCTCGGAACTATGAACTCAATATTGAAAGTTATTTTCTTTAAAATGTAATATAAACGCTCTCGGTGATGGCAAGAACAATTTAAAATGCATCATCGTAAATGTTGAATTCCCCTTAAAAACCGGGCTTGCAATTTTGTGCAGTTTTCTTGAAATACTCTTGTGTGTCATTGCGAATAAATTACAGTGTAGCTAGCTACTCTGCTAGCTTGGGGCCGTGGTGAGATAAAATACGCTCAAAATATAATTAAGGGAATAACTTAGAAGTCTAAAATATGTTTTGCTGACATTTATGGCCTGCGTAATAAATGAAATTAGGCATATGAATAACTGGTGTATATGTACAGTTTTCACTGCCGTGCCTGTAACTTACAAAAGTTAAAATGTTTTGCTGTTAAAATGTTTTATATCAGTACCCCTGACTACATACCTCTGTATGCATACAGTACGTGAAAAGCCTTTGTGAAAACTGGAAGATTGTGTGTAGTTTGTAAACAAACTAATATGTATTGTCTACTATGGTAAAACTTTTCACATTTACTGTCATAGTATCTATTAAAACAGTTCTTGAACATTAACATATAATATGTATGAGGGGGAGCGTCAGGAAGCGGGGCTGAAGTTCCGGATAGTTGAGGTGTTTTCTCATCCCATGAGCATTCATCGTGGGCGGTATTTCGAGAAAACGTTGAACAATAACTATAGTGTGATGTTTGATTCTTATTATTTTAAATGCACAGACACTTATATCCATTTAATATTAAGGGATCACAATAATAATATCAGATTGAAACAGATCACTGGGTTTGAGTATGACCAACACACTCGGTCGAAGCTTGAGCAAAGAATGCCCGCGCTGACGGTCGCTTGCTATGGCAAACCCACTCTTAAAAAACATAATTTTTCCGAATAATACCGATCGATTATTCGACTTCAAAAAATAATAGAGTAATTTAGGGACAATTTATACTGATATAAAGCTGATGAAAAAATTAGTGACACGAAAGGTAGCTAACGGCGATCGGCGGCCATCTCTCGCGTCCGACCCTGGTCCAGGCCATGGTCCGAAGCGAGAGTGCATAGCAGGCCGTCACCTCCTTCTGCGAAGCAGTGTTGCTGGCGAAGGAGGAGGCGGAGCGCGGGAGGCAGCGGGAATCCCAGCGCCCACACGCCACTAGCCGCCGCAGGAGACGCCCTGGTCGGGAGACGACATCGAACTCCCAGCCATCGTAGGCGTGGGCCTCCGGGCGGCGAGCTGCCTTCTGCTCACCGCCCGGTAAGGACCAGGCCCGAGTCGACGGCGCGTTGTGTTTCACGCGCGCCTCAAAGAGATGTCAGCACTCAGCACATCGTGACGGGGTCCACGAAGACCGATGCCTCCTGGGTCAGGATTGCGGGTTGTTTAAAAAAAAGAAACCGTAGCCCTGGCCGTCGCACAGGCAAGTGAAGAAACACGGGTGGGTTTTAGTCTGTAAAAGTCTGATACGCCCTTCCGCTCCACCCAGAGCGGGAGAAGTCATTTGATGATTTTCCATCCCAATAAAAAAAAAAGGATGAGCTACCCTTTAGAGTCTTCTACGCAGTCTTTTTGCAGCAAAGGGGCACAAACTGCCTACTAATTCTATTAAAATGATGGTAATGGCTTATAGCACTACACCTAAAATGAAAGTCAAACAAGATCTCATGAAACTTAAAGAGCACGGTCAACGGTTCACCCTCAGTTTTGATGAATGGAGTTCGGGAAGGAAGCCGCTTCATTAAATTACGTAAATTATAGGTTATAACTTGTGATCTTGCTGCATTATTTCATTTAAGTGTTATTATATATAAAATGTTGATTGTTTCTTGTTCCTTTTTAAAATAAAAATTTGTTATTGTGTCCATATAATGTTGTTTAATTTGAAAAATATACTTAATTATATTACATAATATTAAAATATGTGCCGATTCGATTCCAGGTCAGGCAAGTACCAATGTAACTTTTATCTATACTCTATACAAATATATAAAGCTGAAGAGTTTGTCTGTTTGTACATTTGTTTGTTTGAACGCGCTAATCTCGGGAACTACAGGCCGATTTCAAAAATTCTTTTTGGTTGGATAGCCCATTAATCCAGGCAGGCTTTAGGCTATATAACACGCTGCGACCAATAGGAGCGGAGCATAACTAACCAAGGGCGGATCCAGGGGGGGGGTCATGCCCCCCCCCCCCCTGGGCTGGGTCCAGGAGGACCCAGCACAGGAAGATTTTATTTAAGTACTTTCAATATGTAATAAATTTATATAATCCATACTTTGCTTGACGGCAGACGCATTATTCGGGAACGAACGGATCCAAAATTTGAATTATACCGCGCTACCGCCGCCATAGATATAGCAAAAAAATCCTACATCTATGACCGCCGCCGCGGCCGCCAACATTCAAATGTCACATTTCGTATGATACTTATGCGCACTTTGTTTATTAATCAGTTTCTTCATTATGCCAGTGGGTGTGTGTTCAAACTCAAATATTATTGTTGTAATGTTCTTAAGTAGGTGGCTACTTACTGAAAAAGGGAGAATTATATACGGACGACAGCAGGTCAAGCTATCGGAAACTGTCAAATATTCCCAATAAACTTTAAGCCTTCATAGTTTAGCAATAAGGTTGACGTCCGTACATTCTTCTTCTTCTTCCTGTGCTTTTTAATCCTGAAGGTTGGCCGTCAGCTTCTTGTAAGTATTCGGTTTTGTCAACCGCGAGACGGAACAGTTTTCGACGGGAGTAATGCCGATCCACTCCCTGATGTTTCGCAGCCACGACTTTCTCTTTCGTCCAGCGCGCCTCTTTCCTTCTACCTTGCCCATCATAATCAGTTGGAGTAGCGCATATCTATCGTGTCGAAGCACGTGGCCGAAATAATCTATTTTGCGTTTCTTTATGGTGGGCAACAACTTTCGAGGCGCTGAAGGACGGTGTCATTCCTGACCTTTTGGGTCCAGCTTATGCGCAGCATACGACGGTAGCACCACATTTCACAAAACTGCAAGCGTCGTGTAGTGTCCTCTTTCAGAATTTTAGCTTTGCAACCGTACATGACGACAGGCCATACATAGCACAACAGTAACTTGACTCGGAGCTTTAAGTGAAGTTTACGACAGCACAGAACTTTCTTCATTTTGTTAAAAGATTTTTTTTTTTATATATTATAAACCAGTACTTGACCGCAATCCCGCCTGATGGTAAGCAATGATACGATCGTTGATGGTAAAGCGTGCTAGTTTATTAAGAGCCTATTCACTCTAGCCTTGAAGACACTCAAATTGTAGTCCGACGGAAATACCGCCGCCGGCAAGTTTTTCCAGTCCCTTGATGTACGCGGTATAAAGGAGGAGGCGAAACGCTTCGTCCGGATCGTAGTAGTGTTAACAACGTAAGGGTGGAAAGTCGCCGTACGACGGGTCGTCCGATGGTGGAACGGAGATAGGGGAATGAAATCATGCAATTCCCTCGCACACTCCCCAAAATGCATCCTATAGAACACCGAAAGGCTGGCTACTCTACGCCCGTGCTCTAGGCTTTGGAGACCGTCTCGAGTTAAATCAGGGTCACCAATTAGCCTCTTCGCTCGCCTCTCCACTGAATCCAAAGTAACCAGGTGACATTTCGCAGCACCAGCCCAAATGTGGCTGCAGTACTCCACACACGAACGGACCTGTGCTTTGTACAACATCAGAAGCCGCCCCGGTGTGAAGTACCACCGGACCTTTGCGATGACGCCAAGTTTTCTGGCAGCCACCTTGGCCTTGAACTCAATGAACCGCCCAAAATTTAGGTTCGAGGAAATCTCAACTCCCAAAAGCTGAAGGCGGTCGGTGCACTCCAAGGATACATTCTGAAAGGTAGGAGCCAAGGCGAACGGGCTCCTTTTGGCGGTGAAAAGACACGCCTGTGTTTTGGCGGCACTGAATGCTACAAGATTGGCTTTGCCCCATTCGGAGACTGCCTGTAGTGCAGCACTCGTACGCTCTACCATAGCCTCTCTTTCGGACCGAATTGATTCCTTACTAGCCCGAGCTTCCGGCAGGTATCTCTCCACAACTGTGCTGTCATCTGCATACCCATAGAAGCCGGGCATCAGCAGACCGTTAATATGCAGCAGGAACAGAGTTGCAGAGAGAACAGACCCCTGAGGAACACCGGCATTGGTCGACATGGGCTCCGATGAGCATCCGTCGACAACAACTTGGAGGGACCGATTGAAGCGACCGAAATGCTCGGGCAAGTTCTTTGTCGTTTCTTGTTCGGACTCTCATGCTTCAATTACCCAAGTACCGAGATACTTATACTGTTGTACCCGCTCAAGTTGTTTGCCTGCCACCGATATGCTAGGGCGTAAGTCTGGGTTTCGAGAGACCACCGTAAATTTTGTCTTGTTGATGTTCATCGATAGACCGGTCTTCTCGCTGCACTCATTGACTTTATCTACATTGGTTTGCAAATCTTGTTCAGAGGATGCAATGAGAACAGTGTCGTCCGCATAACGCAGGTTATTAACGACCTTGCCGATGATCTTCACTCCGGCTTCGAGACCTTCAAGAGCCTCCGACATCACTGTTTCGGAATAAATATTGTAGAGCAACGGAGACACAACACAGCCCTGCCGAACTTCAGGACAGATCTTGATTTCCTCGGTCTCCTCATTTTCAACTCTGATTGTAGCTACTTGGTTCTCGTACAGATTACGGATAATCCTGACGTCTTTGCCATTGAGTCCAATATTTGTTAATTGACAATAGAACGTTCTCGTACAAAAATGCAGGGATATGCAAACCGACGTACTGCTGTACTTCATACATTATGAAAAGACGTGCGACCGGGTTAAGCTCCAGCACCTCCCGGTGCTGTGGCTTAACCCGGTCGCATGTCTTTCATGAGAACGTTGAGGGCAAAAGGAGCTTCATGAGTACCGACACCAGAGCGAAATCTGAATTGACTGTTTCCCAGTTGTTCGTCACACTTCGGTCTTACGCTGTTCTGTATCCTGGCCGGCGGTAGGGCGTGAAAGTCTGTCTCGCCATCCTGCCACCAGGACGTCTCGGAGCTGCGACAGACGCTGCCCGAGCCGATGCAGCATCGGCCCTTCGCCCCGCACCCGCGCCTCCAAACGCCACCGGTACAGTGACGCGAGGACCTTCGCCTCCAGCTCCCAAGACGGGGATCCAGCCAGTAGGCAGGCCGCCTTATAGGAGATCGTGCGATACCCATGTAAGACTCTGATGGCCATCGCTCTCTGCGGTTGTCGCAGTACAGCGATACTGGCGGCCGTCAGGTCAGAGACCCACACCGGAGACCCATCCAGGGCCATCAATCACACGATTCCCATGTAGAGCCGCCTGCATGCGACGCTCGGGCCCCCCAGATTGGGAAGCAACGTTGAAAGCGCCCCAGCCAACAACTAGTCCACCAGTCAACAACTTGGGCGCCAGCCGCCGGAAGTGGGGATCGAAGTCCCACCGGCTGTCGAGCACCAATCCCAGGTACTTCGTGGTGGACTCGACAGCGATCCGAACCCCCCCGACCATGATGTGTGAGCTGGGTGGAGGCGCCCGCCGACCCCGGCGGGCGCCATAAAACCATGGCCTCCGACTTGTTGAGGGCCACCACCAGGCCTAGGCGACGTATGCGGCCCACCACCTGTGATACCACAGCCGTCGCCAGCAACGTTGCTTCCCTGTGCGAGCTCCCCTGGGCGGTAACCAGCGTGTGGTTCGCATAACACGTCAGATCTCCCCCCAGTCTGAGCTCGCCTCTCAGCATCCAGTGGTACGTCGTCTACGTTACGAAAAATCAAAGCATGGCAAAGAGCTTCAATGGTTGAAGAACGTCAAACTAGACTAGCACTTCTCCACGTCCATAAAAACGTACCTACCCATTGAAGTAGATGAAGTGATAACACGTTTCGGCAGAAGACGTAAAAGAAAAATTGATTTCTTTATTTAATTAGGTGTTTTTAAGTTCCGTACTTATTATTTATTAATAAAATACCTTCTTTTTAATTGTATCTATTATTATCAAAGTTTAATTAAAACTTCTTATGACTTGACCAGGACTATTGACACCCCCTGGCGCCAAAGCTGGATCCGCCCTTGTAACTAACTCCACGCGAAGTCGCTGGCGGCCGCTAGTAAGTTATATGTACTTTCTAAGTGTATCTTCGACACTAATGACTAATTAAAAGGTGAAGGAAAACATCTTGAGGAAACCTGGACTTTAAGTCTGAAATCGCCAACCCGCATTGAGCAAACGTGGTGATTAGGCTCAATCCTTCTCCTTATAGAGGAGACCTGTGCCCAGCAGTGTGACCATAAAAATGTTGATGATGAATGATGATGATTAAAATATGTACTGGTTACTATCAATTTTCAGTATTTGATAAAAAAAACGCATCTTTTTTTTAATTTTTCTCAATCTCCAAAATCCCGGAAATCTTGATTCGCGACCAAGATCTCGACTCGAATCTCAACAAGATCTCGAACTGACCAATCTTGATTCAGATAAAAGACACCAAGATCTTGAATAGTCAGGGGTGGGTTCAGGTTCAGTTTTGTATTAGGTTTAGTTTCAGGTTCAGTTTGAGGTTGAGGTTCAAGTTCAGTTTCAGTTTGGTTTTAGGTTCAGGTTAGAGTTCAGGTTCAGGTACATTTTTGTTTTAGGTTTAGTTTCAGGTTCAGGTTGAGGTTCTGCTTCAGGTTCAGTTTTGTTTTAGGTTCAGGTTACGGTTCAGGTTCAGTTTCAGATTCAATTTTATTTTAGGTTTAGTTTCAGGTTCAGTTTTAGTTTTGGTTTTAGGTTTAGGTTCAGGGCCAGGTTCAGGTTCAGATTCAGCTTGAGTTTTGTTTTAGGTTTAGGTTTTGGTTTAGGGTCAGGTTCAAGTTAAGTTTTGCTTTAGGTTCAGGTTCAGTTTAGTTCAGGTAGGGTTTGGGTTGAGTGTTAGGATCAGGTTCAAGTTCTGGTTCAGGTTCTGGTTGAGGTTCTGGTTAGGGTTCAGGTACAGGTTCAGGCATAGGTTCAGGATGAGGTTCAGGTTCACGTATAGATTCAGGATCAGTTTCTGTTTTAATTTTGGTTTTTGGTTCAGTTTTTGTTTTAGGTTCAGGTTCAGGTTCAGGTTTGGTTTTAGTTTCAGTTACAGTTACAGTTTAAGTTCTAATCAATATAAACGAATTAAATCCAAATACAAGGTTACTATCAGAACCCTAATGACAGTCACGACCTATCTAGGTGTAAAGTTTTTATCAATACAAATTAATCAAGGATAAAGACAAGGTAGCTGCTGTGACCTTTAATAAATACTAGCTTTCCGCCCGCGGTTTCGCCCGCGTGGAATTCGGTTATATCGCGCTTTGTAGGTTTCTCTCGGGAATAAAAAAAAATCCGGGATGAAAAGTAGCTTATGTTCTTTCTCAGGGTCTAAAGATGGTTTGTGCCAAATTTCATTAAAATCGGTTTAGAGGTTTAAGCGTGAAAGCGTAACAGACAGACAGACAGAGTTACTTTCGCATTTATAATATTAGTATGGATTAGTGCTTTAAAATACTTAATGAAAAAACTTCGCCCCTACGATTTTGGAAAGTTCCATTGAATTTCTTAGGTACTGCATCATCATACCCTGATTGACTTAGCATGAGACCACATTGAAGATACCTTCATGCCGGCGAAAAAAAAATCATCAAAAGGTTCATAAACAGCGAAGTTATTTGCTGACAAACATAAACAAGCATATACACCATAGAATAAAGAGAGGGAAGTACGTTATCTTCATACAAACGGACCGCGCGCGGCTTGTATGTGTGCGCCATAGTATCTATGCGTCGCCGCACGCACACCTAAACACAATATTAGAGTGCCTATGACTGCGCTAGTCGCGGCTAGCACGGAACGAGGTTCGCGCGTCAAGGCTTTTCGGCACATTCGCTAAATCACAGATTACAGAATACTACGTAGCTAAATTAAAGAACAATGTGTGATTATCGCAGGAGAAAGTATTGTTGTTTGTTTGGGTGTCTTAATTCATCGATTTCAGGATTGTCTCTGTTCAGATTACCTTTTTTTTTATATATATTATAAACTAGCGCTTGACCGCAATCCTGCCTGATGGTAAGCAGTGACGCAATCGTTGATGGTAAAGCGCACTAGTTTATTAAGAGCCTATTCACTCTAGCCTTGAAGACACTCAAATTGTAGTCCGACGGAAACACCGCCGCTGGCAAATTATTCCAGTCCCTCGATGTACGCGGTATAAAGGAAGAGGCGAAACGCTTCGTCCGGATCGTAGAGGTGTTAACAACGTAAGGGTGGAAACCAGCCGTACGACGGGTCGTCCGCTGGTGGAACGGAGATGGGGAATTAAATCATGCAATTCCATCGCACACTCCCCGAAATGCATCCTATAGAACACCGAAAGGCTGGCTACTCTACGCCTGTGCTCTAGGCTTTGGAGACCAACTCGAGTTAGATCAGGGTCACCAATCAGCCTCTTTGCACGTCTCTCCACTGAATCCAAAGTGGCCAGGTGACACTTGGCAGCACCAGCCCAAATGTGGCTGCAGTACTCCACACACGAACGGACCTGTGCTTTGTATAACATTAGAAGCTGCCCAGGTGTGAAGTACTGTCGGACCTTTGCGATAACGCCAAGTTTCCTGGCAGCCACCTTAGCCTTGGACTCAATGAACCGCCCAAAGTTAAGGTCCGAGGAAATCTCAACTCCCAAAAGCTGAAGGCGGTCGGAACACTCCAAGGACACATTCCGAAAAGTAGGAGCCAAGGTGAACGGGCTCCTTTTGGCGGTGAAAAGACACGCCTGTGTTTTGGCGGCATTGAATACCTATTGTAGGTAGGTATAGTAACTACTTACTTACTGTTATAAAATCGTTATTAAAAGTAAGTAAGTACCTAATTGACAATTTGTGAATCAGATAAATAAAGTTCAGATCTTAACAACAGAAATAATTAGTCAAAGAGGCAGTTGTCAGTATTTTTATGTTGTTTTACGATTTTTAGGGTTAATAGATATGTTTGTGTTATATAAATTTGTATTAATTAAAAATAAAAATAAATATGGTCCTTTATGTGTACAAAACTACTAATAAATTACAAAATAAAAAATACAAAAAAACTGTGTATGACTATATGTATAAATACTAAGCAAATAATTTAAATATGAGCTCTTAGTCTACAAATATTTGTTAGCGGGTTCGGTGACAACCGAATCCGACGAAGCGTGAACAGTCGTCAACTTTCCGACCTTTGCCAATTTATAGACACTGAATTAAAATTTTGCTAAACGTGACAACCCTAAGACAGTAGGCAATTAAATCGCGGATTGGGTCGGAGATAACCTACTTCCCTCTCTTTATTCTATGTATACACTGTCGAATTGAGTAACCTCCTTTTTTGAAGTCGGTTAAATAAAAGGTTTTATAAGAATGTTTTATTACTTTAAAAGCTTCTGTAAAGGTTGTGTTTATATTTGAAATTTTGTAAGATATTAATTACTAACTTCGCTTAGGTGCGTGTTAATACAGACTGTGTATTGTTCTGCTATGTTGACAGATTTTATGGATGAAATAAGCCAGCCCTCATAATTTTTAACCACGAAGGAGGAAGCAGGATACGCTCTTCCATGAATAAAGGGGTGGAATGGAATACACGTCTTTATTATCCGGTTAACAGGGGCGCGACTTATCCTTGGTCCTTAGATCATCCCTGCAATCCCGTATCGTAGTTTCGTCTGCTAAACAAAAACCGCTGCAGTGTAAAGGAAGATTCATCTGCCTAATACTATATTCTGCTAGATCTTTAAGAGTTGTTACGGATCGTCAGAAGCCCGAAAGTCTGACCGCCAATCTTACCAAGGGATATGATAATATTTTTTAATACTATAACATGTGTCCCAGGTTTCTTCACAAGACGTTTATGATAAAAAGTAGTGGGGTTGGAAAAAAATGCCTAGAAAAAGTCTAGATGTAATTCATCGATCACCATGCGTCTAGAGACACACATCATACACACACGAACTTTTACATTTCTATGGAACATTTAACTGTTATGTAGTAGGAAGAAAGAACCCTCTAGGCAGCATTATATCTGTGCACCCGCCGCGATGCCCCGGGGGCTTCACTAAGTCGCTTCCATAATCTTTATAATATTTCTATTACTTTGCAGCGACGATCGAAATTGGGAATTCTTGTGAATATAAAACTGAATCTTTCTTTTAAATTGAGTTAGTTTACTGCTTTCTATTATACGGAAGTTTAAAGGAACGGGATGTCACATGTACGTGTGTGGACACTCGGAAAGTTTTGGCATAATAAAAAAAAAAATTCTATAGTACATATGTTTTTATTACAGATGTAATAAAAACATATGTATTATAGAATTTTTTTTTTTTAGAGTACTTTGAAAAGATTTTCAAAGTACTCTCCTCCTCTCCGCCTTTATACAAAGTTTCATGCGTCTGAACCAGTTTTCGAAACACTTTTTCCAGTCCGCCGCAGACACCTCGTTTACATCCTGCTCGAACGCTGACAGCGCATCATCCGGCGACGAAAATTGTATTTCTTTGAGCTGATCTTTTATTTTTGGGAATAAGAAGTCACACGGTTCACGGTCCTCGTTTTAATTGCAGTGTGGGCGAGCGCATTGTTGTGGTGAAGCAGTAACCCGTGGAGCCCTGCGTTTGGTCGCTTGTTGCTCAAAACAGAGAAAACTATTGTCTAGCTATTTGGTAGTATACAATTCAGCGTTAATGCTTCTTTGGTTTCGTAAAGGAATTGCCATCAAGTAGCCCATCAAACTGGGAAAGCTTGCGATCAAAATCTTACCCCCGCTTCTAGATCGCTTCACTTTGGTGTTGATTAGTTTTGAAACACCCAAACCTTCGTCGCTTCGTTTCTGGATCGTATTGATAAATCCAAGATTCATCACAAATGACGAAGTCATAAACACGAATTTCAAATTTGTCTATCTTATCATAACATCATTCAACCCGTGCCTGCATCTGAGCATCGGTGAGATTGTGCGGCACCCAGCGTGAAACTTTCCTCCGCAGCCGAATATGCACTTGTAGAGTCTCGTGAAGGCTTCCTGATCCAATCTGCAGGTTATGCTGATTTTCTAGGTATGTAATTCGTTTATATATTGTCTTGGATCAAACTTTTCACTGCTAGCACGTTTTCTTCTGTAACAGCCGTCAAAGGGCGATCACTTCCTTCTTCATCCCCAAAGTTAGTCGACCGCGCTTAAATTCATTATACCACCATACAGGTTTGCCTTAGAAGGGCCTTCATCCTGGAATGTCATTTGAAGTCTATCGTACTGTTAGACGGGAAAACGTCGGATAGGTTTAAAAAAAACGTTCTTAATAGCACTATTTTTTTATTTAGCACTTGAATACAGACTGGGCGAACTGATACTTCCAAGAGATGTGCTCGCGACAAAGATTGAACACAGACTAAGGTCCGTATTACAGAACGTCACTCAAAACTTAAGCTCTACTTATGTCTCGTTTCAAGCCATTTGATTGGTTGAAACTAGTTTTAAGTAATGTTTAAGCAGAGATCAATGCTTGAGTTTCCTTCTGGAATACGGACCTAAGTGAATGATGAATTAGGGTTGTACTCGTGACGAAACTGCTGATGAAGCACTTTTGTGACGCAGAGGGCTTTATTGCTAATTTTTAAGTATTTTGGTTATTTATGCATTTTAGAGTGCATTTAGTAATCGTAATAGTACGATCCGTCTGGTTTCAGGCGACATTTGAAATCCTAAAAAATTATAGCGCGAAAATGGCCTCGACGCAAATCCATTTTTCAAAGAGACACGATAATTTTAATTAGCTCGCAAAAATGTGGAGGGAAGTTTTGAATTTGGAACGTACCTATTATTAGTTATAAATATTCATATTTTTAACTAAATTATAAATGGCGAGTTTCTCATACATAAACACTTTTTGTCGCAATACTTTTTGAGTGACCTGGTATATAATATTGGATTAGGGTTGTACTAGTATATACGCCTTTAGAGAAATCTAATCCCCTAAAAGCGACATCTTTTGATAAGTATTATTATACGACGATGTTACGTGCGCGCCATCTCTGTGACATCAATGAAGTTATCATTCATGTCGGCCGTGTCGATTATATATAAAACTAGCTTTCCGCCCGCGGCCTCGCCCGCGTGGAATTCGGTTATATCGCGCTTTTTAGATTTCCTCGGGAATATCAAATTTATCAATAAAAGGTAGCCTTTGACATAGACAGACAGACAGAGTTACTTTCGCATTTATAATATTAGTACGGATAAATAATCAAGAAGATTGAAAGTAAGCTTATAAGTGAAGGTTACTCACTCCGTTCTTAGTATAGGTTTGACCCCACAAGTTAAGTTTATAGTTAGGTTTTTATAGTTAACTAAGCTTTCCGTCCGCGGCTTCGCCCGCGTGGAATTTGGTTATATCACGCTTTTTAGATTTCGCTCGGGAATGTCAAATTTTTCAATAAAAGGTAGCCTATGTCCTTTTTCAGGGTCTAAAGATTGTCTGTGCCGAATTTAAACAAAATCGGTTGAGAACTTGAGAGGTTTAAGCGAGAAAGGTAGATAGACAGGTAGAGTTACTTTCGCATTTCTAATATCAGTATGGATTGTTTTTTGTAAAGTTTTGAAAAATCTCGAGAGATGTACATTGTTGTTCTCTTTGTTTCAAACGTGGGTAACGTGTTGGTTCTCTTGAGATATCATTTAAAACTAAATTTTCAGTTTTATCAGTAAATAAATGTTTATTAATCTAAATTGGATTAATATATATAATAATGAATACCATTAGAATTAATATTCTAATGGTGGTGGTTATTTAATAATAATACTAGGAATTGATGATTGATTTATAATCATTACGATGAATTTCACCACTTTGTTAAACAATTGAATGGCGCACCGGTATAACAGTTTGACTTGTGAGTATATACCCAGGTTCAGCTGATTAATTTTTAAAATTCTGTTGTGAGTTTTTAGAAATTTCTAAAAAATATAATGTTTGTGGAACAGGTTTGGAAGTTTAAAAATATTTATAGGTAGAATGCACGAAGTAAATACCAAGATGCGATGGATATTACCTAGCGGTCGCTTGCATGGGCGCGAGCGCCGTTAGTATTTTGTTTCTAAGTTAGAATATCTTAGCAGTTTTATTGATGTCTCAGAGATGGCGCGCACGTAAACATCATAGGGTGTGACATTTCCGCGGAGCTGTATGGACATACATATAATGTTTGGCAAAAGTTCAATAGGTACTGAAGTGTTTTTTGGTTTTGTTGCACATATAGAATACTAAACCATATATTCCTAATAATAATAATGGTACAATATTTCAAAATTGCAACATTTCACTGATGCTCAGTCTAATTTGAATTACTAATTAATTTGACTTTTGATTTGATTTCGATTTTAGACGGCTGTGATTTATGTCTGTGTCGACTCGCCATACAATTAATTATGTTGATAAATCAGTCGAACCGAGCGATATGGAGAACTAATTACACCAATTATATCCTCGGTGGAAGGCTCAAGTTTACAGCTATAAAAAGAAAAAATAAAACACTTTTTCAATAGCTCAACTAAACCATCCAGACTAGGGAACAATAGTTCTGTCAAGCCGCGTTGTAATTGCCTTGCCGAGAGAATATTGTAGTTTTAGCAAATGTTTGCAATTCTGCCGATGTTGGCTCGAAACAGAAAATATATTTTCACTACAACGAGAAAACGAACACCAGTTCTAAACAAAAGCCCGTACTTAAACTGCTCCTGCGCCGAAATGCTGCAACTGAGATTTAATAACGGAACAGAATTGTTTTCATCGAATGAATGAGCGAAAGAGCATTCATCTGTTGAATGAAAAAACATATTCGGACAAATGCTTGCTCACTCAAAACTATTCAGAACGCTAAGTGAATAAGAAGAGATACTTGTAAAAGGAAAAATAAAAAGAAAAATAGTCAAAGTGATGTGTGAATGTATAAAGTGTTTGTACTGTGGGGAATCTTACATTTTTATCCTTGCCTTTTATTCTAATGGATTCTAAATAGTAATGCAGTATTTGTACAGTAGACTACCCTCAGGATTTTCGCCGCGTGGCGAATATCGACAATCTAAACGGTAATTCTGCTAGGTCGTAGGACACTAAAAATGTAAATTTCAAAGAAAAGTAGATTACAACTTTTTTCATGCGGCAACAGGACTCATGTGTCGTGACTGAAATCGACCGTAAACATACTGGGACCAGCAGCGACAACGATGCAGATTCGGGAGAGATAAGGTAGGCGACCTAACGCACGGCAAAAATTTACCTAGTATAAATCCCCCATACATACATATAATGTGGTGACAGCCTCTGTTGCGTAGCGGTAGCGAACGCGGCCGTTGCGCAAGGAGGCGCGGTTTCGATCCCCGCACAGTGCAAATATTTGTATGCATGATTATGAATATTTGCACTGGTCTGGTCGTGCCTCGGAAAGCACGTTAAGCCGTTGGTCCCGGTTGCCATACGAACATCTAGTGGTAGTCGTTACGGGTTGTTGGAGCCCTCAAAACTCTAACAATTGGTCTAACTGCAATGCTTAGATATCGCCTTCGGGTTGTGGAGGTCAGACGGCAGTCGCTTCACGGAAAATATCGAAGTTTAGCCAAAATCAGCAGTTGGACTGGTAAAGCGGACCCCAGACTCCAAATCTGAAAAGCTAAGGATGCGACTGGGATTAACGCTGAGATGATGATGATAACATACATATAATGTGGATCGCCGGTGTCGTTTTCATAAAAGTTGCTCATTTGAGTTACATAGTAGTGGGGCGACGACGGTGACGTTATTTTGGACGCTACGTGGACAGAGTCGTTTTGGAAAGTGGGGACTGTCGAACGGTCACTTCGCTTTGAGACGCGGCCCAGTGCACTTCTCCGCGGCGAAACTGTCGGTTTGCCTATTTATATTATTAGTGTCAAGATTGGAGGGTATTGCTTTGATTCAAAACTCACCTACGAAATGGAGACCGTACCACCACACCAAGATGCTGACTACCCTACCGCTCCGCCGTCGTTGACTCCGACAAATATATAATCAGCCTATATTGTTTCCACATTTGGGACACAGGCCTCCTTTCGATGAGAGGGAGTGAGCTTTAATCTACCACGCGGGCCCAGTGCGTGTTGGTAATTGTCACATATCTTCGAAGTTTTTGACTCTAGGACATGCGTAGAAGCAACAGAAATATGTAACCCATACTATGATTTTAAAAGAGTGTCCATAGAGTTTCTTGCACGTTCTTCTCCATAGAATCTATGCTTTGGAACGTGTAATTTAGCTTCACTTTCTTTGGACTGACCGACTTTGACTATTCAAAAGCACCAAATGGTTAATTTGAAATAAACAATTTTGATTTCGATTTTTTTGGTTTTTGCAGGTTTCCTCCCGATTTTTTCCTTCACCGTTTTTGAGAGCAGTGGTGGTGAAATAATTTACATAAAGTAAAGCGTCTGACGGGTTAGAACCCGTCAGATGCTTTACTTTGTGTAAATTATTAGGTTCTAACCTACGACCCACAACTTGTAAGTCACAAGCGATACCTCCACGGTCACACTGCTCTTAAACTCCATATTGGGGGTATTTACTCTATTCTAACCCAAATAAAGTATTACGTAATTAACAAGAATTAAACAACTACATTTTTCGACCAATATACCGATCCAGACGTTAAACGGTATAAAAACAAAGTGAACAACTAATTGCTTTCAATTTTCATATGATCCACTTCAGTTGATTATGTAGTACTTACGGAACAAAGGACCATTTCATTTAAGGTGTGTGGTCGCGTGACGAAGATCGCGTGAGACCACTCCTTGGAGAAAGGCACTTGTGTTTGTACTGTCTTTCAATATTGCTTCAATCAAGTGCTTTGATTTATTAGTGTCTAGAGTAAAATATAAAGACCGTAATATTGCATAATAGATAGTAACGATGTTTAGGCTTGGTGATTTAGAATTTTAGTTGCTATTAATAATATTTGATATTTGATTACCTTATATTGAATTGACTATCCTTAATGTAATGTAACTCACACTTATTTTCATTCATTCAAATCATAAATTTATTATTTCAAGCATTCCAATACTGCTAGTCGCTTGTGTGATTTGATCTTTCACGACATTAATCCATAATCAGTACAAAGATACAGCCCTCAATTTAACACTAAGTTACGACAATTTAGGGACATCTCAAAGTTGGGATTATACCTCCGCTGGATCTTATAAACACAATATAACTTTCAATTTTATTATATCAATAATATTTAATAACAACATATAAAGACAACAACAATACATAAATATACAAATTATATTATGACGTCGCCTACATCGTCGTGTATATTATTTATCAAAATAATGTATAAGTGTTTTACACATTGAAAAGGTCTACAATAAACTCCGCGGTGGTATATCTGTTATGGATATCCCACAATAAAATTTATTATCATTTACTTTTTACGACAAATAATGGCTAATTTTCCAAGCAAGTTTACCCAATACAGCATTAATCCTTATCCAATTATATACTTTAAAAAACATTGTTGATTTCACATAGAACTATATGGTCCTTTACAACACTTAATTTAAATAAATATTTTTAAAGATATCACAGATTTAAAAAATACGGGACGTAGCGTTCGCAGCGGCATAAACCGTCCGGGGCGGCAAGAGCCGCGGGTCTGTTTTTATATACAACGTTCACAGTTTTTTTGTAGTGTAATTAGTATCAGCATTGCATTGTGCGAAGCCGGGACGGTTCGCTTGTATAAAATAATTACTGAATGTCACAGTGTTGAGAGCACTGCACCCGCAAATCCTCGGATATGTATATCTGATATGCGGATATATAGAATACAGATACGGATATTGCAATTTATCTATCGACTGACTGTGGCGGTAAATCCGCTTACATAGGCACATATATGTACATACATAGGTTTATACGATATACAGCTCCTGTTGTGTTTGTATTGGCACGGTACTGTTTGTGGCATAAACTTGGAATTATTTGTAGCTAACTATTCAGATTCCGACCAGCGTGGTACGTAGTTCAAGTGAACTGAGTGACTTCGTAACTACCGTGTCTATAATTTTATTGAACACGTCTTAGTGCACAATGTAACTCAGACTTATTTTCAGCCATTTAAATAATAAATTTATAATTTCAAGCATTACATTACTGCGATGCGCTTGTGTGATTTGATCTTTCACAACATTAATTCACAATCAGTACCTATATACTACCACACTACCACAATCAGTACCTATGTATGTATGTTTAAGCATTTCACACTAGGAATTTTTCCTGTATCGTGGGTGCGTTTACAAACATATAAACTCACAAACACAAACAGCCAGACCTGGAACAACTACTTGTAAGTCATAAAAATATTTGTTACGTGTGGGAATCGAACCCACGACACACAGAGCAGCAATCATTAACTTAATCACTGCGCTAACCGTGCGGTCGATCAATTGCGCAGATGTTATCGGATATACGTGTTTCCGTAAGTAGTTTGTAGTTAGATTTACAATTGGTGTGTATTGGGTGTTATTCCTTCCTCAGATTGTTTTTTGTTAAATATTCTGGACAACCGTTAGATTTTCTCTTTTCTTCTATAATGTATTCTCGTCTATTGTTCGGGACCGCTTTGCATAATGGACCCCTGTCACTCCGGTCAAATATGGGAAAACAAAGCGCGGCGCCGATTTTGTTTTAACCTGCAACCCTTTGGTGAGGAGAATATTTACATCAGGAAAGTATGACAATAAACTGACGTTGATCCAGCTCGTTTGGTTTATTTTAGTTCTTTTTATAGTGTTATGTCCTACAGTAGCCGCTGACATACAAAATATATTTATCCAAAAACGAGCTGTTCGAGCAGTTTACCTGCTCGGTATCAGTAGGTGTAGATTTCTTTTTTACATTATGCATTGGGCAAAAAGGACAAACTACGAGCCCCCTCAGACCGCTTCATAGGGTAACTCATTTGTTGGTACAACCTTTTACAAGATCCCCTCTTCTTTGCTAAAGTTGCCTTTTAACGCTTTTACACCACAAGTTAAATTCAACCTCTGTTCAAAGGCATGCTTTTCTATCAACGACTATTTTAGGGATAAAAATAGTTGGTCGCCCTGATTTACTTGATCACGAGTTGTTTTAAATGAAGAGACACCTGTGCTGCTGGGGAGTTTGTTCCGCCACTTCTTCTTCCCAGCGAAAGCACTAGGAAGTGTTGATGGGTGGGCGTTTTGAGGGACTGTCTTATGTAATATTGACGTTCAAAAAGTGCTGATTCTCAGTCTAATTTTAATAAATGACTTTTGATTTTGATTGAATCAAGACAATGTTTATGTTCTTTCTCCAGAATTAGCTAAAGTATACTGACAGGTTATTTGAGTTCATATACCTAGTTTGTTTTTGAACCTGCCGGATTCATTTCATTGGTGCATAAATATAGAAGATTTTATGTTTTAGATTTTCTTTTTAATGTTTTTTTTTAGTAAGTAATGCAGCTGAAAATACAAAACATTACATGTCTAGTGTTGTATACAGTCAGGCGTTTGTCAAACTGAACAGACATATCTAAATATGGTGCTGGGGAGTTTGTTTCATCATTTCTTCTTCCCAGCAAAAGCAGCAAAAGTGGAAATGGCGAAGAGCGGTCGTTTTGGGTGACTCTCGTTTGTAATTTAAAAGTTCAAAAAATTCTGATTCTCAGCCTAATTTGAACAAATGATTTATGATTTTGATTTATTTGCTTATAAGAAAACGAGAACGAAGATGTCACATTTGAACTGCTATTTAGAAAAAAGAGAGAAGAAGAAATAAAAAAAGACGAAAGGATTCCAAAATAATAAAAAAAACCCATGAAATCAATTTTGTTTTCCGACTTGCTCAAACAATGAAGTCGGGATTACAGCGAATTAAGAGATGGAAACACCGTTGAGCTTTTATATTCACACGCTTCGTGAGTGAATGTTGAAAGAAATTAAGCTTACTTTGTAGTTTGTTGTTGTGTTTGTTTTGTTATTGTTGTGTTGTTTATTGTTGTGTTGTTAGTTTGTTGTGATTGTATGTCGTGGTCATTGTCATTGTGGTGGTCATTGGTCGCATTCATTGAATACCAATCTATCTAAATAATTAAATATCTTAGTAAAACATGTTGGTTATTTAATTAAACATAGTATTTTTTGGTATCGACAACCAATAAAATAGACCACCAGAACAGTATTGGATGAAAATTTTCAATTGTAATCTAAATTATATGAGAGATTATTTTTAGAGTATCCGACAAGCAGCGGTATCCTCCTTCTCTGTATGAGAGGAGACCTGTGCCCAGCAGTGGGACGATAAAAGGTTGATGATGACAAGCAGCGGTTATTTTTATTGCAATCTACGAAGCACTTTACTCACTAACAGCATTGTAATCTATTACAATTAAATTATTTTATCGCTGGCTTAGGCCACGCTTAAGATTATTTTAATGAATAATTGCCTAATTATAAGCTTCAAAACCATAAATTAGTCATATCTGACAGTTAATTTTGTAGCAGCCTAATATAAGTACCGTTAACGAAAGCATAAAAAACCGTTCAATACTGGAATCCCTCTCGCCAACCCGAACCCCTTTGCTGGTTTATGTTAATTTATTTCGTACATACGACTGCCCCCACATTCGTGTAACCACAACTGGATGTGGGCTTACATTTTATGACATTTACTGAAATTGAATAAACGTTATTAAAGTATTTATATATTTTTTTTAGAAATCATTACATTATTAATTATACGTTTATACTTGAGTACTCATTTAATGAAACCGTTAATAAGAATTGGCTAATTTAGTATCGAAACTTAATGTTATTTTTCAAGTCAGTGAGCCAGATCTAATTTAAAGAGTCTTCTTTCTCAACGTGTTCTGAGTATTTTCATAAATAAGTCAATGTTAATATGATCTCGCAGGTGCCCGCGGTTTTACTCGTACTGTAGGAGAACCATGTACCCGGACATAATAAATAATAGTGTTCTATGCATTAATTAATGACATGGCCTATTTATGTGCTAGTTTTATTCTAAATGGTTATCGTAATTACATCGCCTATAGATATCGCCTTCGGGTTATGGAGGTCAGACGGCAGTCGCTTCACGAAAATATCGAAGTTTAGCCAAAATCATCAGTTAGACTTTACCAAGCGGACCCCAGACTCCGAAGCTGAAAAAGCTTCGGATGCGACTGGGATTAACGCTGAGATGATGATGATGGTTGCCGTCATCATCAACCTTTTTATCGTCCCACTGCTGGGCACAGGTCCCCTCTCATACAGAGAAGGATTGAGCGTAATCGCCACGCTTGCCCAATGCGGGTTGGCGATTTCAGACTTATAAAGTCCAGGTTTCCTCAAGATGTTTTACTTCACCTTCAGTCATTGGTGTCCAAGATATATTTAGAAAGTACATATAACTGTAGAACAATTACATTGGTACTTGCCTGACCTGCAATCGAACCCGCGCACTCATACTTGAGAGGCTGGTGTTTTAACCACTAGGCCACCACGACGTTGATGGTAACCGTAATTACATAAAATACGTTCTATCATAATTTGACAAATTTCGAATGTTATTGCTGATCCGTTGTTTCATATCTATATCTATACTAATATATTATCTATACTAATGTATTTCGCCTGCGACGTGGAGGCCCCGGGTTCGATCCCCGGCCAGGTCATGATGGGAAACGATCTTTTCCTAATTGTCCTGGGTCTTGGATGTTTATCTATATATGTATCTATTATAAAATATAGTCATCATCATCATCCCAGCGTTAATCCCAGTCGCATCCGAAGCCTTTTCAGCTTTGGAGTCTGGGGTCCGCTTTATCAGTCCAACTGCTGATATGGCTAAACTTCGACATTATAAAATATAGTATCGTTGAGTTAGTATCCCGTAACACAAGTCTCGAACTTACTTTGGGGCTAGCTCAATCTGTGTGATTTGTCTGTATATATTTATTTATTATTTATATAGAAAGCTGAAGAGTTTGTTTGTTTGTGCGCGCTAATCTCAGGAACTACTGGTCCGATTTGAAAAATTCTTTTTGCGTTGGATAGCCTATTAATCCAGGAAGGCTTTAGGCTATATAACATCCCGCTATGACCAATAGGAGCAGAGTAGTAACAAAAAATGTTGCGAAAACGGGAGCTAACGCAGACGTACATATTGCCAATAGGAGCTGAGCATGACTAATTCCACGCGAACGAAGTCGCTGGTGTTCGATAAATTTGTCTGTTCTAAAACGTATATAACGCAATGTATGCTGTTGAGCTGTCAAAACGAAAGCTATTGCTACTATTAATGTGTTACTCAATTACCTCCCAGTTAAAGTAAATTGTCGTTCAAAAAATTTCCCAAACATATTTATAATAGTGGTGATATGATGTGCGATAAACCGTATTTTCATTATTTGGTATTTAATAAATAAAATTTTCGGAATCCTTCGAAAGCTTTTAAAATATTTGCATCTCATGAATTAATAATTACGATTAAATCTTGGAGTGGTATTCATTCAATTCCTCATAATTATTTTAAGTATTTATAAATTTCCCTTAAGTACAGATGACAGCACTCAAGCTACTACAATCTGCCAAATCTGACAGATTGTAGTAGCAACCTTGTGTTGAAAATCTAATAAGGAAATCTCCTTATTAGATTTTCAACACAAGGTTGATTGAGAATATCTGACAGTTTAGGGTAGCTTGACCTGCTGTCGTCCATACCTCGTATTTTGCGTAAAAATTCTTTGTTTTGAAGACGTAATATATGAGTTTTAAAATGTCCATAGGGAAGATTAATTATCACCAGCTTTAACATTTTTTTTGGTAATAAGTCATCATCATCCCAGCGTTAATCCCAGTCGCATCCGAAGCCTTTTCCAGCTTTGGAGTCTGGGGTTCGTCTTACCAGTCCAACTGCTGATATGGCTAAACTTCGACATTTTCTATGAAGCGACTGCCGTCTGACCTCCACAACCCGAAGGCGACATCGAAGCATTGCAGTTAGACAAATTGTAGGACTTTTGAGGTAATAAGTAAATTCTCTTAAGAAGTTGTGAGTTACCAATAATGAATGCAGAAAAAGTTACTACTTAATTATTAATGATACAATAAAAAAGGAAAAGTTTCCACGTTTTTTAATTCAGGAAAATATAAGAGGATTTCGCTGGGGTGAAAGAACTTTTCTTTTCTTTATTTTTCTTAACTTTACGTAAGGTATTTAATAATGCAGCCTGTTTTCGACGCTCTGTTTTTATGTACCTAACGACCTCATTCAGCTGAGGGATAATTCTTTGCTAGGCATCACTGGAGCTAATATTTTACCTATCCATAATAAATTCCTCGATTTCAGAAACTGCGATGTTTGGAGAATGTTTTTGCCAAATTACCGTATTTTATCTTATCGATTTATACCAAAAGGATAAAACAGACGCAGTGGACGTCTACACCAAGAATTAAAATCACAATATAGTTTGAAATTTACGAAAATATCTTATAGCTTTGTTTGTGTAGAGTACATGATAATTCAAATGAAAGTAAAATGAAAGTAAAGTATTAGTTATTCCAGGAAACGTTTGATGACGAGAGATTCGATTGGTTCCAAGAACGTAAACCGAACTTGCTGCATTTCAATTGTAAAAACAAGACCTGTTAGTTATTTCTATTTGGTTTAGCGTAATTAATATTGATGGTTAATTTTGGTACCATAATTATTGTTAACATAATTTTGCTGCACTAATTTTAAAAATGATGTGATAAATGTGTGAACAAATGGTGGCCCAGGACAAAGTAACCAGGGCCGTCCAAAAGCACGTCGGGTTGATGATAACGACAAATTCGCAGAAAAACTAAGAAGTGGGACACGGAAGTGGGAAATATGGGAGAAAAAAGAGAGGCCTATCTATTGCACTAGTGCTTCCGGGTTGAAACAAAAATAATAAGCCAAAATAACTTTTAAAAAAGTAAGTTTAGGCTAACTAGAGGGAAGAAGTTTGTAGGAACCTTCTCATTTGCTAAGAACTAATCATTACGATTAGTTGTTTGTAATTCTAAATGATCTTGAGCTATCATTATTTCAAATCTAAGTAAGTTATAAATAATCTCTAAATAAATAATAAGGGCCGCAAGTCTGTATAAAGCTCCACCTTAAATATTAACAAAAATAATAATGAAGTAATTGTTTTGTTTATCGCATCGTACTGGATGAGGCAAACAATTTTCTCCAATCTGCGGGGTAAATCAGGGCTTAAGGAAGGATTAAAGTTCGGCGATAATATCCAATTAACTTCTTAAGAGTCCCTCTGTTTTGTTTTGTGTCTTTGCTAGATTTTATAAAGCCAGTGCCACAACTTCAGACAAGGTGTTTTTCGAGAACTTTATTTGTGAAATTAGAATAATCATCTTCATTTATCATGACCCCCATACCAAATACACATCTCTATGTATGTACTTCCATTTTGAGACAGAGATTTACATACTCAACAAATGAGACAACTGAGAGGCGTTTACTAGATTTTTCAGAAAACATCTCTCAGTTGATAGGTTTACGAATACAAAGTGCCTTTTCACAATAATTGTATTCCTTATAGGTTTATCTTTATGGGACTTGCTAACAGAACATTTCCTGCTGGACAGAAAATATTAAAGCAGCCTCTATTTTCTTTGTTGAACGTAGAAAGAATATTTACTAATCCTAAGTCCGTAATGTCTCTTACGGGTGCCCAATCTGAAATGTTTTGTACCGTAAAAGGGATTAAAGTTTTATGTTCAGAACTTGGCATATAAGTAGATATGCCAGTCTCCATATAAAAATTCAGACAAATTGTTTTTTTTTTTTTTTTAATAGCTCATCATATAACCTGGAAGCCTCTCCCTGGCAACCATGGTGCGAGCCATGGTTGAAAGAGAGAGTGCATGGGAGGCTGCCGCCTCCTTCTGCGAGACCGTCCTCTTGCAGAAGGAGGCAGCGGAGAGGGAGCGGGAAGAGAATGCTCTTGCCGCTCCCATCCGGCGTAGACGGGCGGGGCGAAGAAGGCGGGGGACGAACCCCCGTCTCCTTTAGCCCCCGAGTGTGACCAGCGTGTGTGGGTAGCTCCCGCACGCGCATTGCACTGGTCACCACGTCTGGGGATTATCCGTTCCCGGGTAATCCTCCCTAGGCGCGGAAACCGGCCTAAATTAGGCCGGTAAGCCCTGAGAGTGGCCCGGAGTCAGATCTTCGGGCCGAGCCCGGGTCACTCTCAACGCAGGGCTCGAGGGAATCGAGTGTTTTTAGTGGGTATTCCCGGCTCCGGCCGGGCGAGTCCCACACACGCCTGTCGCCTAGCTAGCGGCAGGTACGGTGCGTAACGCATTTTCACTCGTATAAAAAAAAAAAAAAAAAAAAGCTCATCATATAACCTATATAAATTGACAGTTGACATTAATCTAAGTAAAACATAATAATACAACCAGAACCACTAAAGCGTCACTTTACCGAGATATTGTTCAAAGTATGTCACGTAACATCCATATTTTTTTAACTTGTTTATATTTATTGTTGCATAAGTTTTAAATTATCACTTCGGATGTCTAAAATAATCATTTAGATAATGATATGATATTATGCTATTACTGCAGTGGCACATGGCAGTTCGAGTGTTTTATGTGGCCCACCTAAATCTATTTCTTTGATAATATTCGTCGGATCGTTAAGCTCCTTTAGTTTCGAGTTGATCTGCAAAATTTCTTAAAAATGCGTGTACTGACTGCACTAAAGGTCCCCTTTTATTCGGTGTGGTTCTTGTCTCTATTTAGATCATCTCAGACATCAATTTTATAAGGTATCCATATATTCTGACAAAGATTATTATAAGAAATTCTGACCTCTGTCACAGTTTGCCATTCTTTTCAAAGTAGTCAGTTAGGAGACGCCGAACTCATGTAGTTAAGAAAAATATGATTAAATTGTAAAAGTGTATACAAGTTTGTACTTACAGTAAATAAAGCATTTATCGTTCCTATTGTAGACATTCCCATTACTACCAAATTATAATCCCGTACTGTTAGATTCTGTCACGACCTATCAGCTAACTGACTTAAATTGTTTTTACTGGACTAAAAAACGCCATAAATCCTGTAGTCTGAAGCCCTTACCAGACCATTCCAGCAATAACATACTTGAAAGCTATTTAATTTGTCCCACAACAGAGAGATTTGCAGTTATATTAAACCTCGAGCAAGTTCTTGTGGGGTTTGGTTCACAAGTCGCGTGAGATTGTTTTCGCGTTCAGCAGGATTAGTAGAAATTCTCTTCGCAATTCGTGGACACATACATGTCGGTTTAATAAAAGCAAGATTTTGAAGAAGCGCAGACTATGTTAACAGTGAAAGTAAAACCAATTTTTTTTTTAATAATTATAAACTAGTGCTTGACTGCGATCCCACCTGATGGTAAGCAGAGACACAATCCTAGATGGTAAAGCGCACTAATTTATTAAGCCTATTCACTTAAAAAACTTAGGAATAGGAAGGATGACGGCAGTTGAGTCAGGTGATGCAATGTGACCAACACGACGAACGATGCTGCGCCAGAGGGAGATTGATCTGGAGACTCTCTACGACCAAACTCCCGACACAACAACATTTGGCGCATCGTACCCGGCACACATCGCAACACAATTACTGCTCAGACCCGTCCTCTGTATGGCTTCACCAGATATTTATTTATTTATTTATAAAAACTTTATGCACAAAAAGAAACATAGCACAATGGCGGACTTAATGCCTTAGGCATTTTCTACCAGTCTACCTTAGGGTGATGCAGAGACAAAACATGGTAGGTGCAAAGATATAAAAGAGAAGTTGAAAGAGAAACACAAAAAAAAAGATATAATAAATACATAAATACATACATACAAAATATAAACAGTAGAGAGAGATAAAAAAAATATAGATAGAGAAAAAAATAAATTACAAGTTTGATGAATCTGCCAATTTCTTGCGTAAGTATTCCCGAGCTTTAATTTTAAATGTGTAATGTGTGTGTAGATATCATGCCGGAACACGACGAATTATTTAAGAATCTAATAAATTTTTATTTTGTGACTACAAGTCTCCAAACTGCATACCAGGGCTTGCACCCTAATCGTGTCATCATCATCATCAACCTTTTTTATCGTCCCACTGCTGGGCACAGGTCTCCTCTCATACAGAGAAGGATTGAGCGTAATCACCACGCTTGCTCAATGCGGGTTGGCGATTTCAGACTTAAAGTCCAGGTTTCCTCAAGATGTTTTCCTTCACCTTCAGCCATTGGTGTCCAAGATATACTTAGAAAGTACATATAACTTTAGAAAAGTTACATTGGTACTTGCCTGACCTGGAATCGAACCCGCGCACTCATACTTGAGAGGCTGGTGTTTTAACCACTAGGCCACCACGACTTCTACCCTAATCTAACCTTCTGACCCTAATCGTGTAACATACTATAACTATCAGTTGGAATCATTTCAAAGCATATTGCTAGTCCATTGCTCGATATGTTCAAAAAAATGTCTCTGCTCACTGTCTACCCGACAATGTAAATAACTCAATGAATGTTGTTGAACTGTCAAAATGACACCCGTTGCAATCGATAATGTGTTACGTAAGTAAAACGATGGCACGGTTGGCGCAGTGGTTAAGTCATTGATTACTGCGCTGCGTGTCGCGGGTTCGATCCCCGCACGGAACAAATATTTGTATGACTTGCAAGTAGCTGTTCCGGGTCTGGATGTTTGTGTATATGAGTTATATGTTTCTAAACGCACCTACGATACAGGAAAAATTCATAGAGTGGGGCAAAGATTAAAAAAAAAATACCTTACTGTATGTCTGAGTAGGACTTTTTTCAATAAACCTGTTTGGTAATCTTCTTATCAAAGTTGTTACAAAAATAGGTTTTTAACAAAGGTTCTAACATATCTGAAAGTTCTAAGACCATATACTTCCAGGAATCACTTCTGTTACACATTCGTACAACAAGCCTGAAAATAAAAATTGTTTAGGAAGAAAAAATTAAACCACTCTTACACAAAAACCTTGATTAATTATCTTCAAAATAAGATAAAAAGAAATGAAAGAGAGGAATATAAAAAAATACGACCATAACTTACTTCTCTGTATCCCAACGTTGATCAGTAGAAGTAAGCATAGAAGATACCTTTACCGAATCGCCCTTTTAATGTCATGAGTCGACGAAAGAGTCTAAACGTTAAAACTTGTAGTGACTTTCAGTTTCCTTTGTCTTTCTCTCGACATTTTTCCAGTTTATTGGTGACATCTGAACGGTAAAGAGTCAACGAAAAGGGGCTTAGTTTATTATCATGAATCAGCTACTTCTATATATTCTGTATCATAAAATCCCACCTGTGTCGTCAGAAGGTGTAGACAGAGATGTACATTTATAATATTGCACCCACATTTCGCCAATTTAATCTCATATTTTTTTAATAATTATAAACTAGTGCTGGACTGCAATCCCGCCTGATGGTAAGGAGTGGGCACGCCACAATAGCGGCGGTAAGTCCCCTCTTTGAGGAGTGGCTAGAGAGGCGCCACGGCGCCCTCACCTTCCGCCTGGCGCAGGTCCTCACCGGACACGGTTGTTTCGGGAGGTTCCTATTCCGTATAAGGCGGGAGGAAACGCCAGGGTGTCACCATTGTGTGGATCGCCCCGAGGACACGGTGGAGCATACGGTAGAGGTCTGCCCGGCTTGGGTAGAGCACCGCCGTGTCCTCGTAGCGGCGATCGGCGGTGATCTCTCGCGTCCGACCCTGGTCCAGGCCATGGTCCGGAGCGAGAGTGCATGGCAGGCCGTCACCTCCTTCTGCGAAGCAGTAATGCTGGCAAAGGAGGAGGCGGAGCGCGTGAGGCAACGGGAATCCCAGCGCCCTCACGCCACTAGCCACCGCAGGAGACGCCCTGGTCGGGAGATGACACCAAACTCCCAGCCACCGTAGGCGCGGGCCTGCGGGCGGTGAGCAATGGGCAGCTCGCCGCCCGGTAAGGACCAGGCCCGAGTCGACGGCGCGTCGTGTTTCACGCGCGCCTCAAAGAGATGTCAGCACATCGTGACGGGGTCCACGAAGACCGATGCCTCCTGGGTCAGGGTTGCGGGTTGGTTAAACAAGAAACCGTGGCCCTGGCCGTCCCACAGGCAAGTGAAGAAACACGGGTGGGTTTTAGTCAGTAAAAGTCTGACACGCCCTTCCGCTCCGCCCAGAGCGGAAGAAGTCATTTGATGATTTCCCATTTGGTAAGGAGTAATGCTATCGTTGATGGTAAAGCGCACTAGTTTATTAAGCCTATTCACTTAAAAAACTTAGGAATAGGAAGGAAGACGGCAGTTGAGCGAGGTGATGCAATGTTAAACCCAAGACCAACACCACCAACGATGCTGCGCCAGAGGGAGATTGATCTGGAGACTCTCCACGACCAAACTCCCGATACAACAACATTTGGCGCATCGTACCCAGCACACATCGCAACGCAACTGCTCAGACCCGTACTCCGTATGGCTTCACCAGACATCATGCCGACACACGAACACGACGAATCGCTTGGCGGAAGGACTTTATCTGGTGGGTTGTAACTTCTGCCGGCAGCCGATGTTATGGCCTACCACCGAGAAAAAAAATTAAATTCTCGTGTTTTCGTTCCCATACTCCTCCGAAACGGCTTGACCGCTTCTCATGAAATTTCGTATATACATTCACTAGGCATGAGAATAGGTTTTCATCTACTTTTTATGTCAATACTATTTATGCGGGTGAAACCGCGGGGCCTAGCTAGTTTATGATAATTTTCTATATGATATTTGTTGCAGATGTCTTATTTCAACTTCCTCATTGGTCTCATAGTCTCAAGCGCGATTGCTGAGTGACGGACGGGTTTTATTCTCTGATTGCGTAACACACTATTAATATTAATTTGGATAGTCTCATTGCTCCACAAATTCTAAAATGTGTCAGCTCAACAACTTAAATCTTAACTTAAACTGTCAAAATGAAGCCCATTGCTACTGGTAGTGTGCTATGCAATCACCCTGCTGGATTTGTTTACTAGGTCTGATAAAATGTAATAGGGTTTATCGAATAGTATTCATAGTAACAGCCTGAAGTTTGGAACGGTGTAATACAGCTCTGAAAGCACGTTAATTCGTTGAAGTTGCACAGCTTATCTTGATCTGGAAGTGTCGGATTGTCGTCCCATCGGAGTGAGAAAGGAGAGAGTGAACATGTGTCTGCGCTAATACTTGTGCACCATCATATAATATCTTCCGCGCCGAAGGCTAGTCTCCATTGATATTGGCCGCCATGATCAAAATATTGTTCGAAGGACTATAGAAATAAAATCTTAATTGAAATTTCCGTGATCTGCAAAAGAAGAAACGGTTTTTATTGCAGTAAGGTTTATAGTTCAATAGCAACCGGTTCCTACTTTGAATTTGCCACGTTTTCGACGAAGATGTACCCATCTCTCTCTTTTTGTCCACTTCAATACTGGAGGTCGTGGTGGCCTAGTGGTTAAAACATCAGTCTATCCAAATATGAGTGCGCGGGTTCGATTACAGGCCAAGCAAGTACCAATGTAACTTTTCTACAGTTATATGTACTTTCTATATATATCTTGGACACCAATGACTAAAGGTGAAGGAAAACATCTTGAGGAGACCTGGACTAAGTCTGGAATCGCTAACCCGCATTGAGCAAGCGTGGTGATTACGCTTAATCCTTGTCTGTATGATAGGAGACCTGTGGCCATCAGTGGGACGATAAAAAAAAGGTTGATGATGATGAATACTGGAGATTGTAGGGCAGCTGCAATTGATAGTCCCGTGACGGCGGTTACTTAGTTCAACCATCGACTAGGTGCAGTTATGTTATAGCCTCATAGAGCGAGCCTATTGCCACCATTTGGCACAAATTCCAGACACCAGATTGCTGCTGGTAAATTCCAGATAGAAAACTAAATAACACTATACCCGATCTGGGAATAGAACCCAGGACCTCATCGGATGCCCCATTTTAAAACCTAGTAAGAACCTAAAACTACGTAAATTTTACAGGAGAGTTTAAACGTTATATAGGGTCAGCCTTAGAAAATTACTCATGTTTGAGTTTCTTGTCCAAGTCCAGAAGGTTTTAAACTGGTTACAGGGGAATGTGCACAAATAGTGCACTTATTAGGTAGGTATATCTGCTTTTTGTGTCGTGTCTCCATTGAGACACCAACGTAAAAAACTCACTAAAAAAATGTTACGTCGAAAACTCACCAAAAGAGTGTAACTCCTGTAGTTACACTCTTTCGGTGAGTTAGAGAGAGTGAGAGGTTATGAAATAAAACGATTTTTGTAAAAATTGACCCTTACTAAGTTTTGAAATGCACAGCGGACATGCTCACCAGTAGCACGTACGATCACTGGACATACGAAGCAATTCTACAATATATGTAAGTGTAATAAAGCAGCGGTTGAGCCGCCGTGGTCTAGTGGTATCGGCCGCGACTTACGAGTTGTAGGTCATAGGTTTGAACCCCGTCAAGAGCTTTACTTTATGTAAATAATTTCATCACCACTGCTCTCACTGACTGTGAAGGATAACATTATGAGGAAACCGGCATATCTTCGAAACAAAACTTCGAAGATATGTGACGTCTACCAACCCGCACTGGGCCCGCGTGGTAGATTACGGCCCACACCCTCTCACCGAGAGGAGGCCTGTGTCCCAGGAGTGTGATCATTATAGGCTGATTATGTATTATAAGTTGTGGTGGCCTAGTGGTTAAAACACCAGCCTCTCGTAAGTATGAGTGTACGGGTTCGATTCCAGGTCAGGCAGGTACCAATGTAACTTTTCTAAGTTATATGTACTTTCTAAGTATATCTTGGACACCAACAAGGTGAAGGAAAACATCTTGAAGAAACCTAGTTTTTAAGTCTGAAATCCCCAACCCGCATTGAGCAAGCGTGGTGATTACGCTCAATCCTTCTCTGTATGAGAGGAGACCCGTGCCCAGCAGTGGGACGATAAAAGATTGATGATGATGTATTATAAAACCTTTCGGAACAAATTCTGTAAATGATAGTGGAAGCCTCTAAATGGCTATTACAGAAGGGGAAAATCAAATAAACTATTGATGGAATGTGTGAAGAATGATATCAGAAAGGGGGTGATTACTGATATGACGCCTAATAGAGATGTATGGCAGAAAACGATATGTTGCTTCGACCCCACAAAAGTTGAGATAAGGCGAGGAGAATGATGAGTAAAAACCGTAATAAATAAACCGTATAGATTTATTACGCTATCTCTACTATTAAATATGTTACATCAAAGCTGTAAGAATATTGTTTCTAATATTGCATTCCGGTCTTCGGTGGACGACCAAGACTGAACCACTCAAGTTGGAGCGCGCTCTGAGAGCTGTTCTCAAGACGATGCTCGGAATGTCGTTCAGATTTCCCACAAGAGAATTGTATGCGGAATGTAGGGTACTTATCGTCCGGCAGCTCTTTTTATTCAGTGCCACCCTCAGGAGGCATGGTCAGATTCCTCCATCGGACCCAGCCACCAGCTTTTGCTAGCCACCAGCTTTACGTAATAAGTTCACACCACTACGATCCGGAAGAAGCGTTTCGCCTCCTCCTTTATACCGCGTACATCGAGGGACTGGACCAATTTGCCAGCGTCGGTGTTTCCGTCGCACTACAATTTGAGTGTCTTCAAGGCTAGAGTGAATAAGTTCTTAATAAACTAGTGCGCTTTACCATCATCGATTGCGTCACTGCTTACCATCAGGCGGGATTGCGGTCAAGCACTAGTTTATAATAAAAAAATAAAAGAAGACATTTCCCATTCAATAAATTAAACAAACATGAAGTTAATAAAACTTAATAAAACTAATAGTTAGTTTAGTATTATATTGAATTGCCAATCTGGTTGCTTATGTAATATTATTTCGGTACAGAAGAACTTATTTCAAATTTTATTTAGTTACGTAATACAACGTCATATACAAACACCTCCCTCCTTATGCACACTACTCCACACCACACCGCACCACACCACATCACACCACACTACACCACACCACACCACACCACACCGCACCACATCACACCACATCACGCCATTACATACCACATCACACCATTACATACCACACCACATCACATCACACCGTTACATACCACACCACACCATATCACACCACATCAGACCATTACATACCACACCGCACCACAGCACACTACATCACACCACATCACACCATTACATACCACACCACACCACATCACACTATTACATACTACACCACACCACATCACACCATTACATATCACACCACATCACACCATTACATACCATACCACACCACATCACACCATTACAGATCACACCACACCACATCACACTACACCACATCACACCATTACATACCACACCACATCACACCATTACATACCACACCACACCACATCACACCACACCACAGCATTACATACCACACCACATCAAAATAGTTACACTATTCCTTTTACACATATAGTCACATATTACAATCAATACATTTTTAGGTTAAGTTTATTTGTAGGTTTAAATGAAATATATGTTTATGTACACATTAGTTATGAGAGGTTTTGTTAGCACACACACATTATATTAAGGTCTTTATTGTTCACTAAGCTACAATAGAACACTGACTCCTAAGTCACAGGGTCCCCCTAGGTTAGGAGGCAGGGTTTTTCACTGTTTGTACACCCTTTATTTTTCCAAAAAAGACAAAGTTTTGGAAAAATAAAGGATATAAAAACAGTGAAAATTTGAAATGTACTTATTTGCTATTGGGGTTTTCTCTGTCAATAAAGTTGTTTTATTTATTTAATTATCTGCAAGGTTTGTCATATATGACCAGACTGAAGACAAACTTACAGTGGCTAAATAAATTTAGAGATAATCATTAAATTAACTAATATTACTTTGTAAGCATGTCTAGTTCAGGCAACTTACACATCAGTTCTTTTTAGAATTATAAGCAAAATCTTATAAAAAATTATATACATACAAAGCTGAGAAATTGAGAAAACGTTTTTTTTTATTATTATTTACTAGCGGCCGCTTGCAGTGCCCCGTTTAACATTTTCAGCTCCGACACTTTGCTACAGATCACGTTCTTTGAGTTCCTCTCGCTATGTTTCTGATGCTCCTGCAGCAGTTTGGAGGTGGCCGCTGTCTCCAGCTCCTCAACGGCACGCGCCAGAAGAGTGTTTTGCTCCACCAGGTCGCCCACCCACGACCTCAGCAGATCCAATTGTTGTTGTAACTTAGTAGACCCTGAGGCTCTACTAATTTGTTCCATCCTCTCTTCATACAGTCGCCGTATCTCCTTCAGAACACACACACCCGCACGCACATACCCGGGTCCCGCTCGGCTAGCCCTCGCTCCACCGTGTTGTGATCCACCAAGAATTAAAGCAGTATATACTTTTGCATTGTGCGAAAATATGCACTTACAGCGGCGGAGGAGCGGCCCCGGCGGCGGAGAGGGCCGACAACAGCGACGGAGGAACGGCTTCGGCGGCCGAGAGGGCCGGCAACAGCACGGAGGAGCGGCCCCTGCGGCGGAGGGCCGGCGACAGCACGGTGGAGCTGCCCCGGCGGCGGAGGGGCGGCGACCGCACCGGAGGAGCGGCCCTGGAGGACCGACGGCAGCAACGGAGGAGCGGCCCCGGCGGCGGAGGGCCGGCGACAGCACCGGAGGAAAGGCCCTGGAGGTCCGACGGCAGCAATGGAGGAGCGGCCCCGGCGGCGGAGGGCCGGCGACCGCACCGGAGGAGCGGCCCTGGAGGATCGACGGCAGCAACCGCTGAGAAACTGCTCCGGCGTCACAAGACCAGCAGCAGCTGAGGGCTCCGGCGGCAAAGTGCCAGGCAGCACCAGTCGCACCAGTTAGCAGAGACGACACCAGCAGCGAATACCCCAGAAAGGGGTCTGGAGGCAGTTTTTACTAAAGAGAGAGACGACAAGACAAGAGACTTTATTTGGAAGCCAGAGCTCGACTGACCACTGCTCTGCGATGATTTCTAAAGAAACCTCGGAGAACGGCTGCAAGTCGAAATTTGAATATATGAAAATATAGACGAGGAACGGTAAAAATTTTACCATAAAAGAGTTCGAATAACTCTTATGAAAGAAACATAGCAGACCAACAAGAATTTTGATGAGAAGGTTGTCATAGATACATCATCATCAATGTTGTCAAAAAATGTCATAATAATGAAAATGTTCTGTAACAATGTGAATATAAATGGTATTAAATTAAAACGTGCTGTGTTTGATAGGAAAAAGTAATACAGTCCTGCATCGGTACGGCTTCCTACGTTAAGAGGTCGCTAAGTCGCCGAAACTTAGGCTTAAAGTTGAGGACTCTGTCTGTGAACTGAAAAATGAGCCCTGGTGTAGTGGAATATGATCAAAACAGAGCCTCATAGTAATAGAATGCATATTATGGCCCGTGGAAATGAATGATGCATATATGAGTATAAATAATAAGTGTAAGTATATCTGTATATGTAGGTACATAACATTACACGCTAGCGACTTCGTTTATTTGCAGCGTAATGTTATATAAACCTAAAGCGTTCCTGGATTAATGGGCTATCCAACGCAAAACGAATTTTTCAAATCGGACCAGTAGTTCCTGAGATTAGCACGTTTAAGCAAACAAACAAACTCTTCAGCTTTATATATTAGTATAGATTATTAGTAGTGCAGCAGTGTCTGAAACTGGTTAACAGTATTAGTAGAATCTGCCGTTGTCAGTTACTTTAGGCAGGTATCGTAAACATTTCTAGGTTGCTATCCTGAGAACCTGTTGTTAAGTTATTCACAGAATCGCTGTCTAAACTTTCACGAGCTATTCCAGTTGGGTAGTGGATCCAAATTGACCGACGTATTACGCCACCAATTATGTAGTTAGAACCGACTATTAGTGTAATTTGAAGGGAAAGACGTTATTATTTACACGCATTTGTGTATTTAGATTGTCGGTTACATATTGTAAATATAACGAAGACTTAATTTAAGCGATAAGACTAAACGGATAATATGCAGTTATATCGCAATTACAGTGTAATAAAAACAGTTTAAAAAACTAAAAAAACATGCTTTTAAAAAATATCAAACAAAAAAATATAAAAAATAATTAAAAAAAAAAAACTTGAGGCGCTTAAAATACAAAAAATATGGCACAAAGCGCCTGGCGCTTTTTTAAAAATTATTTTTAACTTTTTAGTTTGGTTTTTTTTTAAAAGCATGTTTTTTTAGATTTTTTTTTTATCATTTTTAGTTCGATATTCTTTTTAAAAAACGAACGAACGTATGTAACGAAACGTAACGAACGTGAGCCGCTCACTCGTAGTCCAAAGAGTTAGAGACGGACAAACAAACAAACAAGCAAGCAAACATACAAGTGAAGCTAAAAAAATCATGTAAAAAAAACACAAATTAATAGTAGAGTGGTCCTGTAACACTTTGTTGGAACGGTGTTCCTTTCACTTTTGGACACTGTGCAAATGGATGCTATATCACAAAATTACCCAACAATTTGTGTAGAGGCGGTCAAAATGTTCCACTTAATTTGGGCCATATTTCATTCGGAAAGTGTGCAGAGTGAACATATGCAAGGAATTTTATTCCAATAAAAAATGCGTACAATACAACTTTAAATACCTACCATCATATTAAATTGCACTCTACCGAGAACATAAAGCATAGTTTCCTGTAGATGATCTACGACGGCTACGCCGTAGCACATTATACAACATTACAGCAAGTTTTTCGTAGCGCGTAGCGGGTGGTCGTAGCGGTTTCGGTGTCATTAGGGTCACATTATAAGTTATTGCTCCCCAAGTCCGCATAAGTTTAATTTGTGAACTAAGTGATTTAACCTTTACGCTATTGTTTGAAGTGAACTTCACAAGTGGAAATTAAAGGTTTGTTGGTGCCGCGAGCAAAATACTAAAATTACCACCGAGAGCATGAAATGTTTATCTTCAATTAAATCATTGGCTTTAACATTGTTTACTTGAATTGTTAATAGGTCAAATGTCATATTTTACTCTGTCCTTTCAAATACCTCGACATTAAAAGTAAGTAAACTTTTTGAACGCGTAAATAAAACAATTTTACAAAATCCTTAATGGAACGAATGAATAAAACATGGGGTTTGATACCACTCATGATGTTGTACTGTTCGCAATAACAGCGGGTACCTGTGAGGGTTAATATTTAAGTGAAGACCGACCGATGTACGTCTACCCTTACTATACGACCTGGACTGCTTGTGAACATGAACTTCATGATTGTCATCATTGAATCATCTTCGGTTCATGATCTTCGTATAATTAGAATCGAACTTCACAAAGTAAGTTCGTTTAATTCTAAAATATGTATAGTATTTTATATTTGTTTTTATTGTATGTTATAGTATAGTATTATCGCGTTTTATTATGGGCCTTTGTTGCCTGGGCCAAATAAATAAATATATCCACAATGCCAACGTGTTTAGAATCTTTTTTTTTTTAGAATCTTGTTTACTTTCGTTTCTACACTGCAGCCACAGTTCCTGAGCTTGGGTAGAAATTTGTATTGTCATAACTCGTGATGTATGAGAAATGATGGTTATGTGTTCAAATATTATGAAAAATATTCGTGAATTATAACGAAGAACACTTATCAGATAAAATACACTCCTCAAAAGAAAACAATTATCTGATGCAGACTGAAACTCAAATAGCTTAGAATTTTTATAAGCTGATTTACGATATACAAACATGATTCATGATTGTATATCGTAAATCAGCTTATAAAAATTCTAAGCTATTTGACTTTCTGTCAGCATTAGATAATTGTTTTCTTTTACTAGAAAGTACATATAACTTAGAAAAGTTACATTGGTACTTGCCTGACCTGGAATCGAACCCGCACACTCATACTTGAGAGGCTGGTGTTTTAACCACTACGCCACCACGACTTTATGTCTGAAATCGCCAGCCCGCATTGAGCAAGCGTGGTGATTACGCTCAAGCCTGCTCTGTATAAGAGGAGACCTACGCCCAGCAGTGGGACGATAAAAAAGGTTGATGATGAATAAATAAAAATTAAAAGTAAGGGGGCACTTGAACACACAAAGTATGTACTATGAGAACATACAATACGTATCAATGGAATAATTTCTATTTATACTATACATGTATTAATTAGTTATAACAGAATCGCACAATTTTTGTCATATGATCAGTGGAGTGTATTTTATCCGATAAGTGTCCTTCGTTATACTTCACGCAATTTTTTTAATAATATTTGACCACATAACTATCTTTTGTCACACACGAGTTATGACAGTACAAATTTCTACCCAAGCTCAGGAACTGTGGCTGCAGTGTAGAAACAAAAATAAACGAAATATGTTGGCACTGTAGATATACATGACGGGGAAAACCGTCAGGAAGGCGGGGCCGAAGTTCCGGATAGTTGAGGTGTCTTCTCATCCGCATGAGCATCCATCGTGGGCGGTATTTCGAGAAAACGTTGGACAATAACTATAGTATGATGTTCGATTCTTATTATTTTAACTGTACAGATACTTAGATCACTTTAATATTAAGGGATTACAATGATAATCTCAAATTAAAACAGATAAAAGCCACTGAGTTTGAGTATAACCAACCCAAAGACAAATTGATTGTTGGATTCAAAGCTTGAGCAAAGAATAATGCCCGCGCAAACGGTCGCTGGCTATGTCAAACGCAACTCCAGTCGGTGTTACCATTCGCTCCATGGTATTACCCGCTCGTAATGAAAATCATAATTTATTCGAATACCGACCGATTAATCGCCTTCCAAAAAAAAAATAGTAGAGTAATTTACGGTCAATGGATACTCATCATCATCATCATCATCTCAGCGTTAATCCCACTCGCATCCGAAGATTTTTTCAGTTTTGGAGTCTGGGGTCCGATTTACCAGTCTAACTCCCGATATAGCTAAACTTCGACATATTCCGTCAATGGTCAATGTATACTAATACGATAAAACCGATCACAATATTCAAAATTAACCAGTCACGCGCTGTTATTCATATATACGAAATCTGTATACATATGTGACAGAAAAGGAACTTGATAAAAAAAATGTCTTTGCAACTGGATTAACATTAACAGTCAGAGGAAGGGTAACATTCGAGACACCTCTGTGTTTCGGTGAAAAAGCTAAACCAGGCTATCATCGATCCGTTTCATAAATCGATTCTTATATAAATATTTATGACTGCCCGTCGTTACGTATAGAATATCATATCATATAAATACACAACATCTGAACAATTTTGACAACATCTCTCAATTTATATTTTTCAAGAATTAGATTACAGAGGTTAAGTGATGATGGAAACATGTACTTGCAACTGTCGTATTTTGGAAAAGGCTGGGCTAAAGACATTAACTAATCAACGCTAGGATCCTACAGAATTCAAAATTAGTACCCCGTAGCTGTAAACGAGATACCAAACTTCAGTCTATTTTCAGCACTTTCATACAAGCGGCCGCCTGAGGCATATATATCGACCTCGGGAAGGTTTGAGCAAACAAATAATCCGAACGACTCGACACTCGAGGTTGTTGTTACAACGACAGGAAGCAATAAACTGAGTAGATATATATTTACTTATTTACACCTAAAGAATATATTGACTTTTTATAGCTTTTCGTTTATAATCGAGCATCAAGAATATAAATACACCTTTATCATATTCAGTAGTGGCAAAATAAAAGAATGGTTTAAATGAAATTACCGTTATTTATTGACTGTACGGAAGACGGGTCTAAGCAGTTCTGTTGTTATGTGTGTCGGGTACGATGCGCCAAATGTTGTTGTGTCGGGAGTTTGACTTCAGATCAATCTCCCTCTGGCACATCATCGTTGCGATGTGTGCCGGGTACGATGTGTCAAATGTTGTTATGTCGAGAATTTGACTTCAGATCAATGTCCCTCCGGCGCAGCATCGTTGGTAGTGTTGTTTGATTTAACATTGCATTACCTCACTCAACTGCCGTCTTCCTTCCTATTTACTCAGTTTTTTTTAATGAAGAGGCTTAATAAATAGTACAGTAGTAACAGGCTCTTAATAAACTAGCGCGCTTTACCATCAACGATTGCATCACTGCTCACCATCAGGCGGAATTGCAGTCACACCAATTCAAAAAGTCACGGAATTGCGGTACCACTAGTTTATAATTATAAAAAAATTACTGGTTAATAATGGTTTTATTGATCCTTTGAGTTTGAACTATTATGGAATCAACAAAATTCTGACAATGTTATAAATTGTTTGACTTTTCTATCATGTCAATTAATTAAATAGTTAACTGTTACTGTACATGAAGAGTCACTGGTGTGCTAATACCGCAAGTACGACAATTATCGCCAAATAATTTATAATTGCCTACGCTATTTTGACGAGAGCGTTAATTATTTGCACTATAATCATCAATTTACTATTTACAACCAATTTAATGCCATTAAATTGGTTGAATTTAATGGCAATTGTGCACTATATTAGTAAATTAATAACTATGATTTAAAATATCAATACTATTTTAGTATACACAGATAAACTTGACTGTTGCTTTTTATAAGTGATCCTAGTAGAATGTCACGAAGATGTTTTGAAATAAATAACATCTGGATCTGAATTGAATGATGACCATGGTGAATAGTTGTGGCCTGATGGTAACAACCGCGTCTTAAGGTCCTAAGTTCAACACAAGGAGGTATTAATATTTCTGTAAATAATGTATCGCCACTGCTCTCAACACGGTGAAGGAGACGGCGTGAGGAAACTAAAAGATGGTTGCAAAGCGCAGTCGTGTACGGTCGCGTTTGCACTGCTCTGTACGAATATTACTTTCGCGAATTGTGTGGTTTTGCTCATTCATCCATCTCGGTCATCCTCCGACCCTCACTAGGCCACCTGGTGGATTATGGCCTACTGCCTCTCATAGAGACAAGGCCTGTCTCCCAGCAGTGGAAACATTATAGGCTCATTTTGCGTAAATGAATCGTGAAACATGTTCCCTCATGGCTTTGGCATATGGCATCTCTTTTTATCAGGTTCTATCTCTTTTGACTGTTTTTAAAACATAAATAGAATGAATACTCCTCAGTCATTCAAACCATCGGAAGACATAACAAAACATGACACGACGTAATTGGTTCGATTTGTCTTATAAATTCGAAATGAGACATCTGCATTTTTCGGCGCAATAAAATAAAATTTACGAGGATTCCCTTTTAAACAGAGACATAATATAATGCTATAACATTTGTATGTCTACCGTTTAGTAGGCAATACGTAACCGAACAGTTTGATCAATAAACAAGAGCGCTGTTTGAAATTCTAAGTTAATATTATGTAATCCATTGGGATACTTTTAAAATAACGATAGGTGACTCTATGTAATTGTCTAAAGTATGTCACTTGTAAATGACATACTTATTAAACAAAACCTATCAAAAAATATTATTTTTTGATAAGTTTTGTTTAGTAAGTAAATAACAAGTAGGTTCTACAGGTAGTACAGGTAGGTGGTGATATATACAATATGTAAAGAAAACCGTGCCTGATCCGTGAATTTATTGTTAGGAATCGATAACTGAATCTACTAATGCCTACAAAGCCAAGCTAACCTTAAAAAAAAATATTTCGCAAAAGGAGGTAACTTAATATATGTGCAGTAGGTAATACATGCGCGGACGAAGGGGGGTAGGGCACACGGCACGTGGTCGCATCGCTCATAATAATACCGTCGAAAAAAGTGTTGTGACTTTTTAAAAATTACCAAATTTTGGGGATGTTGGAATTAATTCGCGGAAAAATAAGATTATTTCAGAATTCATTAGTATTGTTACTATGATGGTTATGTAAAATTTCATATTTTATTTGGTCATGTGTTTACCTAACCTTTATTATCCTTATGGGTCGGATGGGGTCTTCTTTACATATTGTATACCTAATTATTATTCGATTCAGACTTTGTACCTAGACACAGTATAGGTATTTGGATAACATGAGTAAAAGAGTATTTAGAAGTCATATGCAACTGGAAAACTTGAATTATATGGCCTTCGCTTCTTCGAAGCTTAACAAGAAGCATATTAAGCGGTTGTAAACAAGCAAGTTGGTAGTAGGTGATAGTATAGTAGCATCAGGATTACAGACGTTTCATGTTCCCCATTCCTTCTGTGTAGCGCCATAGTTTCCTTTTATGACTCCTGAGGGAATTCCAAGGGACTCCTTTTGTATAAAAGAAAGGCTTATGTTGGTATAAAAGTTTGGTAACGTTTATGATTTAGATTAAGTTTGCTACACGGGGTTGCTACCAATAGTTTCAAAGTGGAATCATTACTTTCTATTATGGCTCTGAGGTCTCGCGGTTGTCTCGAAACTAAATCTACACAAATTACAATACAAGTTCTTGTTGTTTTAATACAAAATATCTTTAAGTTATATCTAGTATTTCAAATAGGTAAGTTGGCAAGGGGCTTTCGGGAATTCTCAGGGGCTAGGAATTTCATATGCCACATTCACGGCAGAATGCTTTCTTACTGAACCGATAAAATTCCTTTGACTGTCAACCATTGAAGGTGGTGTTCATATAAAGTGTTTGAAACGATTCAAAGTCCGCTGGTTTAATTTAATATTTTTTATTCAAGAGATTTTTAGATACTGTTTTATTAAGCAGAACGAATAGATGAAATTCCACATAAAGAAAAGGTCAATTGGGATTCAAGCAATTAATTTAAAACAATATTATTTCGCCCTGTTTTTGTATAATCTGACTTCAATTATACGAATACATCAAAACAACAGTGTCTTTTATAATTTCATCGGCGGGACTGTCATTTTCGACAAAAGAACAAAGACGAAAAATGCCCTGAATGTGTAGAGCGTAAAATGGAAAGGGCATTGCTCTTGATTTGACAAAAACGAGTGAAGTGCCCTCGAGATTTGCTCTGCGAGATTGCGCCCAGTTTATTGGCGGGCCTTACTATGATTTATCGCATAAATAAAACACTAAATGCCTCCTTGTTACTCTACTTTCTTTTCGGTTAACCACTAAAAAACAGTGCTGTGTTGCAGGTGTAGAGCTGTGCATTGCAACTTTATTTTGCACAGCCATGATATGCAGCTGTCGACTAGTTCTGTTTAAGATTTATAGATCTACTAGCTATCCGCCCGCGGCTTCGCCCACGTGGAGTTCGGTTTAATCGCGCTTTTTAGATTTCCCTCGGGAACATCAAATTTTTCCGGGATAAACGGTAGCCTATGTTCTTTCTCAGGGTCTAAAGATTGTCTGTGCCAATTTTCATCGAAATCGGTTGAGAGGTTTAAGCGGGAAAGCGTAACAGACAGACAGACAGACAGACAGACAGATAGACCGACAGACAGACAGAGTTACTTTCGCATTTATAATATTAGTACGGATTTTGTTTTTAGTTTTCTTATTATTCGAGTTAATCAACTTTTTGTATGACGTTTTTCTGTGTATCAAATAAACCTATTTTCCTTTCTTTGTTATATTAAAGTTTTATCGCGCACAAACATTCGCATATTGCTTTTATATTGCTGTCGTGATGCGAGGATACTGGAAGCTATTAAAATGCCTTTACTGTCTTTTAAGTAATGACACATACAAGCTGTGCAAGTAAAAAAGGTTTTATGTTTTATTTATATTACTAGGGATCTTTATACATATATACTGTAGGTAATATAACTACTAAAATACGCCTTTGCCGTCATCTCCAGACACCCAATATTTTGTACTGTGGACTGAATTGTTATCGTATATCACACCTTTGTTTTCAAACTCAGACAAATGGTAGGTACTTACTCATTTTCCCATCTCTGGCAGTCTAACGAAAACCCTCGGTACTTTTCCATTCAAAGTTAAGGGAGGGTCATGAGCACTTATCGAGCTTTCAGACACACGTATACCTAGCTGTGTGTACGCATAACCATAACATTAGCCGGGATTTCCGACAGTCGTAAAGATACAATATCTGGGTTACATCTGAGTGAGTCGTTATCAAATAAATAGATAACAGTGACAGTTTACTTTTTGATATAAACATAGTTTGAATAAGCAATAGCTCGTAACTTGTAATTTATTTTCATTGAAGTTAAAGTTCTTGGACGTTCAATATAATGTTATACGGCGCGCTGTCTGCGAAAGACAGCCATTATTTAGAAAGACAAGCAGCGAATGGGCGGGCTTAAATCTACTCGCGAACTCATGGATCGAAAGCCCTAATAACGATTTACTGCGATCACCAATCCATCCACTGCACGTGGTGATAACGACGGCTAAGTATATCTCATTGTCATTAATATGTAGATATTTATCATCTATGTCTTTTATAGTAGGTATTGCTTATCGTGTGGTCCATGTTTAGTAGTGTATACACATGTAATAATGTTATATTATATGTATTTATAGTATTATAAGTTTTTATGTTAATATAGTATTGTGTATGTTTAAATGGGCCTTGATACCTGAAATAAATGGATAAATAAAAATAAATTATTATAATTTAGTTTAGTTTTGGTTTTTGTTATTGAATATCGAACGTTCAAAAAACTTGATCGTTTTAGCTGTTTTATGTGAGGCGGTTTATAAAAAACAACGTTTTGTCCTGTTACTAATGGCTGATGTCAATTTGACAGAGTTCGTTAAGGCACATTAAACTAGAGCGACACTTTGGAACGCCTAAGTACCATTTGAATTAGGGAATGTTACTGTATTCATTTGTTTTCCCTTGAATGTATATTTCGAACCAAATTTAGAAACACAACGATGTGAACATCCGTACTAATATTATAAATGCGATAGTAACTCAGTCTGTCTGTTTGTCTGTCTATTACGCTTTCCCGCTTAAACCTATCAACCGATTTTCATGAAATTTGGCACAGACAATCTTTAGACTCTGAGAAAGAATATAGGCTACCTTTTAACCCGGAAAAATTTGATATTCCCGAGGGAAATCTAAAAAGCCCGATATAACCGGACTCCACGCGGGCGAAGCCGCGGGCGGAAAGCTTGTACTTACATAAATTAAAATTGTATTTTTTTTTTCAGATGAACGTTATTTGATAATAATCAAATATCAACTTCATTTCGAAAAAACTAAACTTTATTGCTTAGGTATTCAATTTCCTTTCCATAAATTCGAAATGATAAATCGCGAATGCAGGATATACTTATGCATTATACAATATGTAAAGAAAACCCTGTCCGACCCATAAGGATAATAAAGGTTAGGTAAACACTTGACCAAATATAATATAAAATTTTACATAATCATCATAGTAACAATACTAATGAATTTTGAAATAATCCTTTTTTCCCGGGAATTAATTCCAATTTCCCCGGAAATTTGGTAAATTTTAAAAAAGTGACAACACCGGTATTATTATAAACGAATAGCGACGCGACCACGTCACAGGTGCCGCGTGCCCTGCCTCCCGCCGCCCGCGGAAGGGGTTGCATACCGCACATGTATTAAGTTACCTCTTTTTGCGAAATAATATTTATTTTTTTAGGGGGATTTTTTTTTTAAGTTTAGCCTGTCTTTGTGGGAAGTAGTAGAATCAGTTATCGATACCTAACAATACCTTCACGGATCGGACAGGGTTTTCTTTACATATTGTATATGGAGCCTAGCTTTTGCCTCGGATATAATACCTGTGAAATTACTTGTACCCACGTCCCACCCCATAGCATCTAATCGCCCGTCCACGCTATTACTTTGTTTTCGCTTATTGTTCTTTCAGAAAGGGAGATTTATCTATTTGGTCTGTGGGTTCTGGCGTGATGTTAAATAGACTATTACTTTATGTGTTCCAAGGCTTCCACAAAAAGAAAAGTTTCTTCAGTATTTTTATTACTTTCTATAGACAATCTGTCTATCTCCTTTTCTTAAAGTCTAAAAAGGGATTTCGCAATTAAATTTCATTTATAAAGAGAAATAATAAATTCCTAATGTAATGTTTATCATTTTTTACGACATTGTGCAATAATTACGAATTCCTGAAAATGAATTAACTAAGGGATTACTGGATGTTCACACACATTATTTAATTAATTTTATTCGTGACCGCAAGTGCCGTTAAGGTCTCGCTATGGCAGGAAATGTTACCGTTGATTTTTTTTACAATGTATGTTTGGGCGTAGCTTTGTCATATACCTACATAATTATGAAAGGATTTGTACATTTCATTTTTTATTTCAAGCATGTTTTTTTCGATTATAATCCCATTCTCCCATTAAATGTCGTAAAAATCTCATGACGATTTTCGGAGACAGAACAGAACTCTTCGATAAATGCTAGTAAATCATATGAATGTATTGTTTATGCATAACATTCTGTTTCTACCATCTAAGGGGTGCGCAAATGTGTTCAGTATACCATGGTACACTCCAATATCTGTTCAAGTTGTTTTTAAGGTACCTCTAATCTTGAAAGTACATATACAATATGTAAAGAAAACGCTGTCCGACCCATAAGGGTAATAAAGGTTAAGTAAACATATGACCAAATATACGCTAAAACTTTACGTAGTCATCATTTTTTACGCGAATTAATTTTGACATTTTGACGGTATTATTATAAGCGATGCGACTACGTGCCGCGTGCCCTGCCCCCCGTCGCCCGCAAATGGATTGCCTACCGCACATGTATTGAGTTACCCCTTTTTGCGAAATAATATTTATTTTTGTTTAGGAGTATTTTTTATGTGTAGCCCGGCTTTGTGGGCATTAGTAGAATCAGTTATCGAAACCTAACAATACCGTCACGAATCGGACAGGGTTTTCTTTACATATTGTATATTAATTTGTGTGGCATAGGTACACACAGCTACACATCAAGCTATACATTTCCAGTTTCAGCTGACCTGACATTGTATAGATTTTTCGTGCAATCAGTCAACTTATACCTAATATGTAGGCTTGATGTGCGTAGGTACAACTAAAAGCAAACATTTTTAAAAAAGGACCATCATAAAAAAAAAAACATTGTGTTTTCTTCTTTAGATACAGTAAGTTTGTAAAATGAATGGATGACGTAATATTATGTACAATTATTGTATATAGAAAGAATCCATCATATAATTCTACACATATTGTTTTAAAGTTCCGTTGCAAAAGGGTGCTGAGTATTTTTAAGGCTCCGCTGTCCGTTCGTCTACCACAGGGCGGTATTCTCATTTGATAACTTTTTTTAAAACTTTTATTCAGTTGCACCTGGTTACTGTACGCCAAGCCGTTCTAATTGAGAAAAGCTACGCACATGGGACCTTAGTCTGCTATTACAATAGTGTCATAATAGTCGATCAGTGATCTCATAATGATCAATTTTGACCAGTTTCATAAGCTACTAGCAAAATTTCGTCATTATGAGTTTCCAGTAGTCAATCACTGACACTCCACTCCATATTAATAGATGTTCAAATTGGGTTGTAGTTTTTAGAAAATCATTTCTACTAACGAGTTTTATTACAATGACAACACGGAAATGTCATTCGGAATGGCGATTCCATTACAAAACGACTGATCGATATTTGATCGATCATTATGAATTTAGCAGATCACAAACTTATACCACAATGACAATGGAATCATATTGGAATGACTTTATAAAAATAGCAGACTAAGGTTCAGGATGGTTGATTTATTCTCACTTTAGAATGTACCAGACAGTAGAAAAAGGCAATCTTAAAGACAAAAGGCCCGATAACACTCCAGAATTGAGAGCATTTTGAGATCGTTTTAGTAGTTTCGAGTTAGTTCTGTTCAGTAGATTAGATTCTGACAACACACTGAAACAGGCTGACTGCGTACAAACAATAAATCCCATAACCAAATAATTTTTATGACATAACATTTTAATGTCAAGGCCAACACGTTACGAACTAAAATTACTAGGGGTAAAGTCGATATTTCAAAACAATTACTAATTAAATAACTTAGCTCTTCTCTGCCGTGCGCCTTAGTGACATTGCTGATAAGCTCCCACCGCCGCTCAACTTTGGAGCCGTCTAAACAATTATGTCACTGACAAGTTTTGGGTACCTATACCTACTTGTTACTTTTTTATTTTAATTTTGTACACAATGTGTCACGGAACGGATATTTGCTTAGAAAGGGCATGGCTTGTTTAAATGATATGAAATGAATTCTCCGATTCATTTGTAGACAAAATTAACGAAATTTCAGTTTGGTGCATTTTTGCTTTCTATCCCCACTAATATTATAAATGCGACAGTAACTCCCGTCTGTCTGTCTGTTACGCTTTCCCGCTTAAACCTCTCAACCGATTTTGATGAAATTTGGCACAGATAATCTTTAGATCCTGAGAAAGAACATAGGCTAGGTTAATGTTCCCGAGGGAAATCTAAAAAGCGCGATATAACCGAACTCTACGCGGGCTAAGCTGCGGGCAGAAAGCTATCATATAAGTGAAGGACATTTTAGTTAGTATTTGATGAACTTAAACTAATATCTTCTGTCTCGTTAATTAATGAAATAGAAAGGAAAATATACACTGAACTTAAAGTTTAGTTTAGTTTCTGAACAAGGTATTGAAGATCTTGACAAGATCTGCCGCACGACGTGCAAGTTCATCACCACCAGACTCGTCGCTCAGCTCCGCCTCGCCGTCGTCGGTCTCCAGCTCCACTGTGAACGCTGTGACGACACCGGTCACGATAGTTGCATCGTGTTTGAGCAACGAGTATTTCTCCCCGCCGACGACGCTATCACCTGCACGCCGACGGGGACCGGCCTCTGATAGGTTGGGTTCCCGCTACCGGTGGAAGAGTGCAGCGAATGACATGGACGCAATCAATGAACGAGAACGTCGTGCGCGCATACTTTGGGGCTACAGAGGGAAAGAAGTAATCTGGGTCATTGTATGTGGGTTTTTTATTCTATTTTTACATGTTCTGAAGATATGAAAAAGAACTTTTCCGGCCGTAGACTACTATGATAAATGATTTTGTCTAGGCGCGCAAAATTACAGAAGAAATATATTGTGATATTGGCAGGTAATCTGACGTTTGTTGTGTCTCTTATTTTAAGGTTTCACAGATTATTTTATTTTGAGTAGAAAGCCTTCCAATTCCGTTTGATGTAATCCATAGAAGCCGTGCTCTTCGTAGGAATGTACCCTTTCCGTTACATATTGCATGTGATAATATAATACTTATAGTTCATGTTTAATTGCCATAGACACTGTTTTACATTTGCTTATTATTATAAGCCTGTGTTATTCCACTGCTTCCCTTCCCTTTTTTCACTTTTCTACCGCGATTGTCGATCTATAAAGAAGGGATCGTCATATATAGACAAATAAATAAATATATACGGACAAAATCACACAGATTGAGCTAGCCCCAAAGTAAATTCGAGACTTGCGTTATGGGATACTAACTCAACGATACTATATTTATAATAGATACATATGTATATCGATAAACATCCAAGACCCAGGCCAATCAGGAAAAGATCGTTTTTTCCATCATGACCTGGCCGGGGATCGAACACGGGGCCTCCACGTCGCAGGCAGGCGTGTTGACCGCTGCGCCACGGAGGATGATAATATTATCTAGAATAGCTACCTTATATCTATAAATACTGTAGAATTATCAGTGATTGTTTCATCATGTAGTTACTTAAAAAAATAGTTTTCAGTCTACGCTTATAAATCGGTGGAAATGACAAGCGAATAATATTCTCTGGTTTTGATTTTCAATTAAAATGGAATGATATTCATGAACAGGAATATATCAATGAAGTTGCGATGGAAAACGAGAGACTCATCATTGGAATGCCTCGTCATCCCGGACCGCGGGATGTGGTCTTTGCAAACAACGATGAAATATAGTTGGGTATATTAGCCACTATTACTTTTCTTCAAATCGTTATCATGCTCAGGCTACATAAATAAATATGACACAGTATTACTGTGTTTTGTTACATTCGCCTAGCCTAGTTCGAGACAAAAGGGATCCGGAGGTATTGTACTGAACACGGCATGCATAAAAAATACAACTTTTGTTTCAGAATGGTTAATTAAATACGAAGTGATTTGCCCTCTTTATAAACTTACCTTTATAAAAATTAGTTATCTACGTACTTTTATCAATCAATTGGTCGTTTCCTATGGGAAAAAAGCCGGTTATAAACACCACGATTACTCTTTTACTCAAAATTTGGTTTTATATATTCATTTCTCAATGATATTGAGAAATTAATAGTGGTCATTTATTTATAGGACAACCGAAGCTATAACAGAAGGATAATAGATGTTCATGGGACAAAAAGCCTGTTACTAGTTCTCACGAGTAAAAAAGGATATATAATTATTGTTATAACAGCTAGTTAATTTTACTAAATAAATAAATGCGTCCTTAAGTTTAATATTTCCTTCTTCCATTCCAATTTATTTGACTCAAATAAGAATCCATTTGCAATAAATCCGCGCTTCGCAGTGGCTAGAAAGTAGAAGATATGTATAAACGAGGCGTTGATCTATCTGCTTGGAAGAAGAATTTATAAAATAATGACTTTTTTCTTATTTAGCAAGCCTTCAATGTTTCCTAAAGACTAATTAGGGTTTCAGAGCAATAAATTGCGTTACTTGTGTAGCTATACGGACAGCATAAACATTTGAAGTGTATGAGTAATTATTATTTAGTACAGATACTGCTTGCCTTAAATAGGTTAATGCAATGAAAAAGTTATCTCTCTCGAGTTCCTAAGATAACTCTGAAAAGTAATACAATATTGAGATTTTATACTGTGGTTAATAAAGATTTTGGCACTTTTGCCATAGATTGCCCATGGAGAAAAAAAAGATATTTATATTTATCGTATATACAATTCCTGAGAAAAAATTACTGAAATACTTCTACATCAAAAGGAATGATTCAGCTAGAAAAGTAACGCTAGACACAAAACTCACAGCCCATATATTCACAAACTTTGGGTCGATGAGCAAAGATAATCATCTCAAATTGTGAAGTCACATAAAAATTCAATGCCTTTTGTCAGTGGTTAGTGGTTCAGTCCGTATCTTAATGGTTGACGGTGTCGGGGAGCCAGACTAATGGAAACTCGTTCCCTTTGACGTTATTACAGCACTTGTACAAATAATGAAGTTCAGGTTGCTGACGCCGCGCGACGGCGCACTCGGTGGAAGGGACTGGATGAGGATATTAGGTATACATATTTAATGCCGCCCTGATAGAAGCGTTTATTGCACGTAAACGAGGAAATAAAACGCAAGGGAATAACGGCCTTTTAATATACCAATTTGAATATTAATTTTAATCCCTGCAGGGAAGAGGCCTTTACTGCATACTCGTTTATGAGATTTTTTTGGCGTAGACAATAAGGAAGTGTAATATAGATGCCAAGTTTATCACTCAGCTCACAAGCAAGATTAGGAAATCGAAAATTTTGTGCAATGTCATTGCATTATCCTTAAACCCAGAGAACATAAAGTTTCTAAAGAGTAAACTGCCTGTATCTTTAGGTACGTACACCTATAAAGTCATAATTTAGTAATCCACAAAGGCCCGCCCACAAGCGCTGTAATAACCCATTTAACGAAATTGACTTTTACAATATTCCCCGTATAACGGCCCTTTAAATTGGTTCTTGTTTTTCTGATCAAAATGAGTTCATTCGTTACAGATAATGTAAGAAAAACAGACTTTAATAATGCAGTTACATAATGTCCAGTAGGTAAACAGAAACATAATTGGCAATTCGAAGTACATTAACAGCATTTTAATTAATAAAACACAGAGCACAGCGCCGACGTCCTCTGTTGCTCAAAATTGTAGACAAAAGACCATTTCGGTAGTAGTTTGCGAATGTTAATAGGTACTTCGTACATTCCAACAGAATAATCGAAATCGAAAAAACTTAATGGTGTGGAAACTTTTTTGTTATCAGAGCGCACAGATATTCCTTTAAAGTAAGAATCCCTTTTTTCTTGCGATATCTGTACGACGACTGGACAAGCAATTTGTATTGCATCACAGTCAAATTTTTTGTTCAGCAATTCGTTTTTAAATATTAAATAAGCAATAGGGATATTTAAAATTTAAACAATGAACGATGGACTAAAAGTTTTACAGAGTCGACTGGGAAAAAAGATCACGCCACCGGGAACAAATTGAATAATTTGAGGAAAGTAATTCAGCAGAAACGGTTGTTGTAGACGCTAAACTGTAATTTGGTAGAAATAATACCAACAATTTTCTTTGAGCTTTATTTTAACTTGCTAAATAAATTCTAACTGTGTCTTACGACCGCTAACTAATACCAGATCGTAAATCCGAGGACAGCGTAAATTTTTAAACAAAAGGTAAGTAATTTACTGACAGAGGATTCTCACATAAAGCTGACCTGACAATGAATGAGGAAAAATGTTTACAGGCAACTTTAAAAGGCTTTCGTAGCGAAGTAATTACTGTAAAGCCTAGCCACCATTGTTTTGTTATGGTATAAGGACCCATAACTGGGACCGAACTTGTTCTACTAAAAGGGTATTACCCAATTAAATGTTCGGTGCCCAAAGTTTCATTCTACGTATATGAACTCGTGAAGTCGTAACTAGTTTAATTCCCTCTTTAGGGTTACCGTGAAACTAGGACATTGAAGATGCTTTGTACAGGTTATAAATATGCATGGATTTTATGTGATTATCTTCCATCTCTCTGTGGTAATTTTCTCTTCGCAGATTCTTGAAACAAATGATCATGAGGGACTTTTTATGTAACAATATGCCTCTTACTACAAAGCCTTAAATTAATTATGTTGTGTGTGAGAGCCCTGTTGTTTTGTGAAAAGTAGAACGAGTTCTTCTTGTGCGTTAAGACTTGGAGAAAAGACAGAAAATTATTTGTCCCACCTAAATTATTAAGGACATTACAAAAACAAGTTATAAACATATATACAAAGTTTACCAAAATCCTGGTAGGGAAAATAAACAAATAAAAGTTTAATGTATAACAATTTTGTACATTACTTGAAGTCCAAGTATGTAGGTTACACAATACAACATAGTTGAAGATCCATTAGTCAAGTAAAGATGACCTGTCGGTGTCAGTTTTAACTTTTAAACCACTCCACAGAATTGTCGGCATTAATCAATCTTTTAATGTAATTAATGGTCAATGGTCGCAATGTCCTTCCATGAATTAATTTGTAATAAACTCGTAACTAATCATATTACGTCATTAGTACGTGCTGAGAAGGTGGCGCCATCTATCAATATACTAATCCCTTATTAGATCACGGACAATGTTGTGGGTCATATTATATCAGCAAAATGCAAATATGTTTTAGTATCATAGTGTATTTACCTCTTAATAAAAATCATTTTACGTTATAATTTTCTACAGTTATACGTTGTATGTAATATATCTTTTTAAAGACAATTATTAGGATTTTGATGTTTTTTCTTCGAAACTGGTAGGTGTAATGTAGGTACGCACGCATTGATTGTTTTCTTCCGGTTTTATCATCATCCTTTAGAAAATTTTTCTCTAGAAGGTTTATGTGTCTAATACATTATACTTAAATATTCGTACATACCTACATACAATGAAGAATTGTCAATGTTTTGTCAAAACGTAAACACCATGCGGAGCAGGGACGGCTCACGGGTTAAGTATAAACCAATGAGGATTACACACAACTACCAAAATAATTGTGTTAGGTATAAATCTCCCTTTGATAACTTTGTGAAACCTCCTATTTATCTGCAAAAGCTTTATCCGCGTTTTCACCCGCATGAGTCTCGATATCGTGAGAATATCGGGATGAAAAGTATCCTACGTCCCAATCTAATCCGCATCTGCCAAATATCATCCGATTCCGTTCCGCTGTTTAACGTGAATGGGTAACACACAAAAATACATGTACAAATCAAATCCAAAAAAATGGAATCTTTTCTTTTATTATATTGGTTTAGATCGGCCATTGTAGTACGCATTGGCACCGATTGTAACAATTGGTACCCAAGATAAAGTGCCTAGTTTGGGGCCAATGCAAAATCTCTGTCTGTAATCGTTTGAGCAATAAAGTTTTACTATTTTTATTTACTAGTTTTCCGCCCGCGGCTTCGCCCGCGTGAAATTCGGTTATATCGCGCTTTTCAGATTTCTCTCGGGAATATATATATATATATTTTTTCAATAAAAGGTAGCCTATGTCCTTTCTCAAGGTCTAAAGATTGTCTGTCCCAAATTTCATCAAAATCGGTTGAGAGGTTTAAGCGGTAACTTGATTTTCAGTAGTTCTGTTTGTTTAAGCACCCTGTTTTTTAGTGTTTCTTTACTAACCGGAAGAAAGAAATTACTGATTTTCATGGAAGTAGGTACATACTTATGCTCAAAAAGTTAAGTCAAAAAATACATCTTTACCAAACGTACCAGCATACCCAATTCAATTGACTCGTTATCTGACTAGCTTTTTCCCAACTATGTAGTACATATATTGTAGTATATATATGTATGTATATTGTAGTCAGCTTTCAGTCTAACCGCATTCCATTGTATACCAGTATTTTACGACTGCCTATCTGACCTCCACAAACCAGTGCTGGGCTATACGATACCCTTGCTTTACAAATTGATTACTAAACAAAATGAACCGTATATTGAAACGGCTACTGTTTATTGTATAGGTATATAGAGTGGTGCTGACAATACGACAATAAATGAAAACACGAACAATGCTGATTCATAGGAATAATCCTAAACCATAGAAAAAAACCTAGCATGAAAAATAAAAAAATGAAAATTTCAAATAAACTGAATTGCAAACGGAATAGAACATCCTTTAGAAATATTTATCGCCTTGCTTTTTTCGCGCCATTATTATTAAAGTTTAGTACCGCAGGATGCGGCGGTCATTAACCTGTAAGCGCTTTCTTATCAACATGTACATCATGTAGAAAATGTGAAAAATGTAAAATAATTTCCTGTGACTAAACTAATGGACATATTTATATGATTGAATGGAAGGAAACTTATTTGTACACCTAATAATTTCCCTGAAAAATCATATTTAACTTGTGCGCTATGTTTATTTAATACGTGCAGTAGTAGGCCCTCCAAAACACTCAAAATCGACAACAGATCATAATGAAATACAAAATGTTTTACAGTTTAATGGAGATACATCAAATCAGTTTTTGTATGTTGTTAACGATTGCCGGCGCCGTCCACGGCATTAATTGAATTAGTAGTTTCACGCCCGAGTCCACGTTGTTTTAGCTATGAATATGTAAAACACCACGTCACCTCATGTCTCCTGAGTCCCGCAAATGGTGAACCTGAGTACTTAATAGGAGTTTAATAACAAACAGTAGTCTCGGGGGCGTTCCTCCTTCCTCCTGAACAGGTCATACTTACGTATTAAATAGGTAAGTACAATGGGTTTATTTACTTTACTTGAAGTCGTACAAATTTATGTTTCTGTGGAGTTGAAGATGATAAATTATTACATAGATTACCCACTGGCAGTGTGGTATGCAGTAATTAAAATTACGGGTTAGTATTTCTCCGTTCAACTACTTAATCAAAATGTTATGATTGCGCTAGGTAGAAGCGAGTTCGCATCAACAGTGTGCCAACGTCTAACTTTTCCTGTAAATATTCCCACTGTGGTTCAGAATTAAACCCAACATAATTCATTGTACATTTCCTGAAAGTTACATTCTAATGTTAGCTTGCTTGAGTTTTACTCGTTACGAGTTTCCCGCATAAAAAACGTTGTGGGAATGTAGGACCGAGAACGTTTGGAAAAAATGTGTGAAAACAAAGTAATATTGTGTAACTGGTAGTTGTTATTCGAAACGATCGGAATATGTTATCGGAATTGCGGTATCTACCCTTCTTACCTGTCCGTATCGATTATAGGGAGGCCCTTTTTTCTACCGGTTTTTTTTTTTTTGATATCTAAATACAACTTATGACGACTTCAAAATCAAACTCAATTTAATAATTATTTACAATAATTACCATCGAACTCCATTCAATTGCTTATAATTGTTATTCAAAGGGCAGAGTACATTTATTAATTCAGGATCTTCAACAAAAGATGTACATGACAAATAGATAATGGCTGGATTTCTGAGTGCTAATTCTTGTTTTAATTTAGCGACAGTCAATATTAAGACCTTGTCAAAAATGTAGGAAAAGTAGAATTACTCTTGACAAATTGATACTGAGATTAGAATGCTATAATGTTCTTAAAAATACGAGGAGAATTTTACCCCTCAGGTTTTGTATTGGTTTACTCCTTATAGTTGGTTTTTGATAGAAACAGACTGAAAAATATTAAATAAGAACAGTATATTTGGTATACTGTTTTTATAAACACAAAACTTTTAAAATAATTAGTGAATTAAATGAATAATGCAATTATTTTCCTTTTGAGCACTGGATGGAACATGGATAGCCGCCATTGCGGTTACATGGTAGGTGTGATTCTACAGTAAATTTTATAGTGATCATTGAAAATACAGTAAATTTTAAATGATTTATTTTCTGTAAGTAGGTTTGTACGAACATTTTTACAAGCCATCATATTTTTTTATAACTTTTTGAGTTCGGCGTTTCCTATCTGGCTACTTTGAGAAGAAAGTTCGAAACAATCTCAGAGGTCGCGAGTCGCGGTCCCAAGTATTATTGTCGAATAGCTCGACAATAATACTTGGGAGCGGTATCCACAACGCTACATGCAAACAACGCGTCATACTGACGTCACGTAAAACAATAATACTTGGGAGCGGTATCCACAACGCAACATACGAACAACGCGTCATACTGACGTCACGTAAAACAATAATACTTGGGAGCGGTATCCACAACGCTACATGCGAACAACGCGTCATACTTATGTCACGTAAAACAATAATACTTGGGAACGGTATCCACAACGCAACATACGAGCAACGCGTCATACTAACGTCACGTAAAACAATAATACATGGGAGCGGTATCCACAACGCAACATGCGAACAACGCGTCATACTGACGTCACGTAAAACAATAATACTTGGGAGCGGTATCCACAACGCAACATACGAACAACGCGTCATACTGACGTCACGTAAAACAATAATACTTGGGTGCGGTATCCACAACGCTACATGCGAACAACGCGTCATACTGACGTCACGTAAAACAATAATACTTGGGAGCGGTATCCACAACGCTACATGCGAACAACGCGTCATACTGACGTCACGTAAAACAATAATACTTGGGAGCGGTATCCACAACGCAACATACGAGCAACGCGTTATACTGACGTCACATAAAACAATAATACTTGGGAACGGTATCCACAACGCTACATACGAACAACGCGTCATACTGACGTCACGTAAAACAATAATTATGGATTTGCGTGGTAATTTGAGTACTAATTTTTCTGTAAGTAAGCCACTTGGTGAAATTCTCAGCATTCATTTGATCATGGTAATCCCCCATTTTAGTGTCTGCTTTAAACATTAAAAGGGCATTGTCAAATGTCAACAAAACTGCTTTCACTTCCCGCGTGAACTATAATCCATCGTCGGCCAGGGCTGTCGTTCCGTCTCACTCCGACATCGGTTGCTGTTTGCCAACATTTTTTTATCGTGTAGTGTGCGTGTATCCATGTTTCGTCGAAATAAATAACGGGTCTTTTGTTATTACAAAGCGAGTCATTTTCTTTCATACGTCGTAAATATTTAGCCCTCCACGCTTGAATTTGGGGTCTTTCAATTATAGCCAGTCTTTTTGGTAGCATCGTTTAAATTGGTAGCCTAAATCACATTTAATTATTTTTCTTAATGTAGTTTCACTACCAGTATAATTAAGGTCTACTTTGAAGCCGCCAAGACTTTGCGCATTGTGGGTATTTCTCTCCTCACCGTATACATTGAATGTAATATTTCTTAAAGCTGTTTAGGAAAATCCGTCGAAATATTCCTTCTTTTGTCGTTTTCCTTTAGTAGGAGTTCTCATTTTGCTGGCTGTTGCTGGATCATGCCCTCGTCGCAATTTCGTCACAGCATTTTTTGCAACGCCCGTGGTACATGCCACACGCTCCGTGACTTTCGTAGAATTTTTCCAAATATTTTTAATAACTATTAGCAGTTGCTTCGGTATTAAAATTTCCTCAGTAGTGTCCGAAGCACTTTTTAAAGCACGGTTTATAATTTCAAGAACTAACTTACAGTCCTCTTTCTCTTTAACAAAATAATTGTCCACTTTAATTATAATTTCACGAGCACGACTGTTAATTAATTTCTTACTCATTTTAACGAGTAACAAAACAAAACTAAACAACAAAACTCAAAAACAACAATAAAACAGGATAACAAAAACAAAAAGCTAACAAAAATATACGATGTGCGTAAGTGGGTAAGCGCGGACTGAACATGCGAACGGTACCGACGGTGCGAGTTCGGCTACGTCATCAAGATGGCCGCCAGTCGCAATATCATCGTGCGGGGCTTATAACTGGTAGTTGTTATTCGAAACGATCGGAATATGTTATCGGAATTGCGGTATCTACCCTTCTTACCTGTCCGTATCGATTATAGGGAGGCCCTTTTTTCTACCGGTTTTTTTTTTTTTGATATCTAAATACAACTTATGACGACTTCAAAATCAAACTCAATTTAATAATTATTTACAATAATTACCATCGAACTCCATTCAATTGCTTATAATTGTTATTCAAAGGGCAGAGTACATTTATTAATTCAGGATCTTCAACAAAAGATGTACATGACAAATAGATAATGGCTGGATTTCTGAGTGCTAATTCTTGTTTTAATTTAGCGACAGTCAATATTAAGACCTTGTCAAAAATGTAGGAAAAGTAGAATTACTCTTGACAAATTGATACTGAGATTAGAATGCTATAATGTTCTTAAAAATACGAGGAGAATTTTACCCCTCAGGTTTTGTATTGGTTTACTCCTTATAGTTGGTTTTTGATAGAAACAGCCTGAAAAATATTAAATAAGAACAGTATATTTGGTATACTGTTTTTATAAACACAAAACTTTTAAAATAATTAGTGAATTAAATGAATAATGCAATTATTTTCCTTTTGAGCACTGGATGGAACATGGATAGCCGCCATTGCGGTTACATGGTAGGTGTGATTCTACAGTAAATTTTATAGTGATCATTGAAAATACAGTAAATTTTAAATGATTTATTTTCTGTAAGTAGGTTTGTACGAACATTTTTACAAGCCATCATATTTTTTTATAACTTTTTGAGTTCGGCGTTTCCTATCTGGCTACTTTGAGAAGAAAGTTCGAAACAATCTCAGAGGTCGCGAGTCGCGGTCCCAAGTATTATTGTCGAATAGCTCGACAATAATACTTGGGAGCGGTATCCACAACGCTACATGCAAACAACGCGTCATACTGACGTCACGTAAAACAATAATACTTGGGAGCGGTATCCACAACGCAACATACGAACAACGCGTCATACTGACGTCACGTAAAACAATAATACTTGGGAGCGGTATCCACAACGCTACATGCGAACAACGCGTCATACTTATGTCACGTAAAACAATAATACTTGGGAACGGTATCCACAACGCAACATACGAGCAACGCGTCATACTAACGTCACGTAAAACAATAATACATGGGAGCGGTATCCACAACGCAACATGCGAACAACGCGTCATACTGACGTCACGTAAAACAATAATACTTGGGAGCGGTATCCACAACGCAACATACGAACAACGCGTCATACTGACGTCACGTAAAACAATAATACTTGGGTGCGGTATCCACAACGCTACATGCGAACAACGCGTCATACTGACGTCACGTAAAACAATAATACTTGGGAGCGGTATCCACAACGCTACATGCGAACAACGCGTCATACTGACGTCACGTAAAACAATAATACTTGGGAGCGGTATCCACAACGCAACATACGAGCAACGCGTTATACTGACGTCACATAAAACAATAATACTTGGGAACGGTATCCACAACGCTACATACGAACAACGCGTCATACTGACGTCACGTAAAACAATAATACTTGGGAGCGGTATCCACAACGCTACATGCGAACAACGCGTCATACTGACGTCACGTAAAACAATAATACTTGGGAGCGGTATCCACAACGCAACATACGAGCAACGCGTTATACTGACGTCACATAAAACAATAATACTTGGGAACGGTATCCACAACGCTACATACGAACAACGCGTCATACTGACGTCACGTAAAACAATAATACTTGGGAACGGTATCCACAACGCTACATGCGAACAACGCCTCATACTGACGTCACTTAAAACCTGCATCTCGCAAGTAGAGTTTACCGCGCAACTAGCATTTGTATACATATTTAACAGCGTGCAACTTCCGACATCAAGCCTGTTTTTTTTGTTTGGGATGGGAAATCTTCTAATGACCACTCCCGCTATGAGCGGAGCGGAAGGGCGTGTCAGACTTTTACTTACTTAAACCCACCCGTGTTTCTTCATTTGTCTGTAAGCCATATTTCACCGGTTTCAATTTCAGAAGCTTTTCATCGATAAGTAGGTATGTGAACAGAAATTATGCTAATTTCAAGCAGATCCTTAATGATTGTAGAACAGTAGGTGGTTATTTAACTGACTGAAACCTGTGCTATTTCATTATATCTTTAGTGTAAAAGTAGCTACGTGATAGAATGTGTTTATGGGGGATTTAGACTAAGGTGGTTTTGGCCCCGTGGCTGGTCGGTGATACACGGCGGTAATCTACCGGCTTAACAAATCAAATTTGCCATCCATTTGTAAAGGCCAATAAAAATCACATGCGTCTCGTTAATTTTGCATCAAAATATCGACATTCAAGCGGCGGGCGATCATCTATGACTGAGCATGTTCACGGTAGGTTAGTCGGCAAAAGTCGAAACCTACCCAACAGGCGAATTTAGAACTTGCGATGTCTAACGAAAATCGTGCGGCTGTAGTCACACACATATGTAAAGCCCAAAAAATACCATCGAAAAGAATAAAAACCTAATTGCTCATATAAAATTGTTACAACATTAAATAAAACAATGCATGAATCTGAAGTGTCAACGGAATGTCGGAGGTATCCCGAGGTGAAAATCGTAGCTCTCTCGCCATTTCCAAGCCATTGTATGTTTATCATTCATTATTAATTTGCGGTTCCTTTCTCTTTAGAGGTTGAGGTGAACAACGTTTGTTTTGTCCAGTCAGATCCTTTGGGGGTACGTTAGAAAATGTTATTATTTCCAAGATTTAACTTGAATATAATTGTTATTTTTTTATAACTAGGTAGGTACTTAAGGGTTACGACTACTATAACTGAAGGACTATAATATAAAATATAGTATAAACTATATAGTGAAACTATATTGCGTTTGGTAAAATAAATATTAGAATTTCAATTGAATATGTTAGGTATATCAATCGAAAACATTGGAACATCGTATCTCATGAAAACTTCGAAAATATCTCCTGCAGTACAATGTTAGGATTAGATACCTATTATACTAAAATGTAGGCGCGACCTAGTTCAGAACTGTAAATAGAACCACTGTAGAAGATTAGTCTGGACTTTTAAATCATAAATTTGAGTGAAGTGGCTCCTGGGTAAGTATAACCACCGCGCGTGTCGTCTGAACAGGTTAAGCTATGCTTCCCGAGGTTGGTCCCTAGATGGGTTGCCTCTTTACATACCGAGACCTATGTGTGCCTAGGAAAGCACATAAAATTGTTGGTCCCGGCTGTCATTCGTAGATGCTTGACAGTCTGAAGCTCAAAAATCTGACAACCAGTTTTAACAAGGGGTGTGTTATTACTCAAACTCTCGGTGGTAGGCCATAACATCGGCTGCCGGCAGAAGTTACCACCAGACAAAGTCTTACCGCCAAGCGATTCGTCGTGTTCCGGCGTGATGTCTGGTGAAGCCGTGCGAAGGACGGGTCTAAGCAGTTGTGTTGCGATGTGTGCCGGGTACGATGCGCCAAATGTTGTTTTGTCGGGAGTTTGGTCGTGGAGGGCCTCCAGATCAATCTCCCTCTAGCGCAGCATCGTTGGTCGTGTTGTTGGGTTTAACATTGCATCACCTCACTCAACTGCCATCTTCCAGAAAGTTTCCGTTTCTGTCAGAAAGGTAGTCGCTTTCACCTACAATCGTGTAAGCGACCCCAAAATTTTTGGGGAAGGCTAGACAGATTGATTGACGTTGGTATACTTGTACAAATCCGTTGGTTTTTAAAGATATGTACAAGCTGAAATATAATCTAAATTCGATTGAAGTTATTACAAGACAAAAATCATACAAACTCGAACAACCAAACAATATCCTTTACTAATATTGCCTTTGATACGTAGGGAACTACGTTACTCTTACAATGTGTGTGCGTATGATTGTATCACAATATTGTTGTTTAATTTTCCTCGTACACTACTCAACAGATACACACAAAATACGTATATATGCCTCTATATTTAAACGTTTCATTACTGCAGTTACTTCTTATACTATATCTTCCACAAGGTTAACGGTTTTTGACAGCTGCTTTATAACGAACTAAATAAATATTAACATATACTATCTAGGTAATCTTAATGAATTAATTATGCCTATAGGCATGCAGAAATTATGTACATGTCAAAACAGTTAATCAGTTATTAATCAATCTAGTGGACAGAGTATAAGGCATTGCGATAACATGTTGACTTCTTTATAGCAAGCTAATTAGTTTTATAGTGTGTTTTGTACTCGTAATACTAAACAAATACATGTACAATGTAATTGTACGTTTGCAAAATCACCTTTTACAAGCAACTGTAGGTAATTCCCACTGATCGCAACATTTATTTTTGAATGAAACTACGCATTATTTACATATTGAAAAAAAAAACAATAGATATAAACGATACTACGTTGCACGTGTACCATTATTAAAACATATTTTTCTGTTTATTTCTAACAACTGCTGTTGAATTGGCCACGGTCTCAGATAACCTTGTAGGTACGAACAGTTTCCCTTGTAGGCACTCTGTAAGAAAGAACACGAAACGAGAGACATCCGAAAACAGATATGGCGTCGCTCGTCCGACCTTGACATGAGAGGAAGGCGCACCAGAAAGGCTCACACAAAACAGATAGCAATAGCTAGAAGTTTCTAATCCAAGAGATAAATTTAAAAGAACGCTTTTTATTATTTGCTTATAAGCTTATACTATGAAAGAAGATAATCCTAAAAGTTTTTTTTTTCTCCAATACGTTGTTGCAAGCGAGATCTTGAACACGCCATAACATTTTTATACCGTATGTCGATAGGTACACGAGTGGAGAAAACGCTTTGACTCGTTATAGGGCCCTCAAAACCTCTTAGCTCCTACCCTCTTATCAAATGCTTTCTGCCTTAGCCTCCCTGATTGTGACGAGAGTAAGCGCTCCCAATCGTATAATAATGAGTTTTGATGGAAAAATTTACGCAAATATTTTAAAGGCCAATACAGATAAGTGAATTTGATCCTTGTTAGGCGAATATGGCTTTGTGACCTTTTCTGTGTTTTGGGAATTGTCGTTCACTTGCTCTATTCTTGATCACGAATACAAATAAAAGATAAAAAACTGGTCTACTGTGAGTCGGACTCGCGCGCCGTACTGGGTTCCGTGCAAATTGGTAGTACTTAATGTATTTCTTACCAAATTTCACGACTCTTGCTCAACGAGAAGTATCCTTTATAGCTTTTGAATCCCTTATGAGCCAAAATATGCGGCATAAACGAAACTTAATCGTTACGAAGTTTGATTTTGTACACTGCTTCAAGGGATTGCAACCTGAAGTATTTGTTGTTAATTTCAACTTCATAACTCCACGCGTTCATGAGATAAAAGGCCTTGACACAGACGGACTACGAAGTGATCCCATAAGAAGAAGAAGAACATAGAAGTGGTTCCATTTTTCCCGCAGAGATACGAAACCCTAAAAATACGAGAAATTATTCTGAACTTCCTAAATAGCTGTAACAATAATATAGATTATTTTACGAATGGAATATTTTTTATAATAGCACAGTATAAGAAGTCGCTCTGGTTTTATCACGCCAGAATTTTCCTTATTGCACACAAAAGTATTTGAATATATCTGCAATTTTTTATTTAAAATATTGTATAGAGAACCGGCGCTATTGTTACTTTAGTCATTTCCATTCCTGTCTCACGGGCGTTGTAAAGAGCTCCAAGTACGGAATAAAATTTAAATAATGAACTCAAAATTATTTGTTGAGCTACGCTTATTTCTATAGGCAAAGTTGATAAATATCAGAAAATGACATTTAATTAAGTCGTTTTCGTTTCGACAAAGGTTTTCTTCCAAAATGTTTTCCTTTTCAGGATTATCTTTTGGGCGTTTTTACGGCAAAATGTCAGCTAATAACTTACTTCGAATCTCATAATGGTATAATTTCATGGTTCAAACATTTTAACTGTTGCCTAACATGTCGCAAAAGTCTAAAGCTTCTTCAACAAGATTTTCATGTCATCTTTCCAGACGTATGTCCTCAATTTATACATCTTTTTTTGTATACACAAAGTATAATATATCAAACGAAGTGAAAACTTTTCTCTAGCGAGGGAGAGACCGCGGTTATGAATCTAAGATGTTTTTCATGTAATTTTGATTTATGCTTCGATGTGAAGGGTACGAGAATTTCACGACCCTTTTTACTTTCTGCAAAAACTCAAGATTATGACTGACATTTGTAACTTAAGCGTATTGATGCTTTGTTTATTGTCTTTGTTATTGACATAACATCTTTAACTCAATCATTAGGTAGTATTTATCACATTTTTATTCTTCCAGTTTTCGGAAAATGTGTACTTTATTCCGAACATATGTAAAATCTCATTCTATCTTAACAGCCTAAGAAACAGGATGGATAAAAACTGCTCTAGAATAAATAGAATAAAAGTGCACTGAACGTGTGAAAAGAAAATCAAACGACTTTAGGTACTAATTGAGTAGTTCTCTCGCCCTGTGGTCATGAAAATCCTTTTATCCTTTTCAAGCAACAATTAATTTATTTCCAAGAATATTAATTGCTCTCATATAGCATGGTTCGTTTCATTCAATAAAGGCGACTTTATTAAATTCCTTTCTAATTAGTTTTCTGCGGTTCTTTTGAAGACCACGGACTTGGAAAGGGGTTTTATTATTAAACATTATTTACGTTAGATTCAAGTCGATGAAGATAATAGAACACTCAACTCGAAAGGAATCTTAATTACTTTATGTAGCAATTTAAAAAAAAGTTTTTGTGGGCGTGTTTATTATTATTATAAAGTATTTCACGTTGGCACCGGCGTTTCGTCAGCGGTGGCACAAAAGCACGCGGCACCGTCTCATAATTTATGTGGCGAATTACACGTTTAACGCAAAGCGTCATAATACTCACCCCACAAACTCCTCATCATAATTATTTATATGGCTACATAGAAATTCCGGTTACTACGTAAATAAATTTCAAGGCAATAGGCATAGTAAATTAGGTTGTTTACATGCAGTTGAACGTACGGTTTATTAATCCAGACTATGCAAATGATCGTCCTTTATTTGTATAGTTCGGGATGAGCGCGCAAACTATTGATTGTAAACTTGATCTTAGCCTTGTTAAGTCATGAATACTCTATACGGGACTTAGTTACAGTCTCCGTAAAGTACCGAGTATGGGGCAAAGTTTGTGGAATGTGATAAGTTTGTAAACAGTGCATTAAGTGATCCCGCATTATCTGAAGTAGTTTGTTACTTAAGTGGTAAAAGGTTTGTGTTGTAAGCGTTGAGAACACCGGTCAGATGAATGCGATGCGCTATCGACTCGCGTATTTATACTCGTAGAGGGAGGCTGCGGGTAGCGGACACAGACCAGACATACATGCGGTGTCACAAGCCCCGGGGGACACAAGCGTGATCTTTACACTGCCATTGAAAAGCTTTTTGATAATAACTTTAAATATCAGTACCTCACTACATGTAATATATAGTGATGTACTGATATTTAAAGTAAAGCTAAGTCCCTGACTGCGTCTGTCTGGCAGTCTGAACGCGATAAACTCAAAATTACCAGATGGAATGATGCATGAGCATTAGGTGTATAATTCATTAAGCATTTGTATAAATTGGAATTGAATAATGTCGTACTGACTAAATAATAAAAGAAAATAGACAAATAAAAAAGTAGTTATATGAAAAAAATCGAAATAGGATATTTTCCAACTTCCACGCAAGAATTCGTTCTCGAGTGTTCCTCAAATGTTATTGGTTTTCAAATACCCAAGTATTTGAAAAATAATAATATTTGAAGAACACCTCTTTACATTAAAACCTATATCGAGTTTATAGCACAATAAGAAATTGGCAGAAAATTGGAAAATGCAGGAAATACTGAAACTTTTTTATGAGATTTTTGTATCTGTTATACCGTTATTTTTTTATTTTTATTTTCAATGAATTTATAATTGAGCAGTGATCATAGTCCGGACTTATATTAAAATACCGCTTTGTTTGACGCCTTTAAGTATATAATAGTAAAATTCTAGTAAAGATCTTATTTAAAATGTGAAGGAAAACATCTTATGGAAACCTGAACTTTAAGTCTGAAATCGCCCACCCGCATTGAGCAAGCGTGGTGATTACGCTCAATCCTTCTCCGTATGAGAGGAGACCTGTACCCAGCAGTGAGACGATAAAAAGGTTGCTGATGATGATGAAGATTAATAACTAACAATGTAACATTAATTCGTTTGATACTAGAACCTCATATAATTAACGTATCAGTTTAATTTTTATAACAGAACTTATAAGGCAACCCATCTTGTTTGATTTTGCAATAATTTGGAAAGCAGTGTCAGTTCTGCGTTTAATATTATAAGCTAGGATAGATAGGGGGCGCGCGGGGGAACCTCGGGGCGCGCAGGGCGGCAGTCAGCGACGCGCCGCGCCCGGGCTACCCGCCCCTGTACCCGAGCTTTACGTAACGATGCCGCCGAGCTGATGGCCGCGCTCGTGTGGTGGCTGGCGGCCACCTGCCTGCTCCGAGCCGCCACCGCCGGCAACCCCGACGCCAAGCGCCTCTACGACGATCTCCTCTCCAACTACAACAAACTCGTCCGGCCCGTCGTCAACACCACCGACGTGCTCAGAGTCTGCATCAAACTCAAACTCAGTCAACTCATCGACGTCGTAAGTGTTACAATCGTCTCCTGTGCCTAACACCACTGAATCCCCTGTGTAAACACTCAGTCACACGACTCTGATATGAATACTCAGCAGACTGACCTACATCGAAGACAGCCAAGGGTGCAGTGTGGATGCATACCTTGCTTGCACTTGCGCGCCGCATTTTGAATTTAAATAGACCTGAATTACATCAACACCTCGGGCTATGAGCTAGTTTTTCAAATACATAGCTCAGTTAGAATCATTTGTTACTGGTGATAATGGGTATATAATGTCGCAAGTGTCGTATTCACACCTCCCCAGCTACCCAGGCTAAGCGCCCCTCTGTCTCCCTCCTTATGTATTTCAAATCAGATCCTATAAATCACCGGTATAAAAGGAATTGTATTTCTTCCGATATTTATTCAACCCTCCTTCGTGACCATACTCTTCCTGAGTCTTTTATCGCGGTAATTACCTACATTTCTGTGTGTAATGTATGACCTGTGGTTTTATTATGTAAGCTCTTAAAGTTATGACCGAAATTATGAGACGATATTACAAACTTCAAGGATCTAATTATCCTACGTATAAAGTTTTGTGTAACCCCTTTGTAACTTCTTATTACTTGAATGTGAAAATGTTTTCATCAATCAACTAATATTATCAAGCAAGGTTCTAATCAATCATGTAAAGTGGCTGGGTCGTTAAACTATGTACATACATATGTACAGACAAGCGCTCTCTCTTATGACATGGTTTTCACTCTTATGAGGGCTTCCATTTAACTGATAACATTCACGAGGGTTGACTTAATAAAATCAACATGCGTCACACATAGTAACAATTATGTATTATGTAGTTAATAGTGACATTGGAAATATAAAATAACCAATCTTGCAATTTCTTTTTTTCCGATTGACAAATACAAAATTTCTTGGCTACGGGTGAGAACGTAGTAAATACGAGTGAAGGTATCTATTGAATATCTAACTAAATGTTGACATACATGCGTATCTTATTAACGACTTTATTTTATTTTGGTAGCTTTTGATTTTTCATATACTTCTTTTAAAAAACTTTAAATATCATGGTAGTATTTTCTATTGAAGATATCGGTAAACTACATATATATTAGTCAGTAGTAGTATTTAGGCAGTAAATGGTATTAATGACAAGATGAAGACATTATAGGAGATACCTATAACTGTTAACTTCGGGTATCCGAAACTCAATAAATATTTACTCATTCACGACTAAATATTGGAAAAGAGGGCAAATACAGAGCTCGTCTCTTATATTAAATTCTTTATAAAGTACCCATGTTTTTAACGGAAATCAATTGTGAACAACAGCGTACCGCAGCTGGCTGTACCAAAGTAAATGAGAAAAATCGTCGAGCGGACTTTCTCCGGAAATTAGCAAACTGTACCACCGCCTACAATATCTGCTAAGCCTGTAACCGCATACTCCATATCAGCAGTAACAGAAGCGAATTGACTACTATTATTGCGAACACGTCGACCAAGATTATCGAATTCTGGATGCAGATACCAACAATGTGGTTTGCATCATTTGCACCAATCACGAAATAGAATTTAGGACGGCATGATATTGAGAACAATGGTATGTGGAATTTGATATGGTTGGTTTTCATGAAGAAGGAAATATGTACACATAAGTCGTTAATGTATTTATCTCTTAATTTAAAAATATGACTCTTTTTTTTTTGGGATGGGAATTCATCAAATGACTTCTCCCGCTCTGGGCGGAGCGGAAGGGCGTGTCAGACTTTTACTGACTAAAACCTACCCGTGTTTTTTCACTTGCCTGTGCGACGGCCAGGGCCACGGTTTCTTGTTTAACCAGCCCGCAGCCCTGGCTCAGGCGGCATCGGTCTTCGTGGACCCCGTCACGATGTGCTGACATCTCTTTGAGGCGCGCGTGAACCACGACGCACCGTCGACCCGGGCCTGGTCCTTACCGAGCGGTGAGCTGCCCACTGCTCACCGCCCGCAGGCCCGCGCCTACGGTGGCTGGTAGTTTGGTGTCCTCTCAAAAATATGAACCTACGTCCTCTTAAGATACAATGCCTGTAGAAGATGAAAAGAGAGTCCTCAAAAACGCATAGTTTGGAGCATAGTTCAGTTGAAAGTTGACTAGTAATGCCGATCTTTCGAAATACAATACAAGAAAGTCAATTACACAAGAGACTCAATAAAAAACGTTACGTTTTTACTGAGTCTTTCGCTTGAATAACTAGATAATTGAATTGATTGGCGCAAAAATTGCTTTTAACAAACGTATAACTTCATATCTTCCGACTATTTTCTGCTCACGACGTCATCGACGTAAAATTTCTTGCTCACCGGACCTACCCAGTCGCATCACGTTGCTTGTCTACGCTATAACACCGCTTTTGCTTAGCGTTCTTATATAGTGTTTTTTTTTTAATCTTTGTTCAACTCATTAGGGCCTTAGCGTGATGTTAAGTACCCTAGTGCCTTCCTCAAAAATTGGGCTAACAAAGGCATAAAGATTTTTTCAAATCCAACTAAGGCCTTATTCTTTATGATACATTGAACAAAACGAGGAATCGTTAAGGAGTCATTGTGAGTTAGGACCATGTAGTTTCAGAGATTGGTACCTTAAAACAAACTAAACCTATAACTTTATCCTTGCTAATATTATAAATCGGAAAGTGAGTTTGTTTGTTTGTTCCGCTTTCACGCCGTAACTACTGAATCGATTGCTTTGAAATTTTTCAAACATTTATTTATTTATTTAGAAACATACAATTATAGCACTATTACAGAGCATTCCAATTCAGTGCTATAAGTAAGAATAAATTATACAAAACAAAAAAAAAACATTACATACATAAAGTCAGAATAATTAGTAAAGAAACATTTATAATATATTTACATTATATACTTAGACTATAATAAACAGGAACAAAACCTATATCATTAATTATTATTTCCTATGAATCTATATCTTGTCCGAAAAGTGAAAAGTCCGGATTAAATAATAAGGTACTTTTTTTATCCCGGAAAACAATGATGTTCCCGAGGGAAATCTAAAAAGCGCGACATAACAGATCTCCACGCGAGCGAAGCCGCGGGCGAAAAGCTAGTTATTAATATAAAAGATGATACCTATGTGCGTATGTTAATGTAACAAATCATGATTTATCCATAAAATAACTAAATACCTTAAATTATTTATCAGAATTGCGAAATTATCTTCCAATTTACGGTTTACGTTCCACATTATTTCATGAATTATGTTAACCGTTCATCTAGGCGGTGATGCTCATACGGTAATAATATGTGGCTGTGCTGTCAATTTGTATTAGTTTACGAGCATTTTGGACCTCGGCGATTGCACTTCAATTATGCATGTGCCGTATAGACTAAACGTTATTGGCTGTTACGTTACATCCATGTCTAAGGAATCATCCATACTAATATTATAAATGCGAAAGTATCTGTCTGTCTGTCTGTTCGGCTTTCACGCCAAAACTACTGAACCGATTTTGATGAAATTTGGCCCAGACAATCTTTAGACCCTGAGAAAGGACATAGGCTGCCTTTTATCCCGGAAAAATTTGATGTTCCCGAGGGAAATCTAAAAAGCGAACTCCAGGCGGGCGAAGCCGCGGGCGGAAATTTAGTTAGGTATATATAATAGACATATTTTCATAACAGTTTCATGAAACATGGTTGCTCAATTAATTGCAATATTTAGTTATTTTTTGTGATACTATACAAAGTGACTTCCCAAATAAAATCAATGTCGCATCACGAATGACTGACGGATATACGATTTTTTTTTACTTTTTTTGGCAACTGAGCCTGTTTCGGCTATTCTGCCAGTGTCACGTGGTGGGATGTATGTTTTGACAAGTTTTTGACAAATGACATTTCACAATTGTCAGTTTGAGTACGAGGCTTTTGACTATACAGTATGTTAACTAACAGAGGGCGTTCCCGTTAACCCGAAATAGTATAGCATACATACATGCTAAAAAAAATATTTCCATTCGAAAACAAAATGTTTTAAAAATTTTCCAATAAGAAAATATTCAATAAAAATTTTAAATTGACATGTAAAAGAAACATACTGTACACGCGAACATGAAAGACGGCAACGTCGCAATTTATTTATACATGAAGACTACTATTTTGATTTAAAACAGGAGGTTTCAAATTTATTTCCAATTAGAATTTTTTTTTATTCGGCTTTTTTTATGCTTATTTTTCTATGCTGATATTTTTATTTTAATCTATTAATGATATATATTAACGAGTTTAAGGGAACGCCCTCTGTTATTTAACAGACTGTATAATAATTTATGTCTCATTTTATTATTATTAATTACTTGTAACATACGTTTTGTTTATACGGAATAAACAATTTTTCTTTCTTTTAAGTGTAAGTAAATCTAACAAAACTGTAACATAGTTACCTTTCAGATTTATTAAGCCAAAGTGAGAGTTGAGAAATAAACAATTTGGGTCAAATAGTGTAATAATATTTGGCATAAGTAATAAAGGATATACAAATATAGACACACAAATATACATATCGGGAGGGGAGAGTGAGAGACGAATGACAGTTGTGATATCCCCAGACGACGGCATACGGACATGAGCATGAAGCTTAATGTCTGTAAGTCACTATCGATACGCCTGCTCAGTTTTTTATCCATAATCAATATTGATGGAACGTCTTCAAGACGCTTTCTTTCATTCTAGACAAGGATAGTTTTAAACATACTTGGTGACTACCACAACAGTTTTGGTACTAATTTAACTTTTCTAAAGTTACATTTACTTTCTAAGTAGGTATATCTTGGATATTAATGACTGAAGGAAAACATCTTGAGGAAACCTGGACTTTAAGTCTGAAATCGCCAACCCGCATTGAGCAAGCATGGTTATTACACTCAATACTTCTCTGTATGAGAGGAGACCTGTGCCCAGCAGTGGGACGATAAAAAGGTTGATGATGATGATGACCATAGCAGTTTTGGTATTAGGCGCACTCTACGTGTCGAGCTGTTAAAAACATATATGGATGTTCTGTGATGGATACTCTGAAGCGTAGTTATCAATTATATATAATTTTCCCACTTAAGGACACAGAGTTGGACTAAAATCTACCACGCGGGCCCAGTTCGGGTTGGTAGACGTCATATGCCTTTATTGGTACTTGAACATTGTTTCCTCACGATATTTTTTTTTACACAAAATACAGTGTTAAATATGTTGTGAGTTTGAACACACGACTTTTGACTTGTAACTTGTGTACGGCAGCAAAATTTTAAATTTCCGCAATCTCAGTTACCAGAAACTGTATAGTCACCTATAATTAATAACAATATCAATAACTTCATAATTAATAATCTCACGATTATTAATTATGAAGTCAAACGATGCAAGCAGATTTGCTCAAGCGGTTAAGCTAATAGTGTGGCCGTCACCGCAACGTTTTGTCATTAGAGGCTCAGGTCAGGCGGCCATAAGCGTCAATATCGCAGTGCCAACCCCTGGACAAAGGCGGCGTCGTCCTCAGCCGTCATCTCATCCACACGTGACTCCAACACAGCGTCTACTCACGTCCGCGGATAATGGGCTTATTCATGAATTCGACCATATGGATGTTATTATATATCCTTATGTTACTTTAACGGGAAGTAACGAGATGTCCCTCATTTGAGCGGGGACAATAGCTACGGAGGCTATAAACTTTTGTAAAGTACTTTATCTGAAAACAAGTACCTATTATCTTCAATTGGTTTTTCTACGACCCTGTGCCACTCATTGTGATTCTGTTGGCTTATTTTCAAAAGGCGTTTTAATATCACAACAAAACTTAACCCTTCACTGTAAACCTTGTCTTAGAATTCAATTATGTGTAACAACAAAACAACAATTAAAGAGTTCTGGAACTTTTCTTCTGGGAAATCAGAACATGTTTGGTTTCACGTAGCTAATAAGTTCGTATCCATGGCTAACTTTCTTGGTTCAAATGAAAATGAAAGAACAAAACGAGATCAAGAGTTCACGAGTCACGACAGACAAGAGTAGACAAGGAGATGGTCAGCTGATGGACCAAGCAATATCTTCGCGATAATTTTTTCATGTGAACAAAACTGTTCTAAAAACAGAAAAAACCTTTTCGAGAATCTAACTGCTTCATATTATCCATATAGACAAGCTGATTTAAAAAATGGAACACATTTTTTTTTAATGTTCGTAATATCACGAGAATTTTTCGGATAGGCCATATGTACAATAATTATACGAAAACCGTCATCGAAGTATTCCTAAGTTAATATAAGACTATAACTATAGAGTACACACAACTATGATAAAAGTTATTTCTTCGAAATCGCTTTTACTTGATCCCCACTGTTTACTTTAGTTTAGAAAATTCCAGCAAGGTTTTATCTAGGTACGGTTCAGGTAAAAATATTGAATTTCTTATATCTAATTTGATAAAAACATCCCATAAAATAGTAGTGGAATAAATTGATACAAGTAAGGATGCTGATGCTACTAAAAATTTTGTCCGCCAAGTCACAGTAAAAAAAAACAATAAACAAACAACCAACCATTTGTATGCAGCATCACACGAACTGAAGGCATTGTCTACATATGTATGTAAATTACATTGAATTTGTAATACTCTGTTCTCTTTTCAATGCGATATTTCTTTTATTTTCTCCACATGCGAGTATCTCTAACTATATACATTTTACGGGTAAAAAGTTTTAATACAAACAATCCTCTTTGGGTAGGTATTTCATTTGGTAGCTGTGTGTAAAGTCACAGTTAATCAAAATAAAAGCCGACTACGCGCCTTTTGGTTCCCTGCCTCAAATGGGTCACAAGGTCACAAAGGAACCTATTAACTTTGTCACAAGACCGTAATTTGTCTGAACGTACCTATTTGAATGGATATTCCCCGTAATGTGTTGTTGTACTGAGAGTTGACTTAAGCATTTCTTTCAACTTAAAAGCGTTATGAATGTGATTTTTGTGCACAACCCCCAATTCGTTACTGGAATTAAATACTTATTGGTTTTATATAGAGAGCCACCTATATAATTAGAATACTTAATACTTAAATAAGTATTAACGACGATGACGATTTTGACGTTCAAAAGTATCTGCATTTTATGTGCCTAATGGAAATAAATATTTTGACTTTGACTAACGTATCACATCTCTTAGCTTTAGTATAATTCTATGTATGTATATCGACGCTTGAAAGGCAATCATATATAAGCGACAAAAATTCGTAAATTGAGTTATATACACCAAACGACGCAGAAAAATCTGCCGATTCGAATGGTGTTTAGAACTCAATTTACGAATTTTTGTCGCTTAGATATGATTGCCTTTCAAGCGTCGATATATATTTATAGGTTATGATGTGTAAGTATGTATATGGAATGATTTTTGATGGAATTCGTAAACACTCCATCACTTTGATTGAGTTTCTGTTGGTAAGTTGGTGAGTGGGTAGTCTGATAAGGGCAAAAAACCTTGATTAATGTTTTCTATTATCAGGGTACGCATTGATGTCCCAGCCGTACATCGTACGGACGACAGCAGGTCAAGCTAACCGAAACTGCCAAATATTCCCAATAAACCTTGAGCCTTAATACTTTAAAGACAAAGTTGAAAATCTAATTATTAGATATTAGTATTGTACCTCGTATCCGTATATCGTAAACTGTACCATGCATTCAAAGTCTGATTCTAAATAAAAAAAACGAATTAAATAACAGCAATTTCTTTTCCCAACCATTCAATAATGTCAAAGTAGGAGGGGTTCAAAATGAGGTTTTAGTATATCCATGATCGTGCATCGATATCTCTGCCACCCAGTAAATTTTCTTAAGATGTTAGTAACACTGAACTTAAATACACCCCATTCAAGCCGTGCTCAGAATCAAATACACTAGCAACATTAACTGTAAATCTTAGTAATCCCTTAAACTTTGCGCCACAAGAGTAAGCACGGCCGACACGCAAACACAATTATGCCTACAGCGGTGGGCTTTAATTACTAATAAAGCAAAGCAGCGTCAGCCACTAGTCTATACCACCTGACATTGCGAAGATATACAAAAGCGACCTATTTTCCCAGAAAGACAGAGGAAGATAAAAGAGCCAGAATAAATTGTCTGTTTTTTCTTTAATTAGTCTGAAAATGCCAGTGCCTTGCTAAAGAAAGGTTTTAAATGAAATATAAGTTCTTGTTAGTGTATATTGCGGAAACTGTTCCTTAGCAAAGGGTCTGAAATATTTTGATTAAAACCAGTTTTCTCTGTTGTCCGAGCCGTGTACCGTACAATGTTGGCTATTATGCAATACCTCTTTAATCCTACGCATATATATATATATATATATATATAAGCTAGCTATTGGATAGCCCATTAATCCAGGAAGGCTTTAGGCTATATAACATCACGCTGCGACCTATAGGAGCGGAGTATAACTAACTCCACGCGAACGAAGTCGCTGGCGGCCGCTAGTAAGCTGATATACAAGTAAGTACCTAGTTACTAAAATGAGAGTACGCACAAATACGGTATTATTATGAATCTTGGCATATATATATATATAAAATAATCTTAAAAATCTTAAATCTTGGCATATATATATATATATATATATATGCCAAGATTCATAATAATACCGTATTTGTGCGTACTCTCATTTTAGTAACTAGGTACTTACTTGTATATCAGCTTACTAGCGGCCGCCAGCGACTTCGTTCGCGTGGAGTTAGTTATACTCCGCTCCTATAGGTCGCAGCGTGATGTTATATAGCCTAAAGCCTTCCTGGATTAATGGGCTATCCAACACAAAAATATTTTTCAAATCGGACCAGTAGTTCCTCAGATTAGCGCGTTCAAATAAACAAGCAAACAAACTCTTCAGCTTTATATATTAGTACAGATTTCTTCGTTTATTAACTTCCTCGAAATCCATATTATCTTCTTTGTCCTTTCTGATCCCAACTGCCCACTTACTCTTTATAGCAAAATTGTTTAATCGACAATTAGGAAAAATGTTTTCTGTATAGGTACAAGCACATTTCGCTTCATTTCCAAGACAATTTACGGCGGTAGTACACTACCGTGAGTGCTGTTTATATCGTTAACAAAACAGAATTACCTACACGACAACTTCCTGACTTTTACCTTCAGCCAGCTCCCTCGTTGTTTAATATTTTTAAGTAGGCACGTTTATCGAGTATGTTTATCGCGTACTTATCGAGATGCCACAGCGAATTTTCCGTGAAATATTATATCTTAGGCACAACTTCGAACAACATTTTAGCAAAGTTAATGCAAACTGATCAAACCTCACTCCCCAAAAGTCAACTCAAACTGGGTTAAGTGAATAGGGACGTATACAATAAATATAGTTTAAAATCTAAAAAAAAGTGTTTTTAAAAATATCAAACTAAAAAGTTAAAAATAATTTTATAAATAGCGTGAGGCGCTTTGTGCCATAATTTTTGTATATTAAGCGCCTCACGCTTTATTTTTAAATTATTTTTAACTTTTTAGTTTGATATTTTTTAAAAGCATGTTTTTTTTTTAGTTTTTCAAACTATATATATTTTCAACTTTTTAGTTCGACATTCCTTAAAAAAAAAACGAACGAACGTATTTAAACGGTGGGACATTTTACAGTAATGAGCCGCTCACTCGTAGTCCAAAGAGTTATGAGACGGACAAACAAACAAACAAGCAAGCAAGCAAATATACAAGTGAAGCTAATAAAAAGCATGTAAAAATAGACATGTTCAGTACCTAGGCATCACTTTAAATACATGTAGATAGCAAGCCTTACGTGGTACCTATACGTAATTTAAAACGGGGCCATTCCGTGCATTGTACATTGTGAAACCACGGTGGCTACTTTTAATTTCCGTCTACGAGGGAGCAACTCGGCGTGGAATAAAACAAATAACACATATCATCTTTTCCTCATTCACAAACCGGCGTGAAAATGCTAACATACCGTAACCCTTACTTTTTATACGATTTTCATTTCCGTGTCGCTTGTGCACGTTCAGCGCTCACTGGAAAATTTATTTTATTTTAAAAACTGTCGAGTTTGCTTACTGTTCTGGACAGGGACATCGTGTAATGTTTTAACACGAGTATTGCCGTGACAACAATATAAATATTTGTTTAATAAATAGCTTAGAAAACGAACACCGCTACATTACGTAGGTACACAAAAGCAGTTTTCTTGGTTTAATTAGAGACGACGTAATTCATCTTCGCGGAGAAAAATCTCCTTTATTCTGATCAGTGTAGTCGCCGAGAAAAGCAAACACAAGTAAAGTTATCCACACGTACATCTCGGTTTTCGTATGAAGGAAATCTTATGTCCTTTGGGAAAACAGTCGGTGATAGCGTAGCCCGGTTGAAAATAAAATATTCACCATCAGAGATTTCTTCAAGATAAAAGCGTCTTAAAACATTGTCCACAACGATGTATGTACAAATATCTAATAACATGATGTGTTTACGAACACTTGCTCGGAATATCTGAAGTGATAAAAAGGGATTCCTTGAACGACGTTTTAGTGTACAGAAATGTATAGCAAACAAAGGCGCAATACGTTTTTGTGACGTATTGGCAAAGATGGGATGTTACAGTACGAATATATTTTTAACCTCCGACGGAAACAGAGGGGTCGGAAATATTGGATATGATTCCCTGATCTCAGCGTTCTCGTGACATAGCCGGTGCTTATTACCTAGTTATGTGCTATGCATAAAATATAGGTATTTGGGTGTTCGAATAAAGTTGATGTTCATATTAACAATCTATAACTACGTATTACGTCATCAGTTCAAACTCTGACAAAGTAGATAATTCTGTTAACCGGACTAATTAAAATTTCGAAGTCACAAACAATTTCCGCAACTTATCATCGGTGAAGCTGATAGCTAAGTGTTAATTAATATTAAAGTGAATGAATAAAGTTATAACATTAAAGTATAATAACGTTAAACATAAGTAAGTAAGTATACGTAATATAAATAATATGTAATCAGTCGATTATCAGAATTCACATCGCTACGTCGTTCAGATACTTTGACGAAATTTTAACATTCTATACTGGCTGACTTTTTTACTGTCTGGACAAAAATGGGGTATAACAGGACTTTTTTCATCTCATCAAAAGATTGGGCTACGAATTCATTGATTTTTTTTCGCAGGTAAGTGTATGCCTGCAATCGAATTATATTTGTCGTTACAATTCATTTAATAAAAATGTATTCTGTGAAGTCACTCTCAGGTGGTAAAAGAGTCAGTCGGTATGATTTAGCAAGCTAAATGTGGAGAGAAGTCCTGGCATATTGCTTAGCTCGTGACTGAAGGATTTTAAAGAGAGAGAGAGAGTCCTTATACTGATATACAAATCCACACCTAATGTAAATCTACATAAAAAATAACGTTTATCCGCAAACAAAACAAAATACTACTTCTTAACGGAACAAAGCAACAAAATGTTTATTGACAAAGTTTCGGGAAAAGCTGACAACGTAGCTGGAAAGGATAAGCAGAAGGTTTTCGACTAAATCAGGTCGATCTCAAATGTTATGATACCGACCCTTAGATAGGTAGGTTCCTCCGACATTAATCCAATGTGACACGTTTGTCAATTTTCTCACAGTACTTTTACGGCTTTTGTATCATAATAGACACGTTCCAGGAAAACGATTGATTTTAAAGAAGTCAGGAAAATTTAAATACTCTGTGATCTTACTACGCTAAAAAACTCACTAAACCATGATTTTGCTACGATAAAGAAGATATAGGTACTACTAGCTGCGCCACGCGGTTTTACCCTCGTAGATTTCGATATTATGCTCCGCTGCTATTGGTCGCAACGGATTAAGGGGCTATCCAACGCTAAAAGAATTTTTCAAATCGGATCAGTAGTTCCTGAGATTAACGCGTTCAAACAAACTCTTCAGCTTTATATATTAGTATAGATTACGATATTTACAGGTACTATTATGATATTTATAGATACATTTTGCTGCGTGTAATAGGGAAACACAGTATCTAAACGACTTTTCCTTGGATCTTTCATCAAAAAACTATCGGTACTCAATCATCTCACTTGATGTCGGTATTTAATATTTTAAACACGTACTCAAGTAATGGCAGATATGTTTTAGCTGGTTCTTATTTCAATGGGTGTCTTCTCGTAGAATTTTGCTTACAAGTCTGAATGAACAATAAATTCAAGAATATCACAAAACCTCGCTCAAGGTAAAGTTATCTTCGTATATAAACTGAGCTTATCTTATTACGTTATGAATGAAATAAAAAGTGATGGAGCGCTCTAAAGTCATATTTTTTCAGAAATCTTCCTGCCCTAAAATGGTGTTGTTTTTAGTATAATCATACTGTACTAAACATCAACTCTACGGCTGCGAGTAAAGTAAACCACGTTGACTCAAAGTGCTTTTGTTTAACTTGTCCGCTTGTGATTAGACTTGCATGTCCTCCAAAAGTTAGTTGATTTTTTTCCTTTAACTATGGAAGGTGGGTAGGCCTTTAGTGTGGGGCACATCTTGTGTCGATAATCTTTCAACATCCCACATTTCAGAGTTAGCGTATTGCGCTGGTGCGCTACTGCGGTTGCGAAAAATCTGAAACGGCGTAATTATAATATTAACCTTATTGATAAGTATATTTTCAAGCCGTTTCGATTTGAAAGCCTTGGTTGTTTGGGTCTCCTTGTGGTCTAAGTACTCAAGGTCTTTTTAAGGTAATTTTAAAGCGACTGATTGACACTCCCTATAACACAATGAGTACCTGATTATTATAAATCATAATATCTCATAGTTCAAGTTGAAAACGTCAAGTAACTTTTGGAGGCAATGTCTGAAACTGAAGGTAGGTAATGTATAGATTTGGCATCAATGTTGAAACTATTGAGATTATCCGGTCCAACTGTTCTCTTTAGTGGTTAAGGATAAGCAAGCACTAGCAATGGATTTTCTGTTACACGTTGTATATCGGAAAAATAAATAAAGATTTCACAAAGTACTCAGTAACGACAAGTTTACGAAACTTTCATACGAACGAGTAGAGATACGTTCATGTGAATAAAACCTCATTTAAGTTGCAAAAAAGACGTAAGAAAAAGAAGGAAAATCGGCACATTTCAGCCGACATGTTCTTTTTAGTGTTTTGCCTACAGTTTTCACAACAAAATGTTGGCAGGGCTGAACTTGGAAATTTCACGAGATACAAAACAATGTTTCTATTTGTCATGAATAATTCATTGTTGTTTAACATTATCGGAGTCGGGATTATCTTTAAAGGACAAGGGATTGATTTGAAGATTTACCTGAAAACAATAGATTATTAAGCTTAGATAATGACATTTTACATCAGGTTTCCTGAGCCTTCGCGTCACGTCTCGTCTCAAAGAGTCAAAAGAGAAGGGAATTAAAGATGATGATAGGATCGAGAGTTACATTATATAAGTCTTCGCAAGTTGAAATCGACCCCCATTTATCGATAAATGGCACAGAAAACTTTTAACAAAGGCACCGATTGTTTTTTATAACTTCTTTCAAATCCAGTGAAATGCTTCCTTATAATCCTACGCCAAATGATAAAAGTTTTAAATTGAACCACTTCGAAATCAAATATAACTTGGGATTGGAATCCTTCCGAAAATGGCATAATAAAGCCGCTTTTGACCGCCAATAATTAAAACATTGCTTTATTTATACCGCTACAGCAGTAACCCCTGAACTTTTGAGGCAAAGGCGTCGTTTGATCTAATTACAGTACAAAATGCCCAATTAAATAGTGCTATTGTTTTGGAACTTTACATTTTAGGGTATTGAGCTAATTTAAAACTTCAAAAAAAAAAACTATACCATACCATCTAATGAGAGTTCATCTTAAAACACCAGAGACCGTTCCACCACTGATCCGGACAGATGTCTTGTAACAGTTTCCTCACCGTTGGGAACTTCAGACCACTGTCTGGTGGTGAAGTCTGTATCGTCCTTCTCCCCACCAGATCACGACTCTCGTGGTGAACGGCGAATGTGGCGATACAGGTCAGCGGATTGGGATACGTGCGCCACTTCTTTGCGTCTTATCCTTGGCAGCAGGTCTGCTTCTCGTCTGACAATCCGTCGAGCTGTGTGGACGCTATAACCGATGTAGTGCGTCAAGCTATGGAGTATTTTATCCCATTCAATGACGTGCCAGTCGGTGGCTCGGCTCGCCCATGGTTCAATGCCGATTGTGTCCAAGCTGAACAGCGTAAGCACACGGCATTTCTCGCCTGGGTTGACGCTCGTGACCGCGGAGCTCCGGATCTAAGCTCAAAGAAGAGAGCCTTTAACCGTGCTGCCAAGTCCTACAAAAAGGCGCTCAAGAAGGCTCGCTTCGACCGCATTACCCATATTGGCAACAAGTTATCTGCGCAGCCATCCGGTAGCAGATCTTTTTGGTCCCTTGCGTTGGCCTTGGTTGAGGCGAACTTCTGTCGGCCCTCACTGCCTCCGCTGGTTAGGCCTGATGGAACACTCGCTCATAGGGCGAGAGAGAAAGCAGGTCTCTTTGCATCTCTCTTTGCCCATAATTCGCGTCTTGATACTGGCAGTGCTACTCCACCTAATTTACCTCATTGTGGGGTTTCAATGCCTGAGGTTCGCATTAGGAACAAGGAGGTTCTGAGAGTACTGTGTCGTCTGGACGTGAATAAGGCTAGTGGTCCGGAAGGTATACCAGCGATTGTTCTTAAAGCATGTGCGCCCGAGTTGTCTCCTGTATTGACGCGCTTGTATCCTTTTTCCCGGTGGTAGGCAACAACATCAGCCGCCGGCATAAGTTACCACCCACCAGACAAAGTCTTGCCGCCAAGCGATTCGTCGTGTTCCGGCATGATGTCTGGTGAAGCCGTACGGAAGACGGGTCTGAGCAGTTGGTTGCGATGTGACCGGGTACGATGTGCCTAATGTTGTTGTGTCGGGAGTTTGGTCGTAGGGTCTCCAGATCATCCTCTGACGCAGCATCGTTGGTCGTGTTGTTGGGTTAAACATTGCATCACCTCGCTCAACTGCCGTCTTCCTTCCTATTCACTCAGTTTTTTTTGAGTGAATAGGCTTAATAAGCTAGTGCGCTTTACCATCAACGATTGCATCACTGCTTACCATCAGGCGGGATTGCAGTCAAGCACTAGTTTATAATTATAAAAAAAAAAAAAAAAAAATCGCCTCTCATTTAGGACTGGTATAGTGCCCAAGTCCTGGAAGCTTGCTAACGTGCAGCCCGTGCATTTTTAAGCTATAGAATGTTCAAATTAAAACCTTTTTGAAATGAGCGCCACTTAACTGCCTATAAGATATTATTTATACATGTATTTATGGATCTATCATCATCATCCCAGCGTTAATCCCAGTCACATCCGAAGCCTTTTCAGCTTTGGAGTCTGGGGTCCGCTTTACCAGTCCAACTGTTGATATGGCTAAACTTAGACATTTTCCGTGAAGCGACTGTCGTCTGACCTCCACAACCCGAAGGCGACATCGAAGCATTGCAGTTAGACTAATTGTTGGACTTTTGAGGGCTCCAACAACTCGTAACGACTGCCATTAGATGTTCGTATGGCAACCGGGACCAACGGCTTAACGTGCTTTCAGAGGCACAACCAGACCAGTGCAAATATTCATATTCATGCATACAAATACTTGCACTGTGCGGGGATCGAACCCGCGCCACCTTGTGCATCGGCCGCGTCTGCTACCGCTAGGCCACGGAGGCTGTCAGGCTGTTTCTTTATATGTATTTACCGTAATTATTGGAATGTATATACCGTAATTATTTATGGATCTATGTATGTACACAACTTTGGGAGATCCGTTATTTTTGCGACCCAGGGTAATTACCCACGTATCGTTTTCATATGTTACGAATTATTTTTCTACTAATAAGAACCTCACGTCCTACAGATTAGTTCCCGGCACATAACAGAATATTGTCTAACAAAATAATCTACTTACACTTTTATCTGACGTCCTGCAGACGTGAAATGCTTGAGAAGAATCTAGGCAGAAATATGAAGTAAACAAAAGTTATTATTTATACCTGTTGTTGCTGATCAAAAGAGGCCAAACTTTTATTTAATGGCGACAAAGAGATGAAATGAGTATGGGCACAGGTGTACACGTTTTTTGCCAGCGTAGTAATGTTCGTTACCGAGATTGTAGGGGTTTAGAGAGGTTTAGGTTTAGATTATTCAACAGCAAATGAGCAGTTGTAGGCCGTAAGTTTGAACCCAGACAGAGGTTTACTTTGAGTAAACAGTTTCTTCACTACTGCTCTCAAAAGGGTGTAAAAAAAACGTTGCGTTAACAAAAAAATACTATTAGCCTAACCGCTTAAGCAAATCTGTTTTTATGTTTGACTTTAATAAACTTTATAATTAATAAACTCACCTACACTCACCTAGATGATATGATGATGACCTACACTCATCATCATCATCTTCATCTCGGCGTTTATCCCGGTTGCATCCGCGGCTTTCGCGTTGGAGCTGGGGTCCGCTTTCCTGCACATTCTCCTCCATTTCGCACGATCTTTAGCATCCTGTGGTAAGAGCTTGTTGGCACGCATGTCATCACTTACAACGTCAAGCCAGCACTTCTTTGGTCTACCCCGCTTGTTCCAGCCCGGCCGAGGCGCCATGGCAAGACATTTGTTACCCACGTAACATGTTTGCGTAAGACGTGGCCGTACCAGCGTAGGCAACCCTCCTGCAATTTGTCTGCAATGTCACGGACACGAAGACTGCCCCGGATGCGGGAGTTCCTGATGCGGTCTTTCCGCGTAACTCCACACATCCAACCTCTCCATGATTGAATGGCTTGTTTGTCTTTTATGAGTGCGACTGCCGTCTGACCACTCAACCCCGAAGGGAAAGCCGGCCCGTTCGTGAGTCAGCAGGTGCACCGTCTGGCAGGTGAGGTTGACTTGGGTCCCAAAGATAGTGGAGGGACCCCAAAGCACCCAAACTTACCTACACTATTTCAGATAACTGAGATTCTCCCTACGTAAGTAAATTATAAGCCAAAAGAGCTACAGAAAAACTTCGTTCCTTGTTGGGTAGTTACGGAATAATTTAAAATTTTCCTACCACACCCAACTTTAAAGTTGCAGGTAGAGGCTTTGAGTTCTGACAGGCGCTTTACTTTGAGTAAATAATTTCAACACAACTGCTTTCAAAACATCTTAAGGACCGGACGTGTCATAGAACCAAAAATTCAAAGACAAGTGATACTTACCTACCCCTGCTGATGCCAATCTCTCTACAATGAAGAGGCCTGTATTATATTATAGGCTGAATAAATACTGCTCGTTCAATATTTATAGTCGTAAAAGTAGTTTATTTTTTTACAGTTTGCGTATGTGTACTAACGTTACTCTATGCTTGCACGTACAACTGAACTATTCACTCGAGACTTATAGCTGTCTAAAGATCTTAGCTTAATAGCTACCTATATTGAAACACAGACTTCGGTAAGAAGTTCCATTTCTTAGCGGTATATACTAGATACCTACGCATAATAAATGAGTTAGCGGAATACTTTGGGCGTATAGGCGGATTAAACCGTATAATATAGGCACATATATCCATACGTCTCGTCGTCAGATGATGGAATGGGCTTTGGGGAATTAAGCCATGTAATTCCAACGCACACTCCCAGAAATTTATTCGGTAAAATACCGATGGGCATACAACTTGATGTTAATTTTTTCCATGGCATATTTATCAAAATGTATTCAGCATAACACCGATAGGTAACTATTTAATTATAATGATGTTATATGTGCACGACTTCAACGTATATTATGAATAACAGCATTTACAATAATATTTTTTCCCAACAGAATCTCAAGAACCAGATTATGACAACTAACCTCTGGGTGGAGCAGTCGTGGTATGACTACAAACTACGTTGGGAACCCAAAGAATACGGCGGGGTCCACATGCTCCATGTACCCTCAGACCACATCTGGAGGCCAGATATAGTACTCTATAACAAGTGAGACCAAATCATGTTTATAAGCTTTAAATAAATACTACAACCAAATTGCCTGTTTTGTTGAAAAATTTTAAAGGTGAGGCAGCGAATCGTGGAGCTTTTTTTTATATTTTTCATTACACAGGGTTCCGCAAGGCAGTGCAAGTTATCGTTTAATTAATTATCTCATTGTGAGTCTCTTCTTTGAAGGATAAAAGTTTAGAACAATTTCCCCAATATAGCGAATCTTAGTTTGGGCAATTACTCATAATTGTTGTAGAAACTCCAAGGCCAGCATTTCCATGAAATATTTTCGTGGCCAACCAAAGAATTCATGTGGATTCTAAATACTCAGTCACTTGTTATAAATTCACGGGCGAAAGACTCAAACGAAAAAGCAATTTCATTTCTGTTACTCAAAAGAAAAAATAAGAAAATCTCCAGGTATATTTTTTTCTTACCAAACCCGCATACTCGTCTAATTTCCCGATAGCATTAACAGAGTTATAAGGAAAACTCCGAGATCTGTCCAACTTAATATCCAAAGTAAATTTCTCGGGCGATTTGTTAACAATGCCTTTCCCATTTCCATTATATTTTTTTAAGTTAAGCCGTTAAATCGATACGAACTACAAACAAGTCGGGTTCACTAAGTTAAACTTTTGAAACTTACTGTTGGGGGATCTAATTACGGAAGAGACGGCATCATTTCCCGTGATTCTGTCGCTGGTTATATTGCCTCTAATGAAAACGAAAATGTGCTCACTACGAGGTAACACATGTAATTAACTTTGGATCGAGTTCGGAGAGAAACGGCCAAATTGGGCAATCATAATATGAAGGTGCTGCAATTAACAGGTATTGCAACCCTGCATTAACGAGATTATCTTGTCACATTTTTCTGAGGTTATTTAGAAGCATATAGGGTTATTTCACTGTATTTTGTATGTTTTCACTATTTTTCAAGTGTGTATGAGATATGGCCTGCCTACCTTCAAAGTGTAACACAAGTGTTTAACAAAAGAAGCCAAGAGCTACTCGTCAGGTCCCTGACCTGTATGCGCCACGATTCGTAGCTTCACCAGATTTAAAAATGTGCCAAATTAATACTGATGACATTCCATTTACACTTATTTTGTGCTAGTGCCCTTATGTTTTACACCTACACCATCGAGTCACCCAACACTGACATCCTCACATATACCCATAGTTACGTAATACGCACTTAATAACGAATGAGTATTACTACATTAACTTGTAATAACTAAGTGTAATGCATTGCATTCACTTTAACATATTAGGAATGTTTTTATCAAGACTTCATGCAATCAATTTAATAACAATCATGCTTCATACTTCTCAATCATCATACAAAAGCAGTTGGACCCAAAACTTAACAACAATACTGTAACAATACGAATAACTTATCTCCGACTTCGAATTGTGTTTATCGTTGTGAATATCAGTAAATCCCGAAGCGTCGAAAGGACAAAGCCTGTAAACGAATCTTATTTTACTTACAGTACAATCTTAGCGATAAAGGCTCACAAAAGCACTGCATTGTTCCACAAAAACCAATAAGCCGTGAATTCTGCGTGGTACCCATCCTAATTGACGGAGGCCCGAGATTACTGTATCACCCCTTCTTCCCCTCCTGACCGGTTGCGTATATTTATCACTTTAACCAAAATAATTAGAAACCCTCATAAAAAATAGGATTTGCAACAATTTTAGTTGAGTCAAAACTTAATTTCATCCTTTATATTCATTATACCTATAGATATCACAATTAGATTTTCGTAGATTTTATTAAGGTCGTATTACAGTAAAACTATAAATTAAAATAAAATAAATAATGATATATGTATACCGGTTTGAATTATACAGATCAAGTAACTCAGGTGGCTCATGAATACCACTGTAAATTGTCCTTATCGACAATAATTCAAACACTATTAATGCATCGTGAACAATCCTTTCCTAATACTAAACAAAAGTTTGCTTCGTTTGAACCGTTGTTGACTAGGTCGTTAAATAACAACCCAACATTTAGCAATTATCTGTAAACTCTCGTGGGAAAAACCTTGCGAGGTTTCAGGAAAGTCAAGCGAACAAATACGCCTCCTGCCTCTCCCAGCGGTCCCTTGCAGCCTTCACCTAGCAAGCACATCGATTTTCCTTATAAGAATAAAATTTACATTAAAGACGAAGATGGTTAATTTTGTACGTTCAACGTTGCAGCTTCGAAAGTATAATGTGCAGCGATTTCTTACTGCTTTGAGCTTAAACGATTACTCGTTTATCGTATTACGATAACAACGTTTCTTTAAAAATAATAAACGGAATTGTTAATACATAATAATTTGCTTGTGATAAATCGAGTTTACTTAATTAAATTAATCTAGTGAATTAACCTTTCTAAAACGTTTCAATATAAAATCTTCTATAACTAAACATCATAACATCGGCAGAGCATTGAGTTACAAGTTCTATGTACTTGTGTATTGTGCTCGTAGTTGGCATTCATTTTGTCGCAGCCGCCACCTTGAGGCGTCGGACATTGATAAATGGCCGGGACAGCAATCGTTACTCATTTCCTGTCCCATCCCTCGACCTGTGCCCCACCCCCACTTCCCGTCTGCCTCGTCCTCTAATGTGCACATTTTTGCCTCTACCTCAAACTTGGGACACCTGCGATGAAGACCTTTTGAATGAACGAATCGCTGTGTATGAACCCCACGCAGTGATTTGTTAACCCTTTTCATCGAGTTTCGCACATTCCGTCCGTGTTTCATATTTTTGTTGTCATGTTTTCCATTGTTCTATGGGATGTCTTCGTTATAATCCACATCGTTTAAATACAAATTATAAATTATGAATTAAATATGTCCTTTTCTTTCGCTGTTAATGCATGTTTAATGTCGTGTTGTATTGTGTTAAATTTATAAAAAAGTAAACATATAAAACTAACTAAAAACAATTGTAATTGAAATATGTACACTTGTAAAGACCTACATTTACTAATCAGTCTTCGGATACGTCGTCAATTTAAATAATAAGGATATTCTATCTGGTACTATAAAAACTATTTATTCTATTAACTGTTTTCTTACAGCAAGAGTAAATTTAATGATTAGGTAAATACGATGAGTGATTGTCTAATGTTTGTCAAGAGTGATCGTAAAGTATTACGGAGGTATTATGCATTATTTAAATCAAAGTATTCAAAAAAAAATTATTTTTTCGTGGTTTAGGTCGACATGTTGTATTGTAGAGCAACTGTATAAACATAGCAGCACAATTACTGGTATTAGTTGCTAAAACGAAGCCTAAATACGTTGTAAGTTAAATGAGTAATTACGCGATTCAAGTAATCCGTGAGCCGGTACAAATAGAAGGTTCTGAAAGTGTTAGTGACACAAAGTTTCCCGCACATGCGACATGGTCCACACACAACATACTCGTACTAACGCACTTGAGGGTATTTGGTGAGACACAAGTGAACGGTAGGGCCGCGAGACGGCTTGTAAACGTGCGTTAACATTACAGTGCCGACGGCAACTTCGAGGTAACGTTGGCGACCAAGGCGACCATCTATCATCAGGGGCTGGTGGAATGGAAACCACCCGCCATTTACAAGTCTTCCTGCGAAATAGACGTGGAATATTTTCCTTTCGACGAGCAAACGTGCGTTCTTAAGTTCGGTAGCTGGACGTACGACGGATTCAAGGTAATTGCGTGGAGCTCCGTCACCGCTCTCGCTGACCGCTCTGTTTGTCCGCAGCGCCGACGGCAACTACGAGGTGACGCTGATGACCAAGGCCACCGTGTACTACAACGGAATGGTGGTGTGGCAGCCGCCCGCCGTCTATAAGTCCTCGTGCTCGATCGACGTCGAGTTCTTTCCTTACGACGTGCAAACCTGTGTGCTTAAGTTAGGCAGCTGGACGTATGACGGCTTCAAGGTGACGCCCCGCTGTACGCTGCTTGGCGCCGCGCGCGCGGGCCGTAGCCCTAGGGCCCGCCGCCCCGGCCGATGTCCATGCAATAGCTTGTTGGCTCGAACGTAATTCGTCGTGTAATTATATTACTTTTCTGTCCATGTGGTATGTTATCTCACTTTTACATATTAACTGTAACGAGGACGCTAGAGTAGTGGCGAAGAGCGTGCGCTCGGTGCCGACGCCCGCTCCCCGCCCCCGGCTCGCTCCGTAGCTCTGACATGTTGCAAGTTTACATTTCTATTGCGATGGTGATGACTTAAGTATATGGAGTAGCGGTTATGTCGACGTGCGTGATCACGAATGCTCCAGAATATCCTCGGCCGGTCCACTTAGCTCGTTCGGCCTTCCTCGCTCGACACGGAAAGGTATAAAATTCTAACAGCCAGGTGATATGGGATGCAATAATTTCACTCGATCCGTTCCTACCCGACACATCCCGCTCCGATAGAGCCTTTCCGTGCTACACGATTAGCCGCGAGTGCGAAGGTAAATACCACTTAGATGAAAAATGAGCTAACAATCGTATCGGTACGCGGAGCGGCGTCTCTCGGAGCTGTCACACCCTACCATAGCTGGCTCCGCTCGCGCCACACACACATACACACCCGCCACACGAGCTTGCTGCATGCGTCCCCGTCAGTGTACACTCTACTCACCGCATGTTTCCAGCTTGATTCCGAATCACTTGCATTCCCGATCACGGTGCGATCGCTCGCCGCTCGACGCTGTCGCGGCTCTTCTACACAGCTTTACACGAACCTACACGCGAACAGGTTTAGCACAGCACGTGAAACCAAACAAAGATAAAGATCACACTTGTTGCTCTACACTATCGAGCATAAATAGTCATCATGTTGCATATTTTATACCTTTCCCTATTAGCGACTCATATATGTATACTTACTGGCTGTACCTAGTGTGGTGTCGCTGGCAGTCCATTGCATGTTGTCATTTCAAAGAAAGACGATACCACTCCCAATCTTTGACACGGAGTCCATAATGCACAAAAATCTAAATGTTAAAGTAGAACTCACCGTCTCATCGAAGCGTCGCAAACCCTCGGGCTGTCGAGGAGACGGTTGTTGCATGCTATTACAACACTCGACCGAAGCACGCGTCTTATACCAACGTGCCGCCACTGTAACGAACGCAATCATCGATCTATGTTTAAAGAAGCAGACAGAATTGGTATGAGACGGGCCGCTCGGGACGCTGCGTCCGCGCGACACACACACGCGCGGCGGAGCCGGCGCTTTCGACCTCCTTAGCAGATTTTTTGACGAGTCGTTGAGAATAAAGTGCCCTACTTCCGAGATTCGATGTTCCGACACGAAGTAGTGTGCTTATTCTACGCGATAACGTTAAGGAACCAGGAGAAGGAGGTCGTCCTCATCCTATTTACTCTTGTCGAAAGCTCCACGATCACTCGTTATATTCGATGTTTTCTGTGTTTTCGCGTTGTTATTTCTTCGCATGAATCGAATTGTTGTGACATGTCTACATTGAAGATAAGTGTGTCGGTTTGTCGTTAAAGGTTTTGCTCTCAGTTTGTACTCAGGTACATCCCACTTGGCACACTCTGTGGTATTGTTTACGAGGCATCTCATGCGAACACCAGCTTGGAATATACTGATCTTTTACACAGAGAGTCGTCCGAGATAGTGAAGTATACAGTTTTAATGTCTGCGTTGGCAAGATTTAATAGGATTATTATCTAGATAATTCAACACATTGTGTGACAGGGTGCATGTATCAAATAAGTAATTCTTATGACTAAATAGGCAATGAATTAAACTTAAATAAATAGACATAACAATTAATCAATATCCTAAGATGGAGTAAAAAATAATGACGGTAGATTTCTTTTAGCCATACATTAACTTTGATGGCTTAATATATATTTCACTCAGATTACAAGAAAAGGGTTATTTCTAACTAATTTATTAATTCGTGAGTGAGTCATTGTTTTTTACTCCATATGAGATACTAATAAGTAGCATTAATCTGCATCATTCTAAACGCATATCATAAGTTTTAAAAAGTAATAGCAAAAATGTTAAACTCCTTATATATGTGTCTTTTAAAGTTATCGATGTGTATTTAACTAGAATACCTTTATTTTAAGTTGAAAAGACTTTAGAAAGAATTTCCAAAGAATAATTTATTGGCACCGGAGTCTTACTAGAATGTTTAAAGTGTGAGTTATCTGAGTAAGTATTAATAGATTTCTTCCAGAGACGTGGACAGCAAAATGATTTAAAGAAAGATAAGTAACTTTACATTGCATCTGGGAAATATAAATAATAACAGAACAAAATAGCTTTAAGTAGAATAGGTACAACACATATTCAAATAGAAATACCTATATGAACACAAATAGAATGCAAATACTTTCTTTTTTCATTGCTCTTCTAGCTTTTCGCCTAACCGAGGTCGCTTAAATAAAATAAGGTTGAATGCAAACCCCTTTTGAAAGCGAACACGTTACGTTCATAATCTCAATCTAGACACACGTATCTCCTGCATACTCCACATTTGAAATTCTAAACAATTTTGTTCATTCAAGACGTAGGTTTAAGATGAATATATTCATTTGAACTCCGGTGCCTTGTGAATGTTCGCGTATGTTGGGACGAATAAATAGTTTTGTGAGTTGGTATGTACACAGGTGGACTTGAGGCATATGGATGAGCAAGCAGGCAGCAACGTGGTGTCGGTGGGCGTAGACCTGTCAGAGTTCTACATGTCCGTCGAGTGGGACATACTGGAGGTGCCTGCTGTTAGGTACGTAATCCTACCAAATCCCGTAACTATGGGCTCTGCATCTTGCGAATGTGATCGGGGGCAAAACAAATGAAAGAGGTTGTTTATTAGAACCACATTCTAGAGCATACCACAACACACCGCGACCATAGTTGCGAAACGAATAGCACCATAGAATACCCAGTATTACGTTTCACTTGAGTCTTGGTCAACACACGCTGAAATAACAAACTTTTCTTCCAACTTTTGCAAACTATTCTTAGATCTTTTCAAGATGTCCTTATTATTCTCTTTTTAAGGGAGTCTGAAGAAAGTATGGTCACGTTTTATATTAGCTTCTGTCCCTTCATACCGATGTTCGGTCTTTTTTTCTATTGCCAGATTAGGTCCCATATGCTACCAAGCTAAGTTTATACCAACTAGTTTAATCTCTCATACTTTGACTTATAAACGAAACTTGGAATAACAGTTCCAACTTCATCGTATAACACTGCAAAAGATATTTCCCTCGTTATTCGCAGTTGATCTCACCGTGAAATAATAACCGGTGCACGTCCATGACGGATGAGTCCAACGCTGCTCTCTCACATTTCCTTGAATTATCTAAACTACTACTGTGTAAGGATACTAAGGAAACTCACGTTCGTGCTTGGAAATATAAAAGTTTATCGTACGAACATTTAGTTTCAGTTATTGTAAGCGGACCGGTGTAGGCTGAACTAAATGACTGCCATCAGTACTTATGTTATTACGACAGATCATTTATTTTACTTTAGTATTTCCTTTGTTTGGTCTTTTAATAGTTTTGTGAGTACGAAAGATACATTCTTAATTCTAATGGTTCAAAACAACATTTGGTAAGTACTTAAACTGTAATCAAATAAAGGCACAAACTAAGGTTAATGCAGCATGAAATACTTCCAGCAGGCGTAAACAAAAGTTAATTGTAGCTCAATGTACACTGGTCGTTTGTCCTCAGCCCTCCTTGCCGTCTACGGGCTGTTATCCGCCTCTCGAACACACGAGTGTCATTATCAACCCAACGTCACTTACCTCGCCATCACTTTTACGACATATATCCGCTTTGCCACGTTAAGCTGCGCTTGGTTCTGCTTTTACGCTTCGAACACCTCCCGATTTCAACCCTTTAAAATGCGTGGCTATAATGCTCGAATAAGATTTTCTGATAAGTCACGTTGTCGTATGTTCAAGTACCTCGGTATCCACCAAATAATCTAATCAGCCTGTCTAAAAACGCTGAGCAGGTCCTTGCTTCACCTCAATGTACCTTTATAGACGCTATTTTAAAAAGAACAGGATTTTAAAAAGGAAGAGTTGTTCAGAAAACTTATCTAAAAGGAAACAAGTAGCAAAAGAAGGGTCTACTTAGAAATAAAATATTTCACAAAAATAACTCTGCTTTATAAAACGGAAATTTAAGTATAAAAATATTTTAAAATAGTATTTCAGCTTTACTCACGCGGTAGCGTATTGTGAAAATGTTGCAACAAAAAAGGCCCTTACTGAAGCAACACAGTTAAATCTACTTACAGACGAGCCTCCGGTAATATCCTTTATATATATTCTGTAGATGTAACACAGCCTGCGGCTGACTTCAACTAGCTTTGAATAAAGTTGGCATTTCTAAGTTAACAAAGCTATTGCAACTGTAAAATTGTCAAGTGCTTTTGCAAGCTGCGTCGTTTTCTGAAGATGTTGTCGCAGACATTGTTGAAGGTTTAAATTACCGGGTTTTATTATAATATCTGTGATGAAAACCTGGTAGTTGCTTTGTGTTTTCCTAACAGTAATTTTTAATTGTTTATTTGTTTATAATTCATGACGGAGCAAAATATAATCTATAGACATTATTACCATCTGTACATACAATTTTCGTAATAAAACTGTAAGTACAAGCGCTTCCTCGGAAAATATTCGCCCAATAATATAATAAAATGCTCATGTTTTATCACCGTGAAATATTATATCATAACTTCGCATATGGAATGTGACCCTTCGTTTGATTGAAGGATAGCGAGACGTTCGGGACAAACTGCGTTTTTCCATATAAAATGATTTCCCTAGAAACGATATAAATGCCATTTTCATATTCCTTCAAAGCTTTACGATGTACTCTACGAAATTACACGAACATACACTTCGTACTTGGTCGCTCATAAAATATTATTTTATAAAAAATTGCAAGCGTTTAGGTAGCTCTACTACTTACTATCTACTTTTACTAACTTGGCTTTACTAATTTCAAGATATATTCTATACCTAACTATTCTTTCTCTTCGATTCTATTCAAACCTATTTGGCAGGCTCAAAGTAGATTTACATGCCGAAGTTTTCAACCTCAACGACGTAGAAACTTCTATCTGGCCTATAAAATTATATTTAAATATTAAAATCGCTTATAAAACTTCAACAGTAACTGAAAGGCGAAAGTGTCGTTATTGATGTTTGACTTTTACGAAGTTTCGTTTGAAGAGCCTCTGTTGCAGACTCAGTGGCTGTATTCCGTTCAGTAATTCAATTTCAGAGTTCTACGCGTTTTGAGTAATTTAATAAGATACATTTGAAAGGCAATACAATAGCAATGTTGTCTTCAAAGTTTTTTAAGTACTTAAACTCTTGTTAGTTAAAGATTCTTGACGTATAGCAGTTAGGTATATCTAAGTCGCAAATAATTACACTGTATAAACATCCTTTACATAAATTTTAAATACTTAATAAGTACCTAATACCGTTTTATTAACTACACAGGAATGAGAAGTTCTACACATGCTGCGACGAGCCGTACTTGGACATCACATTCAACATCACGATGCGGAGAAAAACGCTGTTTTACACAGTCAACATCATCATCCCTTGTATGGGGATCTCCTTCCTTACCGTCCTCACATTTTACTTGCCTTCAGATAGCGGAGAGAAGGTAATATTTTTTAACTAACTTGCTTCCGCCCACGGCTTCACCCGATATGTAGATGTAACTTTATGTCTTTTCCAAAACCAAATTACATCAAAATCAGCTTAGCCGTTTCGTAGATAAGGTAAAACAAACAAACGTAACATTTGAAAACATTTTTTGTTGCAATTACCGTATACTTACTTTCATTCCTGTTACGCATTTATTAAGACAATTTAATTTTATTATATACCTACAGACAATTTAATTTTATTTATTTGTATAGATCGTTTAAGGTTATAGTTGAATTGAATAATGTTAGGTGTTATTTAAAGACGTGTTCAATATTTCATGCGACTATTCCAATTATATTTACGTGACCAAAATTTTACAAAATCTCAGCTTGAAAAGTTAGTTGACGAGAGTGAGTTATCAATAGAGTGATTGACACTCACAGCTTACTCTTAGAACGCTTCACCTAAGTTTTCAAGGTGACATGGTTATAGAATCGCACTATTGATCAAATTATTCGTAAACCACCACTTTACCCCACTTCTCTACAAACTACAAAGAGCTTGAAAGGCCCTTTTAGGATTTCGTTGTCTCTTTTGATTTATTACCCTGTAGCCAAACCCTCCCCGGTTTTGGAGAAATGAAACAACGATACCACTCCTTTAAGTTTATATACGTGACAGAATGTCTTTATATATTTCCGACTAAACTAGCTCAGACTCTTTCAAAACAAAAATTCTAATCAAATCTTTGACACCTTTTTTTGACCTCTCCCGCTCTGGGCGAGCGGAACTTTTTTTTACTGACTCAACCCATCCGTGTTTCTTCATTACCCTGTGTAGCAGATACCAAAAAGTTTTTTTTTTTGACAAATCGCACGGATTGAGCTAGCCCCAAAGTAAGTTCGAGATTTGTGTTATGGAATACTAACTCAGCGATACTATATTTATAATAGATACATATATAGATAATCATCCAAGACCCAGGCTAATCAGGAAAAGATCGTTTTCCATCATGACCTCGCCGGGGATCGAACCCAGGGCCTCTACGTCGCAGGCAGGCGTGTTGAACGCTGCGCCACGGAGGACGACAAATTTCTTTGGAACAACCCGCGGCCCTAGCAGACTACGGTCATAGTAAACCCCATAACAATGTGCTGTCATCTCTTGGAGGCGCGCGTGGAATACAATGTGCTGTCGACCTAGACCTGGTCCCTACCAATGTTTAACACCTTGCTAGGTGGTGTACTTGATTGAGGTCGCAGGCACACAGAGCGAGGACTCTACCTGCTCACTCAGTGACCCCAGGGAAGACGGTGGCACAGTGATGCTACCGTGCATAGTAGGTTTAGGGGAGGCCCTCTAATAGTCTCCCCTGGGATGTGTCTTACAGGCGTTGCGAACAGGAGTTCCGGAATTGGTCTTTTAAGAGGAACCGGGACCACCCCTATGCGCAAATGGTGATCACCAGGGTGGTTTTAGTGAGGTAAAAATCCAACACTACCCGACCTCATCATACCTTAGAGGTCGGGCGCCTTTTGGAGGTTTTCCCCCGAACAAAAAAGGTGGTTCTTGAGTCTTCGAATGAATCCTGAGCTAAATTATCTACTGGACTGCATAAGCTTGCCTTCGTCAAACAACCTTTATAATAAATTACTATAAATTTGAATAATTTTGAAACATATCGCTAAACCACCTTTACAACGTGTAACATAAAGGGTATATACATAACAAAGGCATGGCATCTTTACAGGATATCAAACGATATTGGAATGGTTTTTTAATCCTATCTCTTTATGTTAGGAAGTTATGAGGAAAAACACCGCCTGTGATAGGCTACTATCATACTAGTCGCACAGAGATATTGAAGACATTTATCGAATTTTGGCAAGTAACGTAACGGGTAACGAGTAGTTATTAACGTATGCAGTGTGCTGCCACGTTTGTTATGATTTGATCTTAAGAAACAGACGAAACCGAAAATTTGGTATCTACCAATTTTTTGAGTATTTTATTTTGAGTTGAAACCTTTCCGATATCGTTTGATATCATCTAAAGATGCCATGCCCTTGGTATGTATACAATATGTAAAGAAAACCCTGTCCGATCCGTGAAGGTATTGTTAGGTATCGATAACGGATTCTACTAATGCCCACAAAGACAGGCAAAACTTGAAAAAAAATCCCCCTAAAAAAATAAATATTATTTCGCAAAAAGAGGTAACTTAATACATGTGCGGTAAACAACCCCTTCCGCGGGCGGCGGGGGGCAGGGCACGCGGCACCTGTGACGTGGTCGCGTCGCTATTTGCTTATAATAATACCGGTGTTGTGAAATTGGAATTAATTCCCGGGAAAAAAGGATTATTTCAAACTTCATTAGTATTGTTACTATGAAGATTATGTAAAATTTTATATTATATTTGGTCAAGTGTTTACCTAACCTTTATTATCATTATGGGTCGGACAGGGTTTTCTTTACATATTGTATACCCTTTTTGTTACACGTTGTATATTCAAAAAATGTGTCTCCTCAAATAATACCACGAATATTCTGTCGAAATGGAAGCCGTTGCTACTGATAGCGTGTTATGCAATTACCCTGGCACTCTATATTGAATTTACAGAAAACCTATTGCAATGTAACCAGATTCCAGTACTAATCCTTTTGTTTTGATTAAAAATCAATTGACAACGGGAGTTTTTGGCGGGAAGCTAAGATGAGTGCCACGCTCATTTTTCATTGGACTTTTAAATTATTTATAGTGTCGTTTACTAAATAAAAACGCGTGATTTATGTAGTAAAAAGTGCATTCAGTGAATAATTCATAAAGAACAGTGAAATATTGTAGCATAGTGGCCACATCATGGCTTTGTTCCAAAACTTCCTCCTAGTGTCAGTTCACGCGAGAAACGAAAGGAGATAGGTTTAGTTAGGATAAGTTTAGGATAAGTTACAAAAGAAGACAAGATATAATTAAGACTTGGCTTAAAGGTCTTAGAAACCAGGCTATAAAATCCCCAACCAACTCAATTGACAACACCCTAAACTTATTCTAGCCCAAATTTTATTATCGCAAATGTTTTCCGAATAATTGCATTTGAGTTGAATTTCTCAAATTTGAATTAAAAATAACAATTATGGACTTTTGCATTTATTAGGTATCGATTTTGGTTCTAATAATTTCTTAGAAAGGCGTAAAAACTTTATAAAAACGCTACTTTTTAAAATAAAATTTGTCGTAGTACCACCGTATTATTATATTAGAAACTATTTAAGGCTTGTTTTTTTAGATTTATTTAATATGCAATTCACTCTTCACACTTAAAATATAGCTATTGTTTTAACTTTACACCTTTTAATATTCAAATTAAATATCGTTTAAACAATGTTAATGGAAGCACTTCAAGTTTTTTATTATACTTATTTAGCCCACATGAATAAAATTTCCTACGCAGTTATTAAAGTGAACTTCTAAAAACAAATTAACAAAAATTCTGCGCGTTTTGTCGACAAGTTGGAGCGGTCCGTGAAGTTTTGCAGTGAACATTGCTACAACCGCTGAGGTTCAAATTGCTCAAATACGATTACTCAACGTGTTCTTTTATTGCTCTCTTGTGATTACCTACCCCGACGTAATAAAAATGTATTTCATTTGTGTATCAAGCGTTCAAATTGAGCTTAGTTATGATTTACACGACCCTTCCCGCGAGTATTGTGAATTACAGCGACGCGTTTGTATCGAGGGGATATAAACTAATGACATTATACTGTTATCTCTAAATGTGTTAAGGTTTGGCAATATTGTACGCTGGCGCCTAATGGTGTCAATCAGGTTAAAGAGGAAGTAGAATACATCAACCTTACATTTTCGTGGTATCTGTGCATTACTTAGCGAGTAGAAATAAAGAAGAGAGGGATGTGTAGATTCGATTCGGAAATGGACATTGTCTAAGTGTTTCTATTAAATGCAATGTAAACCGGCCAAGTGCGTGTCGGACTCACGCACAAAGGGTTCCGTACCATTGATTTCTGAAATTAAAGGATTGAAGTTATTTGTATGAAAGATTACGCGGTAATAAGAGGTTTACGATTGACGAGGTATTCAAAAAAACTACTTACTAGATCACGTTCAAAACAATTTTCGTTGGTAGTTTTTATAGTAATGTACATCATATGTTTTTTTAGACTTTTCATTTTCTTATTTTAGAAGTTAGAGGGGGGGGGGACCAACTTTTTTCCACTTTGGAAGCGTCTGTCACGCAAACTATTCGGTTTAGAAAAAAGATATTTTAGAAACCTCGATATCATTTTTAAAGACCTATCCATAAATACTCCACACGTATGTGTTTGTTGAAAAAAATAATTTTGTGTTTCTGTTCTAAGTATGGGGAGCCCCCAATATTTATTATTATTTTTTATTTTTGCATCAAAATCTTAATGCTTTTCACAGAATACATCTACCTACCAAGTTTCAACAGTATAACTCTTATACTTTTGGAAAAAAAATGGCTGTGACATACGGACGGACAGACGGACAGACAGACATGACGAATCTATTTAGGGTTCCGTTTTTTGCCATTTGGCTATGGAACCCTAAAAATGTATTTACAGTAGGTGAAAACAGTAGGTACAAAAACTACAAGTCAATATTGCTCTTTGATTACTAGAGCATTCTGTAACTAAATTATTTTGCTCAGGAAAAGCATTGTTTAATTATCAAAGCAGTTATGAAGCTCTTTTAAAACATTTTTTTTTTATGGTGCTACGACGTAGCTCTCGCTACATAACCAATGTGCTACGCCTCTGCTACGTCGTAGCATCAGTTGTTTCTTGTGAATCACACGTCATTTTTCTTTGAAACTTTATTAATTCATTTCATAACTGAAAGAAAGTTTTTAATTAGTAGACTTCGTTTTCTTTCATACGATAGGATCTTCTTTATCATTTATTAATGTTTGCATATGGAGCAGACTTGATTGTTTATTTATGTACAGACAGTAAAATAGATATTATGTAGATAGATAACTTATTACCTACTGTTGCTGTGTACTGAAATATGAAAAAGCAGAATAAATTGCGTAATCACGCAATTTTGTTAATTCAGTTATGCATTCGGTACTGTTTTTTTTTTTTTCAATAAACGTTGAAGGTCGAAGTTATATTAATTACAGATTTTTAAGTAAAGCGAACATCATTAAGTTTCGATTTTATTGACAAAAATTTATCTTATATTGCCTAACAATACTAGCTTTCCGCCCGCGGCTTCGCCCGCGTAGAATTCGGTTATACCTATCGCGCTTTTTAGGTTTCCCTCGGGAATATCAAATTTTTCAATAAAAGGTAGCCTATATCCTTTCTCAGCGTCTAAAAATTGTCCGTGCCAAATTTCATCAAAATCGGTTGAGAGGTTTAAGCAGAAAAGCGTAGCAGACAGACAGAGTTACTTTCGCATTTATAATACCTACTAGTTTTCCGCCCGCGGCTTCGCCCGCGTGGAGTTCGGTTATATCGCGCTTTTTAGATTTCCCTCGGGAACATCACATTTTTTCGGGATAAAAGGTAGCCTTTGTTTTTTCTCAGGATCTTAACGATTGTCTGTGCCAAATTTCAACAAAATCGGTTGAGAGGTTTAAGCGGGAAAGCGTAACAGACAGACAGAAATACAGACAGACAGACAGACAGAGTTACTTTCGCATTTATAATATTAGTATGCATTAGTATGGATGATTTAACGTCGTGTATGAAAACAAAATATTCAAGGAGGTATAATAAATAACGTTATACATAATTTTCAGATGCGAAGTACACCACTACTTTAATCTTTCCCCTTTATTGATAAACGTTGCTTAAAGATAACTAGTGATTAGTGCGATACATTTGTGACGTTTAAACCACACTTTTAATCATACTTTAAGATTAAACCCCTTTATCTATAGTACAAGTATTTATAGTATGTAATTCTGGGTATAACACCACTATGATCCGGACGAAGCGTTTCGCCTCCTCCTTTATACCGAACAATTTGCCAGCGGCGGTGTTTCTGTCGGACTACAATTTGTCTGTCTTCAAGGTTACAGTGAATAGGCTCTTGATAAACTAGTGCGCTTTACCATCAACGATTGCGTCACTGCGTACCATCAGGCGATATTGCGGTCAACCGCTAGTTTATAATTTATAAAAAAAAAAATGTTATTGCAGATAAATTTAGATTTCTTATCGTGTCGTATATCTTCTCAGTCTCAAATGGTAGGAGCCTAAACTGGCATACATACTCTTCGATATCGATTCAATATCACTGTGCATATGTGTCATACATATGTATATACGTATCGAAGAGTATGTGATCCCTTTTATGTGACTCAAGGGACATCATTGGATGGGACTTTCCAATCACCTAAAAGTCCCGAGCTTTAGGCGTATATCTCAATTATAATGTTGATAACCTACACAATTGATATACAGTATGTTAACTAACAGAAGGCATTCCCGTTAACCCGAAATAATATAGCATACATACATGCTAAAAAAATATTTCCATTCGAAAACAAAATGTTTTAAAATTTTTTCCAATATGAAAATATTCAATAAAAATTTTAAATTGACATGTAAAAGAAACACACTGTACACGCGAACATGAAAGACGGCAACGTCGCAATTTATTTATACATGACGACTACTATTTTGATCTAAAACAGGAGGTTTCAAATTTATTTCCAATTAGAATTTTTTTTATTCGGATTTTTTATGCTTATTTTTCTATGCTGATATTTTTATTTTAATCTATTAATGATATATATTAACGAGTTTAAGGGAACGCCCTCTGTTATTTAACATACTGTATTTAGGCGATACAATTAATGTAAATACTTAAAACGGATCACAAACTACAACACACCATGCGAGGGGGCGCGTATAAATTCAATAAAATCACGATTCAGCGAGTCTTCGTTTACGCGTAGTATTGTGTGATTTACTTTTGGTTTTATATAAACAGTAATTAGCTGCTAATAATTGTTTAAAGACGTTTTAATATTTCATCGATCTCAAGTTTTTTTTTTAATGACTGTTATATTCTCATCTCAATTATAATCAGAGTTAACTTCGCCTAAGTATTTTGTTTAGTATTTATTCTCTAAGATAGAGTAACAGTCCTATTAATTATGGAATATAACAATGTGTAGCAAATCTTTAATTCTCATTACATTTACTAATATTTGACGGAGGCATCGTGATTATGTTTCTGTCTACATACGTAATCTATACTAATATATAAAGCTGAAGTTGTTTGTTTGTTTGTTTGAACGCGCTAATCTAAGGAACTAGGAGGTCCGATTAGAAAAATTATTTTTGCTTTAGATAGCCCATTAATCCAGAAAGGCTTTAAGCTTTAGGCATCACGCTGCGACCACTAGGAGCGAAGCATAACTACCTCCACGCGTACGAAGTCGCTGGCGGCCGCTAGTAATTTTTATGTAGAATAGGTACTTATTTTTGCCATAGTCCTAACCGAAAGTGATAGTTAGAGTGCATTCCATTTGCATAACACACTATGAATTATTTTGCAAGATAAATGCTTAATGATTGCTTCATAATGTTCAAAAAATTGGTCCACTCAACATCGTACGTAAAATACCGCAATAAATGTTGTTGAACTGTCAAAATAAAAGCTATTGCTACTTTTAGTGTGTTAAGTAATTATCCTACAGGACCCTGAATCACTTTTTGTTTGGAGAGGTTCACCAAACAAAAAGTGAAGAACGCATGGTCGCGCCGACACCGAGCGCTTTCCAAGTTTCCGAACAAAAAGTGATATATGATCGCGACGAATGCTTTTGAATAGGATGCGCCTTAATAATGAGGTAAAAATGGGATTTTATTGATTGCGAGGCTATGTTATATTTACATTTTCATAAAAAGGCACACTGGTTGCATACACGCGCAAAAACAAAATTTAGATAGAAAGGAGGTGTTTCATTTTGGGCCACCACTATGTACGCTATGTAGATAAAAAGGAAAAAAATAAAATATTTTAATAAAAATACTACTAAATTAATTTGAATAAAAATACAAGTATAAATAATTAATTATTTGAAACGGTTTTTTAGTGAGATAACCCTTTATTGTGGTGGCTTTGACAGTTCTATTTTCCCGTTGTGTTCGCGTCGAGTGTTGATTTGAGTTGATTTTGTTTATTTAATGGGCCGTTTGTTCGGAATTCATGCTTTGTTTTTTTTTTTTTTCATTCATATGGTAGATAATATAGATACGATAGCCTTAGATACATGACACATCAATAAAATGTCACTGCCAAAATCTTATTTCGCTTATTGCTGACCACCATATTTATTAGTAGTTGTGTTGCACTCCTTAGCCGAGTTAAATTGAATCTGTATAAAAACTAAGCCAAAATATAGGAAATTAACATTAAAAACAATTAACTATAGCATAACTATACCTAGCATTAAGTGTACAATGTGCTGGCCCAGGCTCCATACATTTCTGAAACATCTCCTTTATCGATTCGACACCGGAATTACTATCTATTATGTAGAAAGTATAAATATCCGTATTCGTTATAATAATTTTATTATGTTTTACATTTTGTATACATGTCATGAGGTGACTGGTACGGACGCCAGTCCTTTCCAAAAAAATCTTTTGAAATATTTTCGAAAGATAAATTAGGTAATGAATTTAGGAAATAAATTGAAATTAAGAATCTGGTGTCCGTAATTTCATGTCAATACGCGTATTTTTAATATAAATGTGTTATTGTCAACAGGTAACCCTATCGATCTCGATATTGATTAGTCTCCACGTGTTCTTCCTGCTGGTCGTTGAGATCATCCCTCCTACGTCCTTGGTTGTGCCCCTCTTGGGAAAGTACCTTATTTTCGCCATGATTCTCGTATCTATCAGGTAAGTGCCTACAACCGTATAGTAATAGAATAAACCTTTCCCAAAAAAGAAAGACCAGTTGACATGAACAAGCGGATTGTTGGTGACCGCAGAGGTGTAGAAAGGGTGATCCCGAACCGAAATACCCATAGGGACAGCCTAACCTTACCTGTGGTAGCTCAGTTTGTAGTTTTTCTCATGTCGCGTTGTATTTACTTCACGATGCCAAATGGTTCCCATTTGGCGCCGTGAAGTAAATAAAGTTCCTTAGTTTTAGCAGTAAGTTTGCCTGTCGGTGAATTTGACGTAAGAGAAATTTATTGTACGCTGCTCCTCGCGTCTACTCTTCTATATAAGTATTACGAAATGTCTATTAATTGAAGACGTGATGGTTTCATATACCCTGAAGACCAAATTAATATTTACGATGGCATCCCTGAAAAGCAGCGTAACGTTCATGTGTAAAATATGTAAACTGCTTAATTGTTTAACAAGTTAAAAAGTACCGTTATACTTTTATATAAATGTAGAGTAAATTAGTAATTCAGTTCGACACGACTTTTAAAATCGACGGATTATTTTCATTACAGCAAAAATGTTGATTTCTGGCAGTTTCGTATGGAAGAAATGTTCTCAATTGAAAACTGTTTCACGGATACATTTATGCAATGGAACAATCAGCCTTATTATATGCAGTAACAAAAAATTAAGACTGACAAAATATTTTGATTTTATGCTGCTGAATACGTGTGTATGCTAACAACATTACGCATGCAAATAACATTGCAATTGAATATTGAACTACTCAGACAGCTATATAATATTTGTATTGTAATCCGACCATTTACGTCTATGTATAGATTACTCCCAAATTGTCTATATCAGAAATGTGCACTTTGATAGCCAAGGTACTACGTTACAACCCACTACGGTAGTTCCAAAGAGTTTTATAGCTCCAAAAAAGCTACGGCGCAGTAAACTTCCAATGAACTACACAAACTATCTCATGATTACAAATAAATAAATAAGGCTGCTCCCGTTGTTCTACGTTTATTTGGCAAATGTAATAATTTCTCAAATTGAGAGTGGAGGGTGTCTAATTTGATTCTCAGCGCCCCTTTGATCCTCGTCACACGAGCTTAGGAAGAAACAACTAAAATAGCTACATATATCCGTGTATCTCAGCTTATTAGAAATTAACAGTAATCCTTGTTTCTAATTAATGCTTTTTATCCTGTTTGAGATACAAGACAAAAGACTATTCTTAAGTAAAATATTCTAAATGCAGTGGAGTTTCGTAGTGGAGTATGAATTTAGTGAATTTCTGGAAATTGACTGCTTTTAGGAAAATATTTGTACAGATGACAGCTCGTCAAGCTACTACAATCTGTCAGATTTTTTAAAAGATTTTCAGCATTATATCTAAAGCATTAAGGCTCAACGTTGATTGGGAATATTTGACAGTTTCGGGTAGCGTGACCTGAACTTAAGTACATTATTTGTCAGTGGATATATAATATAAGGCTTTAATCCTTAAGCTAAAATAACCTTATTGATATCTGGAATAGGAGATCAAAGCTTATTTCGTATGTAAATTAATAAAATCAAAACGAAAATCATTTCGAACAAAAGTAATTTATTTAAATATGGCTCGGTTGGAGAGTACCAGCTACCACATTTCCATATAAATTAAAAGCTGGTTTCTAAACAAGATATTTGATTGCATGTTTTAGCTTCAAGAAAATTCATTTTTAACACCCCAACCTCGACCTTGAGTAAGGATAGTTGGAATCCTTTAGACTAAGTCCCACTACAAAGTCGCTAAAAGTCTAAGCTAAGGCTAGAATAACAAATACATATGTATGTAAAGTAGAAGTTAGGGTTGTGTGTATTACAAAACGTTTACATTTTTATAGAGCAAACTAAATAATGTTAAGGCTCATTTACACGCTGACAAGTAGCAAGTGCCGGTGTGAAGCAATTAGTTGACAATGTTAAGTGCTAAGTAATAGTACAGACGGTGTTTAGCGATTCTTGTTGAGTCCAAAGTATCTGTCCGTAATCATCATCCCAGCGTTAATCCCAGTCGCATCCGAAGCCTTTTCAGCTTTGGAGTCTGGGGTCCGCTTTACCAGTCCAACTGCTGATATGGCTAAACTTCGACATTTTCCGTGAAGCGACTGCCGTCTGACCTCCACAACCCGAAGGCGACATCGAAGCATTGCGGTTAGATCAATTGTTGGATTTTTGAGGGCTCCAACAACCCGTAACGACTGCCACTAGATCTTCGTATGGCAACCGGGACCAATGGCTTAACGTGCTTTCCGAGGCACGACCAGACCAGTGGAAGTATTCATATTCATGCATACAAATACTTGCACTGTGCGGGGATCGAACCCGCGCCACCTTGCGCAGCGGCCGCGTCCGCTGCCGCTACGCCACGGAGGCTGTCAAGTATCTGTCCGTATCGGTACAAAATCGACGACGAACAGCGAGTCGAATTGCGAAACCTGTAAAAGAAATTCTCACAAAAATTACATCAGAAATTGAAAACTCATTTTCAGCTGACATTGACAGACGTATGACTAATACCTAGACGACTAATGTTTGGCTTATTTTTAATAATGATGCATATCTGATTTGCTTATTTTTGTATTCAATACTGTTTACGTAACAATTCAATTCCTTCTCTGTATAAGAGGAGACCTGTGCCCAGCAGTGGGACGATAAAAAGGTTGATAATAATGATGATGATGATGACTGTTTACGTTATAAAGGCGTTCATACTTTATGTACTCCAACAAAAAAATCATAGTTTGATATTCATGGTTGTTCGACGTTAGCACAGAACACGTAGGTACCTACTATGCACTTGTCAAAACAAAACTGTTTCACGGTGTTTGACGGGCGACGTTGCGAGTGTGGGGGTTCCGCGGCGGGTGTGCATTCTAATCATTTTACTTCGCACCTGCACTTCACACTTAACACTAATCACTTAACAGCGCGACCGTTTACACGTTGATTTTACTAATCACCTGACCCCGGCACACTTGCTACAACAGCGCGTAAATGTGCCTATAAATAGCAAATGGATAAACTTATGAATGTCACACAAAAACACTATACAGAAAGAAGAAATAATGTCATTAGTTGGTGAAAAAATAATGTCAATAGACGGTCATTAAAAGCGGTATTGAACTTGTTAATTTTACATTGTCTTAATACTGCGGATTAAAAAAGACAAGCAGGAAGGAGGGTTGCCTTTGTATCATTTCGTGATACGAAAACTTACCTATGTAAACTTAACAGCTGTTATGCGGATAGATTTTCACCAAAGTATTAATACATGGTTAATGCACTATTACCAAGTTAACTATTCATAAATATCCCGGTAACACGGCTGCGGCACGAACTACCTGATTAAGCACTACTCAACAGGGAACTAACAAATTCCCCACCATTATTTGTAGCAGTATTACGTAACCCTATGAATAAATCTAATATCATTAATTATTTAGCTTAATCTATGTATGCAGGTATTGTTACTCATTGATCCTTTGAATATACACGAGCAAGATAAACAGAGGAACGCATTGGATGACATTGAAAACTCCAATGTTTTGTTTAAACAGTGATTTTAGTGTTCAAATCAGTCCAGTATAAATATAAAACTTATTGACGAGTTTTTTTTTATGGGAAAGCTAAGATTAGTGTCACGCGCATTTTGCATTGGAATTTTAAAATTATTTATAGTGTCGTTTACTGAATAAAAGCGCGTGATTTATGTAGTAAAAAGTGCATTCGGTAAATAATTCATAAAGAACATTGAAATATCGCAGCATAGTGGCCACATTATGACTTTGCCTCACACCTCCCTCATATACGGTTGACGCGGCCGTCTTTTTCAACTGTCATTGGCGATATCCGCCATTATTGTGAAATAAAATTTTCAAAGAATTTCTATAATTTGTTACACGTGTTATTGGCAAAATTGTGGTATCTATTCCACAGAGGCCATTGATCAAGAGTTGAATCTCGCCTTGAAAAAAGAAGAAGGCGAACTTATTGACACATGCTTTCTTTAATTAGAATATATTTTACTATTGAACTAAGATATAATAATGAAAAGCAACGAACAGTAACAAAATTGAAGTTACGGTCAGGATTTTATAGTTATCGGTTAGGTAATTCTACTAGCCAATAAAAGCTATTAATTGTACCCATGTCTTCGAGTAATAAAACCTTTTATTGCTTTTAGTATATGTGTGACGGTAGTGGTCCTAAACGTCCACTTCCGTTCGCCGCAGACCCACCGGATGGCGCCTTGGGTGAAGAGAGTGTTCATTCACATCCTGCCACGACTGCTCTTCATGAAACGACCGCAGTACAAGTTTGACACAACAAGGTGAGCCTAAACTTGCAATATCGCCTAACTTTGTTTCGCAATCTTCGCAATTAAAGTCAAATTAATTCGTACTTAGCTTGTTCCAATCTGGATCTCTGAGTGAGTCCGGCCGGTCGGGCCGCCAACTCGTAAATCCGACCGCGGATCAGTAACAACTCTAAATTAATTATAAGTTTAAAAGACTCGCTGGCCGCAGCAGGAGAGTCAGACGTTTATTTCTCACTTTAACTCAACTTTAGAGAAAAGCTTAAGGTTAAATAAACGACGGAACGAACTGTAAAGATTGCGTGCCGGAGATTTTTTTTAAAGCGTGTCTGTGGCCACAACTTTCCTTGCCGCGCGCCTTTTCATGAGCTAACACCACTTTGAGGTGTTTCTGAAAGATTATAAGTTAAAATTTTAATATTAAGGTCAGACATCATTTTTTGTATCATCTTGTTTACCTTCATTTACAAAATCCGACACATACATAATTTACACACTGGGTCTTATAGAACTTTTATATAGATACAGGTTGATGCATAAACTGTTGATTGTAACTGAGCTATTGATCCGCCAGCACATAGCTATTATTAACCACAACCGATAACCACTAGTACCCAGTCGCTGGTTACACTAGAATGCCTGAATAGCTGTAGTTTAGTACATACATCGGTCAGTTAACTGGCTCGCGAATAATTCGTGTGCATAGCTAGATAATTCACTTACGTATGGTCGTCTGTTAAACTATACTAAAGATGTGCTGCGCATAACGGTTTCACCCGCGTAAGTTTCGATATGATTTTTTTTATGCGATGTTATACAGCCTAGAGCCTTCCTGGATCAATGGGCGATCCAACGCAAAAAGAATTTTTCAAACCTGAGCAGTAGTTCCTGAGATTAGCGCATTCAAACAAACAAACTCTTCAGCTTTATATATTAGTATACATAGATTAATTTACGGACTTTTATACAATTGCACATAGGTACAATTGTATCCTATGTATCGAACCGAACCTATCGGATCGAACTACTTTATAAACAGCTCCGAAGGTAGATGTCGACAAAATATGACGGAAAAAAAAAACATACTATTATCCTGCTTTTCTATGTGGGTCGCATACAGATTGTTTAGGATTTTTTGAACGGTCCTACGGTAACCAAAGTTGATTTAGTGCTAAACCAGACGAAAACGCGTTAGTGGTTAGATTATTATTATTTTATCTTAACCTACCATTACTTAAAAAACATTTAGGGATTATTTTTCAATTGACAGACATTTTTTATTCATGGAATAAGTAATATTAACGTCTGACAGGTTTTGTATGAAAGAACTGTCATTCAAAATTATTCCTAGCCTAAAAGTATCTGCCGTTGAAAAAATCAGCCCCTAAGCGTGAACTCTAGTGCCGAGGAATTTGAGAAATCGGTATTTGAAGAAACTATTGCCGTCGCGCCGCTTTCAACCTCTCCCGGTAAAGACCGAAAAGGACAGTTGCAGCTCAGGCTGATTTTACCTACAAAAACGTTGACCAAAAGACATTTCGTATTCCGCTGTTTTCTTTTTCAAAACACGATAGATTTCAATTATTACAAAATTTTCATTAAAATTTCAAAATTTAGAGGATGAGTATACCTATGCCTTTATTATTTTCTTTTTTGTCATAAACTTATCACATTTGTGTAATAGTCGTCTGAACATCGCGGTAAAAATGGGTTATTTTTCGGGATTTTGAAACATCATATATCTTTTATTAATTAAGCTTTCGAAAAAATCAAATAATCGTAAAGCGTATAGTCAAGGTGTGAAATTGTAGAAAAAAAAACGTTGCCCTAAAAGCGTTATCCACAAAGAAAATAGCGGAATACCTTTGTATGGAGAAAACGTCACTAGAGTCCCCTCTTAAAAGATAAAAAACAACGTACAGCTTGTTAACATGGTCCAATCGTAGCCATATCTCAGCGTAGCTAAGCCTCGGCGGGCTTCGGCGGGGACGCTACAGCGTTGCCGCAAAGCGAAAGACATTTTTTATGTAAAAATAATAAATATCCCGGTCCCTGGTTTATCGTTGCGGCTCGGTCAAACCTAAACAGCCAAGAGGCAATATTGCGACGCTAACTGAATTTTAAATAAAATCATTATTATTGATGATAACCAAGGGTTAACTAATACGTACGACCCCGTATACCGCAACGTAACTACATAGTGCGTAACCATCTATGGGTAAATTCATTGTAGTCTTAGGACTGAAGTTTCAACAGTAAGTAGAATGTTTGTGGGTTGATTTTAATTATCTAACCCTTTTAGCAACATTAGGTGGTCATAGACTGGTGGGTTATTTTAACAATAACATTCAACCGAATTTACAAATCCCGGTTCATTCCCTCCTGTGTTGCTCTGAGGCACTACAGATTCACAGACAATAAAGCCAACAAATTGAATGGTAATGAGCGATTCAAGAGCGATTTGCATTTTCATTTGCTTGCACTTTATTTTCCTTTTACATTTACTGGTTTACACGAGTATCTGTTTTCAGAAAACTTACTTAATTCCAATCTCCCGGTGTATATACCCGATTACAATTACAGCACGGACTATAAATAGGTCACATCATATCGTGAACAAGCGCATTTACACGTCTATCTAAGTAATAAACAAGTTGTTTACCGTACGTGCAAAGAAATGCCAGTCGTGGGTTCGCTTGCGCTCGGTTTGCGTAGACGCGTATTTAAGCAAAGTAACTTCAAGTGCGCTCGCCAATCTTTTTAGGGTTCCGTAGCCAAATGGCAAAAAAACGGAACCCTTATAGATTCGTCATGTCTGTCTGTCCGTATGTCACAGCCATTTCTTACCGAAACTATAAGAGCTATATACTATTGAAACTTGGTAGGTAGATGTATTCTGTGAACCACATTAAGAATTTGATGCAAAAATAAAAAAATAATAATAAATATTGGGGGCTCCCCATACTTAGAACTGAAACTCAATTTTTTTTTTTTCATCATACACATACATGTGGAGTATCTATGGATAGGTCGTCAATTGATAGTCGTTATTTTAAAGTTGGTCCCCCCCTCTAACTTCTAAAATAAGAAAATGAAAAATCTAATTACCACGTATATAATCGTTCATACAAATAACTTAAATCCTTTAATTTCATAAATCAATGGTACGGAACTCTTTGTGCGTGAGTCCGACACGCACTTAGCCGGTTTTTTTAAGTTTTGGTATCTGTTAACCCAGATCGCGGTACACGGCGTGCGGCGTGGTGGTGCGATGTGGGGGCACGGCGCGGCCTCTGTACCCGTACCGACTGGCGGCGGCAGATGACGACTGCTGCGCGCCTGGCGCATGGCCGCCGCCTGCTGCGCCACCTCCCCGGCCTCTAACGAGGACGCCGAGCAAGGAGGACCTTACACACACCACCTACCTCAATTCTGGGTAAGATTTTGTTGTTTTAGAAAATATTTGTACCTACTTATGATGCGTTTAAGGGGTTATGTACGTCAGAAGGTATGTCAGTATGTCTGCCGATGTGTGTATTCGCGTGAGTGTTTGTTGTATTTGTGTGTGTGTAGGATTACAGCCGTACCGTTATCGTATTCAAAAATATACCTACAATGTGTAAAGTAAACCCTTTGCGACCCGTGAAGATGTTGTTAGGTATCGATAACTAATTCTAATAATGCTTACAAAGTCGGGCTAAACTTAAAAAAGAAATATACCCGAAAAAGATATTATTTTGCAAAAGTAGGTAACAAACATGGCAACACATGCGCGGGCGACGGGGGGCAGGGCACGCGGCATGCGGTCTCAACGCTCCAAATAATACCATCAAAAATATGTTGTCACTTTTAAAAATTCACCGAATTTTGGGGAAGTTGGAACTAATTCGCGGAAAAAACAGATTATATCAAAATTCATAAATATGAAATTTTACATAATCATCATAGTAACAATACTATGTTACTATGATGATTATGTAAAATTTCATATTTTATTTGGTCATGTGTTTACATAACCTTTATTATCCTTATGGGTCGGACGGGGTTTTCTTTACATATTGTATAGACATAGAATAAACGGCAGAAGGTGCTGACACCCAGTTCAATAAACACTTTCACCCAGAACGGATCCATCATCTTGTAATATGTAGGGAAGAAAGCTGCGTTCTGGGTGGAAGTGTTTGCTTAGAATTGCTTTGTACCCAGATCGTAAGAAAAGAAGTCAACTGCGACAAAGTCCTTAGGAATACCATTGAATTGAAAATTTGGGTGACAAGTGACTATCACACCTAAAAATGATGAAATTCCTGTAACCATGTAGCTTCTATGTTGCCAAATGATCTTCCATGGTGGTTTAGGCGACAAAGTTATATTATCCAGCATTTTTTATCATATGGCAGAAGACCTACAACTGCGTTATGTGTTCAGGATGGGAGAGAGTAATAGATTCGGCGGCAGCTGCCTGGTACACGGGTCAAGTGAAGGGGGTGCGGGGCCTGGTGCTGGTCTAGCCGGAGGGCTGGCAGGGGGGCTTGCTGCCGAGGACGAGACCCTTAGCCCCGTCCCCGACCCGCCACCCGGCTTCAGTCACTCTGCCTGTCCGCCAGAAGTGCATAAAACATGCTTCTGTGTGCGATTCATTGCAGAACACACTAGGATGCTGGAGGATTCCACTAAGGTAGGGATATTATACCTTTGCAGGTCCTTTCACGTTCTTACAAAAACTTATAAACAATTTATTTTGTAAACATTTCCTTCTCTTAATAAAAAGGCAGTGAAGTCTGAATAAGTAGCGAATAAAGATCCATTCCCTATCTATAACGTATTTATAAAGTGATTATCTTTCTTCATATCGTTTACCTAACGGGTATTAAATATAAATAGCCTCACAACAGCCATGTATTGCTTACAAGAGGACCATGTATCGAGGGCTTAACGATGCAATAAGATATTATTACAAACATCGTTATAGCCATAATCCAGTCAAATGGTACTTGCCTATACTGAAGAAATTTTGCAAGAAATTCAGAACACTGCTCGAGTTAACTATACGTAGATTGGTAATAGAAACGACTATTAGCTGACAATTAACTTGTATTGCCGAAATACTTAATAAGTTCTGAGCAAAAAGTACTTAACTCTTTATCAACAGGTAAAAGAGGACTGGAAATACGTAGCGATGGTTCTTGACCGTTTATTCCTGTGGATCTTCACGTTAGCGGTATTAGTGGGCACTGCAGGCATCATCTTGCAGGCGCCCACGCTATACGACGACCGAGTGCCCATAGACAAGCATTTCAACCAGTATGCTACTTCATCGCTAGTGCGGTGTCCGCCACCTTCGTAATATTGAAATCTTGACTGCATATATGTATGGAAGTATGACGTCTTAATTCGTTCAGTACCTCTGACGTTAGCATGTAATAATTAACAAATCAAAAACAAAACTAATGACTTGTTGTACAACTGACCTCTATTACAAATCTTAGTACTTCTTCCCAAAACTAAACTTATAATAGATAACGTCTGAACTGATTACATTAACGTCATATTTCCGTCAGATATGTTTAATAGTATGGTTATTCAATAATTATATAAGCAACGGTGTCTTGAAAAGGTGCAGTGACTTGTTTGGGAAAATCGAAAAAGAAATTGTGTTATAGGTAGACACGTATGGCATATAGGTACTAAATTGGTATTTTCTAACGATTTTCGTGAACAAATTACAGTAAGACCGTAGGACATAATTTGCGTCACCGTTGCATTACAAGACCCAACGCACACCCGTCCTGCCCGGAACGTGTTCTATTCCACGACACGTAACTATATCTCTCTAAAGTTTACTTCTAATCATAAGTCTTTCATATCTCTTCATAATATCTACTCTTGCACCAATCTTAGTATTAGCCCATATCCATACTTACTCATTTTATTCTCCCACAATTCCCGAGCCTTTCAAATTGCTCATACCAACGTCTTATATGACAATAAAATGTAACAATTTTTTTCTGTAGGTATTTATATTTCTAATGATTACAAAATAGTATCACACAACCCAAATCGACTTCATAAAATCATCTAGAGATATTTTAGTCTCTACAACGTGTAACATAAAGGGTATATACATAACAAAGGCATGGCATCTTTACATGATATCAAACGATATTGGAAGGGTTTTTTAATCCTATCTCTTTATGTTAGGAAGTTATGAGTAAAAACACCGCCTGTGATAGGCTACTATCATACTAGTCGCACTGAAGCAGTATTGAAGACATTTATCGGATTTTGGTTTCAAGTAACGTGACGGGTAACGAGTAGTTATTAACGTATGAAGTGTGTTGCCACGTTTGTTATGATTTCATTTTAAGAAACACACGAAACCAAAATTTGTTACCAATTTTTTGAGTATTTTATTTTGAGTTGAAACCCTTCCGATATCATTTGATATCATCTAAAGATGCCATGCCCTTGGTATGTTATACCCTTTTTGTTACACGTTGTATAAATAAATAGTATGTAATAAGAAAATGAACGAAACACCACCATGATAAATGTATCTGTGTTCAAAACATCATTTAGCTGATTAGAATACATAATGTAGTCGCACCATTATCTAAGATCACCCCAAAGTAAAAGACCGACAAGTCAGCTTTTAGCACCTCGCTTGTTCATGTAAGATTATTATAACGGACCTGCACAATCGTCATCATTAGTGCTAATTGTAGACATCGAAATCAAAAGTAATTTTAAGGAATTCACTAGGCACTAGAGGTAGTGAGGTCTTGAAATCATGCTGAACCTATCGACTATAGTGATCTTCTTCCGACTCTTCTATTTCTAAGAACATTACTATAATTTGTCGTAGAATAGAACATGTACTTTAAAATAAGAATATCGATTTTATTATTTATAAGAAAAAAAAAGTATTTGAAACCTACGAAATACAGTAACGTATTTATGAAACAATTATATTGTTGGCTTTGAAAGAAAGAGATTCTGTTATTAGACTCATGAATATCGTAACGATTTAAAAGACCAGTGTGAAGAAAAATATCCTTATGATAATAAGTACAAGATAATGATTTAATTTAAGAAGATAATTGCTCAATTTTAAAATCCGTACCTTCCTTATTTCAGCTACTGGTTATTTGATATCGCGAGTGATTTTGTGTTAATTCCCGTCTACACGCTCCGTCTGATCTGCGAGCATGCCTGTGCAAACCAATTTGCGCAGGCAAGCGCGTGTGTGTGGACGGCGAGACGAAAGCGCGCGCAGTCCCGAATGTTCCGTCTTTCTGGACAATCATGACTGCACAGGCTTGGACTGCGCAGGCAAGACGGAGCGTGTAGACGGGACATTACAGACACACACTTAGGTTACACGTGCTTTACCTCTATCCAATTGGTGTTATGTATACCTGCTATACCTTACCTAGTTGATATTTTTTCTTTTATTCACACAAGTTTAAATCTTTTATGTTGATTATGTACGTTTGATATATATACTAATAGTCACTGTAAATAAAATAAATATAATAATTATATTTGAGGCACGCGTTCGAGCAATGACCGTGCCTTACTTTTTGACAGGAATTGAAACTATTTATTAATTGAATATGAACAATACACAATAAAATACCAAATTTAATAAAAAAATATGTACAAAAATAAATAACGAATATAAAACATTGAAATTAAAAGCTTATTGTACTGAGATGAAAAAAATATGAAATTATGATAATAGGTATTCTAGACACATAGGTAGGTAACTACCGCAAGTTGTAAAGTCACTAATGAAATGCGAGGTTATAGTCGAATATTGAAAAGCTAATCAAACTTGATCAAGTAATCACAAACACCCTAATTCTCACACTATTACTCTCAATTGGAATAATTTTGCAGCATATTGCCAATCCACTGCTCTACCTATCTGTTCTGAAAATGTGGCTGCTCAACAACGTAATTAACGCAATGGACGTTGTTTTACTGTCAAAACTAAACCTATTGCTACTGATAGTGTGTTACACAATTACCTTGCGGTTTACAAAATAAGTTTTTTCAATTGTCTTGTCAACATGACTGAGAGTTATAAAACTAGATGATGCTCGAACATTTATACAAAATTACACGCACCTACGTAAAAATATTACGTTTTTATAGCGTTTAAATATTCGGCTATACGTACATATTATAACTGTCAATAAACGAATAGAAAAGTACTGGTGCATAGTATAGTACCCTGTAAATCATTAATCTAATATTATAATACTTAAGATATACCTAACACACATTGACTGCTCGCAGTAGAGTAGCGCAGCTCAATTGTAGAAGTATAAGTTTGTAAGTACTTATTTATATTGTTAATAAAATCGTTATATATAGAATTTTCTTTTATTTCCCTTTGTATAATGAATTTTCCATCATACACTTCATAGCCTTACGTATTTAAAATACTTAGGTAAGTTTCATTCGGAAACTACCTAAAAGCAAAATGTGTGTGATGATTATAACAATTTACATTTAATAGCTCAGTTCGACCACCATTGTTTTACTTTATTGTCAAAAACCAATGCAACAAAGTCAATACTAAAATAATAATAAAGTTAGTTATCAATCCCGAAACGAACCCGCTAGTCAGCTGGCTCAGAAAGTCACCAGCACCCGTATTGCGTAGGTAACACATGCAATCAATCAGAATCTGAATTATTAATTTTATTACAACTGTGAATTTGAAAGCCATCATTTCTACTGTCACTGGACACAGTTTTATTGTACGATCGTAGCCAATAAGCCAACCCAAAGTATGGCGTAGTGGTGGACTTATATAATATGTTGAAAAGAAAAAATATATATATAAGTAATTTCATTTACCCGAATATATTTCTTGCATTGAATTTGTTTCTGTTTTTCATAATATTATTTATAATGCGTTCTGCTCGTTTGCTATTAGCCATGAGTTGACGAGCCTCTTTCAAAGCACGTTGATGTGCCTCCGTTTTCTTTGATGGTCTGTGGGAAAACGAATCGTAGTCCATAGGGGTGCTTTTATAATTATTTGTACGAGAAGCTGTTGTTTTCGGCCTTTCAGTAGTTGTTAATCTATGCGGTCTGTAAGTGCTTGCTAGGGCTCTATTTTCAAAAGAATATGGCGGACCCATCGGATATTTAGGTGTTGGCACATCTGAAGGATAATCGTAATTATTTTTTTGCGATTCTATGGGTTTCATTGGAGTACTTGTCATTAAAGGCGGTGAAGGAATATTAGTTATTATTTCAATATCTTTAGGTTTCTGATTGGGAGCATTAGGAATCTGCCTATCAGGAGACAACAACTTCGAAGCACCGTTAAGCAAGGTTCTTATAGTAGGAGGCACGCCTTGGCCGTAAATTGAAATTTCAGGATTAATCAGTGGTTCTCCTGTTTGTAATAAAGGATCGCTTAATGACGTCGGAGCATTAAATTCATTAATGTTTCTTTCTGCTTCGTTCTTGTTATGGTTTTGTTGCTTAGGCGTATTTGATTCTCTGTTTACAGGAACAGTTTCTGTAATCGTTAATGGTAGACTCCTTAAATTCAGATCAGGGCTATTTATGATTTCTGGAGTCCTTGATGTATTTGCTTCTAATTTCGATGAGTTCTTAAAGTCCTCTTCACTTGTAGGCATGTTTTCTGTTCGCGGGAATACAGTATTTGTCGTCATAGTTATCGCTGATTTTGTAGTTGTAGATGTTGAAGACAACTCGACTTGAGCTTCCGAAGCTGTAGAGATTTCGTCTGTTTGATTAATATCGGTGCCAACTGCACCGTCTGCTTCCTTTGTTTTTGTCGTCACGGTGTCAATTATATCATTGTTTTCATTTGTAACTTCGTGTGAAATTGTTACAGGTGTTGTGGACAATACTAACGGTTTTATATTTCCAATAGGCACAGTCCCTTCAACTGGCTCAATAACTTCGCTTACAGTTGTTATTTGTACCGAAGGGAATGGTGTACCAGTTACAACGTCACTACTAGAAACAGTGTCTATAAACATAGCTGGAGATGCTATTGGAGCATTTGTAGTCGGTGCCAAAGTTTCATAATTTTCAGCTGCAGTAACATTTTGTTCAGGTATGCTTTCCGAAATTGCCTCTGGTGTCATCGTCACCACGGCAACTCTTGAATCATCATCATCACCTGCTGCATTTAAAGTTCCTGTAGGACTATTTGCAGTTGAACCTAACGATTCGTCACAAGTAGAAACTGTAGTTATGTCAATAGCTTGCACAGTCTCATTTTCAGACGTGCTTAAAAGTGGACTTGATGTACTGGTTATTGTGGTATTAGTACCATTTTCATTTACTACTTCTGAAGTTGTTTTCAGTTGCGATGTAATCTCTGTAGAAAATTCTTTGTTTCTACGTTCAGAATGAAGAAGAGAGATTTTGTCAAGTTGAATAGCCTTATTTATAAGTGTGCTTTCTATTATAGGCAAAGAAGTACTTATTATGTTGGTTTCATTATTATCTTTTGAAAATTCCTTGTTACCAGAAATTGTAGTGGTTTCTTTGGGTTCGACATTGTCACTTACTGATGTTTTTTCTACGATTGGTAAAGAAGCAGAAGTTATAACGGTATTATTCGTATCATTGTCGTCGACTGTCTTCATTGTAACTTTTGAATATTTTTCATTATCAGAAGTTCTCTCCTTTTCTTCTGGTTTAACAGAAACACTTGCAGGTGCGTTGTTGACGTTTAATAAAGAATTATTTGATATTATAGCGTCATATAATTCCGTTATGGATTGGTCTTTACCAGAAGCCAGTGTAATTTCTCTGTGATGAACAGTCTCACTTATCGTTGCACTTTCTAAATTTGAAGAACTCTGTAACATGATGTTATTGGAATCATTTTTACTAATTATTTCCGCTGTTGATGATTTTTCATGAACTGTAGCCGTACTGGTTTCGATGTGTACAGTGGTTCTATTTACGGGTGTGCTAATGTTTATATAGGATAATGTATTCGTTGGAATGGTATCATTTGATGCAATGACGTGAAATGTTGCAAGAGTAGCTGCGCCTTCACTTGTAACTGAAGTTGAAGATTTCACGTTTTCAGATTTAGATTTATTTACAGAAGTGTTTTCAACCATCGTATTAGCTGCGCTCATTGTATCATTCGTATTATTATTACTTTTAGATGTTGAAGTCATCTCTATCCCCGCTGTTTCTCTTATAATAACGGTGTCATTATTCAAAGCGGAAACAGATGATACCTTATTTCCAGGTTCTGTATTACTTTTAACTGGAAGTATTGCGCCTTTTACTGCTCCAATTTCTAACGGCTGTAACGGATTACTAGAGGTCACAGTTTCATTCAAATTCATTTTATTTGTAGAGAAAACAGTAGGTTCAATTGTAGCCAATGCCAACGCTTCTTGTTTATTTAAATTCGTAGGTAAGTTAACTGGGGGAATAGTCTTATTTACGGGTGCACTGTTAATTATTTTTACCGTACTGTTTGTCAAGGATTCGTTAGTATTATTATTTGTTAAATTGTTATGCAAAGTTGTAAATTGATTTGTAGGTAAAGCTGTAAGTTCACTAGATCGAACTGTGGTGGGATTTTCGAATCCCTGCCTATTAAATGACCTCGCATTATCGAACATTTTCTCATGTTCTTCTATTTCACTTTTCATTTGACTTAAATGTTTAGATTCTTCTTTTTTCCATGCTTTAAGTTGTTTCCTTAAATCCACAAAGCTATTGTTGCAATTGCTTTCTAAGTCTTCCAGAATTAATCTAAGTTTAGTATTCTCGTTCACTTCAGTCGCTTCAATTGAATGTAATTTGCCTAAAACTTGATCAATTACTTGATGAAACTCGCTAGCTTCTGAAATTTTTGTGTTTTCATCTCTTTTTTCTAAGACTTTTATTTCTTTTAAAATGGTATCTACAGGTGAATCCCTATGTCTGTCAAATTCCTTTAAATTAGTAGTGACCTCATGGGACAACTTATGGAATTCCTTTGTTACTGAAATACTCACACCAGCTAATTGTTCAGATTCCTTAGCCACCACATTTTCAATGATTTCATTATCATGGGATTTATAGTTAACAAGGACTTCTGAAAGCGTTTCGTTAATTTTGGCATCTATTGCATCAGGTATCTTTTGCAAGTATTCCGAATTATTCGGTAAATTAAATGTAAGTTCCAATCTTGGTTCAGTTGCTATATCTTTCCGGATTTCACTGACTGAATTAGTTTGATTGGTTACACTTCCACATTTCTCATGATAACGTCTAGTTGCGTCGTTGCTGAAAGATAGAACGTGTTCCACAGCCAATATAGTGCAGTCAAATGTTTCTTTGACATCGGTTACTACGTCATTTAACATTTTTCCAAAACTATTTTGAACTGATAGTACCGCGCCGTTAAACACATCGAAAAATGAGGCCGACACCTGGAATTAACAAAATATAGGTTAATACTTACGTACATTTCGCAACATCGTGCATTTTATTTTAACTCAATAAACGCACCTGCCCGATCAGTATAGTTGTAATAATCACTGATAGTTTCATGATGCACTGATTTTAACACTTGGAGTGTCCAACGTATCACCACCGACCTTTTTCAGACACGCAGACATACTCGTCGAGTTTGGAATGGCCGCCCTATAATTCCCCATACAATCGGTTTACGTCTATTTGTTCAATCAAGAAAGACACGCGCTATTGTAATGTTCATACATCTGTGCTAATATTTAATGTCGCACCGATATAAACCGATTATATTGTTAAAAGTAATTCAAAGTGGTCATGTGGATTATTAGATACCGAAATAAAATTACAGATTAATAATGAAAGTTCGTTTATTTTTGAGTAGCTTAATACAATATATCACAAAAACGTAATTCTTAACTTCATAAATAACACTTTAAAGTGCTCCACATTTTACCTTACCTTAAATCAATCTTAGTATAATTTTGATAATTAATATATTAGAAATATTTTAGTCTATCTAGTTATTCAAAAAGCCATATACATAAATATTTATTGTCAGATATTTCATCTTGAGATACATACCGACAATTTCATACTTTCATTTCATTCATATGATTGCACTCGTGCTACTGTTAGCAGGTTGAAAATGTATAATCCAAAAGAAACTTACGAATTCGTATCACTTTATGAAGAACTTGAAAGTGCCGGAAGAAAGTTCCGAAGTGAGACTATTATAAATAACTATAATTGTCTCACTTCGGAACTTTCTTCTTTCGTCTGTCTTATTTAATGACAATTTAAATGAATTGTGATAAATATTTACAAATTGTGATTTTTTAAATGCAAAACAAAATGTATACAGACTGCAGCAGCATCATGGAACATAAATCTAATTTATTCTTTCACAATTAAAGTCAATGAATGTACACACCCTAAGTAAACGGTTCTTTAGTCATATAAGATACTATAATTTAAAGAATAAGATTTGCCAGCAGATTAATAGTCACCAATTTCGTAAAATACAAGAATTTGGCACTTCTTGAGCAATATTTTCAATTTTTTTCTAATCTTCATAATATAATATTCATTTTCCAATCTTTTTTAAAGGGGACACTTTTCCCAGTAAAATTTATACTCAAGGTTAATATTTGAACACACATTGTTTTGACTTAATTCTATAATGATATAAAATAATGTAGATGTATTGTAGGTACAATATTAGAAAATGATCACAGTAAAGGTAAATAAAATATTCAAATGTAAACCAAATAAAAAAAAATATCGTTCATAAAATCCAAAAATGATTCTTGCAAATTAAAACTCTAAAGTAAATAAAATTTAAACATTTAATAAAATTGCTTAACACTTCAAAATCTAGCGAAGCATCAAATAAGTATGTAAACGATTGTAAATAAATATTAAAAATAGTTGTAAAGCGCATAAATGTTAACAAGTGGAATGTAAAGTTTATGAGTATTTTCCACATGAAACAACACTGAAATATGCTTAATTACTTACTGGCAATAAAATACATGAAATACTGCGAGAATAATATTTACATTGATGGGAGCATTTCAAACCTATTGGTTGAGTTGAGACCAAGGTTATTGTTCTGAAACCTGTAGGCTAGACACTTTGCTAATTCACACTACCTATTGTACATTTTATGACTTTCTGCAATTATAACAAGTGCATTATTTGTAGTAAGTTTATAAGCTCCATCTACGGATTTCAAAACAATTTATATTTTTCATCAGTACTGAATAGAATTTACTTCATGCTGAAACGATGATAATACATCGCAAAATGGTTACGTGAAGCGCTATATTTCCCTGTAATTACGATGTAATTCAGTAAACATTTAAATGGTTTCTGGAGAAAATTTTAACTTACTTCCTTAAACGCGCAATAAAAAATGTAAATGAAATGCTTTACAGCTGGTTAAATATTAGTATAATTTATAAACATCGACCTAATCATAGGCCCTAAAGCTGTGTGATATTTTGATTGATATGTAAATAACCGAACTTTATTCTTGAATTATACCTACGTATTCTATTATTTTAATTTGAACACGTTTAATACAACCATAATAATATTACAAAAATAAACTAAGAACCCTCAACTTTACGATTACATCATTATATGGCATTTAAAATAAAGCATTCCTCTTCATACCTTCACGAACACAATGCATGCCGGTGGCATGCATTGTGTTCCTCGCCGCGTCATAAACACGATACAATTAAAATTGTTCTTAATTAATTAAATCTAAATACTGTTTTACATATTTCTATACGCTTATCCTACGTCATACACAGTGCAATAAAAGTTTTCGTACCGCGTTCTCGACTTTACACTAGGTCAAGTCAATCAATATTTTTTAAAAAGGGAATATCAATATTTTAAAGAACTGAGCGGTGGGTTAATAACAAGTTATTGTTATAAAAACCTATCATGATTTATGTATATCAAAGTTTGTGATAAATTCCCTCCCCACTGATCAATATAACATAATCACAACACGCGGCATGAAATTATTTAATCTTTTAAAACTGAGCATGAATGAGCATGCATCGATGGGAGCATTTAGTTTTATTACTTATTGTTGTAATCACGGTTATATTTCTGAACAAAGCAAACTTTAAATTAAATAAATAGGGATGTATCCAACACATGAAAATCAAAATAATAATTAGTCCGTCTTATAGATAACACAAAAAAAAAAAATTAAGACCCGTATTTTTTAATTTGTAGAAATTACCAAAAACTACTGAGATATAGTGTATTAAAGTTACGGAGTGGAGGCTAATTAGTAGTGGTACAAAATATACCACGGCGTGACGTCATGCGACATTTCAAATCAATATATCTTCTTAAGTATTATTTTGAATGAAAGAAAAAATAAAAAATACATGTTCAATATTTTTTATAAATCTATATGATGTACAATAAATTATTTTTTAGGATACAACCCAATTGGCGAAACTTCACAAATATCATGAGTATTGATGTCTGTCTAATGATGATAAAATATACCGTAATTTGGGCTGGTTTTATTAATATTGAATATACGATACTATAGCAGTTTTATGTTCTCACGAAAGAGTAAACGAGATCACTCCAAGACTTCACTTACAGATAATGTCCACATCACACAAGGACCATACCAAAAGATCATTATCAAAATATTTTGAGAGACACAATTTTTTTCTTAAAATAAATCTTGATTTTGTCGTAGCTTAATTTTAATACGTACATTGGGTACGATTTCAACTAGTTTGTTGCTAGTGAAATTAGTTATCTATGAACGTCACCCACTGTTTATGTCAGGGTAGGGTCGTATCATTTTCTTCGTCACTCGGCGTCAGTGCTAGCGGAGCGGTGGAGAGTTCCTCTCGCTGTGGTGGTTCAGGTGCCTGGAGCGGCTCTTCGTCCCTCGGGGGCGGCGTCGGCACGACGTTGAGGCGCGGTAGCGGCGGGATGGGCGGCGTGGGCGAGGCGGCGCGCGGCGCCTGCGCAGGCGAACTGTTGGCGGCGGGGAAGCCGTTGTTCATGCGCTGATAGTGCGGCTTCCATTTGTTAGCAGGCGGTGTGTAGTTTAGCCGATCGTATTCCATTTCTGAAATAAATAATCATTATCATAATTTACTTCACTATTATACAGTCATCATCGTCATCATCGTCATCATCGTCGTCATAATCATCATCATCATCATCATCTCAGCGTTAATCCCAGTCGCATCCAAAGCTTTTTTTTATCTTTGGAGTCTGGGGCCCGCTTTTCGGGGGCGCGATTTTGGCTAAACTTCGATATTTTCCGTGAAGCTACTGCCTTCTGACCTCCACAAACCGAAGGCGATATCGAAGAGTTGCAGTTAGACCAATTGTTGGACTTTTGAAGGCTGCAACACCCCGTAACGACTGCCATTAGATGTTCATATGGCAACAGGGACAACGGCTTAACGTACTTTCCGAGGCACGACCAGACCAGTGCAAATATTCATATTCATGTATACAAATATTTGCACTGCGCGGGGATCGAAACCGCGCCTCCTTGCACAGCGGCTGCGTTCGTTACCGCTATACTACGGAAAAATAGCTAGAATATTTTTATATTTTTTAGTTTATTGATATACATTATATGATTTAATAAACAGATTAAAATCAAGTTATATTTACCGTATCCTTCCTTATGTTTGATCTCATCGTATACATGGTCCAGTTTATTGTCATCTTCATATTGTTGGTACAAGTTAGGATTATTTGCATCTGCGTCTTTGTTCTTCAAACATGACATAGGGTCGTAGCCTTGAAATTAAAATTGCATAAATTAGCATCACTAACATTCACGATTGAATTACAAATTAATACTTCGCCAAATAAAGAGGGTTTTAATATCATGAATTAGTTATGTCTTTTGTTCATCTGCTAGTTTAGTATATGGTTGTTGTTTATTATTCATATTATCATATTTTCATAGTTACAACAGTGCAACCCTTGTTAACTTTTAGTTAAAAAACATTTTCGTTAACTCCAAATAATAATTTTGACCGAAAAAGCCAGAACCAATGAATATTCACTTCTCAAAGTTAATCACAAACAATAATTGCTTCCACGATTATTATTTTTTTAACAACATTTTACAGTCAACATTATCTAATAAACAGAAAACTAAAAAGGTCTGGTGGGGTGACAGGATTGATATAATCTTTTGCTTACTATCAGAAGAACCAGAAGCCTTCATTCTCAGTTTCTCCATAGTAGTGTTGTTCAGTTTACTTCCCGGGCCCAAGTTGTTGAGTATGTGTGTGCCGTTGTTCAGAAGAGTCGTTGAATCGTCACTACGGGTGGAGCCTTGGTACGAATACACTGGGTTGTCGAAGTGCTGTTGTTCTGTGTAACACAAACGTATTGGTTAAATTGATGGTTCGTTGATTGCCTCAGAATTGCGTTGCGAACAATATAAAAATATCAATTTTATGTGAAATCAATCAATTAAAAATTGCACAAATCATAGTAAAATCTGTTATAAATGAATTTTCTACGAAAATCTGGTATGTTTCAGGCATCTACGCAGTAAAGTCCTTAATTATGATTCCGTTTATATAGACCAACCGCTTATTATGAAGTAATTACACAGCTAAGTTTGGTTTATAAACGGATTCAAATGTACTTTAATTACAAGTTACTTTAGTTTTTTCCCAACTAGTTGCTTGGATGTGGTTCTGCCAAATAAACGTTTTAGCTTCCTGTTTTTCTTCAATTAATTAAATACTTACCAGGTTGCGAGTTAGGGTCTGCAGTATAATGCACGTGGGCGATCTCGCGCTTGAGGTTCCGCACACGCTTACGATAGTACAACAGCACCAGTATCGCTGTAGCAGCGCAGATGAACGCCAATATCACCATCACCACTGTCAGGCCGGAATTCGAAGTTTCACCTAAAATAGTATAACAATACGATACATGTTACTAAGTTTTAATTAATTATTATTATTATTATGTTTACGCCATGCAAGTTTTGAGACCATTTAAATCACCAAAGTCATGATTTTCTGTGTCAGAATGGACAAGACAATGCTAAAAGGTATTAGTCGTCGTTAGAGTTACATGGGAAAGGAGAACCTATTGCCATTAACCGGTCACAAATTCAGACTTCGGGTTGCTACTGAGAAACTTCAAATAGAAAAAACAAAAAACGCTTTGCTCGGTCAGGGAATAAAACTCAGGACCACATGTTACATGTTCATGTTGGACCGCAAAAGCGCTGCTGGTGAACATATTTATATCATAATAATGTTATGAGAGAAAGAAATAAGTTCAGGATTAATAAAGAGGAAATAAATGAATAAGGAGAAATCAAACTTACGCGTATCAATTCCAGTGACTATAGCGTCACTGGCGTGTGTATCGCAGTGGTCTCCAATGTAGCCGCGATGGCAGATGCATCCGACGACCGGGTCGCATACCCAGTTACCCTCCGAGGAACAGTTGCAAGCCTCCATGCAGTGGTCGCCGAAGTAGCCTTCAGGGCAGACTGTTGATTCGAAAATATACGTTCATACTTCAGTTTCAGTTTCCATTTTTATTTGTCATCACGAATATCTAGAGACGATGTCGGCTTATTCGACCACTACAGTGCGTGCAGTAGTGGCCGGTGTAACCGGGCGGGCAGCGGCAGTAGCCGTCGTTGTGTTATGTGGGTGTACGTACACTGCATGCAGTAGTGGCCGGTGTAGCCGGGCGGGCAGCGGCAGTAGCCGTCGTTGTGTTATGTGGGTGTACGTACACTGCATGCAGTAGTGGCCGGTGTAGCCGGGCGGGCAGCGGCAGTAGCCGTCGTTGTGTTATGTGGGTGTACGTACACTGCATGCAGTAGTGGCCGGTGTAGCCGGGCGGGCAGCGGCAGTAGCCGTCGTTGTGTTATGTGGGTGTACGTACGTACACTGCGTGCAGTAGTGGCCGGTGTAGCCGGGCGGGCAGCGGCAGTAGCCGTCGTTGTGTTATGTGGGTGTACGTACACTGCGTGCAGTAGTGGCCGGTGTAGCCGGCGGGCAGCGGCAGTAGCCATCGTTGTGTTATGTGGGTGTACGTACACTGCGTGCAGTAGTGGCCGGTGTAGCCGGGCGAGCAGCGGCAGTAGCCATCGTTGTGTTATGTGGGTGTACGTACACTGCGTGCAGTAGTGGCCGGTGTAGCCGGGCGGGCAGCGGCAGTAGCCGTCGTTGTGTTATGTGGGTGTACGTACACTGCGTGCAGTAGTGGCCGGTGTAGCCGGGCGGGCAGCGGCAGTAGCCATCGTTGTGTTATGTGGGTGTACGTACACTGCGTGCAGTAGTGGCCGGTGTAGCCGGGCGGGCAGCGGCAGTAGCCGTCGTTGTGTTATGTGGGTGTACGTACACTGCGTGCAGTAGTGGCCGGTGTAGCCAGGCGGGCAGCGGCAGTAGCCGTCGTTGTGTTATGTGGGTGTACGTACACTGCGTGCAGTAGTGGCCGGTGTAGCCGGGCGGGCAGCGGCAGTAGCCGTCGTTGTGTTATGTGGGTGTACGTACACTGCGTGCAGTAGTGGCCGGTGTAACCGAGAGGGCAGCGGCAGTAGCCGTCGTTGTGCTATGTGGGTGTACGTACACTGCATGCAGTAGTTGTAGCCGGGCGGGCAGCGGCAGTAGCCGTCGTTGTGTTATGTGGGTGTACGTACACTGCATGCAGTAGTGGCCGGTGTAGCCGGGCGGGCAGCGGCAGTAGCCGTCGTTGTGTTATGTGGGTGTACGTACACTGCATGCAGTAGTGGCCGGTGTAGCCGGGCGGGCAGCGGCAGTAGCCGTCGTTGTGTTATGTGGGTGTACGTACACTGCATGCAGTAGTGGCCGGTGTAGCCGGGCGGGCAGCGGCAGTAGCCGTCGTTGTGTTATGTGGGTGTACGTACACTGCATGCAGTAGTGGCCGGTGTAGCCGGGCGGGCAGCGGCAGTAGCCGTCGTTGTGTTATGTGGGTGTACGTACGTACACTGCGTGCAGTAGTGGCCGGTGTAGCCGGGCGGGCAGCGGCAGTAGCCGTCGTTGTGTTATGTGGGTGTACGTACACTGCGTGCAGTAGTGGCCGGTGTAGCCGGCGGGCAGCGGCAGTAGCCATCGTTGTGTTATGTGGGTGTACGTACACTGCGTGCAGTAGTGGCCGGTGTAGCCGGGCGAGCAGCGGCAGTAGCCATCGTTGTGTTATGTGGGTGTACGTACACTGCGTGCAGTAGTGGCCGGTGTAGCCGGGCGGGCAGCGGCAGTAGCCGTCGTTGGGGCGGCAGGCGGCGGCGGGCGCGCAGCGACACGGCTGTGAGCAGGCGGCGCCCCACCACCCCGCGCCGCACGCCGTCTCACAGCGCGGACCACGCCAGCCCGGCTGGCACTGACAATCACCTACGAACACACCACTATGTTACATACTTTTTCTAAACAATGTACGGAAAGAAAAAATAAAACATAGAAAAATCAACAGTACTAAACGCATGCGTCAATTAATCACATACTTTTTTTAAACTATTAGCTTTGGAGTGTGATCGCTTCGGCTACTATGGGGTCGATCTTCAAATCGCCGTAGAACGTATAACAGGCGTCATTTCGATCATAAATATAATATGACAATTAAGGTAGAACTGGTCATGTGGGTATGGTATAGTAGCCGAACATAAGTAGGTATGCACTATGCATGCACAGTAGTAAAGAAAAGTTTTATGAAGGAGAAATTAGTTTCTCCTTCATAAAACTTTTCTTTACTACTGTGCATGCATACAACAACAACAAGGACAACGAAACAAGGCGGACGGCGTAACAAGGGAAAAACTAGAATGTTGTCAGACTCGAATCCGAGATATGAGAATATTGAATTACTGTAATTGTTCCCACGATCACGATAAACAAAAACTACTTTTCTTTTTTGTTTGTTCTGTATAAGAAAATATTAAAAAAAAAAACAGCAAACAACTCACCAGTAACATGATGGCAATCAGCACCATGCATGCACTTGCACTTCTCCTTGCATCCGACACCGAAGGTTCCAAGCGGACACGGGTATTCGCAAGTGACGCCGGTGAAACCGCTCGGACAGTTATACATACCCGTTACGGGATCACACGTCGTGTTACCTAAAAATCGATAACATCGTTACGTATAAGCACTGTATTCACCAATTAGTTTACAAACTTTTGCTGCGAACATACACACTAGAGGTTTACTGCTTATGTAATCGGTTTTAACCGTTTCAAAAGTCTGTAAACACTCAATACGATCGGATCGAATTCTTAAATTGTTGACTGTATGGTGAAAAGTGAGTAAACCAAATGATTATGTCTGGTTAAATTCGACGGAATACGCCGTGCGTTTGCTTAGTGGAGGCTATGACAAGCGGAAGACGTCTTGGTAGCGCAATCAGGGACTGAAAATGGACTTAAAATCGTAAAATCTACTAACTTTTGAATCAACGTTCTAGTTACGTAAAAAGCTCCCAGAATATTATACGCTTCGACAAAAATCATCTAATTGACCTGAAACACAGGTTTAAATTAACCTAGTTCGGTTGGTCCCAACATTAGTTTTAGATCGTAACTTTATATATTTATATTATGTATTAGTCTAAAGTAAGTTTTAGCTTATAGGATTTTATTAAGATTTTTATTACTATACAAATTATCTTTTTATACATTCATTGTTGATCTATGTTTTTTTTTTAATAAATTTCATTTTCAGAAATACGAATATTACCGAAGTGCAAACCTTTTCTGGTTAATCTGCATATTATTTTTAGTTAAGATATAGGATGAAAAGAGTCTAAACAAGGAGTGAGGTTGTGTGTGTATTCTGAATTCAAGCAAGTTACCAGCTGGTGACTCTGGGCAGAGCTGTGTGCATCCGGCGCCATATGTCCCTGGAGAGCAGGGCGTGGTACAATCGTCGCCTGTCCAGCCAGCTGAACACACGCAGCGCCCGCTGGACGCGTCGCACGACGAGTTGTTGCCGCAAGGACACTTCTCAGAGCAATTCTCACCGTAACGACCCTCCGCGCACTGCGTCTCACAGCGGACACCTGATGGAACGCAATAAATGTTAATTCATTAAACACTACTCCCTACAAATACCCCAAACCCCCCCTCATAAAAGTTGCTTAACTAATAATTAGTGACTGTTTAACCATACATTGGCGCCGAATCTCTTGTTCACACACTAAACTACTTTTAAGTTAATTGCATATTTTCCGTTTCGTTTCGTTAAAAAAAGGATAGAAGAAAACATTTTAGCTTAATCCTGTCAAATTAAATTACTCCAAAGACAGTTTAGACGCGATTTTAATGGCGACTAAAAATACGCCAGTTTACGTCAGGAGCGCACTAATTAGACAGGTCTAAACTGACATTTTATCTTCTGTCCTTTTCTTAATAAAATAGAAAGAAAAAGATGCAGTGAACTTAAATTTAATTTAGTTTGTGAACAAAGGAATCGGGGCCATTTTTGACGTTTTAACGTCACTTTAATCATCGTTTACGAATAAACCCCTAAACACTACGGTGTTTATTCATAAACAATGATTAAAGTTAAGTGACGTGAAAACGTCAAAAATGTATGGATAAACAATGATTAAAGTTAAGTGACGTGCAAACGTCAAAAATGTATGGTTAAACAATCGCTAATCACTAGTTAACTTTAAGCAACGTTTATGATTAAGGGGGATTTATACTCAAGAAAAATCAAGTCAACGACTAAAACCATTTAGAACATATTTACAATCTCATCTCAGCGACAGTCAATAACTTAACGAAAATTTTGGTAATTAAAGAGTTATTTTTGACAGATTGTGTCTGAGATTACAATGCGAACGTTTTTAATCCTCTGATGAAAAGAATAACTTTAATCCTGTTCTTGTTAATTTATTTAACACTACTCCCTAAACTCTATTTATACTATTGAGATACCTCTACAATAAGACTCCCTTTTTGGGGCAAACGCGGTGTTTTAAAAACAACTGTATTGTAAATTTACATACAAGAAGCGTTGCTTCGCGTGGAGTATTACGCGCGCAGTTGGGCATAAAATGCCTTATCAAGAATGGCACACAGCCTTCACATCACGTCTTCATGGGTCACACACGTGATTTTTGCTCAGCGAGTTTTGGCAATTTTACGTCAATTCCGGCAGATTTAGTCAAGGCATGAAGAAGGTAAAGTCGAAAATGGAGCGAATCGACATTGTTTTAGGTACCTAAATTGAAATCTCAACTGTCATTCTTTATCATTCGTTGCGCCGATCCGATGGTTGAACCGATGCATGTGGTAATATTTTGCAGAGGCTTAACAGTATGGACGGACGAATCACTGCGCATAATATGGCGCATTTTTATACAATATGTAAAGAAAATCCTGTCCGATCCGTGAAGGTATTGTTAGGTATCGATAAATGATTCTACTAATGCCTATAAAGCCGGGCTAAATTTAAAAAAAAATCCCCTTAAAAAAATAAATATTATTTCGCAAAAAGAGGTAACTTAAAACATGTGCGGTATGCCATACAGGCGCGGGCGAAGAGGGGCAGGGTACGCGGCACGCGGCCGCATCGCTATTCGCCCAGAATTATACAGTCAAAAATTATGTTGTCACTTTTTAAAAAATACCAAATTTTGGGGAAGTTGGAATTAATTTGCGAGAAAAAAAGATTATTTCAAAATTCACTAGTATTGTTACTATGATGATTATGTAAAATTTTATATTTTATTTGGTCATGTGTTTACCTAACTTTTATTATCCTTACGGGTCGGACAGGGTTTTCTTAACATATTGTATATCTACGTTATTCTTAGTTAGTAGTTATTAGTCTTAAATTCTTCCCAAATATTGAAAACTGAAATTATTGATGGCAAATAATGCCGGTAATGACCATGTTTGGTCTCTGTCTGTTTGGTTTAGATAAGCATGAAATAACCTGCATTGGATACGTGTACATGTGCATTGAAAACTGAAATTATTGATGGCAAATAATGCCTGTAATGACCATGTTTGGTGACTGTCTGTTTGGTATAGAAAGGCATGAAATAGATACGTGTACAGGGTGTTCAGTTTACCCATTCCTACGTTTTAAAATAGAAGTAAATATAGCTAGCACAGACAACTGACCGAATGAATACAATAAGAAATGAGTAGGTACAAGAGGAAGTATAGAGGTGACAACGATAACTGAAAAGTTGTATGGAAATCGGTAATCATGTTATGGTTTTATAATACAGAGGAATGTGAAAAATGTCGAGAGAACCGTTGAGTGCAAATGTTGGTGGCTATGAGTAGGGGAAGACCAAATAAACAATGGATGGGAAGTGGTAATAATGATCTACTATGGTTACAAAAGGGTTCCCTATGAGATGACGACTAACAGGAAAGCACGTAATAGCACGTGGTGCCGACCGCAAATAAATTGACAGGAGCAGGGGAATGAGCGAAGAAGAACGAGCTAGTACAGACATTGGCGCCGATTCTGTTGTTCACAAACTAAACAAATTTTAAGTTACGTGCATCTTTTTCTTTCCATTTCGTTAAGAAAAAGACAGAAGATAAAACGTCAGTTTAGATCTGTCAAATTAGTTCGCTCCTGACGTAAACTGGCGTATTTTAGTCGCCATGTTTATAATCGCGTCTAAACTGTCTATGGAGTATCTCAATTTGACAGGATTAAATTAAAATGTTATCTTCTATCCTTTTCTTTACGAAATGGAAAGAAAAAGATGCACATAACTTAACTACTTACATAACTTAACACTAAATTAGTTTAGTTTGTGTACAACAGAATCGGCGCCATTGTCACTTCTTTTAAAGTGAATGTGATGAAAGGAGAAATTATTATCGAAAATCATGTCTTAATATTCTATGGGTAAATGTTTGATTTTGTTTGTTGATTATAATACAAATAAAAAAATACATCCAAGATCATCTTGTTTTACTTACTACTACAGATAAATGAGGCATATATTAACTAATGTTTATTGTCTATTTCGGATCTATTTAATATTACTGAAGACAACTCGTTCACGTAAATCTGTCCTTGATTGATAGATACTTCCCATATCGCCGCATTATCATGTCCAGGTTCCATTTCACTGACCAATGTTACTATAGCTCTGGCATTAGGCGCGTTAAAGCTACTGAGAGCATGCGTTACCATCGACAAGACGAGTTTAGGATCGGTGTGTTCTTTTTTTGAACTCCAGGAGGCGCAATTTTTGACAGGTATTTGATTTAAGTGATTGTTTTCCTCGGACATAACTACGTTTAACATCGCATATCTATCGTAGTCCCTATCGAATTCTTGTTCGTCAGTGTTGAATTCGTGCTCTGTGACACCTTTCTTGTCGTTTTGCAAGTGAATCATTTGGAACATCTCGCCCGTACTAGTGATGTTCCTGTTCACAATGATTCTGCCTTCATCGCCCGTGAGTATTGTATTGTTGGCACACAAAGTATCGTATATAATGGTGGCCCCAAACAAATCTGTCGTTAAGTTAAAATAAAAACATTATAGTGAATTGTTATTTGGATTATACATACCCGTCCTAGCAAGACCTGGATCGAAAATATAATCTTATAAATAAATAGATTCTATCAGTAGCTTAGGATAAGTAGTTTTATTTTCAGTGTCATCAAACGTTACTTGAATAAAATTTTACGGCTTACGAAACAAGAATATGCTGTGAAATCAAACTCTCACTATTAAGGCGCGGTAATACAATGAAAATAATGATAATATAATACTTGTATTACATTGATTAATTACAACTAGAATGCATCTCACGATAGCACCCACGGCAAAAAGAGGACTATATTTTATTATTTAGTTAGAAACATTCCTACAATAACCCTCAGATACCTAACTTTCTCTAATCAAGAATGAGTCTTATTAATATTTTTTTTTTTTTGTTATTTTAAAAACGTTATCACACACCCCACACTTTGAATTTCATATGTATCGTGGGTGTATATACAACATATAAACTCGCACACCACAATCAACCAGACCCGGAACAACTACCTGTAAGTCATACAAATATTTGTTCCATGCGGAATTGAACCCGCGACATGCAACGCAGCAGTCAAACATTTAACCACTACGCCAAACGTTTTAAATAGAATTAATTATAAACTAACGCTTGACTGCAATCCTGCCTAGTGGTAAGCAGTGATGCAATTGTTGATGGTAAGCGCGCTAGTTTATTAAGCCCATTCATTTAAAAAACCTTGAGTGAATAGGAAGAAGACAGCAGTTGAGCGAGGTGGTGCAATGTTAAACCCAACAACACGACCAACGATGCTGCGCCAGAGGAGATTGATCTGGAGACCCTCACGTCAAACTCCCGACACAACAACATTGACGCATCGTACCCGGCATACATCACAACACAACTGCTCAGCCCCGTCCTCCGTACGGCTTCACAGACATCATGCCAGAACACGACGAATCGCTTGGCGGCAAGACTTTGTCTGGTGGGTGGTAACTTCTGCCGGCAGCCGATGTTATGGCCTACCACCGAGTGCCGTCAAATCAGTTGTTGAGATAAATAAATAACATTTTTAGTTACGGGGATTGATCTTTGGGTTATGTAAAGTGATGTCTGACCTCTCCAGGAGCTCTCGCAGATGCACTGTCCGGTGACGTGGTGGCAGCCGCGCGCGTTCTCGGAGCAGTTACAGCGGCTCGCACACGCCAGCCCGAACGTGCCGGCCGGGCAACGACGTGAGCAACGAGGACCTGTGAAGCCCGCGCCGCACACACACTCGCCGCAAACAAAACAACACTTACACGGCTGCCCGTGTGGTACCGAGCTTAGAATAGTACCAACCCATATCCTCCTTGGGTGTTGTAAGAGGCAATTAAAGGACTCTCACCAAGGAAGCGGGCAGCAGCGCTTCTCCTGTGGAATATCAAATTACTGCGATCCCCAACCCAACAGACAAGCGTAGGGATTATGGCAAATCCCCCTTCCCCTCCAACTTGAGGGAGGCCTTTGTTCAACAGTGGACCTTTGTAGGCTGAAGAAGAAGACTAAAAAACTTTAAATTCAACTAAAAGCCTGTGATCAATATAACTCAATCTCCGCAATGAGAGACTTGTCTACTAGATAAATGTACTAGCGATTCTACACCATAATTGCCACATATGTCTATTAAAAATAGCTATAGTAACATCAACAACTTCCAATGCTGAAATATTACTTCTGAATTTCACGAAAAATCCACACACAAATTCCGCTTATATTTAAAATATCATTATCTTGTTAAGCAAAGTGATTATTGACTGTAATAAATATTAAATTCTGAGATGTCACATGCGCCATTATAGGTACATACCGTTAACAGGATTACCAAGGAGCACCATTTTCACAATTGCATGGTTGCCGACAGTTTAATCAAACGTTTTACCGTTACAAGGGCGATCGCATAAGACCTTCATACCTGCAAAGCAAAATGAATACTTAGGTACAAAATAATATGCAAAATATTTAAAGTTCACCAAGATCTACTACGAAGTGGTGAAAAGCGCTTTTGTAATTTTGGTATTCGTAAAAAGAAATCTGCTTCAAAATAGAATTGCAAGATATCACCTGAACAAAATGTTTATAAAAATTCTGATTTTATTTTGATTAAGTTGGTACATAGTAAATTATGATAATATTGTTTAAGCAGGGTTGTTCTTTGTTTGAAAGAATGGCGTATTAATATACTCTTTGGCGTATTCGCTACAGTCAGGCACACATGTACTCGGAACATTTTTTTATAATTATGAAGCCAAGCCGTTGGAGTTTAAAATGTGCTGAATTCATGGTTACAGTTGCGCATCGGTATACCTGCCGTCCTGTATTCGCAGTCATTGGTAATTCTAATAGCTGGTTTACACTCGCGCGAGTGGCGAGGCGAGGTGCGAGACGTGCGAGTGTAAACGCTTCCTCGTGCCTCGCCCGTAGCTCGCCTCGCCACTCGCGGCGCTCGCGTTGGAGGCGGTTTTTTGGGCACGAGTCAAAGGGGCCTCACAAGGCACGCGAGCGTAGCGTTTACACTCGCGCTCTCGTTTCAGTTTGTTTACGGCGCTCTTCCGTGCAGGTTGTGTTGTTTTGGTGTAAATCATCAACTAAAAATGGAATGGTCTCAAGAGGAAACGCTGCAGTTCTTGGAACTCTATCAGGCCGAAAGTATAATTTGGGATCCAAAACATAAACTGCACAAAAATTCCCAAAAGTGAATGATGCTTGGAAAAAAATTTACGACGTTATGTGTACACCGGTAGCAGAGCTCAAAGCAAAAAAGAACTCACTCATGGCTACATTTCGTCAACACCTGCGAAGAAAGAAGCAGTCTATAAAATCTGAGCATCTGTTGACGACATTTATAAACCAATATGGGTATTTATAAACTAATACTACGACATTATGGAAAAATTTCTGGCACCAGTTTATAAATGTGACAAGACATTAAGTACTGAAGACGAACTCGTTAGTGAATAAAACTATTGTAATCTTTTATAACTTTTATTAAATGTTTTACATTGATATTCATGATTTCAATGTGGTATAGGTCCTACCTACCTACTATTACAATAAATTGTTGTGTTTTGTGTTTCGTATCAAAATGAACACGTTATATATTGGACAATGACGTTCCAAAGGTCAATACTAAACTGATAACCACTCTCAAAAATAATTATTTCTATTAGGTATTTTGTATAAAGTAGGTAGCAAATTCTGTTCTTAAATCAATGGCATTTTGTGATGCACGTCTACCTACATTTTGTATCGGTCGTAAACCTGAATTATTTGAAGGCTGATTTTGCCTCCATGACCCTTCTTTTAATTAAGACTCCGTCATTAATGGTGTCGAAAGTCCCAGGAGCCGTATAAATGTTCCTAGATGTTTTACTGTTCCTAAGAAAATTGTGCAACAAAACACAGGTTATGGTAATTAATATTGCCCTGTCCTTTTGTATTTCCATGGGTTTTTTAAATATTCTAAAAACTGACGTAAGTACACCAAATACATTCTCCACAATAACACGTGTACTAGATAATTTTTGGTTAAACATTCGTTGAAGTGAACCAATGGTATGGTTTCCTGGATACGGTTTCATTACGTGCTTGCTTAATGCAAATGCCCCATCTCCAAGAAAAACGTATGGTACATTACATTGTCTACCAGGTAGTGGACTATCATCTGGCAAATTAATTGTTTGCGAGCAAATTTTTTCCCACAGTACACTATTCTGGAAAACGCCTCCATCGCTTATTCTTCCTTGGGCCCCGACATCAGCAAATATAAAACGGTAATCGCTATCAACTAAAGCCAAAAGCACAAAACTAAATGTCCCTTTGTAATTGTAATATTCGGAGCCACTTTTGGGTGGACATTGTATAACAATGTGTTTGCCGTCAATACAACCCACACAATGTGGAAATTTGCTTTTGAATCCCATTTCTATGGCTAACCATTCCTCTGCAGTTTGTGGCATCTGAAAGAAAGAAAAATTAAGAGTTATAATAAATAAATAAAAACTTTTTTGCAAAAAAACAAAACCGACTTCAAAAAAACACAAAAAACTGAAAAATAACTTTAGCTTCAGAAGTCGGTGACTTTTGTTTGCTTCAGTTTGAGCCCACCGACTTCTGAAGCTAAAGTTATTTTTCAGTTTTTTGTGTTTTTTTGAAGTCGGTTTTGTTTTTTTGCAAAAAAGTTTTTATTTTTCCATTTTTAGTGGTAATATTCAAAGAACATCTCAAAACAATACTAATAAGCCCAAACACGACATGGATGCGTTATTCCGTTAAGGAGTTCCAATGTGTACCTTCCAGGTTCTTCATCAGATCATCATGTTCATCAAGAACTTACAAGTCATAGTTACTTAACTATATTTATAACTAAATATCGAAAACCGCAGATATGTTTATCATTGATTTATTTATTTATTTATTTATAATAATTTGACTGCCGGTGGTCATCTGTGGTCTTCTTCATCAGTTCCTCATCATCAAATATCAGTTTTTGAACGTAAATACTTGACCTAAGACTGAAAATACCAAAAACGACGTATGTATGCCTACAATATTTGAGGAGTTCCCTCAATTCCTTATGGATCCCATCATCAAAACTGAACTTTGATGAGAATGGGACCAATCTGTAAGCATATCCTATCAAATGAAAGAAAAAAAATCCAAATCGGTTCATAAATGTCGGAGATCTGAGGTAACAAACATAAAAAAAAAAAAAACATACAACCGAATTGATAACCTCCTCCTTTTTGGGAAGTCGGTTAAAAATGATTCATGTTACATGTAATTATTTCATTGTTTTTCAGATAAATTCACCGATGAGAGAAGAGGAAGAGACAGCAAACGAGAATAAAGAGAATAGTCAATTGGTGAATCAAAATGAAAAAAGTGAAAAAAAAACATTTAAATCCCCTATACGAAAATCAGCAAAGCGTAAAAACACAGATATAGATGACCTACAAAAAGACATCAAGGACACAGTGTCTTGCATAAACAATCTAGTGTCAAATAAAAATAAAATAGACGACGAATGTGACATGTATGCTAAAATATTGGCTACACGCCTTCGTGAATATACTAAAATGGAACGCCGTCGAATTATGCACGGCATCGATGGGTATCTGCTAGCCAATCCACCGCAAAATTTACAGGACGAGAACCTGTGCTCACCGACACATTCTTTCCCGTCTTCTTCTGGTTCACATCACGTCATATCGTCCCAGTCACCACAATCACCTGTACATATTTCTGTTCAAGATCGACCTGCTTCCCACAACAGTTTTTTCCTACAACCCCAATCGCCTATCCAAATTTCCATCCCTGATCGTCCCTTATCCCATGAATCAGCCTACTCTTATTTAATAGAACCGTCTCCATCATCTACTACAGCAGAAAATCGAGTAAGAATCCTATCACAGCAAATAATACAACCATCACATATTATAAATCAAGCATATAACGCCGCAATAAATGACAAAGATGAGTAAATTAAATAATTGTAATAAATAATCAGCCAGGGTCAGCTGTTCAATAATAAAGACTGGCGATATATTCGCATATTGATTATAATTATTATTTTTAATAAATCCTTCTAAAACTTTTGATTTACATACTTCTTTTATTTCTTACCTAAAGGTATTAACATAGTAATGCTATTAACATAGTATTAAAGGATGAGATAAATCTCATCCTTTAATACTATGTTAATAGCATTGCAGACTTCATGTACTATTATTGATATGGCTGAACATGATATCTTGAATAAGAAGTGAAGACTTTTGTAGCTATCGCCTGTAGCTAAAAATCGTAAAGCTATAGCCAAACGAACTTTTGCTGGTATGGGTATTCTTAGTCTAGTATTTTGTTTGGTAATCAAAGGTTCTACTTTCTTCAACAGAAATTCAAAATCAATCGGTGACATTCTACAAAAATTGCGAAACTCTCCAGAGTCTTCATTTAGCATTTCTTGAAACATGTTTTCCATACTTTGCCTAAAAGTAAAAAAGAAAAATTAAATGTTAAAAGTAACAAAAGCAAATCGAATGTTATATAATAAATAATGATACCATAAAATTGGAATTGCTTTTGTTTTTAAATTAATATTATTATTTAATCATGCACAATAGGTACTAGCAATTCATAAAAAAATATTAAACTCACAAGGTTCTGTTTCGATGAATAGATGTCATCCACCATCTTCTTCGACGACGTATTTTTTTTATTTTCCTTATTTTTATAATGTTCAAGCATCGATAAATATTTATTAAGGCCGTTGATACCGCTATTATTTCGACGTCTTCCATCGTTGCTGGCTCAACGCAAACTGAACGCATCGCGCGAGTGTAAACTGGCACTCGCTACCGCGCAACAATACGCGAGCTGCGAGGCGAGATACGAAGCGAGGCGCGAGGCGAGAGTCTAAACCCGCCATAATACATCATTCTAGCAAAATAAATTATATAAAAAATTTGCAAGCAAGGGCTATGTACAAGAGCTTTAATGAATCAATATTTTGTGCATAAAATACGTTCTAGGGTTATCGTATATTTTAATTTACTGACTCACAAATACTAACGTTATCAAAACAGAAGCACGTGCCAATTGACGCAGTGTTTATAGAAGATTAACTTAAAGTGGTTACTGCGCTATCATGTAACGCAATAATATTAAATATTACAACATTATGAATTACACGCATCGATCACACACGAACGATATAAAAAATACTGACAGAGTTCAACATGGAACGTAGGTAGATAGTAAATGAGGTTAAATCTCGGAAGTGATATAAGACCAAAAACAAGTTACTCTTGCTGAATAAATAATCCAATACTGTGGTTAGTTGATTATATTATTACACGCATGAAATCGAGTCTATTTCATGTAACTTGCGCAAGTTAACCGTGCTCCTCGCTGGAATGCAAAACCTCTCCCGTTTCCCCGCGCGGCGCCCCGCATTCGCCGTAAGCGATGAGTAGCGTTAGCATCTTTGTTACAAACAAATGTCTAAACACCCTGTTGTTATTACTGTTTCTGTGGAGTTTTTGCTTTGTTATTTTTTTTATTATGTTATGTTTTTGTTTTTACATTTTCGACGCTTTAGTGAGGCCTGTTGGTTGCACCAACATTATATTTCAGTTCAAATGTATCAATTTAATTGCAAAACACCATGAGTAAAATAATCTTGTATTATGACGCTTTATTATCAAAACTTTTAAATTAACATAAAAAAAATATCATTTATATTTGTATTAAATATTTTCTCATTTTATACAAACGGTACCGTCCGAATGACGTCACAGAGCGAGGTGCACAGTTACTCGCGCGAGTTGTAACACAGCAACTCCGCCTGTGGTCTCTCATGGTTTGAAGAATATCGACCGGCTGCAATTTTATTAATACCATCCATATTGGGAAAATTACAGCCACTCGATTCTGTAAGTCAGTGAATAGAATTAGCTGAAATGATAGCTCACTCCACACTTACTGCACTTAAGCTTTCACGGTGAGATGGTGACAGAATCGTCCTGCCGGAAGTATATTTCTTTTTTATGCGTTCTGGCAGGACAGTTTAGGTAAATTTTAAGAAAAAAAAAAAGTGAAATGATGTGCATACTGGCATACCTAACTGTCCGCCATTTTGACCCTATACTACAATGCTCAATCTATACTTAGTTTATTTTTTTATTATTAATCTATCGATTTTATATTATTAGCTATAGATAACTGATTCTACTAATGCCTATAAAGTCAGGCTAAACTTAAAAAATGCCCCCTAAAAAAATTATTATTATTTCGCTAAAGGAGGTAACTTACATGGCAATACATGCGCGGGCGACGGGGACAGAGCACGCGGCATGCAGTCGCATCGCTCATAATAATACCGTCGAAAATGGAATTGTCACTTTATAAAAAATTACCAAATTTTGGAGAAGTTACAATTAATTCGCGGAAAAAGAAAAAAGGATTATTTCAAAATTTATTAGTATTGTTATGATTATGTAAAATTTAATATTTTATTTGGTCTTATGTTTACCTAACCTTTATTATACTTATGGGTCGGGCGGGGTTTACTTTACATCTATACTACTAATATATAAAGCTGAAGAATTTGTTTGTTTGAACGCGCTAATATCAGGAACTACTGGTCCGATTTAAAACATATTTTTTGCGTTGGATAGCCCATTAGTCCAGGAAGGCTTTAGGCTATATATAACATCACGGTGGGACCAATAGGAGCTGAGCATATAAAAAATGAGAACGAAGTCGCGAACGGCCGGCCGCTAGTATTCATCATCATCCCAGTGTTAATCTCAGTCGCATCCGAAGCCTTTTCAGCTTTGGAGTCTGGGGTTCGCTTTACCAGTCCAACTGCTGATATGGCTAAACTTCGACATTTTCCATGAAGCGACTGCCGTCTGACCTCCACAACCCAAAGGCGACATCGAAGCATTGCAGTTCGACCAATTGTAGGACTTTTGAGGGCTCCAACAACCCGTAACGACTGCTACTAGATGTTCGTAGGACAACCGGGACCAACGGCTTAACGTGCTTTACGAGGCACGACCAGACCAGTACAAATATTCATATTCACGCATACAAATACTTGCACTGTGCGGGGATCGAACCCGCGCCACCTTGCGCAGCGGCCGCGCCCGCTACCGCTACGCCACGGAGACTGTCTGGCGGCCGACCGCTAGTATTGTATAATGCTAAAGAGTTTGTTTGTTTGTTTGAACGCGCTAATCTCAGGAACTGCTGGTCGAATTTGAAAAATGTTTTTGCGTTGTATAGCCCATTCATCTAGGAAGGCTTTAGGCTATATTATACAATATGTAAAGAAAACCCTGTCCGACCCATAAGGATAATAAAGGTTAGGTAAACACTTGACCAAATATTATATAAAATTTTACATAATCATCACAGTAACAATAATAATGAATTTTGAAATAATCTTTTTTTCCCGGGTATTAATTCCAATTTCCCCGAAATTTGGTAATTTTTAAAAAACTGACAACACCATTTGTGACGGAGCGAATAGCGATGCGACCACGTGCCGCATGGCGCGGGTGAAGGGGGGCGGGGCTATCGGGTTGCCTACCGCACATGCATTAAGTTACCTCGCTTTTTCGAAATAATATTTACTTTTTTTGGGGGATTTTTTTTTTAAGTTTAGCCCGGCTTTGTAGGCATTATTAGAATCAGTTAACGATACCTAACAATACCTTCACGGATCGGACAGGGTTTTCTTTACATATTGTATATCATCACGCTGCGACCAAGAGAAATGGAGCATATAAATAATTTTAAATGTATGCTGTATATTATGATCTAGAAGGGTAATAATGTATCTATAGAAATCGACTCTTTTAGGCTTAAAATAAAATGTTCAAGTAACTAACTCCACGCGAACAAAGTCGCGGGCGGCCGCTAGTAATACATAAAGAAGTACTTACCCAGGTTTGCAGTCGCAGAGCCCAGTCTCAGGGGAACAGGTGGCATTGTTGTAACAGTCGCAGGTGTCAGAGCAGTTGTCGCCGTAGTACGGATATGGGCACGTTTCCTCGCACCGAATACCGCGGTAGCCCGGCGCACACAAACAAGATCCTGTGGGGGAAAAAAGTACATATTTAACTACAGTAATTACTAAGCGGTTGGCTTATTGGCTGGACGATCGACTGTTGCGCTGTGTAATGCGAGTTCGAATCGATGACTTTTTAAATGATCTATTTAAATGTATTGTTCAAACTACGTCTTATCCATACTAATATTATAAATGCGAAAGTAACTCTGTCTGTCTGTCTGTTACGCTTTCCCGCTTAAACCTCCCAACCGATTTTGATGAAATTTGGCACAGACAATCTTTAAACCCTGAGAAAGAACATAGGCTACCTTTTATCCCGGAAAAACTTAATGTTCCCGAGGGAAATCTAAAAAGCGCGATATAACCGAACTCCACACGGGCGAAGCCGCGGGCGGAAAGCTAGTTTTCCATATAGTTTACGGTTTTATTTAGCTTGAACTATAACATTAATTACGCCCGGTAAGGCAAAACATTGTCATAAAACACAAATTTTATACTACGCCCCCTATTAGTAACCCAAAGGGAAACGTCTACAGTAATCACGTAAACATAAATTCTATAGTAACAATTTCACATTCGATGACGTACGGTTGACAGTCAGTATATGAGTAAAAAAGGTGAGCTTTTTTTCAGCTTTTTTGCTAATGTACCTACTATACGTACGTGCTATATAATCCAAGTACTTGCTCATTTCTCAAATAAAAAGGTATAAAAACAATATTCCATATTTTGATAACCTATTTATTCTAAGGCAAGTCCTATAATTACCATTAACAGGAGAACACAGTCCACTGTTTTCACAGCGACACGTAGAAAGGCAGCCTTTGCCGTAGGTCAACAGTGGGCACTGTCGCTCACAGGACTCGCCGGCCCAACCCGCAGAACACTCGCATGCTCCCGTCCAGGGATCACACCTACGGAACAAACGATATGTTACAGTGAAAGAATTATTACTCATTTATTTTATTTTAAAGAAGGCTTACAGAACACTCCATTGACATCAAGAATATAAAAAAGCTAAATAACAAGCCTCCACAGTCCACATATAGGTAGGGAAAAAAAAGTCAAGATCTTTAAGAGACTTTTGGCGATAATTTATAAAGCAAAATTATAGTCTTTTAATGTGAAAATGGGTAATACAGATAACTAAAAAATATTATTAATACAGTTTGGTCACGATATAAGTCATCAATCAACCACAACCGTATAATATAGTCAGTCAGCCTATAATGTTTCCACTTCTGGTAGACAAGCCTCCCTTTGGCTAGACTCGACAACGCAGGCTTCGTGTGGCTAAGTAGATGGCACATGGCTTTGAATTTTTAGCTTTATGTAGGACTTTCCGTCACTGATTTGAAAGAAGTGCTGATGAAATAATTTACACAAAGTAGTCTGTCGTTTACCTCACTACTAGTAAAACTATCCGCACATAGGGGTGGTCCCGGTGCCTCTTAAAAGAACCTACGACCTACAACGTAAGTCGCGGCCTTTAACACTTGGCTACCACTGCTCAATGCCAAATAATACAAAAATTTGTTCTGACTAAAATCATTTGCCACAATTCTAGAACAACGTGTTTGTAAATTCAAATAAATTTAATGAATAAATCCCATCGCAGCCTGTATTTTACATTTTTATGATAAATATACTGCACTGTCTTCTTCTGTATGGGAAGTCCATCTTTCGAACAAAACAGTGCGTTGCTGACTGCTTCTACGAGTGTTTCAGTTGTAGACGCCTGCTTCCAAACTAGAATGGGCTAAAACCCATTCTCCCCATATGGGTTAAAACTAGGGTTGCCAGATAGGAAGTTACCAAATCCGGGACAGTCGTCGACAGAGACACTCTGAAAGAACGTCTAAAAAAAAGGTCATTCGAAATCAAATCCGGGACAGTCCTACACAGACAGGGACACTCGGAAAAAGAACGTCTAAAAAAAGCTCATTCGAAATCAAATCCGGGACAGTACTACACAGACAGGGACACTCGGAAAAATAACGTCTAAAAAAAAGCTCATTCGAAATCCGGCCGCTCGTAAAATCTTTCTCTAACAACTCTTACAAAATTAATTACTTTTTAAAATCCGGGACAATTACCGCTCATTCCGGGACAAGAGGCAAGATTCCGGGACAATCCCGGATTTCCCGGCGGTCTGCCAACCCTAGTTAAAACTAAAGTTACTACCCGTTGTCACTTTTGACGCTTTAACGGCTAAGCGGATTTACGCATGACGTAAAGACCATGACCTCACTTAGAACATAATTTTCCGGGTAACACGTTTCCGTGAGACAATTAGCTATTTCTAAGACCGCGAAGCCGCGGGCAAAAGAACAAACATTATAATAAATATATAAAATATTAATTACATATCCGTAGTGTTAGGATCACATCCACAGTCGTGGTCGCAATCAGCGCCCCACTTGTTAGGTGGACATGCTCGGTTCTGGCACTGTTCGCCGGTCCAACCCGGCTTGCATTTACACGATCCATCCTTAGCCGAACATTCACCGTTGTGCTGGCAGTTGCATTTGCGTGAACAGTCCACGCCCCATGTACCAACGGGGCATATTTCAAGGCACTGAAACAAAATACAGTTTAAGGCAAGGTGATTTAACAAGTATACATGGCTAATGCAAAAATTAACACACATCATTAAGAAGTATATTGTTTTTCTATCAAGAATATGCCAGTCACAGCCGGAAGTCTGTTTTTTTTTGTGCCTGGCTGAGCGGTAGGCTCACCCGCTTCTACATAGAATTTAACAATAACTGACGAAATTTAGGTGTTACAGTAAATGGTTTGCACTTCGGCCAAACCCTCCATAGATATCAGGTAATCATCGAGAAAAAGGCATAAATAGTTCCGAAATCATAGACCCTTCTAACCTATGGATAGAGGGGCCAAGGCCATTTTCATTGTTGTGATCAACCGTTAGCTGGGCGGAGCTATAGCGTTTATCTATGACAGTGTGTAATTTCCTTGTATTATAGCTACCTTTTCTCCAGTAAACCCAGCTTCACACTGACAGCGGCCTGTCATATGATGGCATCCAGCTCCGTTCGCACATTCACATGTCTTCTCACATTTCGGACCCCATCTACCAGCTGGACATCTAAAAATGAGAAAAAAATATTAAGAACATTTGTATCTATACATAAAACAAAACACCTTGTAAAAGTATTAATTTTTACGCACTTGTTAGCGCACACTTCCCCAGTCCATCCCGATGGACACTCGCAAGTCGATATAAAAGTACATTTTCCACCATTTTGGCATGGACATCTTATCGGGCAAGGCTCATCTTTTGGACATTCTTCCTCACATCTGCAATAGCAAAATAAAAATTTTAGTTCTATTTCAATATCCCTACTTAACATCTATGAAATTCATATCGATCTATAAGTTCTTCAACATCACAAAATTTTATCATTATAACACCTGTTTACACACAGATATCATTATAATACCTGTTTACATACAAATATCATTATAATACCTGTTTACATACAAATATCATTATAATACCTGTTTACATACAAATATCATTATAATACCTGTTTACATACAGATATCATAATAATACCTGTTTACACACAGATATTACATATGAAAGGAACACTAAGGTGTCCACATCAGGCAAATGACCTAGTACATGCATGACCTATTGCACGGACCTAGAACAGTTCACGGAAAGAGAAATATCAACTATGAAGGAGTACCTGTACAACTATACTATTCACTACAAAAAAAAAAAAAAAAACACCAACAAAAACACAATTCACGATAAATCTATACTAATATAAAGCAAGTCGTGGTGGCCTAGTGGTGAAAACATCAGCCTTTCAAGTATGAGTGTGCGGGTTCGAATCCAGGTCAGGCAAGTACTTTTCTAAAGTTATATGTACTTTCTAATTATATCTTGGACACCAATGACTGAAGGTGAAGGAAAACATCTTGAGGAAACCTGGACTTCATAAGTCTGAAATCGCCAACCCGCATTGAGCAAGCGTGGTGATTACGCTCAATCCTTCTCTGTATGAGAGGAGACCTGTACCCAGCAGTGGGACGATAAAAGGTTGATGATGATGATGATGAATATAAAGCTGAATCTATACTAATATAAAGCTGAAGAGTTTGTTTGTTTGAACGAGCTATCTCAGGAACTACTGGTCCGATTTGAAAAAATCTTTTTGCGTTGGATAGCCCATTAATCCAGGAAGGCTTTAGGCTATATAACATCACTGCGACCAATAGGAGCGGAGCATATAAAAAAACACATCGAAACCTATGCGGGTGAAACCGCGTGGTGCAGCTAGTTTATAATAAAAAGCCATCTTCTGCTCTGGGAGTCTCAGGTCATGCGTTCGTCTTCGTCACGGGGACAATATTTTGACCGTCGAACAAGAACGAGAAATAAAACAATCAATTGTTATGTTCCCACTCCCAGTACATAGACGTCCTCTGTGAGGGGGAATGGGTCATAATTCATCACGCGAGCCCAGTGCGGGTTGGAGAATATCATTTGTCTTCAAATTTTGGGTTCTGGAACATGCTGGAACCCAGACGATATTTTGCCGCAGCATTTTTGGAGCTGTGGTGATTAAGTAAATTACCCTAAGTAAAATGGCGCCTGGCTTCAGACAAACCTACACCTCGTAAATAAGCCGAGGCTGTTACCACTGGGCCACTACTGCTCTGAGCAAGATATCAAAGTGCTTCATCTGCCTAGCCTTTTACCAAAATATGTTGGGGTCAGCTTCCAGTCTAACCGGATTCAGCTGAATACCAGTACTTATACATACAACGATTGCCTACCTGACCTCCACAGCCCAGTTACTGGGTAATACAATACCGCTTGGTACCTAATACTGGTTGTCAGACTTTCGGGCGTCTGACTACCCGTAGCGATTGTCAAAGATCTACAAATAACAGTTGGGACAAATGGATTAACGTTCTTTCCGAGGTACGGAGAAATCTCGGTATGAAAAGATGATCACCCATCTACATACTAACCGCGGCAAGCGTAGCTAAACCTGATCGGTCGAACTGTGCGGTTGCTAGTAATTAAAGCGCCTGAAACACGAAATATCTTCTTCTTCTTCTTCAGCCTATAAATGTCCACTGCTGGACAAAGGCCTCCCTTAAGGCTTTCCAAGCTGACCGGTCTTGTGCTGCCCGCATCCATCGGCTTCCCGCGACCTTCACCAGGTCATCGGTCCACCTTGTTGGGGGCCTCCCTACGCTGCGTCTTCCAGTAAGTGGCCGCCACTCCAGAACCATACCGCCCCATCGGCCATCGGTTCTACGAGCAATGTGCCCTGCCCACTACCACTTAAGTTTAACGACTCGAAGAGCTATGTCGGTGACACACGAAATATATCGATCATAAACTTACAAAGGTCCAGTGAATCCTTGTAGACATTTGCAGGCTCCAGTAGCAGGGTTGCAGGTCCCGTTGTTCAAGCACTGGCAGAGTTCGTCGCAGTTGTCGCCGTATGTGGGCGGCGCACAAGCCCGCTCGCACGCATCTCCTCGCCAGCCGGCTGTGCATGCGCACTTACCGGTCAAAGGTTCGCAAGTACCACCGTTCATACAGCTGCACTCGTTTTGACAGTTTCGTCCCCATTTTCCGTCGGGACATGCTGTAGGAATGTTGCTAATATGAACATTGTGTATATTTACTTATATCAAGATAAAGAACTTGTATTGATCTCACAGAAACGGCCAACCCATAGTATCACAGCATAACGCTGCGATACTATGCGTTGTTCTTCCGCATTTAGCTTACAAAGGCTCGTCGTTACTTCGTTTTAAAAGGTGAAATAGGCAATTTAAGTGGCTGCGACTAGCGAAAAATGTCGATTCAGGTAATTAAATCGAACCTAAAGTATTATCCAGTCCATTCATACCAAACCTTGCTTACACAAATATATTTTCAACAAACAACAGAAGACAATGAATTTCCGCAATACGCTTCGTTAACAATAAAGTATTTACTTTAAAATAAAAATATAGTCATCAAGTTTTTGATACTAATAGTTTTATAATCATGATTCATATTTTTCGCTGTCTCACGACCATGAACTATGGATGACTTGAAACATAAACTATGCCTGGTTGACTATAATGATTGTCACGTTTTTCCGACAATGCGTACCAAATTTACGGTTAGGCACGCTAAGACCTACATCGTTAACAAACCGACACATTTTTGAAATTAACTATCTAGAGCATATCGCCGGTTTTCGAATAACTTTTTTCAGAGTAATTATTTCACTCTTCATTAAATCACCATCTAACTATAAAGAATGAACTGCATACCATATTTACTTACGTAAGTAGGTAATATACAATTTTATCGACTTTTCGATCGATTAACTTTTTGATCCACACAATTACAATTTCTCTTTACTCAGATAAACTCGGCATGCGATTTCTGAGATATAAGTAAATTGCGCTTAAAACTGTAAACATGAAATATCTGAAGAAGATAAAGAAGTGTACTTTCGTTTATAAGTATATACATTATACACCATCGACTTTGACCTCATCGAACTTTAACTGTAACACAGATAGCGTTGCAAAATTAAATATAATTCTGTTCTTTATTTTCTGTTCATACAGGCTCGGCCTAGTTTAGACGTTAGGGCTCACTTTGATTGTTTGTAACGTAATTCCTTTAATGTATTTCGTAGGTTATAATTTGTAATTTCTTTTCAATAAAACATATACATGTTCCTAATTAAAAGCCAAAACATACATAGTATTCGTTATTAACGGCTTCTACTATCCATGTCGCATATGGACAGCAACACCACATTAGCTACATCCTGTTTACAGTGTTATTCATAACCGTAGTTGAATACGGAGAATTCGCTACGCTATTGAAATTTTCTATATAAAAACTTAGCTTACATATGTCGCAGGCGGGTCCTCCGTAGCCGTGTGCGCAGGCACATGTATTGGGCGCCACACACTTGCCGTGGATGCAGGATTCCACGCACACAGGCACACACTGCTTCCCTTCAGAATCAGGAGCGTATCCCGCACAGCACTCCTCAACTGGCCTATATTTCACCAGCGTCTGGGTCTTGAACACCTCTCGAAACTTAATCTTGTATTTCGAACATTTTGGCGGCACATTGAAGCACCATGTGTACTCTTTCACTTGGTATGGCTGTTTTTCTGATACTCGTAACGTTGTTGTGTATCTGGAAGAGAGGTTAAGTATTTCTCACTAATGTCACAATGAAATTACATGTAGGTACATACATTGTTTACGGTGTAGACGTGTTGCCTACCTACACAGACTTATCTAGAGATGCTTGAGGATGTTGTCAAGTATAACAAAGCCTACAGATTACATTATCTGAATCAATAGCCTGTGTCCCACATAATGACTCAAGCGAGAGATATAGGGAAAACAAAGCATTGCAAAGTCTTAAGGTTCACTGTCAACTGATAAGCACGCACCAGCGGATATCGATAATAGTAACATTGAACTGTTATGTTCACATCATCCACAAGTGGACGTAACGGGGCGCGGGACGGAAAACTCGATAAAGTTAACTGACCCGATGAGTAACGACATTGATCAGCGACAATCAGTCACCCCAGCATTCGAAAGTGAATAATAAAATAAACTCGCCCTCACTGAACCAACAATGGTAACAAAGAAAGTAACATGGAAAGTTTTTTTTTTTTCAACTACAAATATTGAAAAAATTAAAGTAAAGACCAGCACCCAGCATTTTGAAGCTTATTGCCAATTTATTGCTCTATAGGTTCGTAAATTGTGTCTGCTCAACGACGTTACTGTAATGTTGTTGAACTGTCAAAATGAAACCCATTGCTACTAATAGTGTGTTTACGCAATCACCCTACAGCATGCCAAGCGACTAGAATCTGTCTCGACAATACATTTCTATCTTTAACATTAAAGCACTTGGTTCAAGGTTCATTGGAATAATTTGTCAGTTACAGATATCCTGAAATGCTTTCGTCTGTACATGTACTCAACTTCACCGTACGAATATGATTTTCGCGAATTCTGCGTGTAGATAAGAGCAGTAGTTGCATAATAAAGATTCGACAACAGTACAGCAACTAATGTATCAAGTTATAAACTGATACTAGAGCTCAGTATTTTTATCTCACGGTCACGAAGCGACAAGCTTTTTACTTGTGGTCATGCGCGTACCCAGCTTCTTTAAGGCTCGCATGACTTCGTGAGATAAACAAACTGAGCTCTATCGCTCTATCTAGTACACTAGATATATATTATATTATACAGATATTTTAAAATCATCATGTATCAGTTTATAACTTGTTACATGATTTGAAAGGATCGTGCTACCAAAGTCCATTCATTTGTGAATGTACGCTAGTAATAAAAAATACATTAAGGAAAATTATAAATCAAATATAACAAAGTGCATTTTCCCTATTTATTAGCAAATTATATTAGTCTTAACCGTAAAATATGAGTAATGTATAATTCTATCATTAATTTGTGGTTTGCGGCTGCTATTCGAACTGTAAAACATTTCTATATTATGTTATGATCATGCTAGTAGTATTAAACTATTCTGTTGTACTAATGCGTACCCTATGCACAAGAAAAACTTGTACCTATGCAAAATTTATGAGAACTTAACAACATGTATGTAGGGACTACAGCAGGTCAAGCTACCCGAAACTGTCAAATATTGAATCTTAATACTTGAGACATTGATATAATATTAAACAGATATGATATATGCTAAGAAACTAACCGAAAAAAATGTGTCCGAACGCAGCAGAGGCACACATGCATATTTTTTATACTGCGTACATTTACCTACATCGGTATAGTGTGAATGAGATGGGGCGCAACTAAAGCATAAAAAAGAAAAAGATGGCTAGTGATTGTCGTTTGCGCTTAAATGGAAAAAAAGACGTTTGCCAACCAATCACTGACACTTTGCACACACTGACACTGACTGATTGCCAAAGAATAACAAGAATGCAGATTAGTTCGCAGCCATTTTGATTATGCTTCTTTCTTATTAGAACCTTGCAATAAAATCGCTCTGTCCAAGCTTGAGAGAATGCAATCCAAGTGCCTTCGAATTATAACAGGAGCCATGAAATGCTCCCCTATTAATGCTCTTCAGGTGGAATGCCTTGATCCTCCTCTTCACCTCCGTCGTCAGTACCTAGCGGACAGATTTTTCACTAACTCTATTCGTTCTAGTTCTCATCCTTTATTTCCTTTAATGCACTCTTTATCTTCTCATATTTCATCCTCCCCATACTGGAAACACAAAGCCTCCCCTCTCCTTGTCAATTGTTTCAGAAAATACAAGGACCTTTCTGCCCCTATCTTTCAAACTAGCATCAACCCTCTTTTTGAAACTGATTTTCCAGTGCTGATATATAAGCCAAGAATATTTCTAAATTTTGGCATCAACAAGCACTGCCTGAATGCCAATGAAAGCCTTTCTGCTATTCTTGGTAGTGATTGGTCGGATTGGGTGACCGTCTACACAGATGCATCCAAATCATCTAACGAGGACTGGGTGGGATCTGCGGTTTGGATCCCCAAATTCAACGTTATATTGAATTTTAAGAGTCCCTCTCAGAACTCTATATTTTCAGCTGAGGCCATAGCTCTATTAGAAGCTGTGAAATTCATAGAGTCTCATAAATTGAATAAAGCTCTTATTCTTACAGACTCTCATAGTTGCCTACAGCATTTATTAAAAAACCCATTCCATGCAAAGGAAAACTTTCCCATCTCTCTTAAAACAAGGGCGTCGCTGTATAAGTGTCATCAAATGGGAATCGAGGTTGTTATAGCGTGGATCCCCAGCCACTCTGGCATTACTGGTAATGAATTTGTGGATTCTTGTGCAAAAACTGCAAGTACATCCGGCAGCACAGTTTACAATTACTGCTTCCCGCGTGACCTACGCGCTCTAGCCCGTCCTTCCTTCTTTCTTTCATGGAATGCCCTTTGGCAATCTTCCAGATTCCTTAAAGGCAAATTTTATGGGTCTATTCAACCTTCTATTCCTTCCAAATCGTGGTTTTTTAAGCACAAATATGTCAACAAGTTGGCTACCTCTACTATAATTCGTCTCCGCCTTGGTTTTGTTTGCTCTCCAGTATTCTTGGCTAAAATTAGGGTCAGGGACCATTCTCTTTGCGAATGTGGTCTTGAAGAGGGATCTTTAGAACATTTATTCTTTTCCTGTCCTAAACTATCTCATCCTCTATATGATCTGCTTCCTAAACATATTCCTCGTCCTGTCAACCTACCTTTCCTTTTAACATTGGCTCATACCCCATTTATTAAAATCTTATATAAGTTTATTTCCCTTAACAAAATAAAAATTTAATCTTTTCCAACCTTTATGTTTACTAATATATGTGTCGTCTTGTGTTTGTTTTAGCCCAAAGAAGAACCATCGCTAATATCAACAGTCGATATTCACTACGTATGATATTATATTACTTTATTTGTCTCCACCTTGACGTTGGCAGAATCATAGCCAAACTACTAAAAAAAAAGTGCTCAATTTGGTAAATATTTTTTTTTTTACATTATTACACTTCAATCAAGTATTACAAAACTTTAATGTTTGTTATTGAAGTTTTGTAATACTTGATTAAAGTGTACCTATTTAATATTTTGTGACTGCGATTAAAGGAAACCTAATGCAATAAAATAAACAATTATAAACCATAGTAATTAGTGAAATTAATTCGGTTTAATCTATGTTTACTATATTTCAAATTCTATTTTAATTTTTCAAATGTAAATCATTATGCAAACATTCTGTACATATTTTTATGTATTAGGCTAATTGGTGTGAGCGTAGGTAATATTTATTTATATTATTGTATATTTCATGTTCATTTAATATCGACTCACACTGTCCCATTTAATAATTTCATGTCATTTGACTCTATTACTTAGAAACGCAAAATAAACTCGTAATTTTATCAATGTTTTACTTAACTGTTGCAATGTGATGTTAATAAAGTTAAATTGTAACTAAGGACACAGGTGCGAAAATAAAGTGAAACAGAACTATAATTGTAGGTATAAAAGTCACCATAAACATTATCGCTTCTGTGCAACTAATCTATGTCATATGCGTTCCCGTCTTTGTCACACTCCCAAGAAATCCAATTAGCTCTCTCTTTCTTTACTTACTATGGCCACCTAAGCATAATTTGTAACAATGTTTGACTAAATAATTGAAACTATATTATTTATCTAAATATTTTGGGATAATTATTTATGATATGTGGTTCCATGACTTTTGTTGGCTTTTCTACCATAATTCGTGCATTTACGCAGTACACAAAACGCCATTTTGAATGCGAAAAAGATTTTCTTAGCCACCAAGGACACACGCGCGTACGGAACGAGAGTATCGGAGTGACTAAAGCGACTTGCAGCCTGCAGGTTGCAGGACTTAAGTTCTTTTACACGCTTCATTTTCAGTGCGCTAGTGACGTATCTATTTAATATTTTATCAATGACTTGAGAGATAAAGTTGAAAATTTAATAAAGAAATCAGATAGGTTGTAGTAGCTTGATGTGCTGTCGTCTGTACAATGTAGGAACATGTCACAAAAAATAAACCTTATCCCTATATGGTTTAATTTTTTTCTGTTACAATAAATATGCTTTTATCATAAACACTTGTTCAACATGCGTCTAATGTCAGTGTAATGTCAAAGTACATACATTTGTGGTAGTAAGGATGTTTTAGGTCTAGTAGTTTTGACCAAAAAATAAACAAATTATTGACTTGTCAAATATCAGACCATACACTTACAAAAACAAACAAGATCTTTTGCGTTGGATTTATGTTTTAAATTCACTACTGAGTGCTATCATAAAATGAGTTGAATCAATAATCCACCTACTGTTTTTATTATTATTTACCTCAAAAAAATTAACATAGCTTAACTTATTTTCAAGCATGTAACTAATAAAGATAAAATATCACAATCATGGCAAACACAGGTTAATTAATTGATTAATTAACTTTACAATCGAATAATTGAACAATAAAAAAACACTATAACCATTTTGTTGATAAAAGTCAACAGTCACAGGAAAACGGAAACTAACGACCAATCATCGAGTTTCGTTTGGCTTACTCTTTGTTATAAGTACAGTAAGAATACAAGTTGATGATTGTTAAAACATTAACAATGAATAATTGAAAAATTGATTAAGAGTACAAAACAACGCCTTTTTATGCAACTATCAATCGGTCCATACTTTGCTATCAGTAAAATATTCTGCTGTCTGTAAAATTCAATTAATTACAATAATTAAGTATGTACATATATTGAAAGGCGTGCTTAGTGCCATTTTTTTCTTACAGGATTTATACTTTTATCGTTTATTCAAGAACAAGCTTTCGCTTGGACTTCGGTTATATCGCGCTTTTTAGATTTCACTCGGGAATATCATTTTTTCCGGGATAAAAACTACCCTATTATTTAATCAGAACTTCTAACTTTACGTGTGCGAAATATCAAACAATCGGTTTAGTAGTTACGGCATAAAAGCGGAACAAACTCACTTTCCCATTTATAATATTAGTAAGGATATTAATAATTGTGTACGATCATTAGCTCATATTGTCTGTGACGTTGACTTATTAGCAACGAAAACTTGTGAATCATCAGGATTAGCCAATAGCCACATACCTATACAACAATAAGTCTACAATAAATCGGTTTATTAAAAAAAAATGTTCTGACTATAATCATATCATCGACTATAATCCGTTGACCTAGTTGCCCTATTGAGTCAATGGAGGTGAATCTAACCTACTGGAACTTATTACTATGCCGAATTTATTTATGTATTTTATTTTACAATTTATGGAAAAATACAATATGTAAAGAAAACCCTGTCCGATCCGTGAAGGTATTGTTAGGTATCGGTAACTGATTCTACTAATGCCCACAAAGACAGGCTAAACTTAAAAAAAAATCCCCCTAAAAAAATAAATATTATTTCGCAAAAAGAGGTAACTTAATACATGTGCGATAGCAACCCCTTCCGCGGGCGGCGGGGGGCAGGGCACGCGGCACCTGTGACGTGGTCGCGTCGCTATTCGCTTTTAAATAATAATACCGGTGTTGTCACTTTTTTAAAAATTACCAAATTTCTGGGAAATTGGAATTAATTCCCGGGAAAAAAGGATTATTTCAAAATTCATTACTATTGTTACTATGATGATTATGTAAAATTTTATATTATATTTGGTCAAGTGTTTACCTAACCTTTATTATCCTTATGGGTCGGACAGGGTTTTCTTTACATATTGTATAAACAGACAAAAAGAACCAACAGAGAAAAATTACCGAGGTGACTATTGTAAAAAACAGTCTTTGATAAAGAAGCTGGAAGAGATTTCATGTAAATCACACAAATTTCATATAAGTCACCTCTGTCTCTAATTTTTCTGTTCTGTTCTCTCTTCCCTAATGCGAGAGTGTAGTTATCAACAGAAAAGTAACCTACCTTCCTACTATAGAAACCTAATTATGAGACCATTTTATATGTTACTAGCTTTCCGCACGCGGCTTCGTCCGCGTGGAGTTCGGTTATATCGCGCTTTTTAGATTTCGGGAATATCAAATTTTTCCGGGATAAAAGGTAGCCTATGTTCTTTCTCAGGGTCTAAAGATTGTCTGTGCCAAATTTCATCAAAATCGGTTGAGAGGTTTAAGCGGGAAAGCGTAACAGACAGACAGACAGACAGACAGATAGACAGAGTTACTTTCGCATTTATAATATTAGTATGGATTTATTTTATTTCAATTTGCAAATAATAAGAAGTCTTTAGGAATTATTTATTTAATTGACAAAGAATTTATTACTACCTACCTTTATACCATCAAGTGTCTGACAAGCTCTATAATAATAAAACCTTGTAAGCAAAAAAAATGAGTTTTTTAGAGTTCTACCAATGCCTAAAAAGATCAGTAGAGGTACAACACATATCCAGGATTAAATCCATACTTTAATATTATAAATGCGAAAGTAACTCTGTCTGTCTGTCTGTTACGCTTTCCCGTAACCTCTGAACCGATTTTGATTAAATTTAGCACAGACAATCTTTAGACCCTGAGAAAGGACATAGGCTACCTTTTATTTTAATATTCCCGAGGAAAATCTAGAAGACGCGGTCGGAAAGCTAGTAATAAATAAAACCTTGTAAGAAAAACAAAGAGTTTTTCAAAGTTCTAGCAATGCCTAAAAAAACCAATAGAGGTACAACACTTATCCAGTATTAAATAGAAAATAAACGACGAGCAAAGTCATCATTCATTTTCCGTTTTCTTTTTAATTTCACAGTTAGGTATTTCTGTTATTAGTACAGAAGTAGCCAACTCTTACATTTCACGCCCTAAAATCATTTCATGGTACCCATGAAATTTTAATTTGCATCTTCAACCTAGAAATCAGACTTTTACAAGCCAATAAACTATTTAATACAAGAAGAATACATGTAGGAAAATATTGTACAACAGACATACAGCCGAGTAGCTATTTGCTGAACGTTTTCACAAAGTAATTTAGAAGTAATATTTTCTTGTATTTAATAGAATGGATAGTTAAAAGTGGCTCATCCAATACATAAAAAAACTATACTTACGCTTCTTGTCTAGTGCAAACATTGGGGCCTTCCAGTAGCGCATAATTAATGCTCACGTGCGCACACAAAACGTATAGCACCACCGACCACATCTTGACTTCAGTTCACGCAATTTGACGCCGTATCTCCATAACAAAACTATTGTTTTGGCGTATTTACGTCACAATGGGCATTCAAATCCGATTCCGTTGCAGTTTTTCCTCCAACTATTGCGGAACTGTGCTGCTGAACTTTACCTGAAAATAAAAACGAAATATTATGCATCTAATGAATGAAATAAAATGTCAGGATTAACAAAATAATGTTCTCACATTCTACTAATTTAATGTATTGTAACATATACAGGGTGTATCTGACATGGTAACGCAAACTTCGCGAAAAGGCTAGACCGCATGCCACTAGTGAAATTATGATAGTCATTTATGTCGTTAATGAACGGTTACAGAATTTACAGTGTTTAAAAAAGTGTCAGCTCGGCTTTTGAACGTTGCAAGCGTGCCGCCGTGCGGGTTTGTAGGTATGACGTTGATCCCTGACGGTGAACTCTATTAAATCAGCTGATAAGATAGTTTTTCGAGTTTTGTTTGCATTGCGCTTTTTTATGTAATTAGCGAATTAATTTTTACTTTAAAATCTTACTGGGTTATAAAAGTATAGCAATTATGAACGGTCTAAAGTGAAAAAAACTACATTTTATTTATTAAATCATGAAAAAACGGACGAAAAATTCCACCACTGGGGGGTTCAAAATCATGTTCTGGATCCATGGTACCCGTTAGTGAGTCGATGTCAGATACACCCTTTATGACTTTACAGAATTATATCATCAGTACGGAGTACCTATAGAACATCAGTAAATATCAATCTTATTGTTTGATATTTTATGAAGTAGTAGTAAGAAAAAAATCGCTCCTGTACATTTTACCAGACTTCAAAATAAAAGAGGAGGATCTCGATTCGAATCGAAAAAACTCAATATCACGCCCACCTATTTCGATGATTGTTTTTTTGAGGAAGGATACTAAAAGGATACAATATGTAGAATAAACAATAGAACAAGGATATAATTTGGTCCCATAGAAATTTTATGAAAATCGGTATAGTAGTTAAGTTTTTACTTTAAAACCAACTTTATACTTGCTAACCTTTTAAAACTGTACTTTACATAATAAAAAAGTGTAATATAAAAACTTTTTACAGAAAATTAACTAGAAAATATACCAAAACCTTTTTAATTTTTTTTTTTTTTATGAAAAGCGTTTTATGAATTTCACAGGATAACTTAACCCCTCAATAAAGTAAGTAAAAGAATAGCAGCTTCTAATTTTTTTTTTATAACTATAAACTAGTGCTTGATGGTAAGCAGTGATGCAATCATTGATGGTAATCTACATCGCTTAATAATTTAGATAATAATCACCAGTTAAATGAGTAGTCAATAGTAAACAGCATGAATGATTTATCGGGTCCGTCAATTCCATTGTCTATAATTATATCATCATAGACATTACTCGTTTGTTTTTCTTTGTTAATGATTTATATGTGAATTAGCTTCCGTTCTCAGCTCTGTTCGCGTGATATGTCGATAAGAAGATAGTCTTTGTGCTTCTAAGGTTCAAAGTATACCAAATTTCATCAAAATCGGCCCAGCCGTTACGGACATTAACCGGAAAAGATTGACAAAAAATTTTCATCGGTTTTTTAAGTAAGTACCGTATATATTTTAAGGCATTAGAAAAAAAAATGTAATAACTACATTTAAAAAATATATATCAGATATAAGTAGATTGTGTATCCATACGCGTATTATAATTTATATTTATGATAGATGACTCATATAATAAGTGAAGAGCTTGAATACAGAATCAGAGTAAGTACTAAAATTGTCGTGGGGAGTGAGCAGGCATTGCAGACGAGACGACAAATTGTCAGCTCATCAATATGTTTATAACAATACGAAAACGAATACGGGCACGAATTGTTGTTACGATACTGATAACATTCGTGTCTGAATTCTTATTGTAATAAAATAAAAAGATTTAAAATTTAAATATCCACTGATGAAATGAAATGAAATCTGATAGGATGGAGGAGGAAATGAATAATGATATAGACATTATAGAATTTTCATGGAAAGACGGCGTGGATTTGTGTATAGTATGTACGTACCTAAGTAACTACCTAGGTATGTATTTTTTTCATGCATTACAAAAAGTTGGATTAATCACTACGCTTGCCGCGGTCTGTTCGTGGATGGATGACGATCTCAACATACCGAGACCCCTCATTGTCTTGGAATCGAACGGCATGGCTCGTTAAGCCGTTGGTCGTCAGTGACTTAGCTGAGAAGGACAAATAAGCAATCGCTCCATGCAAAATCCAAGTTTTCAGCTCAGGATTGGAAATACTGATATTTTTCAGAATTGGTACCATGAGTTTGGAGCGATACCAAGACAAACATAGTACCTGTACTATTGGTACTTGTAATCGGTATTTTTGGTGAAGTACCGATACCCGCCTGGGACGGATATCCGGGTACCAAAATGGCAAATAGCGATAAGTGACGAAACACAATGTACTTTTGGCACCGGTTCAAGTCCCGATTCACCTGCACCTGTATCTGGTTAGACTGAGGTCCCAATATACCTACTACTACCTTATTATTATTATTATTATTATACATACATATAATGCGGATATACACTGGTATAGCCACATTTTATTTTTCCTAGACAAAGGCCAGTTCAGCAAGTGGCCTTTGTCTAGAAAAGGGAAAGGGATGTGGATATACACTGGTATATCCATATCCACATTTCATTTTATTTTATTTATTTTTCCTAGACAACGGCCAGTTCAGCAATTGGCCTTTGTCTAGGAAAGGGAAAGAGGTATATACATATATATAGAACATAGCATAATTAATAATGGAAGGGCAATAAAAATGTTTGGCTGGCTCTAACCAATAAGAGAAATAGAATGTATGTATAGTAAATAGGTTATTTTTACAGTTGTGTAAATGAAACTAGTTATAGTCGTGGTCTAGTCGTGGTCTATGCAATAAAATTAAAATAATATTTCTAGTAAGCACACTAGCCAGACAACTTTAGCATGCATTTTGCCCGTTTTGGTTTTAAGATTTATTTACTTAAGTAATAATTCATGTACAGACAAAAACGCAAAAAATTACTTTAATTACAATATTTATTTACTGTTCGTGTGAAGGCTTACAAAATACTTCACAAAATATAAAAATAAACAGTTTCAGAGTTTGAAACTCATTATTATACTTCTATTGTACAGAAAACATCAAACTACTATGATCTGTTAAATTTAATCGATTTCCGACTTTATAGCTAAAGCATTAAGGTTCAAGGTTGGTTCGAAAAATATTAATACAGCTTCGGGTAGCTTGATTTGCTGACGTCTGTACATTTTATTAATAACACAACATAATACAATAATTATGTCAAAAACATTGTAAGAAGTGATTCATATAATCTTAACGTTTACGTATGTAGGTTTGTGGAATTGTGGTTAGGTATGTATCATGTAAGTCGAGTGCATTTATGTTTACTAGGTACAAACAAGAAAAGCTTTGACTTTGTACTGGATGAGTAGAACTGGTCTAAATATAGAATACAAAAATACATTATATGCACGCACGGAATCCAGTAGAACCACACAGTAAATTATAGAGAAGTTATAATTGCATTGTACTTGAACATTCAATGAAATGTAATGCACCTCGAAATATTAGGCTGATGTTACTAAACGCGGCCCAGATATGAATCTAATGTTACAAAGATTGCCCACTGTGTGCGTGCAATGCTTGAAAAGACACGTCTGTTATACCGCTTATCTCGACACTTTGCTGCACTGGTAATTATCTCAGTTCTGAAGTGTCATTTATAATTAATTGAATAAGAAAATTGAAATCAGGCTGGGGGCAAGTTTGAGAAGCTGCTTTGCTTTGATTGCTATTTATGTTCATTCATTACCCACGAACTCGACAACAATATTATACTGTCGTCTTCCGTGGCGCAGCGGTCAACACGCCTGCCTGCGACGTGGAGGCCCCGGGTTCGATCCCCGGCCAGGTCATGATGGAAAACGATCTTTTCCTAATTGGCCTGAGTCTTGGATGTTTATCTATATATGTATCAATACATAGTATAAAACAAAGTCGCTTTCGCTGTATGTCCGTATGTATGCTTAGATCTTTAAAACTACGCAACGGATTTTGACGCGGTTTTTTTAATAGATAGAGTGATTCTTAAGGAAGGTTTGTATGTATAATAAATGCATAATATAGTAGAGAAACACTGAGAAATCTAAAAAGCGCGATAAAACCGAACTCCACGCGGGCGAAGCCGCGGGCGGAAAGCTAGTCTATTATAAAATATAGTATTGTTGAGTTAGTATCCCATAACACAAGTCTCGAACTTACTTTGGGGCTAGCTCAATCTGTGTGATTTGTCCGTATATATTTATTATTATTATACTGTTTTTCCCCTATTTATTAATCGTAACTATTTTCATGTTTGGTGCTGTTTTCACTGTATGTATGTAGGTACCTATGCTAACCACAATACATTAACCACATTGCAAGATATTGGTTTCAGTATATTTTCTACTTGGTTTTAAAAACTTTATATGTGGCATTGCAGGCATTGTTTGTCGAACTCCGGGTATTTCCGGGAAGTTTTGTACCAACTGCAGATAGGTTGTTTCTTTCAGTCATTTAAAACTTTTAACCAATTAACATAACATCGCCGAATACCTAATAAAAAAAGTATTTTTCTAAACGACATGTATGTTGGTTTTGTTTAAAAACTGATATTTATTCATTTGTCTCTTCGGTACTCATTGAATTAAATATCGACAGCCAGCACAGAGGGTAGTATAGAAACCTTTGCTGTATACATATATGATAGATTTTCAACCATAAACTCGTACCTATACAGACATATATGTATATATGTACAATAAACCCAAAACTCTGCGTCTCCAAGAAATCGTTCGCATAAAATAATTGCAAAGTGCGCGTAAAGAAATTGCAAAAATATTACGTCAAGAACGTTAAAAAAGGATGGGATCTCGTTTTTTCCAAGTGTTTATTGATTTCTTTTTGTGGGTTTTTTGACTATACATATACAACACATTATTTGATTTTGGTGCATTTTAGCTCAAAACATCACTCATCCATCGGTGGAAGTATAATACAGCAAATATCAATGGCCACATCTACAACCATCAACTTTGCAAAATGCGCCAGGATGACTGGACCAAGAGAGATTTCGGATATTTGCACAATACTAAGTTTAGTAGGGGGAATACGCAATGAAATGGACGCGTTGTGAAACGGACACTGACTGATGTCTTCGATTTTTTACACGAAAATATTCATGTCGTTTGGTTATTGGCTACACTGATGAACAGAGACAAACCCACAATGATGATGGCTCGTAGCAGTCATTACTTGCCTTGTATATTTTCGCCTCCATTTCATTGCGTATTCCCCCTATGACATAGGGGGCAAATACTATAGGGCCTATGTATTTGGTACCAGACATAAAGAGGGAAAACTATTACGAGGAAAATGACCCTTCAGACTTCAAAACGGCTGGACCAAGCCGGTTTCTCCAAGGTAGTTATAGACTTGTAGACGTGGTCTAAAACTTCAAATTTCCAAAATCTCTCAAGTCCGTTCATCCTGACGCAGACGCTAATGGTGTTTCGGCGACAGTTTCATGTGTTACTTTTGTTCGAGACAGTGCATGTACAGGGTTTTTTGTATATCAATGTGTACAGAATGATAAAATTCCACGTAAAAGTTTGACCAGCGTTTGCGCAGCTTTGTTATCTATTAGTCAGCGAGAAAAGTAGGAGTAGCATATTATTCATTCAATTAGTAGTTACAGCTCTAATTTTGTATAAATGAAACTGCATCAACTAGACTAATTGTTACGCATGACATGAATCGGTTGAAGTCAGTTACGACTCAAAAGTGCAACTATCATCGATTGACCAGTCACATCACGGTCAACTACGCGAATTGGAATTGGGCTGATACCGAACTAGTAAAGTGAAAAAACAGTTGTTTGAAGTCCCGAAACATCGTGAGGAAACTTTTTAGTATGAAATTATGAATGCACATGACTATAAGAAGAAACGAAGACCAAAAACAAATAAACGATAGATGTCCTACGTATTTGAAAGAAAATTAGAAAAGGGTGACTGACCGAGATAACGACTAATAGAGAAGTATAGAAAAGAAAAAACCCAAACAATAAAAAAAAAACCGGCCAAATGCGAGTCGGACTCGCACACCGAGGGTTCCGCTGGACAAACGTAGCGGCTTACAATTTATGACGCTATGAATTTATGATTTATGAGCTTTCCGCCAGCGGCTTCGCCCGCGTGGAGTTCGGTTATATCGCGCTGTTTAAATTCCCCTCGGGAACATCAAATTTTTCCGGGATAAAAGGTAGCCTATGTTCTTTCTCAGGGTCTAAAGATTGTCTGTGCCAAACTTCATCAAAATCGGTTGAGAGGTTTAGGCGAGAAAGCGTAACAGACAGACAGAGTTATTTTCGCATTTATAATACTAGCATTGATTTAGAATTTTTCACAGTTTAGAGGCAATTAGATTTAAGAAGTGTTTGATATGAATTTCAACTTTAATATCTCTACGCGTTCATGTGAAAAAGGGTAGGTAGTAAGTTAATAATTATTAATAAAATATTTTATGTCATGTAAGCAAAAATAATATTTTAATATTTTATGTAACTTCAAATTTATCATTATCACAATTTTTCCTTTATCTGTCTGTACTATAATATAACGTTGCTTCGTGCCGAATTTCAAGATTCTGAGTTCACGGGAAGTACCTTGTAGGCAAAGAGATTTAAGATATATAGAGAGGGCATGTGTCAAAATGGCATAGAAAAACTGTGATCCCATGGCTCAGTTCCGCCATCTAGTACAATATAGCAAAATTAGATCGACAATTGGAGACATCAAATAGTAAAAATGAAATAAGTTTATATAAAATATATTCGGCTATTGCCCGGTAGGTGGCCAGTGTGTTCTATGTTGCCAGATCCGATTTAATACCCTAGTATAGTTCAAATCGGGTAAATAAATATTAAAAAGTAAATAAATTAAGTGAAACTTGTCTTGTACAAACAAAAACTGTTTTAGAATTTTATTCGCTACTATTCATTTACCGTGACACCGTCTATTGGCATTTTAGATGTTTTATGCTTACGAATTATTTTAACGCTCAGTTTATTGCGATTTTTGAGTGTAATAGACCTTTTAGGCCATAAAGCGCATTTTGTTTTGCAATTTTCGTTTGCATTTCGTTTTTAGCAAAATTATTCTTTTTACACGTTTGTTTGCAAATATTTTTTAATGGCAATGCAAAAAACCTTTGGTAGGGTTTGTATCATTTCGATATAAAGTTATCGATAATATTCAAAGAAGTTACTACGACGATGTTTTGTCGCATTATGATAGCTTGAAACAAAAAATTAGGAAGCAGAATAATTATGGGTAATTTCAAGTTTACAAGTTTCTTATTTATATAATTCTTTTAATATAATAGGCGTTAAAGTTTAAAATTGCCGATTAGTACTGAAAATCTAAATAATTGCTTATTTTTTAATTTTTAAATAATTCATTTATAATCAATATATAGGAAGGTCGTTTATGCCTTTGTGATAGAACTCTGAGGATCTAGACTGCACAAACTGTGTGAAAGCAGAACTGCCTCCTGGGAAGAAAACTTCTTGTCACGTAGATAATTGTCCAAATCACGACAAAAATGGTAGTCTGCTGGAGCAAGACCTTTACAAGATTCGTACGCCATTATCTTTAACCTTTTGAACGCCAATCACTTCTATACAAGTTCGAGATTTTCGTGCCCTCAGCGCCACTACTTGATTAGAAGTAATCACAGTATAAAATAAATTTACGACTTTTACAAGACCTTTTATTTTGTTTTTATGGAAATTTGCCCTGTTATCAACCATATTTTTAACTTTTTCACGCATAATAAGTTCTTATTTGTTTAATTTTCAATAGAAACAAAAACGCCAGAAAATATTTTAATGCCCCCAGCGCCAATTACTTGATATCAAGTAAGCCAGTGATGGGACACGACGAAGACCTCGCTATATTTCATCTCGTCGAAATGATCATAAATACTATTATCGCAAGAAAATGACGTAAATATATAATATTTTATGAATATTGTACACTTTAAACTAGGTTTTATTCACCTTAATCAAGAATTAATAGGTTTTCTAATCATTGTCGATAGTGAAACCCCGTTTGAAAAACCCATCCCTACAAAGTTAGTTAGTTAGCGGTCCGTACGCGCCACTGACGTGTATAGAAGGAAATCTGTGACGTCATAAGCGGACGGGTTTCAAGGTCATAGTGACCTTGTGCATTTTAGTGTAGTGCAATGTTTACATCTTGAGTTGGCGCACGTGTCCTTATAAAAAAAATTGTGACTGTGAATATGACGAATTATTGCGAGTTGTTCAAGTCTGAATCAGAATTTTGAAATAGTTCGTCGTCTTGACATTCCGTTAAGTCGTCAACTTCCGTTTCAGGAATTTTCTTCAGTTTTCTATTAGTTTCTACAAACCAGAAAAATAATTGCGAGTATTTAGCGACACCATTAAAAAAAAGGTGTTGTGTAAAACAGACACTTACCCTCCATTTTATTTTATTTTTTAAAACGTAGAAAACCACGTATTTAGCTTCTATTAATTGTATTTTTTGTAAGTAAACGAAATAAATTATGCATGAATCGGTTGAGTTTATGCACGTGTAACTCGACCACAGTGAATATAAAATATATACCATAGAAATCTAGACATCCCTAGAACAGAAAGGATTTTGACGTGCCTCGAGCGCCAACTACTTGATATGAAGTAGAAGGATTACATTTGGAGACAAATAGGGATGTGCCTTGTAGAACACACGTCTAATAAATTTAAAATTCTTTTCTTTATTGTGGGGAATATATCCAGGTTTTCATATTGTTTTTTTTTTATGAAATAAAATAAAATATGAAATTACGATTACAGTTTTTATTTAGCTTCGTAAATTGGTGAATAAACATTATTTTATATGTATAATATTATTTGTCGATAGGACACTAATCTCATCCCTACGTTTTACTATACATACGTTATACATTTGTAGTGTGGCGCAGGAGGACACATCGCGTATTATATAGATGGGCGTTCAAAAGGTTAAAAACGGCAAAAAAATCACGGTTATTGTATGGGAGCCCGCCTTCAGGATTTATTTTATTTTAATTATTTATTTGTAATTTGAATATATAACCAAATATTCTGTGAACATTTTAAGCGTCTATCTGTTTCCGTTATTAATATGGAGCAAAAAACGGCAAAAATTCACGTTTGTTGTATGGGAGCCCCTTAAATATTTTATTATTTTTATTCTTAGTACTTGTTGTTATAGCGGCAACAGAAATACTAACACAATCTCTGGAAATTACAACTGTCTCGCTATTACGGTTTATGAGATACAGCCTGGTGACAGACGGACAGACGAACAGAGAAGTCTCATGGTTCGTTTTACCTTTTAGGTACGGAATCCTCAAAATCACAAAGTAGCTCGCAATCATTGTACTACATATACGTACCTACATATTTTATGAATATATTTCATTATAAGTAAGTTATGTAATCTATGTACTTATCCACTTAACCGTAAATTTTATTCCAATTTTTACGGTTAAGTAAAAAAGTACTGAAATTAATAACTTACTATTTCATTTCTAATACAAGGTACCGATTCTTTTTTTTTAAATTTGATCGACAAGTCTTTCCAAAGTAGATAACTTCTCTTTTAAAATGCATTGAGCATAATTTCGACGAATGAGACGGAAGCCAATTTTCTTCTCTACGGTCTATCTGGACAAATCGTATCCACTTTTTCCCTACGACATTATTTTTATTCGGAAACCAAAAATAACAAAAACCTAGATAAATGAATAGTAATTGTTCATTCAATTTTGTTTATTAATATGATATGATTATGTTTAAATAGAGTTAATAATAAATAAACTTGAAATATAGTAATATTTTAAGTTTATTTAGCTATATTTTAAATGTCAATAAAATACAACAAAATGTATTCATCTTAATAAGTATTATCGATAACTAAATCGATAAACAACATTACTACATCTCTACAAGAAAATAGTAAAACTACTCAACAATAGAGGGCGTTTATTACAATAATGGAAATTTTTCTAGAACTAAGATTTTTTTTTAAATTTGAATTGCAGACGAAATATAAATAATTCATAGAAAAACATTCCGAAGTTAGGTCCAGTCGTTTTACTATAACGAGATGTACAGTAACACAAAGCGCAACATGGCATATTTCCTTAGAAAATATTTATTCTTGGTGGACACAAATTACGTCCTGACGCGCAGACTAGACTGAGCGCCTTTTAACCAAGTCGATAAAAGTATTGGCTTACGATTTTGTTCGTGATGTCCTATCTATTGTAAATATAATTTTAATGTCTTTGCTTGTAGTTTTTGATTCCCTAGCGTGTGACGGAAATTCGTCTAAGGTGTCGGTATAAACTGCTGTATCTTTTGATCGCTTTAACGTAGAAGTTTGATTTTTTCACTGCTTAAAGAGACAATAGACCTAGGTATTTGGTATAAATTTCAATTTGATACCTTTATCAGTTCGTGAGAAATAAGGTAGTAAGTTTTGTTTTATTAAAATATGTTTATTATATTATATAACTAAAAAAATTTGATTTTCGCAATTTTTCCTATATTTGCATTATATGACAATCCTTCATGCCAAATTTCAAGATTCTGAGTTTACGGGAAGTATCCTGTAGGTTTTGATTCCTTTGCGAGTGTCGAAAATTTGTTGAAAATATCGACATATCGGCTGTATCTTTTGATTGGCTTGGCTTAGAAGTTTGATATTTTCACAGCTTAAAGGGACAATAGACCTAGGTATTTGGTATAAATTTTAATTTGATAACTTTATTCGTTCGTGAGAAATAAGGTAGTAAGTTCCATTTTATTAAAATATGTTTATTATATTATATAACTGAAAAAATGTGATTTTCGCAATTTTTCCTATATTTGCATTATATGACAATCCTTCATGCCAAATTTCAAGATTCTGAGTTTACGGGAAGTATCCTGTAGGTTTTGATTCCTTTGCGAGTGTCGAAAATTTGTTGAAAATATTGACATATCGGCTGTATCTTTTGATTGGCTTGGCTTAGAAGTTTTATATTTTCACAGCTTAAAGGGACAATAGACCTAGGTATTTGGTATAAATTTCAATTTGATAACTTTATTCGTTCGTGAGAAATAAGGTAGTAAGTTCCATTTTATTAAAATCTGTTTATTATATTATATAACAAAAAAAATGTGATTTTCGCAATTTTTCCTATATTTGCATTATATGACAATGCTTCATGCCAATTTTCAAGATTCTGAGTTTACGGGAAGTATCCTGTAGGTTTTGATTCCTTTGCGAGTGTCGAAAATTTGTTGAAAATATCGACATAATCGGCTGTATCTTTTGATTGGCTTGGCTTAGAAGTTTGATATTTTCACAGCTTAAAGGGACAATAGACCCGAGTATTTCATGTGAATTTCAGCTTGATACGTCCACGCGTTCTTGAGATAAAGGGTGGTGACAGACAGACAGACAGACGGACAACAAAGTGATCCTATAAGGGTTCCGTTTTTTCCTTTTGGGGTACGGAACCCTAAAAACAATAATAACATAACAGCCACCGATGTTTATGCAGAAAACGCGTACGACCGAACGGTACGAATCTACGAGCGAATACTACGGTCTTTTTAGTCTACTCTCCTTGGGATAGTGCCGTCTCGACTACTACTCTTTCGCAAATTAGGCTACTGATCCGAGCAGATTTATGTTTGGATTTATTTCTAGGTCGGTAAATATGTAGACAGCAGTAAACTTACTTCTGAATAAAAACAAAGATCGTCACTGTGCACTACAACGTGGGAGTGAGTTTAGCAAAAATATCCGGTCTGCCAATGAGGTTGTCAAAAATACCTACTCGACGAAGGAATCTATTGTTTGGTCAGTAAAAATACCGGTTTTGAGAGTCTATAAGTTTGTAAAATAAATATATTTTCTTTCTAAAATATTCACACGACTAAAGATAGAATCGTCTCCGAATAATTAATACCATAATTGCGTAAAATACTATTTTTATACATAGTTACCAGTTCAGCAATATACCTACTTCACATCCTACAAAGCCACTGATGCGATTAACATTTCAAGATAAACTTAACCTTAGTTCTTAACTATATTTTTCGGTGAATTTATAATAATAAAATTAATAAAAGAACTATACATCCAAGAGTGCTTCTTGACAGCGAACCGAGTATGAGCAATATAAAATATGTCTGTGTATTGGAATAGGTAACTGCCGATAGCCACAGAGTACAACACGAACATTGTTGATGTATAATTTATTTAATGGTTTTTCCCCGCTTTATTACAAAAAATATAATTCAATTAATTGTTGTAACTAGCAAAATATCTTGCACGATAAGCGTTATTGATATAATGTACATGTATACCTAATTGGTGTAGATTATGAATGACAGTAGTACGACGTCATATGGATATGTTTAGCTACCTTTAAGTTTACGAGTAGGTCAACCGATGCAGATTGATTATTTAACAGAAACGTGAGTAATGGTGAGTAAAATTCTATAGTCGTCGCGAATATTGTCAAAACACGAGTCAGCGATGTTTGAAGACTAAAACAATTGAGCCCATCATGTCACGAGTTAAACAGGTCACCGCACCAGCGTGTGGGCATGGGCAAATATACAGGCATGCGGCGCAAGAAGCGAAAGTGGAGCGATATACCGTACTCGTGCGCCATTGCGAACGGCTACAACCGCGCCTTGTTGATGATAATAAAGGGATTGTTTACGAATATAACGCTGACGTAATTATTATTTATTAAATGTATTCGTAGTACATAGGTACCTATTCTAGGTGCAATTAGTAGGCTAAACGCAAAAATAGATAATGGAAAGATATTGCTGATGATATTAAAGCTGTGCCGCTGGAAAGTTTGTTGCGACACTTCTTTCCAGCGAAAGCAATAGGAAGTTGTGAAGGACTGGCGCTTTGGGGAATGTCTTTGTAATTTTGGATTACGAAAACTGCTAATTCTCAACCAATTGCTATCAGCCAATTTGAATTAAACTATTTGATAAAAAAAAAAAATGTTCTTTATATTAAAGAACTGCGTGTGGCCATCGCTAAACAAGGAATGATTAAATGAGTCTCATGACTTGAACCACATACAAAAAGCTATTACCAAAGAGATCTGGGTGCGACGCAGACGCATCCGCATTTCATTCAGGATGTAATGATATGTATCAAAGATAACGAAAACATTAAAGGGAGGATTTTTTAAGTGAATGATTCGGACACAGATACTATAAAAATGCTGTTGTGCCTAGTTGTAAACGAGGACTCTCTAAAATCCATTTGTTTAAGTGTATGATTCGGACACAGATACTACAAAAATACTGTTGGGTCTTGTTGTAAACGAGGACTCTCTCAAATGTATACACCACCCGCCTTAGCATGGCGTGAGTGCTTTTCTCGAACCCAGCGAGATAATTGTGGAACACACTATCAGTAGCAGTCGCTTTCATTTTGACAATTCAATAACAGTCACTGCATTATTTACATTGCTGATCAGACAAATTTTTCGAATAAGAATAATGTAAGCAGCAATCTGAAAATTTGTCTAGGCTATAATTATTCATCTAAGTCGGACTACCTTAAAAGCAGATCAATATCTTCAAATTTTATCATCGAACTTTTTAGCGAAAGGTCATCTGCAAAAGTTGGCCCCATTGAAATACGGCAATAGCATTTTTTATGTTTTGGATGGGTAATCATCAAATGACCTGACTGAATAAAACCCACCCGTATTCCATCACTTGCCTGTAGGAGAGACATCAGTCTTTGTGGACCCCGTCACGATGTGCTGACATCTCTTTGAGGCGACTCGGGCCTGGTTCTTACCGGGCGGCGAGCTGCCCACTGCTCACCGCCCGCAAGCCCATGCCTACGGTGGCCGGGAGTTCGAAGTTCTCTCGCGACCAGGGCGTCTCCTGCGGCGGCTAGTGGCGTGAGGATGTTGGGGTTTCCGCTGCCTCACGCGCTCCGCCTCCTCCTTTACTAGCATCACTGCTTCGCAGAAGGAGGTGACAGCCTGCCATGCACTCTCGCTCCGGACCATGGCCTGGACCAGGGTTGGACACGGCGGTGCTCTACCTAAGCCAGGCAGACCTACACCGTATGCTCCACCTTGTGCACACAGTGGTGACACCCTGGCGTTTCCTCCCGCCTTATACAGAACAGAAACCTCCCGAAACAACCGTGCCGGTTAGGACCCGCGTCAGGCGGAAGGTGAAGGCGCCGTAGCGCCTCTCTAGCTACACCTCAAAGAGGGGGCTTACCGCCGATATTGTGGCGTGTCCAGCACTGGGTTACGACAATCGCACTCTCCATGTAGCCATGAGATCCCGCCGTAGCTGTCCACTTTACCGCAATTTCTCGCGGCACCGGAGTTACGCCCCGGCGTTTTACCTCTTCTCGCCACTCCCATATGTGGGCAAGGACTTTGGCGTCCAGATCCCATGGCGGCAATCCGGCAAGGAGGTCCCACTGGCATCCATCGGCTGTCGAGGACGAGTCCCAGGTATTTTATCGTCGACCCGACATCGATGTGAACCCCTGAGTATTTGGCAGGTGATGCACAAACATGTGGACGTAGTAAGGCAGAAGCTACTTTTATTATAATCATAGATCTACTTTTGCTTCATTCAACATTTGGATGCACATTTAGCATCTCCTTATTATTGAAGTGATTAAGATAATATTTTGTAAGTAAGTACATACATATATACTTGTAGCTCTGTGGGATGAGTCAGAGCACTTATCATTTGTTAAATAATGCTATTCATACTAGATAATGTTGTGAGAAAGCAATTTAGCATTTATTGACTCTGTTCCAGCATTTGGATAAATACATATTTACATACAGTTTATAATATTCTTGTTTATGTGTAGCCATCTTAATAAATTTACAAATTTTTAGGGTTCTGTACACAAATGGTAAAAACCGGCCAAGTGCGCGTCGGACTCACGCACAAAGGGTTCCCTACCATTGATTAATGAAATTAAAGGATTTAAGTTATTTGTATGAAAGATTACGCGGTAATAAGCGGTTTACGAGGTATTAAAAAAACTATTTATTAGACCTCGTTCAAAACAATTTTAGTTGGTAGTTTTTATAGTAGGGGGAGTGGACCAACTTTTTTCCACTTTAGAAGCGTCTGTCACGCAAACTATTCGGTCTAGAAAAAAGTCTTTTAGAAACCTCGATATCATTTTTGAAGACCTATCCATAGATACCCCCCACAGGTATATGTTTGATGAAAAAATTTTTTTTCAGTTTCAGTTCTAAGTATGGGGAGCCCCCAATATTTATTATTATATTTTTAGTTTCAACAGTATAGCTTTTATAGTTTCGCAATAAAATAGCTGTGACATACGGACGGACAGACAGACATGACGAATCTATAAGGGTTCCGTTTTTTGCCATTTGGCTACGGAACCCTAAGAATGTACCAAATTACTAAGACTAGGTACATTGTATGTCTATCGCCAAACTGGAGCTCATAAACTGTAAATACTAACAACAGAACAAAACAAATGCTTTTTTGTTTAGAAAATGCTACCAACCCCTTTATAAGCAAGTCTGTTTCGCACTAAGCCAGTTTTTTCAGGGTCTTAATTTTTATGAAAGTTTAATAAATTCATAATATTACTTAAGCCATCGCCTAATTGGTGTGTTATAGTAATGGGGGCAACTGTGTTTATTTTGAGTGTTGGAATAGCTACAGGGTAACAACTCCAAGACTCAAAATAAACAGAATGTTGGAAATATGTTTAGCAGATGTTGTCACTGCCAATAATTAGAATATTGCTCATGCCATAGCATAGTACAAATAAAAAATTTTAAACATCTGCTTATCTTAGCTTATCTCATATATTCAGAGATTAATTTTAAAATCCTGTTTTGTAGTATGACCAATATAAAATAAGTTATCAGATACAGAAGTAATTAAACAATAAATATTTTGCAAGTGACCTCTAGAGGCTATTTAAATAAAGGCCAACTTCCTGACTCACCAAATAATTGATTATAAATAATATTAAAAATTCTGGAGTAATCCAAGTAAATTTTATAAAACTAAAACTACATACCTACCTATTTCTAAAAACTTTAGGATTATAATGTTTCCCAGACCCATGATCCTGAAATATCAATCTCAGGATAAGTACACATTTTGTGAGAGTATTTCAGAATTGAGGAGCTCAGAAGATCAGATATTTAATTTTAGAGTCTAAAATTTAGACTGACTTGACTAATTTCAGTTTAACTATCCGTCAGGGAGTTTAAAATTGAATGGCACTAGTTTTTGAGATATCAATACTTATTCAATAAAAAAAAACAATTCATTGGCTAGATTTTTGTGAGAAAATAAATGCCTTCTAAAGCACAAATAAAATTTAGGATTAAGGTTCCACAATTGTCCATCCATAAAAAAAAAATATTTTTTTGTAAGTCTTTAATATAGTTTTAAAACGTATTAGAAATTGCGCAGATAGGAAGCAATGTAAAGAAAATCTAGGTCATTGCAGAGAAAGTTAAATGTTAGCTGCTTAGTTCAAACATTCAATAATCTTTAAAAGGAACACAAGAAAACCGGTTTATTATTTTGAAAATGTGGATTACTTAGTCTAATATAAATTACTATATAAAAATAATAACAATTAAGAGTAGGTTAAACATTAATTCTACAATTTTATTACATTTTCATTAGTTACAAGTGAAGTTTAATATAGTGTGTTGCAGTGACATGGATCATGGACAATTGGACATGCTTAATCCTACCTTACTATGTCACAAAATATTCATAGATAAGTAATCTTATCATTTGTTTATTTATACAGCTAGAACAGAGTAATGTACTGTTTATGTTGTGAAGACTATGAATGCATGTTCAGTAATGCTTGTTTATTATATAAACATAAGGTTATTTATAGTATCTTATTAATATTGTGTGATCAAATGCATATTGCACACATAGAATGGAGATTTAGATTGTTCGACAAAAATAAGTGTAAGTTTACTATTGGCATAGCTGTGATGTCCTACACTACCAATAGTAGATACTTTTAATAAATATATTTTCTTTCTAAAATATTCACACGACTAAAGATAGAATCGTCTCCGAATAATTAATACCATAATTGCGTAAAATACTATTTTTATACATAGTTACCAGTTCAGCAATATACCTACTTCACATCCTACAAAGCCACTGATGCGATTAACATTTCAAGATAAACTTAACCTTAGTTCTTAACTATATTTTTCGGTGAATTTATAATAATAAAATTAATAAAAGAACTATACATCCAAGAGTGCTTCTTGACAGCGAACCGAGTATGAGCAATATAAAATATGTCTGTGTATTGGAATAGGTAACTGCCGATAGCCACAGAGTACAACACGAACATTGTTGATGTATAATTTATTTAATGGTTTTTCCCCGCTTTATTACAAAAAATATAATTCAATTAATTGTTGTAACTAGCAAAATATCTTGCACGATAAGCGTTATTGATATAATGTACATGTATACCTAATTGGTGTAGATTATGAATGACAGTAGTACGACGTCATATGGATATGTTTAGCTACCTTTAAGTTTACGAGTAGGTCAACCGATGCAGATTGATTATTTAACAGAAACGTGAGTAATGGTGAGTAAAATTCTATAGTCGTCGCGAATATTGTCAAAACACGAGTCAGCGATGTTTGAAGACTAAAACAATTGAGCCCATCATGTCACGAGTTAAACAGGTCACCGCACCAGCGTGTGGGCATGGGCAAATATACAGGCATGCGGCGCAAGAAGCGAAAGTGGAGCGATATACCGTACTCGTGCGCCATTGCGAACGGCTACAACCGCGCCTTGTTGATGATAATAAAGGGATTGTTTACGAATATAACGCTGACGTAATTATTATTTATTAAATGTATTCGTAGTACATAGGTACCTATTCTAGGTGCAATTAGTAGGCTAAACGCAAAAATAGATAATGGAAAGATATTGCTGATGATATTAAAGCTGTGCCGCTGGAAAGTTTGTTGCGACACTTCTTTCCAGCGAAAGCAATAGGAAGTTGTGAAGGACTGGCGCTTTGGGGAATGTCTTTGTAATTTTGGATTACGAAAACTGCTAATTCTCAACCAATTGCTATCAGCCAATTTGAATTAAACTATTTGATAAAAAAAAAAATGTTCTTTATATTAAAGAACTGCGTGTGGCCATCGCTAAACAAGGAATGATTAAATGAGTCTCATGACTTGAACCACATACAAAAAGCTATTACCAAAGAGATCTGGGTGCGACGCAGACGCATCCGCATTTCATTCAGGATGTAATGATATGTATCAAAGATAACGAAAACATGCAAAAACATGCAAACATAAAAATGCTGTTGTGCCTAGTTGTAAACGAGGACTCTCTAAAATCCATTTGTTTAAGTGTATGATTCGGACACAGATACTACAAAAATACTGTTGGGTCTTGTTGTAAACGAGGACTCTCTCAAATGTATACACCACCCGCCTTAGCATGGCGTGAGTGCTTTTCTCGAACCCAGCGAGATAATTGTGGAACACACTATCAGTAGCAGTCGCTTTCATTTTGACAATTCAATAACAGTCACTGCATTATTTACATTGCTGATCAGACAAATTTTTCGAATAAGAATAATGTAAGCAGCAATCTGAAAATTTGTCTAGGCTATAATTATTCATCTAAGTCGGACTACCTTAAAAGCAGATCAATATCTTCAAATTTTATCATCGAACTTTTTAGCGAAAGGTCATCTGCAAAAGTTGGCCCCATTGAAATACGGCAATAGCATTTTTTATGTTTTGGATGGGTAATCATCAAATGACCTGACTGAATAAAACCCACCCGTATTCCATCACTTGCCTGTAGGAGAGACATCAGTCTTTGTGGACCCCGTCACGATGTGCTGACATCTCTTTGAGGCGACTCGGGCCTGGTTCTTACCGGGCGGCGAGCTGCCCACTGCTCACCGCCCGCAAGCCCATGCCTACGGTGGCCGGGAGTTCGAAGTTCTCTCGCGACCAGGGCGTCTCCTGCGGCGGCTAGTGGCGTGAGGATGTTGGGGTTTCCGCTGCCTCACGCGCTCCGCCTCCTCCTTTACTAGCATCACTGCTTCGCAGAAGGAGGTGACAGCCTGCCATGCACTCTCGCTCCGGACCATGGCCTGGACCAGGGTTGGACACGGCGGTGCTCTACCTAAGCCAGGCAGACCTACACCGTATGCTCCACCTTGTGCACACAGTGGTGACACCCTGGCGTTTCCTCCCGCCTTATACAGAACAGAAACCTCCCGAAACAACCGTGCCGGTTAGGACCCGCGTCAGGCGGAAGGTGAAGGCGCCGTAGCGCCTCTCTAGCTACACCTCAAAGAGGGGGCTTACCGCCGATATTGTGGCGTGTCCAGCACTGGGTTACGACAATCGCACTCTCCATGTAGCCATGAGATCCCGCCGTAGCTGTCCACTTTACCGCAATTTCTCGCGGCACCGGAGTTACGCCCCGGCGTTTTACCTCTTCTCGCCACTCCCATATGTGGGCAAGGACTTTGGCGTCCAGATCCCATGGCGGCAATCCGGCAAGGAGGTCCCACTGGCATCCATCGGCTGTCGAGGACGAGTCCCAGGTATTTTATCGTCGACCCGACATCGATGTGAACCCCTGAGTATTTGGCAGGTGATGCACAAACATGTGGACGTAGTAAGGCAGAAGCTACTTTTATTATAATCATAGATCTACTTTTGCTTCATTCAACATTTGGATGCACATTTAGCATCTCCTTATTATTGAAGTGATTAAGATAATATTTTGTAAGTAAGTACATACATATATACTTGTAGCTCTGTGGGATGAGTCAGAGCACTTATCATTTGTTAAATAATGCTATTCATACTAGATAATGTTGTGAGAAAGCAATTTAGCATTTATTGACTCTGTTCCAGCATTTGGATAAATACATATTTACATACAGTTTATAATATTCTTGTTTATGTGTAGCCATCTTAATAAATTTACAAATTTTTAGGGTTCTGTACACAAATGGTAAAAACCGGCCAAGTGCGCGTCGGACTCACGCACAAAGGGTTCCCTACCATTGATTAATGAAATTAAAGGATTTAAGTTATTTGTATGAAAGATTACGCGGTAATAAGCGGTTTACGAGGTATTAAAAAAACTATTTATTAGACCTCGTTCAAAACAATTTTAGTTGGTAGTTTTTATAGTAGGGGGAGTGGACCAACTTTTTTCCACTTTAGAAGCGTCTGTCACGCAAACTATTCGGTCTAGAAAAAAGTCTTTTAGAAACCTCGATATCATTTTTGAAGACCTATCCATAGATACCCCCCACAGGTATATGTTTGATGAAAAAATTTTTTTTCAGTTTCAGTTCTAAGTATGGGGAGCCCCCAATATTTATTATTATATTTTTAGTTTCAACAGTATAGCTTTTATAGTTTCGCAATAAAATAGCTGTGACATACGGACGGACAGACAGACATGACGAATCTATAAGGGTTCCGTTTTTTGCCATTTGGCTACGGAACCCTAAGAATGTACCAAATTACTAAGACTAGGTACATTGTATGTCTATCGCCAAACTGGAGCTCATAAACTGTAAATACTAACAACAGAACAAAACAAATGCTTTTTTGTTTAGAAAATGCTACCAACCCCTTTATAAGCAAGTCTGTTTCGCACTAAGCCAGTTTTTTCAGGGTCTTAATTTTTATGAAAGTTTAATAAATTCATAATATTACTTAAGCCATCGCCTAATTGGTGTGTTATAGTAATGGGGGCAACTGTGTTTATTTTGAGTGTTGGAATAGCTACAGGGTAACAACTCCAAGACTCAAAATAAACAGAATGTTGGAAATATGTTTAGCAGATGTTGTCACTGCCAATAATTAGAATATTGCTCATGCCATAGCATAGTACAAATAAAAAATTTTAAACATCTGCTTATCTTAGCTTATCTCATATATTCAGAGATTAATTTTAAAATCCTGTTTTGTAGTATGACCAATATAAAATAAGTTATCAGATACAGAAGTAATTAAACAATAAATATTTTGCAAGTGACCTCTAGAGGCTATTTAAATAAAGGCCAACTTCCTGACTCACCAAATAATTGATTATAAATAATATTAAAAATTCTGGAGTAATCCAAGTAAATTTTATAAAACTAAAACTACATACCTACCTATTTCTAAAAACTTTAGGATTATAATGTTTCCCAGACCCATGATCCTGAAATATCAATCTCAGGATAAGTACACATTTTGTGAGAGTATTTCAGAATTGAGGAGCTCAGAAGATCAGATATTTAATTTTAGAGTCTAAAATTTAGACTGACTTGACTAATTTCAGTTTAACTATCCGTCAGGGAGTTTAAAATTGAATGGCACTAGTTTTTGAGATATCAATACTTATTCAATAAAAAAAAACAATTCATTGGCTAGATTTTTGTGAGAAAATAAATGCCTTCTAAAGCACAAATAAAATTTAGGATTAAGGTTCCACAATTGTCCATCCATAAAAAAAAAATATTTTTTTGTAAGTCTTTAATATAGTTTTAAAACGTATTAGAAATTGCGCAGATAGGAAGCAATGTAAAGAAAATCTAGGTCATTGCAGAGAAAGTTAAATGTTAGCTGCTTAGTTCAAACATTCAATAATCTTTAAAAGGAACACAAGAAAACCGGTTTATTATTTTGAAAATGTGGATTACTTAGTCTAATATAAATTACTATATAAAAATAATAACAATTAAGAGTAGGTTAAACATTAATTCTACAATTTTATTACATTTTCATTAGTTACAAGTGAAGTTTAATATAGTGTGTTGCAGTGACATGGATCATGGACAATTGGACATGCTTAATCCTACCTTACTATGTCACAAAATATTCATAGATAAGTAATCTTATCATTTGTTTATTTATACAGCTAGAACAGAGTAATGTACTGTTTATGTTGTGAAGACTATGAATGCATGTTCAGTAATGCTTGTTTATTATATAAACATAAGGTTATTTATAGTATCTTATTAATATTGTGTGATCAAATGCATATTGCACACATAGAATGGAGATTTAGATTGTTCGACAAAAATAAGTGTAAGTTTACTATTGGCATAGCTGTGATGTCCTACACTACCAATAGTAGATACTTTAAATAGCTGCTATTGTGTTATTAAGTTCCTGAATATGAAAAAAAAATCTTGTAATTGTGGATTTTCTTATTTATTATTCCTCAAAGTAATGATATCTAAGAAAATCTACAATAGGAACATATCATATTACTTTTATCCAGCTACATTCCTATTAAGTTTTGTCATTGTCTTATAACTATTAGAAAAAATTAGCTAGCAAGTGTAATTATTGGGTGTATTTAGGCAATGAAGAGTGCACAAATAATATGGATAAGGACCACCAACACGGCTAGCCTTATCTAAAGTCGTCATCCTTAAAAAATGATGAACAATAGAACATACGGCACTTTTTGATTTGCAAAGTATTCCGTCTTACTTTAGTTTCAACATAAAAAAAACTTGTCATTGACATCATTTTGAGACGATAATCTGAAAGTATTCGAAATTATAGCGACTAATAAAAATTACTTACACTGAAATCTGTTTGTTTATAGATTGACCGCAGTATGAATCACTGTTTCACAAAAACTATACACGAAGCAGAAGTAGTAGAAGTTATTCAATGAATTGGCTGTCTCATCGCCATAATATCCGTAGCGACCCTGTTCTGCTTTGGAATCACTCACAGATACACTCAGTAAAGAACAGATGGTTTAGGAAGCAATATCAAAACATTTGTGTGAAGTCAAGTTAGCAAAATAAAGCGAATAACTTTGCTAGCACAAAGTAAATAACACTCTGCTGGTGTAGCAGTAGCAATGAAATGAATGAAACGAATTGACTAATTCAAGCACAGACTACAACAAGTAAAAACTGATTATTGAGTGTTCTGTGTTACCCTATTATTAATATACTCTTTGATTGAGTGATATGACGTCCCATACAAATACGACACGCGCGTATGTTTAAAAAAAAACTTAGCAACAATACCATAGACAAGCACCATGGAAGTAATAAGTACTACGTAGTACATAACACATCCGCGACAGGCACTGAATGTTTGTTCTCAGCTTAGCAAAAAAAAGAGTAGAAAATAATAGGGGCGCCACTGTGCTGTTCGTATTGTTATGGTTTCCCAATGTTAGGGAAAACCCTTAATTAACAGTAATATATTGATTATATAGATTTCTGTATAAAATGCATTATCATCATCTTTAGGCTAACTTTGCGTCCCGCGGTCCGGTAGCCAGTCGGAGCGCAACCGTTAAGCCGGCTACATCATATTCTGTCGCGTGTCTGCCAGTTCATTTTTTATTCAAGTTCAAACCCGAATTGTGTCAAGGCTAAAGCCCTTAATAAATTACTACTCCCGTGTAACCAACAAAGTGTTTTTTTTTAAAACTGTTTCTCGGGTTCTCGTATAACATTGGTGGCAGCTTAAGGGATTTTAGTAAAAGGAAATCCACGGAACGCCTCAGTTCAGTGAACTTTTGTGTTGTGACCGTGACCGTGAAAAGTGCCGAAATCTTAATTTCCAAATCGCTGTGTCCTTCCATTCAACATCGCTGTATCCTGCTGGTTGAACCAGATCGTCACGTGCCTGTCAATCGGGCATACTCCGAATTCCAACCACTCACCTCGAGTGAGTTCTCCGAGCTCCGAAATGATTCGTGTCGCCGTCACAGTTGCATTGCTCCTGTGAGTACATCTATTCTATAAAAAAGTGTTATTTCGTGTTCATGTGAATAAAAATACAGTATTCCGTGTTGCAAAATTAGTGCTGGTGATCATACTCGTTTACAAATTTCATCGTAATTCTAAACTAAATTGAAACTTATAATTGAACTCTATATAAGTACTTTTAATAATATTTAGGAGATAAAATAATTCCAGTGTATTAAGCCCTTATCATACTGTTCCGAGAATAGTGCCGCATTCCATTCCAATAGCGCACTCGCACTCTGCCTTATCTTTGTTTTGTCTACGATAATGCCCAAAGACGAGCCTGTCGTCATGTCTAAGGAATTAGATATAAATTTCATCAGCAAATTCATAAATAAATTCGATGGTAACCGGGAGAAATTGGGCGCATTTTTAAATAATTGCAGAAATGCAATCGGCCTTACGTCATCACATCAGCAAGACATAGTTTTAAAATATATTTTAAGCCAATTAGAAGGCCGTGCTGAGAGTGCGTGCTCAATTAAAGAGTTCGAAAACTGGCAGCAACTGGAAGATTTTCTCAAAGATCAATTTGGCGAGAAAAAACACTACGCTGCACTACTCTCGGATCTTCAGGACTGCTGTCAGTCTAATAGCGAGACGGTTAACCAGTTCGCACTTCGAGTAGAGACGTGTCTAGCCAAACTATTAACTGAAATTAATATATCAATACCCACTAAAAAGAAAGGCGAATTGGCTGGCCGTGTCGCCGCAATGCAAGACTTAGCATTATATTCATTTATTAGTGGCTTGAATTCTCGATTGTCTACTGTAGTCAGATGCCGTGACCCTGAAACTTTAAATGAAGCCATTGGCTTCGCTGTGTCCGAAGAGAAGATTTTACATACTATTTCCAAACGAAATCCGTCAACAACTAACAGCCATTCACTTAATCACGGACGCTGGCCTCAACGCCGCTTCCAACAAAACCGAAATCATACACAGCAAAGTTATCCAAATGAATTTAATAATAATAAACCATCAACATCAGGCCCTCCAGTGTGCCGCTATTGCAAAAACACGGGCCACACTATTGAGGAATGTAAGAAACGGGAATTCAATAATCGCTTCAGGGATTTAAATAATCAAAGACCGTTTCCAAAGCGTTACCAAAATAATCAAGCTCAAATTCACGCGATGAATAGTAACGAAGGTGAAAATGTCGAAGTGGACGATTTAAACGAGTAAAGGGCTCACGGTGGTACCTCGTGAGACCCAAACATCAAATTTTAAAATATCGCCGTAACAAAGGTACTGTTACGGGCTAGGGGTACTTAAACGCCGGTTAAGGGTTACGAAGTTTATTGGCAACGAAGGTACAGTCGATTGTAGGCAATGACAAGTAGAACGTAGCTGATGTCGTACTGAAGTCTTCTCTTACGTCCACGAAGTCCGTGTTGCAAACACACAATAACGCTACAGATGTTTCTTCACGTAGTACTTACAGTTCTCTTTATAATTGTCGCAGTAGGTCTTCTTTAAGATTGCTTCTTAACTGTCGCTGTTTTCGTATCGCTAGTCGAGTGTAGACTGACTGTGCGCTGGCGTCGCAGCGCCTTATATAGCCCAGCTGATCGAACATTCCAGATTCCTCCAGACGTAATAATAATAGCACATAACTTCGAGGTCACTCGGAAGTACCTACGGTAATTCCCGGAAACGGGTTTCTAGAAATTTCGATGTCGACACTTTGTTGACAAAACTGTTGAGACCTATACCATTCGATAGGCCGTCCTAAGTCTAGTAATGCGTTTTATTATTATACCTAGAAAATGTCTAGATCTGGAGGAATAGGGCTGAAAAGTGACACACTGCATGTCACGCGATATTGAACCTTATGCCATCGACATAAGGTCCATTCGTAACAGTACCAATGCTATATCCTCTGTATCCCCTAAAAATAGGGACTTGCGAATTAATCGCAACACCACTGTATCCTCTGTATCCCCTAAAAATAGGGACTCGCGAATTAATCGCAACACCACTGTATCCTCTGTATCCTCTGTATCCCCTAAAAATAGGGACTCGCGAATTAATCGCAACACCACTGTATCCTCTGTATCCTCTGTATCCCCTAAAAATAGGGACTTGCGAATTAATCGCAACACCACTGTATCCTCTGTATCCTCTGTATCCCCTAAAAATAGGGACTTGCGAATTAATCGCAACACCACTGTATCCTCTGTATCCTCTGTATCCCCTAATGACAGGGACCCGCAAACTCATTGCACTGTATCCTCTGCACCCTCTGTATCCACTAATATCGCCTCGAACTCAACTGCTCCTCACCCAATACCTGAAACAAAAATTTTTGAAATTAATATTGGTTCATTTAGGAAACGCTTACCTCATATCCTTGTCCATTCCTCAGTGTCGAATACTACCATATCTCTCCTCGTAGACTCTGGTGCCACTGTGAGTGTACTGAAAAAATCTTCCATACAAATACCAGTCGATATCTCAACAGAAGTAATCCTATTGAAAGGTATCGACCCCACTAATCAACCTACACCCACAATGGGCCACTTTCCGCTTAAATTAAAAATAGACGATGAAATTACTGTTATACATAAATTCCATATAATACCCCGAATATACTTACCTTATGACGGTATACTCGGCACTGATATGCTACTCGCCTTTGGCTGTACAATTGACTACACTCGTGAAATCTTGAAAATAGGTGAAAATGAAATAAAGTTACATTTCAATGAACCAATTTACACAATTCCTCCCAGGTCTGAAACTATCATAGAATGCTCCGTGTCCAACCCAGAGGTGAAAGAAGGGCTCGTACTAGACCAGTGTTATCACGAAGACTTGTTGATCGCTAATTGCTTAGTTGCAGTCAAGGAAAATAAAAGAATCAATTTATCAGTGATCAATACCTCTGAAACCCCTATTACCTTGAAGTCTAATTTAGATATCACACTTACTCCTTTAAGTTCCTTAAGCGAACTTATTAATCCAGTAGACACGCGTGCAGTTAGTCATATTGAAAACGTAGACTCTTATCTCCGAACCCAGGAAGTATTAAACCTTCTTAGAATATCTCACCTTAACTCTGAAGAAGCAAATACTCTTCATGATGTTTGCTCTGAATACTCAGACATATTCTTTATCCCTGGGGATAGACTATCTCATACAAATGCACTTAAACATAATATAAAAACAAGCGATCAAAATCCAATAAACACAAAATCTTATCGGTTCCCAGAGGTACACAAACAAGAAGTCAAAAGACAAATTGACCAAATGCTGGAACAAGGAATCATAAAACACTCAGAGTCTCCATGGTCCTCGCCAATATGGGTTGTACCAAAAAAGATTGATGCATCCGGTCAGCAAAAATGGCGCATAGTTATCGATTACCGAAAACTGAATGATATCACCATTGGTGACAGCTACCCTATTCCGCAGATATCCGAAATCCTAGATCAGCTGGGTCAGAGTAAATACTTCTCTACCCTTGACCTTGCATCTGGATTTCATCAAATTTTAATTAATGAAGAAGATGCTTCTAAAACGGCATTTAGTGTACCTCAGGGACATTACCAGTTCACAAGAATGCCATTCGGCTTAAAAAACGCACCCGCTACCTTCCAACGTTTAATGAATACAGCTCTCACAGGCCTTCAAGGCATAAGGTGCTTTGTGTACCTAGATGACATAGTTATATATAGTCATGACTTGAATTCTCACATCGACCCGATAAATGCGAGTTTCTCCGACGTGAAGTCGCATATCTCGGCCATTTAATAACTAAGGACGGTGTAAAACCTAACCCTGATAAGATAAGATCGGTAACTCAATTTCCTACTCCCAAATCTCCCAAGGACATTAAGTCCTTCCTCGGACCTGTGTCTTATTATCGTCGTTTCATTGATAACTTCGCGAAAATTGCAAAACCTCTAACGCAACTGTTAAAAAAGGACGTCCCTTTCCTATGGGAAAATCAACAACAAGTCGCTTTCGATGAACTTGTAGCGTAGCTACCACATTATTTGTGTTTAGTTAACAGTCATAAGCTTAGTTATATAAATATATGTGTCACTTTGTGTCTACCTAATATAGTAACTTAAATTATAATGAATAAATACATAACTATACTTAGCATACATAAACATATACATAGATATTATATAAACATGGATAATAATAAAATAATAATACTTTAGCAAAACCTGAAATATATATGTAACTTCCAGACAAACACAAATATTTGTTATTAGATATTTTTTATCACGCGCTCATGGAATGCCAACCCGTTAGGCGACTACGTCACAGCGGTGAGACGGCGCTGCCTGCGCCCGCGCCGGCCGCCAGTCGGATTTCTAACTTGACCGCGAGTGCACGACGCTCGCGCCTCCGCCGGTTGGCATTCGATACGCGTACGCCTTGCTTTTTATTATTGCCAAGTCATTTCGTGCTACCTAGTGCTTAGAACTATTAGATACTATCTGAACTGTGCTATATCTCATTCTTCGCCACTCTATTCACCTTCCTCTTCATTCTTCACAACGCTGTACCTATCTGCTTATCTGTGCTTCTTGTGAAACCAAATAAACCATTCTACTGTAAGCTGTGTTTGCATCATCATTGCCATCCACAACGCTTCACTGGTGACCCCGAAGAACACGTGACAAAATGAGTGAGCCGAAGAACAATCCAGAAGGAAGCACATGTTCGCCACCGAGCGAACCGCGCGACATACAACGCGTCGGCATACGGGTACCTCCTTTTTACGCAGAAAAACCAGCATTATGGTTCCATATGCTAGAAAGCCAATTCTATTTGGCGAATATTACCGCGGACGCCACAAAATTCCACCACGCCATCGGGCAGTTGGACCCAATTTACGGGGCGGAAGTAGAGGATATCATTAGCAGCCCCCCGGCACCGAATAAATATGAGCGGCTGAAATCGGAGCTCATAAAGCGGTTATCGGCATCGCGGGAGAAAAAAATACTACAGCTGGTCACGAGGGAAGAGCTAGGCGACAGGAAACCCTCTCAATTCCTGCGCCACATCCACCACCTTGCAGGACCGGAAGTACCAGAGGACTTTCTGCGGACCATGTGGGCCAGCCGCCTACCCAGCAACATACAGGCTATTATAGCCTCGCAATCCAAAGCCACACTGGACGAGGTCGCGGACCTGGCAGACCGCATCCACGACATCACCATCCCCGGTCCACATGTAGCAGCGGCGTCAAAATCGGTGACATCGGCGGATAGTTCTGCCGACTTGACAAGTCAAGTTGCGGAACTCACGCGCCAGGTGCAGAAGCTGACCTCCAGGATAGACAGGATGTCGCGGCCGAGGGGAAGAAGATCCAGATCCGGTAATCGTGGTAACAGTGATCGTAGTGCCTCTCGTTCGAACCGCTCTCAGTCAAATTACAGGAATCATCCTTTGTGTTGGTACCATGCCAAATACGCGGAAAAAGCAACAAAGTGCATTAAACCTTGTGACTATTCGGGAAAGTGTAGGGCAGTCAGTTATGGCGACCGACGCCTGCCCAAATACCGGTCGCTTATTTATAACGGACCAGCGTACCAAAGTACAATTTTTAATAGACACTGGAAGTGATTTGTGTGTGTACCCACGTGCTTATATAAAAGGAACTCCTAACAAAACAAACTATCAACTGTTTGCCGCTAACGGTTCTGTCATAAATACTTATGGCTACGCACACTTGGTGATGAATATAAACTTACGCCGCGACTTCGCTTGGCGATTTATTATAGCCGATGTTACGCGAGCCATCATTGGTGTAGATTTTTTATCATTTTATAATTTAGTTGTCGATATACGTAACCAATGTTTAATTGATGGTAAGACTATGCTCACCACCCCGGCTTCGGTTGCAATAAACGTTGAAAATGTTTCTTCGGTTAGGGTAATGTCAACTGATAATACTGTTTACCACGCTATACTAGCTAAGTATCCCGACATCACTCGCCCATCAGGCATGCACCACACACCCACACACAACATTCTTCACCACATACGCACTACACCTGGACCACCAGTATCTTGCACACCGCGCAGGTTAGCGCCGGACCGCCTCAAAATTGCGCAGGCAGAGTTTGAGGCTATGTTGCAGGTTGGAACGTGCCGACCTTCAGAATCTCCTTGGGCATCCCCGCTTCATCTGGCCCTCAAGAGGGACAACAGCTGGCGTCCTTGTGGGGATTACCGCATGCTGAATGCCAGGACCATCCCGGACAGGTACCCCATACGTCATATACAGGACTTTGCACACAGCCTTGTAGGGTGTTCCGTCTTCTCCACGCTTGATATGGTTAAAGCTTTCAACCAAATTCCAGTGAATCCAAGTGACATTCAGAAGACCGCGATCACAACACCGTTCGGTCTGTACGAATTCCCGTATATGACGTTCGGGCTTCGTAATGCTGGACAAACTTTCCAGCGTTTCGTCGATGAGATGCTTCGCGGTCTCGACTTCGCCTATCCTTACTTGGATGATATACTGGTCTATTCTAAAGACCAGGCGTCACACATAGACCATTTGCAACAGGTTTTTTGCAGGTTGCAGGATTATGGCATGGTCGTCAATACGGCAAAGTGTGTGTTCGGAGCATCAGAGGTGACATTCCTGGGTTATCGCATATCGGCCAGCGGCACGAAACCCCTACCAGAAAAGGTTAGTGCCATCAGCAATTTTTCAGCCCCAAAGACGGTGAAAGAATTGCGCGGGTTTTTGGGGATGATAAACTTTTACCGTCGGTTCATCCCTAATGCTGCCAAACAGCAAGCGCCCTTGAACGCTTTGCTGACAGGTTCCGTAAAGGGTTCACACCCCGTTAATTTCTCCCCACCTGAACTGGAGGCCTTCGAGGCTTGCAAAGGAGGCTTATCTCAGGCTGCTATGCTCGCACACCCAGACTGTGGAGCTAAATTAGCTTTGGTAACCGACGCTTCTGACACTGCCATGGGCGCTGTCCTGCAACAATTTAAGGAGGGAAATTGGCAACCACTAGCGTTTTTCTCACGCAAGTTGAGCCCCGCGCAGTCCAAGTATTCCCCTTATGACCGGGAGCTTTTGGCCATCTACGAAGCAATCAAATACTTTCGTCACATGATCGAGGCACGTGAGTTCGTGATTTATACTGATCACAAGCCACTTACATTCGCATTCCATTCCAGAAAGGAGAATTGCTCACCCAGGCAATTCCGCCACTTAGATTTCATTTCACAGTTTTGCACTGATATCCGGCACATTTCAGGGAAGGATAATGTGGTAGCTGACACCTTATCGCGAGTCGATGAGATCGCTTCTCCTATCGACTTGCAAAAATTGGCTAACGCACAGACCACCGACCCTGAATTGAAAGTGCTCCTAAGTGGCGGTAATTCCCTTCACCTGGAAAAGGTAAAATTACCAGGCACTCATACAGAGCTGTATTGCGATGTAAGTGGTAACACGCCTCGACCTTACGTGACGAAAGACTTGCGCCACCAAGTCTTTGACAACCTCCACTCTCTTAGCCATCCAGGTGCGAACGCTACTGTTCGCCTGATCTCCAACCGGTATGTATGGCCGGGGATCAGAAAAGATTGCAGAGAGTGGACGCGTACTTGTCTGGCGTGTCAAAGGTCTAAAGTCCACAGACACGCATCTGCACCATTGGGCACATACAAGCTTCCGCGGGCTAGGTTCAGGGACCTGCACATTGATCTTGTCGGCCCCCTACCATTGTCCCAGGGTTACCGGTATTGCCTTACCGCAATCGATAGATTCACTCGATGGCCTGAGGCAATACTCTTACAGGACATCACAGCAGAGACCGTCGCTAAGGCACTCCTCAGTGGTTGGATATCTCGTTTCGGCTGCCCTTCACAGGTCGTTACAGACCGTGGGAGGCAATTTGAGTCTTCCTTATTTGGACATCTAGCACGACTTGCTGGCTTCCAACATAAAAGGACTACGGCCTATCATCCAGCCTCTAATGGGCTCGTGGAGAGGTTCCATCGGCAGCTCAAAGCTTCCATAACCTGCCACGCTAACAGCAATTGGGTCGAATCCCTTCCTCTTGTGCTACTGGGTATACGCAGTGCCTATAAAGAGGATTTAAAATCAACACCAGCTGAAATGGTCTACGGGGAACCACTACGTCTTCCAGGAGATTTCTTTAGCTCAGAAGACCTAGCAGAACCGGACGTCACCGACTACATTGCACGCCTAAGGGGTTTTGCAAATAGTTTACAACCTTCCCCAGCGTCACGTCACGGTGGTCGTCGTACCCCGTTTGTTTTTAAAGATCTATCCACAGCATCCCACGTCTTCCTTCGCGATGACACTATGGGCGGATCCCTTAAACCAGCCTATACCGGCCCCCACGAGGTTATTCAGCGCGGAGACAAAGCTTGCAAGCTCTTTGTGAACGGTAAGATGGTCACCGTATCCATTGATAGGTTAAAACCTGCCTATATACTGCGCGATCCAGACACCACAACACATAAAACTTACCTCCCACTACCCCATACACAAACAAACACTCACAATTCCACTCAGAACACATCACAAGACTTACCTGACACCGAAGAAAACACAGTCAAAAAAACTCGTTCTGGTCGCATAGTTAAGTTTCCAGATTATTATCGCCCATAGGACGGTCTCTGGAGGGGGGTGGTGTAGCGTAGCTACCACATTATTTGTGTTTAGTTAACAGTCATAAGCTTAGTTATATAAATATATGTGTCACTTTGTGTCTACCTAATATAGTAACTTAAATTATAATGAATAAATACATAACTATACTTAGCATACATAAACATATACATAGATATTATATAAACATGGATAATAATAAAATAATAATACTTTAGCAAAACCTGAAATATATATGTAACTTCCAGACAAACACAAATATTTGTTATTAGATATTTTTTATCACGCGCTCATGGAATGCCAACCCGTTAGGCGACTACGTCACAGCGGTGAGACGGCGCTGCCTGCGCCCGCGCCGGCCGCCAGTCGGATTTCTAACTTGACCGCGAGTGCACGACGCTCGCGCCTCGGCCGGTTGGCATCCGATACGCGTACGCCTTGCTTTTTATTATTGCCAAGTCATTTCGTGCTACCTAGTGCTTAGAACTATTAGATACTATCTGAACTGTGCTATATCTCATTCTTCGCCACTCTATTCACCTTCCTCTTCATTCTTCACAACGCTGTACCTATCTGCTTATCTGTGCTTCTTGTGAAACCAAATAAACCATTCTACTGTAAGCTGTGTTTGCTTCATCATTGCCATCCACAACGCTTCAAACTCAAACATAAACTTACCTCTGCTCCTGTTCTTATTTATCCGGACTTTTCTGCCCCTTTCATCTTAACTTGTGACGCCTCTAATTATGCCATTGGTGCAGTTCTCAGTCAAGGCTCAGTCGGTAAAGATAAACCAATAGCCTATGCCTCTCGAACCCTCAACAAGAGCGAATGTAACTATAGTACCACTGAAAAAGAACTCGTCGCCATCCTGTTCGGTTGTAAAACCTTTCGCCCTTATCTCTATGGGCGAAAATTCCTACTCATTACAGATCATAGGCCATTAAAGTGGTTATTTAATCACAAGGATCCTAGTAGTAAATTACAGAGATGGCGCTTGAAATTAATGGAATATGAATATGAAATTGAGTATCAAAAAGGAAAACTAAATGCCGCTGCTGACGCCTTATCGCGATATCCTGTAAACCCAATTCAAACATCAGAAAGTGATCCTGTCCCGTCTGCTTCTAATCAAAACACAGAGGACCCCTCATCTCGATTTAGCCCTCTAACTCTCGAGGATCTCGATATCCAACTACCTCCTGATGCCCTAAACCTTGACAATAAACTACCGTCGGTAGAGCTCTTAGAAAATGATGATTCACTGCCAGGAATCGATAATCTTTCTACGCCATCTACATCTAACAAATCCCCGAATACCACGACAAATCCTCTTCGTGACAACAATTACAGCAAATTCTTAAAAGCAATGAACGATAAAAACTTTAATAGTAACGCTAAAATCATAGAACACAATGAAAGCATCCTAAAAAGTAACTGTGACATCCTTGTCATACCTACTTCCATCGACCTCGATGCATCCAATCCTTACATAGAAGAAATACTAAGTAGCCTCGAAAACTCTAAAGAATTCTTAGAAAAAGAAAGATCTCTTTATTCCTTTATTTCAATAGATCATAAAGGAAAATCAATATATTTTCTGTTCACTAAAGTATACCATTTTGATAGCAGTTCATATGACGAAATCTATAAAAGTTTACTAAATCTTCGATCCGAGATATTACGCGAGTCTAGCGATGCTGACTTAAATTTAGCCATCACTGATTTTAAAAATCCTTTCGACAAACACATCTGGGCAAAAATATACAACATGTTTGCTACATCTTTAACGATACCCAAACACTAGTTCATATTTACCACAATACAATAATTTACCCTACACCTTCAGAGATACCCAAAATACTTCGCGAAAACCATGATATTCCTATTGCTGGACATCTAGGGTCAACGCGAATGTTTAATCGAGTTAAAGAAAGATATTTCTGGAAAAACATGCGAACAGATATCGAAACTTACGTAAGGGATTGTTCCCAATGCCAAAGTAATAAGGCCCTAAGACAAATTAATAGATCACCAATGCAAATAACTACTACTTCCACCAAACCATTTGAACGACTTAGTCTTGACCTTGTGGGCCCTCTTCCGGAAGCTGGCCTCACAAAGCTTAAATTCATTGTTACATTACAAGACGACCTCACTAAATACTCCCTCGCCTACCCTATCGCTAATGCGACTGCGGAAGAAACATGTGAGTGTCTAGTACACTTTATTTCTGTTTTCGGTATCCCGAAAACTATCTTAACTGACCAAGGCACAAACTTTACTGCAGAACTTTTTAAAAGAACCTGTAGTTTTCTAAAAATAAAACAAATATGGTCTTCCCCATACCATCCTCAAACTCAAGGTGCACTTGAACGCAGTCACTCTACACTCAAAGAATGCCTTAAATCTTATGTCAATGAAAATCATTCTGATTGGCATAAGTATGTCTATACAGCTATGTTGGCATATAATACCTCTACCCACTCGACTACTAATTTCACACCATACGAGCTCCTCTTTGGTCAAAAGCCTTTTATCCCGGATTCTGTCTACGAATTGCAACCAGACCTTACGTATCCGGAATATCTTAAGTCTCTACACCATCGTCTGAAACTTTCGCGTGAAAAAGCCATTGAAAATATACAGAGATCTAAGGAAAGATCTAAACAATATTACGACACCCGTTCGCGACTTGTTCAATATAAGGTTGGAAATTACGTGTATCTCAAAAATCATGTACGCCTGCGTAAAGCTCTCTCACCGATTTGGAAAGGACCGTATAAGGTTGTAAAAGTCAATGGTAGAAGCACCTTGACCTTGCTTATAAATAGACGTCATGTGACGCACCATTACGATGAAGTCAAATTAGCCCCTAGATCTGAAACGTAGTTAAGTACATAGTAACCCTAGTTATGTATATGTTAAGAACTAGTTTTAAGTGTATTATAATTTTAATTTTATTCTATTGCAGTAATTCTGCGCTGGGTCAAGAGTTCATTACGCCCTTGACGAACAGTCGTGGCATCTACTTCGACCCTGTAGGTTCTCTAAGTTTAGTTGATAGTCACCTCAGCATAGTAATTCCATATGATATATCTTTTATTAATCCGCACATTCTAAACCTTCGTTTTATTCTCGAGAAAGCCAAACGAGTATGTGATAATGGTAAGGTCTTTGATTATTTAGAATGTACAAATCTCTTTGAACCATTGAACACCCGTTTTAAAGATATAGCCCATGACAATGAGGCGATTTTTCACCTAACGTTGCGCCAGTCGAAAAGGTCAGCACTAATAGGATTTGTAGGTACTATATCCAAAAAATTATTTGGCACAATGGATGAGGACGATGCCATACGATATGATAATGCTATTAAGGAGGTGGGAACAGATCAAAAGAAACTAGCTATTTTAATGAAGGAAAATATATTAGTCACCACCTCTACCCTTAAATGTTTTAACGAAACTCTGTCTATAATCAAACTAAATGAAAAACATCTGGAAAATGCAATCGAAGAAATGTCTCAAGATATTCTAAATCTAACTTACGTTTCAAGAGAATTAGGTGTTAGGTCCCGTATGCTAGAAGTAACTTCCATGATAGAAAATAGCCTTCTAGCCCTGTCCTTCAAGGTCGAAGATATAATTAACTCCGTTATGTTTAGCAAATCTAATGTCTTATATCCCACTATCCTAACACCTAAAGAACTCTACACCGAACTGGTTGATAATTACAGATTCTTACCCGAATCTAAGCAACTTCCGGTTCCTCTAAACCTAGATAATATACATACTATTCTAAATATATCAGAGATATCTAGTTACTTCAATAAAGGAAAAGTAGTTTTTGTAGTAAAAATACCTCTCATTAATTCTATACAATTAAATGTATATCATAACTTACCTTCACTGGTTCCTCATGATAAAAATAATCCAAAATCATATTCGACTATTATTCCATCTTCAAAGTATATTGGTATAAGCAGAGACAGGTCGATGTACTGTAAATTAGATAATCTTGATTATTGCAAAATAGTTAATAATGATCGTCACCTTTGCGAAACGTCAATCTTGTATTCCTCTTCTGCGACACCTTATTGTGAGACAGAAATCATTACAAAAGTACTTACTTCAATCCCTTCGATTTGTGAAACTAAGTTTATTCATGGTCACGTTAGCATTTGGCAACCACTACGCCATAACAGATGGTTATTTGTAATGTCAGAAAGAACTAGAATAAGTATTGAATGTAATAACCCCCAATCTATAGAAATAGAATTTAGTGGTAATGGTATATTGTGCTTACCTTCTGAATGTATTGCCTATTGTAAAGACACCAGGTTAATGCCACAAGAAACTCGTGAAATCGTAATGAAACCTATTATCTCTAATTATAATATTTTAAATGATTCTTGTTGTAATATTGAAGCCTTTAATAATATTGTTACGAACTTACCTGTAGTTAATCTTAAGAATATAAACTTAGATTCTTTAGCTTATGATAACCCAGAGATATTGAAAAGTCTTAACAATATAGTTGAGACACCTCATATTGTTTTGTATCAAAAGTACTATTCAGGTATTATGACTGTAATTACAATTTCTGTAATGTCTTTTGTTATTTATAAACTGTATAGAACTGGCATACACAAAAGAATAATGAAATTCAGAGAAAATAAAGACCCTGAAAATAATGATCATGAATTAGACGTTAACCCCTCAAGTATTAGTATGGGACCTTCCCTTCGAATCGGCTAACATACATCTCATTAGATTAAACGTAAACTCCACTTTTAAAGGCGTAGTTTACTCTAAATCGGGGGGCTGTTATGGTTTCCCAATGTTAGGGAAAACCCTTAATTAACAGTAATATATTGATTATATAGATTTCTGTATAAAATGCATTATCATCATCCTTTGCGTCCCGCGGTCCGGTAGCCAGTCGGAGCGCAACCGTTAAGCCGGCTACATCATATTCTGTCGCGTGTCTGCCAGTTCATTTTTTATTCAAGTTCAAACCCGAATTGTGTCAAGGCTAAAGCCCTTAATAAATTACTACTTCCGTGTAACCAACAAAGTGTTTTTTTTAAAAACTGTTTCTCGGGTTCTCGTATAACAGTATGGGAACCCACTATTAATTCTAAATAGTTTTATTCAATAATTGTGTTTAATCACTTTATTTTCTAAACGTAAATCGTTTAGAAATTAAAGTGATTAAACACAATTAAAACACTAACTTTAATTAAAAACAACTAATAAACTTTGTTTAATAAGAATTGTCAATATTTTTTGGAATATTGCTAATTGACTAAAAAATAAATGAGGGCGCTGCGGTTGCATATAGCAACCCTGTTAATGTGATTGAAATCATTTTGATACTAGCACATTATTTTATACTAGAAGCAAAACTGATTTAAATGAAAACACAAATCTATGGTCTCTGGCGTTTAAATAAAATGAGTAAAACAGAAAATAAAATCATACATATTCATGTTAAAAAGTATTTTCATTGTCAGCCGCGTCACCAACAAGAACAACGTCTCCGCTACTGCTGCAATCAGCCTATTATCTTCACTTAAGCGAATAACTAACTCATATATATCTTGATAAAGGGTTGACTTTCACATTTTCTTGAAAAATTAAAAATAATAATATGTAATTTCTATTAGAAGATGGATATCACTAATTTCAATTTCCAACATGATATAATTCATTTTTAAAATCAGGGGTAAATTAAATAACCTAAAATATCAAAACGCACTATATGTTATAACTTATACAGTATGGTCTGCTTATACTTGCAGTCTAACCTATAAATGCGCAATGTTAACAATCCTTGTTTTAGGTCCGTTAGTCCGTATTACAGAACGTCACTCAAAACTCAAGCTCTACTTAAGTCTAGTTTGCAGCCTTTTGATTGGTTGAAACTGGTTTTAAGTAATGTTTAAGTAGAGATCAATGCTTGAGTTTCCTTCTGGAATACGCACCTTAGTCTTAAAATCGTTTACTTAGGAAATTTGAAACATCTAGTAGATAAAAACAAACGGTAACATGATTACATACCTGTTTTAGCAACTGTTCAAGCATAAATATCATCCATATTTGATAAAATTTGTCCAGCTTGGCTTGGTATAATAACAAACATTGATGATGAACTTTAAAAATAATTTCCCGAGCTCCACACCGGTTTGTTTTTCTCATATTTAACACATTCGATGTTTTGTCTAAATAGAATTGAAAATTAATACAAATTTCAATAAATAACAAGTCACAAAACAAATTGATGACTGCCGATGACATCCGATGTACAATGTACTTATTAAGATTTAGTGTTGCCCTACTTTTAAAATTGTTAGTTCATGAAACATCCATTTTCACAACTTTATAGACATGCTATAGTTCCGCTTCTAGACTTTTTTGACAAGCTGTAAGAGAATTTAACTCAGTGTAAACGAGATAGACATATGCGAATAATTTTTATAGAACATTGAAATACTGTAGCATAGTGGCCACATCATGACTTTACCCCAAACCTCCCTCCTAGTCGGTCACGCGGGAAATGAAAGGAGATAGGTTAAGTTCCGAATCATCGGATGCGTTCCTAGATGGCGGATAGGGGAACGGCCCCCAGGTATGGGGGTTACCGGTTTTCCGGCGCAGACCAAAGCCAGATGCGGGGACCGCTTCTGCGGTCATGCGTGCGACGGGTTGGCCACCACTCCAGGTGAGCTGACACGACCCGAACCCTGGGTCGCCCACGGACAACACGGGCTCCTCACTGAGACGTGCGGGGGGACCAGTAAGAGCCTGCCTCATAGGCGGTCATCGCCGGCGGGGGATTGGTAGTGCAGTCTCTGCCGGATTCCCATGACCCCGCCACTAAGGCTACGCCGGAGTTTTTAGTGGGTATACCGGGAGGCTATCTCCCGAGGAGTACCACTTACCCCTCGGGAATGAGTAATTGTCATTTTACACAACGACAACAAAAAAAAAAGGTTAAGTTACGAAATACGAAGTTAAAATCTATTTATGTATTCGACTGAAAGACTTGTATCTATGGTTGGTCATGAATAAACAATAAATATTATTGAAAAAAAAATCACAAAACAAATGTCACCAGTGTCATTAACGAAGTGTCAGTTATGTTGTACGCGTAGTAATCTTATTTTTTTTTACTATGTTTTTGTGATCTTTCCTAATCCATTGAAATTTAAAGAATTCGGATATTGTAGTACGATAACGCAGTTTTTGTTACGAACTTTTTTAAATGGCTGAAGTTTGAATTAAAGTTCGTAGACAAAATTATGGAGTCCTCGTCCATCGTCAGTTTTAATAATGATTCTACTTTTCAAACAACATTGAAAGGGGATTGTAATAATATCAGCGTTCATGAATTGGCTCTTCACGCTATGAGAGATCGATGTCTTTTGCTGCAAAGAAGAATAAATGCATTAGAAAATGATAATATGCGTTTAAAACTTGATATGGTAAAGGCTACTGAGTGCTCACCATACGTTCCGCTAAAAGAAGATGAAAAACTAACACTACACCAGAAAATTGCAGAGCTTAGTAAACAAAAGTCTAAACTCATGCATCATGTATTTATGGTTCAATGTGAAAACAAAAATTTGTGGAATAAAATATCCACTATAAAAGGACCTGACAAGTCTACAAATAAAGACTATAACAAACAGCCCTTATTACGCACGAATACATATATTCATAGTACTCCAAAAAATAGTGCAAACTATCAAGAAAAGTATTCTGAATCAAGTCTGGAAGAAATATCTTTAAAATTAATAAATAGCTATATTCAAGAAAAGTCTCAATTAGTTGAACAATATGAGCAGATGGCACAGCTGCAGGATATGGATGACGAGCTTTTGAATGTTGAATCTATTGGCTTTACTTATATGGAAGATCCTGCAACAGATTCTCTTAAAGAAATTCGCTGTCACACAGAAAAACTGCAGAATTTGAAAAAGGAACTAGCACAACAGGAAACAGACTTAAAATTAATTATCTCAAGAGTTGAGACTATATTACAAGGTAAAAAATAACAGATCAACTTATTATTCTCCATGTATATTCATAAATATTTGCTTGTGTATAACTAGATGCATCTTGTGGTTTCACCTACATAAGTTTGATCCCGGAACATCGAGATAGAAAGTATCCTATGTGTTATTCCTGGTTATAAACTATCTGTTTGCCAAATTTCATCTAAAACCGTTGAGTAGTTTTTGTGTGAACAAGTAATAAACACAAGTCCGTCCAACCATCCATGCTCACAAACTGGGATAATGCACAGTAGATACTGCTGTATTAGTATCTGACATCCACAACCTACTGATTGGGTTGTGGAGATCACATAGGGCAGTCACTCTATGTAAAAGGTATTTATCTAAATTCAGCTAGACTGGAAGACAACCCTAACAACTTTGGGAAAAGGCTAAGCAGATGAAGATATACATTTGTATGCTTACAAGAAACTGTTATCAGCATTTCTTGCTTCAGTGTTAGATATTGCATGGCGGTATAGAACCTTTGTGCCAGCCTACCGTGCACTTGGCCACTTTTATTAAATTATTAACATAAAATGCATGTTTTTATTGTTTACAGAAGGATACAAGTGCCCCACATGCATTGCAAATAATGCTAAAGTTATAACATCAGAACACAAGGAGATAGAAACAAGTGATAGTCTTGCCAATTGGGCCACACCGGCAGATTCCAGTACATACAATAATAATTTTAGTGAATTAAATACATCAGCTTATAAAAAAAGCATTTTAGAAGAAAGTGAAAAGGATACTAATAATGAAGCTGGGGATAAAATTTGTCCAATGTGTGGGCAATCATTCCAAAAAGAAATCGCATTTAATGAGTTCCAGTCTCATGTTGAAAGTCACTTTGTAGGTGAATCTGAACCTGACTCCATTATTGATAACTTTGACCATGTTCCTAATTCATTTGAAAATATTATTTAATAGGTTTTATTAGTTTCAATTGTAAATTTTATAACTAAATATATTTTTCTTTAATTGTTGCTTATAGAACATTCCAACAAAATCCTTAGTCTATTCTATCTTAAAATTAATATTTATAAACACTAATTTTTTACATAATATAAATACACATTTTCTTAAGAGTACTTGTTACAATTACCACTGAATTAGGCTATTCTGTAGTAATATTATAATTTTTAGTTTCCAAGACCAAACCTCACAAATAACTAGATGATATAAATATCTGAAAAAGTGTTTGAACTTTCAAAATAAGGTCTCTCATATCAAATTATGTTGCTCTGTTTTATGTTATAAAAATAAATAAAATAAATAAATAAATATATATACGGACAAATCACACAGATTGAGCTAGCCCCAAAGTAAGTTGGAGACTTGTGTTATGGGATACTAACTCAACGATACTATATTTTATAATAGATACATATATAGATAAACATCCAAGACCCAGGACAATTAGGAAAAGATCGTTTCCCATCATGACCTGGCCGGGGATCGAACCCGGGGCCTCCACGTCGCAGGCAGGCGGGTTGACCGCTGCGCCACGGAGACCGACTGGAATGGTTTCTGTTTTTTAGTTCGTACGTAATGAAACATGTGTTAAGTAAGTAATCCACAAATTAAGTGATAAAATAATATTATTCAACATATTGTTTAAAATAATAAGTATTAAAATGATGTTTGCCTCTTTTGCTTTATCACCTGTTTCTTTGCAGTTGTTGAATGTCTCTTAGTTGACATAAATTATAGAGGTAAGATCTTGCTTATATGAGATAGGCTGAGGCCGCACTACGGTTAAACCGCGGCGGTTTTTAATCGCGTGAATTTGTGCCCCTAGAAGACTAATGCAAGCGGCCGCACCTGCGGTTTTTTCCCGTGAACATTTTGTAGCGAAAACCGCAGCGGTTTAACCGTAGTGCGGCCTTAGCCTTATATCGGACGTTTCAAAAGCCCGCCACAGTGATGTCTATCACGAGTCACGACTATGATGTCAGCAGCAAAGATTGAAATTGCAAGATACACTTTCCATTAATTTTGACATTTCAATGAATGACTGACTTTTTTCTGCTCCAATCGTTAATGTTTTTGGTCTGTGTTTACACCACGTGACTAAAGTTCATTTCAGATAATCGTGCGATAATGTTTGTTCACCCCTCCTACTAATGTATTCCAATATTCCCACACGATATGATGAACTATAGTACTGTCTCAGTATGGTGAGAGAAAATCTAGTAAATTAAACCCCTTCAGACTTGTTAAAAAGAAAATCTAACTTTGGTACTAGTCTTAACCTTTGAATCAGTATTTGTATTTCGAACTTTATTTATATTAGGGCAAAGTTATCACTAAAGTGACAACATAGTAGGTACCGAACTAAGCAGTCATTTTTATAATATACAGAACTGCATTTCCATTATTGTTACGATTTACAAATCAATAACTATTTAGGTGGTTCAAAACTGTTCTAAACAAAATATTTGTGTTGTAATAAGAGGGTTCGACTTTAAAAGCAACCCAAATTTTTTTTTAATGCCAGATACCTACCGATCTGACATTTAAATAAATTTTATATGCGTAATGCGTTTTTTAAATATAGGGTAAAAATTAACTTTAAGAAAATAGCAACCTATATTCATAAGCGACGTGTCAATGACGTCATTTTCAATTTTCATTCCCAAGCATCTGTTCAGAGAATATTTATGTAAATAATCCATAGAATAAATATGTACATAATATGAACCAGAAGCACAGCACTGTAGAAAGATTTATCCCTAGTCTATACCAAAAGAAAGAAAATTATATCTTTTTTTAATATTCTATTTTATTTATTGAATTGATAGCACTAATACAATTACTTATTAACCACTACACTTTCCTTTTGTTTTAAGCTAAATCTGTGGGTTTGACATCAGTTGATTTGGATGGCTTCTGTGTTGACTTTTCAAGAAGATTTTTGCTGAACCATTGTGGTCGTTCTTTTTTCATCTCAATAATTCTTTTACCTTTCCAGAATTCTTTGGGCTGAAATGTTAACATTACATTGTACTTCCCTTAAGTTGGCAAAATTAGTTAACCCACATTATGTCAATGTACAAATCAAATTGAAGTTGGCGGCTCTAGAGTGATATTACAGGATGAAATTGAAATAGGGATCGAATTAATCTTATAGAGAAAATATGCAACTTGCACTAACATGAGATTCATTAAAGGTATTTATGTGTGTATGCTAGGCAAACTTAGATTTCTATGCATTTTAAGATTGAATCAATACAGTGAAAATCAGGTTATTGATGCCATATAGCAACTTGGCCCTGATTGCTCAACAATTTAGTAGTGATGAAATCTCGCAAGTTCGCAACCAGTTATACTGATTGATATAAAACAGTCCGTTTATTACCTGATCTGGAAGAGTTTCTCCTTGATACAATACAACAACATCATGTTCAATTGGATTGATACGAAGCTTTTCCTTTATTGTGGCTTGAATTTCTTTTGTTTCTTGCTTTACTTTGGTGTAACAATGTTCTAAAATACAAATAATTAATTGTTTTGTAGTATTTTACAGTTTTGGTCTACATCTATCATAATTTCACATTGTGAGAGCTGGTGCCTGAAGTAGATTTTCCAAAACCTGAAGTACAGGTACCCAGGCTCCACTTAGTGGCATTATACAAACAATCAGATACGTAACATGTTTTCCTACTTAACATTTAAACAAAAACAAAACGAGAAGATGGAGACTCATTGCAGAAAGAAGTACAAAAGGGAAAAATGTACCTAACATAATCTAAATATAAAAATAGAAGCAGTCAAACACAGAATGGTCAGTGTGTAGGTAAACAGTGGTGGCTGGTATGTATGTAAACTGTACCTAAATGATAGCTATTTGGAAACAAAAATGTTATTTCAGTGAATGGAGCCATCTCTCAGTGTCCTCATAGAAGAGTTTTCAAAAATTCTGTTACCTTCCGCATTCAAATCAGTTTCTTTAGTGGGGTAGATATTGAGTACCTTGTTGATAATAATATGTAATCTCCTTGGTAAACTTGTGGGACCGATGTAAACGGAAAAATGTTAGTCTACACACAGTAAGTACCCTTTCTTCGCTAAGACTCAGGTCATACACAAGCTGCAAGTGTTTTTTGATTATTACATGTAGAACGAAAGTTTGTCTTATAGACAGTAGGTACATGCCATTTCCTGTATAATTCGACTGATGGAAAACGGAAGGGAAAACCCCCAGCAACCTTAAGTATGCCAGGCTAATTACAGGACTCTTTCCGCCTCAATCAAGTGCGTTTTTGCAGCACCTCCCCAAGAGATGATGCTATACTCAATAAGCGACTGACACAAGGCATAGTAAACCATCTTGATGATACGAAGGTCAGCAACCTGTTTTAGAATCTTAAAAATATAAATGAGTTTACGCAATCTCGTTACCATAACGTCTATATGTGGTTTGAAGCTAAGGAGTTGGTCCAATGTAACTCCAAGATATTTAATGCTATCTACCCTTTGAAGAGATGGACATACGCCGAACGTTGGCCGTTTGACCAACATATGTGGGCCGATAATGTCAGTGGGCGAGAGGGTAGCATGTGCGAACGATGTGCAAATGCCATATTTGGTTTTTGTGACATTGAGTGTGAATAAATTATTCTATAACCAAGCAACGACCCCGTTAATCCCCTCTTTGGCCACACCAAAAACCCCCGCCCAGCTATCGTTACTAAAGAAAAAAAAAAAAGAAAAAAACAGTGTCATCAGCGAATGTAAAAAATTGACCATTAACCTTACCATTGAGGTGAAGCTGGCACAGGTCGTTGATGTAGACCAAGAAGAGGGTGAGTCCGAGTGTACTGCCCTGGGGTACCCCAAAGGTCACTGTCTCTTCGTTACTCAAAATACCATCAATTCTAACTAGCTGTTTTTTTTTCAATATTTCTAAATTAATGCTTGACTGCAATCCTGCCTGATGGTAAGCAGTGATGCAATCGATGATAGTAAAGCGCGCTAGTTTATTAAAACTTGTAACACTTAAAAAACTTATAGGAAGGAAGGCAGACAGATGCGTCATCTATCGGGGACGTCGTGCGGTGTTCCACAGGGATCGGTCTTGGGACCGCTCCTGTGGAACATCGGCTACGTCTGGGTGCTGAGAGGCGAGCTCCCGTCGGGCGCCGACTTGACGTGTTATGCGGACGACACGCTTGTCACTGCCCGGGGGAGCTCGCACAGGGAGGCGACGTTGGTAGCCACGGCTGCGGTATCACAGGTGGTGAACCGCATCCGGCGCCTGGGCCTGGAGGTGGCCCTTGACAAGTCGGAGGCCATGGTTTTCCATGGCCCCCGGCGTGCGCCGGCGCCGGGATCGCATATCGTGGTCAGTGGGGCACGGATAGCTGTCGAGTCCACCATGAAGTATCTGGGATTGGTGCTCGACAGCCGATGGGAATTCGGGCCCCACTTCCGGCGACTGGCGCCCAAGCTGATGGGTGCAGCAGGCGCGCCATCAACGTTGCTTCCCAACATGGGGGGCCGCCTGTAGGCGGTTATACGTGGGAATCGTGCGGTCCATGGCCCTGTATGGGGCCCCTGTGTGGGCGATGGACCTGACGGCCGGAACACTCGCCATTCTGCGCAAGCCGCAGATGGCGATGGCCGTCAGGGTCGTCCGCGGGTATCGCACGATTTCCTACGAGGCGGCTTGCGTCCTGGCCGGATCCCCGCCCTGGGACCTAGAGGCGAAAGTACTCGCGTCATTGTACCGATGGCGCGAGGAAGAGCGGAAACGGGGCTCCAGTCCGGTGCAGCGGCAGATCGAGCTGCACCGAGAGGAGCTCCGTCAGGTCCTGGTGGCGGACTGGCGGCAGAGGCTTATGCGCCGCTATACCGCCAGCCTCGTTACCGTCGAGGCGATCCGGCCAGTACTCGACGACTGGCTCGGGAGAAGGCACGGCTCCCTGTCATTCAGGGTGACGCAGGTGCTGTCGGGGCACGGCTGCTTCGGCAAGTACCTGCGTCGCTTAGGCAGGGAGCCGGACGCTCGGTGCCACCACTGCGTCCAATGCGGGGAGGACACGGCGCAGCACACGCTCTCCGAGTGTGTAGCTTGGGAGGAGCAGCGCCGTGTCCTCACAAATGAAGTAGGAGGCGACCTGACGCTGTCGGTAGTAGTGCGGAGGATGGTCGGTAGCGCAGAGTCGTGGGACGCAGTGGTGTCCTTCTGCGAGGACGTGATGTCGCAGAAGGAAGCTGCGTTTAGACTCCCGCGGCCTCACGCGTTTGCTCGTGATAGAAGAGACACCGGGGTGGTTTTAGTCGGTAAAAGTCTGACAGACCCCGTCGCCCAACCCAGGGCGGCGGACGTCCTACGAGGATTTCCACCCAGAAAAAAAAAAAAAAAAAGGTGATGCAATGTTAAGCCCAACAACACGACGAACGATGCTGCGCTAGAGGGAGATTGATCTTGAGACTAGGGCCGCTTCCGTTACTGCAGAAGTTCCGCAAGAAATCGTATCTTCGCTTCCGCCTCCGCCTCCACACAATTTTTGCGGAGTTTTAACAGAGGTTTATTTATGTATTTATAAAATAAATGACGCGCAAGCTGCGACGCTCGACAACCGTCCGCCCGCGTTTGAGCGCGAAATGGTGAAGCTCAAGAATGAACTAGTGCGAGGCGGGAATGCGGCAAACAATTTGTTTCTCCTTCATTTTCATTACAAGAAGGTAATATTTTTTTTACCAAGTATACTACTATTAATGTACGTATTTACTTTGTACTTTCACCTCCGCCTCCGTTAACTTCCGCGTTCGCGGAGGAGAGACTCGTCGCCTCCGCCTTCGCTAACAAGCCTCTGTTACAACCCTACTTGAGACCCTCCATGACCAAACTCCCGACGCAACATTTGGCGCATCGTACCCGGCACACATCGCGATACAACTGCTCGAGAAGACCCGTCCTCTATACGGCTTCACCAGACATCATACCGGAACACGATGAATCACTTGGCGGCAAGACTTTGTCTGGTGGGTGGTAACTTCTGCCGGCAGCTGATATTATGGCTTACCACCGAGAAAATTGATAGGTAGTCCTGGAAAAATTTTTGGGGAGGCCCTTTCCATTTTTCGCAATAAATGTGGAACAGAAACTGTGTCATGGGCCTTAGCCAGGTCCGGAAACATCGTCAAGCATTTCCTCCCTCTATCCAAGCTGGTTATAACCGAGCTAACCTAAATTGGTTAGCTCTACAGCGCTGTACAGCATCATTGGTAGATTTTCCACGCCAGAACTCAAACTGAGAATGAGAGAAGGTTGTTAACCTCTAGGAACTTAATTACCTGGTCATTCATTAGTCACTCCAGATCTTTTGACAGTGTTGGAAGAATAGAGGTGGGCCTAAAGTTGTTGACACAGTTCCTGTCACCACCCTTATGAATGGGTTTTAAGATTGGTGATTTAAACGGCCGTGGAAATGTCCCTGTAGATATAGCGAGGTTAAAGATATGGTAATAGCACGTCCATATTACACTGGTATGCCTACCAAAAGTTCAGTTCCCCAGGATCCCGACGCCAGTAAAACATAGGAGCTAATAATGTTGTTTTATTAACACATATAATCAATAAAAACGAATTGATGCCTTTGTTCTCAAACTAGCCATGAAAAGGAATCTATGACTTTGTTTTGATTGTTAAATGAAATTTGATTTAATATATAGGTTGTAGTTTTATTTAAGGGCAAATTTTTAACAAACCGATATTTGAAATTGTGTGAAGCCATAGGCTAGTATGTAAAAAAAAGCCAGTAATAATAAATACATTTATATAAGATTTTCATAAATGTCAATAACAACCCTAGTAGCATGCTTGCACTCAGTACTCTGGTCTTGGGCATGGTCACATGCTACTTCTTACTATCAATTTGTAGGAGAAAATTATCGCTCTACTGGGGAGCCAGGTACTGGGTAGGTACTGCAAGTATTAACTGAAGAATTGTAATGAATTAGTTCTGAAGGACTTTGAAACTTGGGTTGTAACGGAGCTTCGCCTCCGCTTCCGTTACTGCGGAAGTTCCGCAAGAAATCGTATCTTCGCTTCCGCCTCCGCCTCCGCACAATTTTTAGCGGAGTTATAACGGAGGTTTATTAACGTATTTATGGAATAAATAAATAGTCCGGCCGCGTTTTAGCGCGAAATGGTCAAGAATAGTGCGAGGCGAGAATGCGGCAAGCACAATTTGTTTCTTCTTAATTTTCATTACAAGAAGGTAATATTTTTTTACCAAGTATACTACTATTAATGTACGTATTTAAAATAAAAATTTTGTTTTAATTAACCATAAATTTCAATTTTATCTATATGTACTTTCACCTCCGCCTCCGTTAACCTCCGCATCCGCGGAGGTGAGACTCGTCGCCTCCGCATCCGCCTCCGCCTCCCCTAACAAGCCTCCGTTACAACCCTATTTGAAACCCATATTCCCCATATATGTAACATTTTCATAGCTATACCTTTTTGGTAAAAACAAGTGGTTGAAGCGGTAGGCAAAAGCTAATTTAATATAACAAAGGCATACCACACAATCTTCCTTTCTCATGATGATGTCCACAGTCTTGGCAAACTTGTATATAACTTTTAGGTACAAGCATTTTATTGACATATTCGGGGGATCCATATTTTCTCTTTAACTTCCTTTCAATAGTTCTACGGAATTTGGGGACAGCTAATAAAAACCCATCTCCAACTATGTCCTTGATTGAAAACTTTTTTGAAGGAGTGGTCGGTTTCTTCTCATGGACATATGCCAATGCTAGCTCTAGAACAAAAGTAATAATTATATTTAGAATGTATTATATGTGAATTTCATATGATTAAAGATTTTCATTTCCCAATTCTGGATTTGGCAATGTTAACAGAGTCGTTGGGCCAAAAGCAAAACCCTAGTTACTAAATATCTAAAAATAAATACCAATATGGTTCACAGGTTGGTGTATAATATGGCATAGGCCTACTCAAACTATCATTACTGTACTCTGTCCTCTGCAACTCTGGTCCAATATTAGAGTTGATTACCATTTTGTTTTTGATGCCCCCATTTTCTAGTTCCGTTTCATTGGGCCAGTCGCAATGAAACTTAGATAAAAAATAGAAAATTGCTTCATTTGTTGGTTTTTAGCATAAATTACAACTGATTCATTTTCTGCTAAGCTCAAGCTAGCTTCTCTTGTTCTTTAGCTCTTAGCTTAAGCTCCTTCTTTATAGGCTGAAGAAGCTCAAACTAAGGAGTTTATGCTCTGGCACTCATTTTTATCATGGCATGTTGATAACTAAACCCAGATATTTTACCAGGTTTGACATCATCAATATCATTTCAGTCACCTCGTCCCGCAAATAAGTTTATCACGAATACGAGAAATGATTTGAGGCGTCAAGCGGTTTTACGCCTAATGATAATCGCCTTGTGTCTGAATAGGTACCGTTTTTCTTATTTACCTTTGGGTGGGTATCCAAATATATGAAATAAATTCCTTTCCACATTTTTCATAAGTTGTACTACATGTGTTAGACGTGGTAACATATCGTTGTTTTTGGCTAACAGTAGTAATATTAAAAAAAATAGTTAATAATTTAACTTTTTTAGGTTATCTGGCGAACTAAATCTAATTTGACAGTGACACTGACATTTTTTTTTGGTTCATTTTTTTACGTTCGGGCGAATGGAAAAGGCAAAGGCATAGTACGCCATACAGCCAAGTCTTCAGTAATTTTTTCTTCATTAAATATCTATCCTAACTTATCCTAATTTATCCTAGCATAACTTAACCTAAACTAACTCCTTTCGTTTTACGCGTTTGGACGATAAGGAGCGGTTTAGCGTAAAGAGATGATGAGGCCACTATGCTACAATATTTCACTGTTCTTTTTGAATTATTCACTGAATGCACTTTTTACTACATAAATCACGCGTTTTTATTTAGTAAACGACACTATAAATAATTTTAAAAGTTCAATGAAAAATGAGCGTGACACTCATCTTGACATTCCCGCCAAACCCTTACCACAAATATTTTTTTTTGTTTCATTTCCTTCCGTTCGGGCGAATGGAAAAGGCAAAGGCATAGTACGCCATACAGCCAAGTCTTCAGTAATTTTTTTTCTTCATTAAATATCTATCCTAACTTATCCTAGCATAACTTAACCTAAACTAACTCCTTTCGTTTTACGCGTTTGGACGATAAGGAGCTGTTTAGCGTAAAGACATGATGAGGCCACTATGCTACAATATTTCACTGTTCTTTTTGAATTATTCACTGAATGCACTTTTTACTACATAAATCACGCGTTTTTATTTAGTAAACGACACTATAAATAATTTTAAAAGTCCAATGAAAAATGAGCGTGACACTCATCTTGATATTCCCGCCAAAACCGTGACACTGACAAGTAATCACAGACTTTTTTTTGTTTTGGTTCATTTCTTTCCGTTCATGGAAAAGGCAAAGGCATAGTACGCCATACAGCCAAGTCTTCAGTAATTTTTTTCTTCTACAAATATCTATCCTAACTTATCCTAACTTATCCTAATTTATCCTAACTTATCCTAAAATAACTTAACCTAAACTAACTCCTTCCGTTTTACGCGTTTGGACGATAAGGAGCGGTTTAGCGTAAAGACATGATGAGGCCACTATGCTACAATATTTTACTGTTCTTTTTGAATTATTCACTGAATGCACTTTTTACTACATAAATCACGCGTTTTTATTTAGTAAACGACACTATAAATAATTATAAAAGTCCAATGAAAAATGAGCGTGACACTCATCTTGACATTCCCGCCAAACCTCGTAATCACAGACTTTATTTTTTTCTGGTTCATTTCTTTCCGTTCGGGCGAATGGAAAAGGCAAAGGCATAGCGCCATACAGCCAAGTCTTCAGTAATTTTTTTTCTTCATTAAATATCTATCCTAACTTATCCTAATTTATCCTAACTTATCCTAGCATAACTTAACCTAAACTAACTCCTTTCGTTTTACGCGTCTGGACGATAAGGAGCGGTTTAGCGTAAAGACATGATGAGGCCACTATGCTACAATATTTCACTGTTCTTTTTGAATTATTCACTGAATGCACTTTTTACTACACAAATCACGCGTTTTTATTTAGTAAACGACACTATAAATAATTTTAAAAGTCCAATGCAAAATGAGCGTGACACTCATCTTGACATTCCCGCCAAAACCTCTAATCACAGACTAAGCGGGGTAGAGCTTTGAATTTTATCTAATACGTTTTTAAAACAGTTGCAACATTTATTTTTAGCAAATGATAATAGGAGCTTACTGTATGTTAAAATACCCCTATGAAAAAATAAACATTTTTTAAAGTGCAAAATCCTATTTCTAATATTTTGTGTCAGTGTTACCAAATTACAACTGCGATCCTCAGATAATATTGTTACGGGCTAGGGGTACTTAAACGCCGGTTAAGGGTTACGAAGTTTATTAGCAACGAAGGTACAGTCGATTGTAGGCAATGACAAGTAGAATGTCGCTGACGTTGCACCGAAGTCTTCACTTAAGTCCACGGAGTCCGTGTCGTAAACACACAATAACTCTACAGATGTTACTTCCCGTAGTACTCGCAGTTCTCGTTACAGTAGTCGCAGTAGGTCTTCTTTAAGATCGCTTCTTAACTGTCGCTGTTTTCGTATCGCTAGTCGAGTGTAGACTGACTGTGCGCTGGCGTCGCGGCGCCTTATATAGCCCAACTGATCGAACATTCCAGATTCCTCCAGACGTAATAATAATAGCACTTAACTTCGAGGTCACTCGGAAGTACCTACGGTAGTTCCCGGAAACGGGTTTCTAGAAATTTCGACGTCGACACTTTGTTGACAAAACTGTTGAGACCTGTACCATTCGATAGGCCGTCCGAAGTCTAGCAATGCGTTTTATTATTGTACCTAGAAAATGTCTAGATCTAGGAAAAATAGGGCTTAAAAGTGACACACTACGTGTCACGCGATATTGAACCTTATGCCATCGACATAAGGTCCATTCGTAACATTGCCCCCTTCTTAGTCATGCTCGTCCCGAGCATAATTTGATCCATAGTAGCGAGCTAGGCGGTCTACGTGTACGACCTTCAGCTTCCCTCTAGGTCCTTTCTTAATCCAGTAGGTGACATCGTTTATCCTGGTTACTATCGTGTACAGACCCTCCCATTTGGCTTGGAACTTTAGACTCTTTCCTTTTCTTCTAATGGGATTATGCAACCATACCAAAGTTCCCTCTTCGAATCCGGGCACGTTAGCTTTGCGGTCGTATCGGATCTTCATTTTCTCACTGGTTTTCAGACCATTCTCTCTCACTAGCTCATGTATTCCATCCAATTTACGCCGCAGGTCGGCCACATAGTCGACGGCTAGGATAGGAGTATCGGGAGGTGTTCCGGTTAGTGCATCTATGGGTAGTCTAATTTCTCGGCCGAAGTTGACTTTCGCCGGTGTGCAGTTTGTGCTATCATGTGTTGCTGAGCGGTATGACATTAAAAATAGTGGAATGTATTGGTCCCAATCCCTTTGGTGTTCTTCCACTACTTTGGCCAAATGATTCTCCAACGTCTGATTGAATCTTTCGACCATTCCATCTGACTGTGGGTGATATGGTGTTGTACGAGTCTTGTGTATCCCGAGCAGTTGGCAAACCTCTTGAAATAGTGAAGACTCGAAGTTTCTACCCTGGTCAGAGTGTAACTCCAAGGGAACGCCAAATCGACAGAACACCTCGTGAACTAGCTTTTTGGCGACTGTATGAGCTTCCTGGTTAGGTACTGCAAAAGCTTCTGGCCATTTGCTGAAATAGTCTTACATGACGATGATATACCTATTCCCTTCTTCAGTAACAGGGAATGGCCCAGCTATATCGACAGCAACTCTTTCCCATGGTGCACCAACATTGTACACTTTCAGCCGACCTCTGGCCCTCGTTTGCGGTCCCTTTACTGAGGAGCAAGCTACGCATTTTCTACACCAGTCCTCTACGTCTTCGCGGCAATGCACCCAATAGAATCTTTTTCTCACCTTCTCCAGGGTTTTCTTTACTCCTAGATGTCCTCCGGATACTCCGTCGTGCACCTGTCGTAGTACTGACGCGACTTTATCGCAGGGGACAACTATCTGTAAGGTGACCTCCTGTCCACTAGGTGATTCCCATTTCCTCTTGAGGACTCCGTTATCAATTATCAGGCTGTCCCATTGAGCCCAGTAACTTTTTACTATTGGGCTAAGCGCTGATATTTCACTCCAAGCGGGCCTCTGGCCACGTTGTTTCCATTCTATTACTGTCTTCAAGTCACTATCTTCCTTTTGTGCGTCTTCCAATGATTGATTATCCCAGTCTTCGTCCAAAGCGTTCACCTGGATAATCCTTACGTTCTCTTTCTTTTCCTGTTTGGCACAATGTCGGCAAGATTCTTCGCAATGTCGTCTAGACAAAGCATCAGCATTATTGTGTGACTTGCCTTTCCGATGTTCAGTGACAAAGTCAAATTCTTGCAGCTGCTCTATCCACCTTGCTACTTGTCCTTCTGGGTCTTTGACCTGGAGGAGCCACTGTAAGGCAGCGTGATCGGTACGAAGTGTAAACTGCCTCCCAATCAAATATTTCTTGAAGTGTTGTAAGGTCTTAACAACGGCTAGAAGTTCTCGGCGGGTAACACAGTAATTTTTTTCTGGCTTGGAAAGGCATTTGCTGAAATATGCAATCACGACCTGCCTATCTCCTTGTGTTTGAGAGAGAACTCCTCCAATACCAACATTGTTGGCATCCGTGTCTACCAAAAATCGACCTTCCCGACTAGGGTAACCTAATACAGGAGCCTCACACAAGTGAGTTTTCAGTAGCGCAAATGCCTGTTCGCAGTCAGAGTTCCATTCAAATTGACACTTTTCCTCTGTTAAACGATGTAACGGCTTCGCTAACTCGGAGAAGTTCTTCACAAACCGACGGTAATATGCACACATACCCAAGAAAGAGCGTACCTCAGTTTTATTACGAGGCGTAGGCCACTTCGACACGGCCGAAATAATGTGTCCCAAGTATCCAACCTCTTTCTGGAATAGTGTACACTTACTAGGACTGAGTTTTAAATTCGCTTCACGCAGTTTCTGAAAGACTTTCTCCAAATTGCGTAGGTGCTCTGCGAAGTTTCGTCCCATAATGATGATGTCATCTAAATAGACCAGGCATGCATCACCAAGCAACCCCACCAAGATGCGCTCCATTAGGCGCTCAAATGTAGCTGGAGCATTGCACAGTCCAAAAGGCATGACATTGAATTGCCAGAGACCGTTCCCAGGACCAGTGGTGAAAGCGGTCTTTTCTTTATCCTGCTGACAGATTTCCACCTGCCAGTATCCACTTTTGAGGTCAACTGTGGAGAACCATTTCATACCACTTAGCAAGTCCAAAGTGTCATCTATACGTGGCAGGGGATAACTGTCCTTTTTCGTGGCATCATTCAACATCCTGTAGTCAACGCAAAACCTTGTACTGCCATCCTTTTTCTTGACTAGGACAACTGGAGATGACCAAGGGCTGGTAGACGCTTCGATAATCCGATTTTTCTCCATATCTCTTAACATTTCCGACACTTCCTGTTCTCTTGCAAAGGGGATACGACGTGGTCTCTGTCTTATCGGCTGTCTATCGCCCGTATCTATATTGTGTTTGACGAGCCCGGTCCTTCCCACGTCACTGTCGGTCTTAGAGAAGATGTCATGGAAGTTATGCAACAGTTGCTTAACTTTGTGACTTTCGAACTTGTTTAAATTGCACTTACAATTTTCGAGTAGTGTCGATACATGTTCCTGCCACTTCTTATCACGTTCCTTTTCGTGCGCCTCTGTTTTTCGCAATGATGCTACATGGTCGCACACACCCACGATGCAATTCTTTTCAAGAATTATTTCCTTGTTACTAACGTTGATAATACGTACTTTTGGTTTATCGGAAATCATCATCAGTGTCCTTGCTGTTATCCAGTCTGGGTGATCTCCAGAATCTTCTATTATAATGCAACGTTTACGGCATCCTATTGGTGATAATCTAATATCTACTAAGGTTTCTGATCTTGGTGGTAATACCGTTCTCCTTACACAGTACACTGACCCCTGTTTTCCACCTTGAAGAAATACTTCTTGTTCTGGAAAACTCAATACTCCTTTTGCTACATTAAGGACGCACTGCTGTTTCTTCAAAAAGTCCAGTCCTATTATGCAATCATCTGTAATGTTCGCTACTAAAACAGGGTGCGTGAATGTCTTATCACCCATTTTCAAAGTCACATTCGTTTCACCAAGGACGAGTACTGGTTGGCCAGTGGCGGTTTGTAATCGGCATTGTGATGATCCTCTTTTCCATACTATGGTCCGAGGAAATAGCTCCGGTCGTGCAATGGTTCTTGATGCACCAGTATCCAATGTGAAACTGCAGGATTTACCATTCAGTTCTCCTTCTATAATGAGACTGTTTCCATCACCCACTTGTGATACTGTTATAATGGGGGCTACATGTCGACCAGCCAGTACTCGCCCCATAGCCCTGGCTGTTCCTAGTTTAAATCCTCGGCTTCCACCTGTGTCCCAGAAGTGCTTCTTCCCTTAGCCTTTCTGGGACAATTGATCCGAATATGCCCTTTTTCACCGCACTCATAGCATGTTGGCCCTTGTCGGGGTTTCATTTGTGCGGTTACCTCACGAATACGGTGGTGTGGTCGGCCGTCTTGGCGTACTGCTTCCACCTCCAGAGCGTGTGTCAAGGCTGCCTTCAGAGTCTGATGGTGCCCCAGACGAACCGCAGCCCTGACTTCCGCATCTCGAATTCCATCAGTAAAAGCTTGCACCATACTAGCATCAATTACTCCCGGCGTTGAAGCATACGCCCTCCGAACAATACGTTCTATTTCCGATGCCCATTGTTGCAAACCCTCGCTGCTTTTCTGTGTGCGGTCGCGGAGTTGAGCCCTGTAGACATGTTCCAGATGTTTCTCTCCATATCTAGACTCCAACGCTTCTAACAGACAGGCTAGGGTATTGCAGTCGCCGGAAATATTTTCGAGGATTTGGACCGCCTCACCACGCAGGGCAAGCGTAAGGGCGGTTACAGCTTGATCGTCGTCCCAGTTGTTGCCTTTTGCGACCTTTTCAAACTGTAGACGGAAGGCCACCCATGACGTTGTTCCATCAAAATGAGGTACCTTGAAAGTCGGCAAAGCACTGGGTACCGGTACCACACCTTTAATAACTCCTTTTTGTACCTTCTCATGCAAAAATTCTACTTCCTTCCCAAACTCCATGATGGTATTGTCTAGTTTATCGAAACGCGCATCATGTTTGTCTATACGAGCGTCTTGCTGATCTATGCGCGTATCTTGCTGGTCCATACGGGCATCTTGTTTTGCTGTTTTTATTTTAAGTTCGTTGACCTCTTCTTTGGTTTTTTTTCCATTTTTCATTTAATTCTAATACCAGCTGCTGGGATTCCTTTATTTGTGCCTGGGTTACCGCCTGAGATTGTTGTATTTGTGCTTGGATTTCTGCCTGGGATTTTGCCTGAGATTGTTGTATTTGTGCCTGGATTTCTGCCTGGGATTTTGCCTGAGATTGTTGTATTTGTGCCTGGATTTCTGCCTGGGATTTTGCCTGGGATTCTGCCATACTTTTTATTTGCAACGTCAAATGGGCCAGCAACGCCGATAAATCGCATCCACTGCTTCCGGGAATAGTAGTGGTAGTAGGCGCACTAATAGGTGTTACGACGGCCGCTTCTGCTTCGGGTGCAGGGACACCAAGCGATTCTTCCTCTTGACGCGCCAAATCCATCGCTGCTTGTCGTCGCGTGCGAACCCTTTCGTCTTCCCTTGGCGTGACCGGCATGCCGCTTCTGACACCAGTTGTTACGGGCTAGGGGTACTTAAACGCCGGTTAAGGGTTACGAAGTTTATTAGCAACGAAGGTACAGTCGATTGTAGGCAATGACAAGTAGAATGTAGCTGACGTCGCACCGAAGTCTTCACTTAAGTCCACGGAGTCCGTGTCGTAAACACACAATAACAGTACAGATGTTACTTCACGTAGTACTCACAGTTCTCGTTACAGTTGTCGCAGTAGGTATTCTCAAAGATCGCTTCTTAACTGTCGCTGTTTTCGTATCGCTAGTCGAGTGTAGACTGACTGTGCGCCGGCGTCGCGCCGCCTATATATAGGCCAGCTGATCGAACATTCCGGAATCCTCCAGACGTAATAATAATACTGCATAACTTCGAGGTCACCGGCCATGTAAGTACCTATGGTAATTCCCGGAAACGGGTTTCCAGAAATTTCGATGTCGACACTTTGTTGACAAAACTGTTGAGACCTGTACCATTCGATAGGCCGTCCGAAGTCTAGCAATGCGTTTTATTATTGTACCTAGAAAATGTCTAGATCTAGGAAAAATAGGGCTTAAAAGTGACACACTACGTGTCACGCGATATTGAACCTTATGCCATCGACATAAGGTCCATTCGTAACAATATGAATTCTGACCGACTTTGCAAAGAACCGAGGTTGCAATGCATAATGGCTACAAAGTCGTCAAAACGGGTACAAAGTGGCATATTGTCGGCTACAAAGTTACATACGTGTTACGAGTTCATCACCATTTTCGCAGAAATAAAGTCTAATCTAAGGTCCGTATTCCAGAAGGAAACTCAAGCATTGATCTCTGCTTAAGCATTACTTAAAACTAATTTCAACCAATCAAATGGCTTGAAACGAGACTTAAGTAGAGCTTGAGTTTTGAGTAACGTTCTGTAATACATACCTTAATCTCCTAATTGTACGCAATTATGATTCAAATTGGAAGCAATACTGAGCTACGGCTCAGTATTGCTTCCAATTTGAATCATTTCTAAGCATATTGATAATCCATTGCTCCATATGTTTGAAATATGTATTTGGCCAATAACGTACACAATGGAATGAATGCGGTTAAACTGTCTAAGGTCCGTATTACAGAACGTCACTCAAAACTCAAGCTCTACTTAAGTCTCGATTCAAGCCATTTGATTGGTTGAAAGTAATGCATAAGCAGAGATCAATGCTTGAGTTTCGTTCTGTAATACCCACCTAAATGAATCCCATTGCTGGATTTATATCATCATCATCGATAAGCCTCCTTCTTCTGCTGATAACCTATTTTAAATTGTAGCTAACAAGAGTATATGACATTATGTGTAGGTACCTTTTTAATTCATGTCAAAATCTTTTCTTTCTAAATATTTTTAATTTGTTAATGGGGGGTTTTTGTCGGGAAGCTAAGAAGAGGGCCACGCTAATTTTTCATTGGACTTTTAAATTATTTATAGTGTCGTTTACTAAATAAAAACGCGTGATTTATGTAGTAAAAAGTGCATTCAGTGAATAATTCATAAAGAACAGTGAAATACTGTAGCATAGTGGCCACATCATGGCTTTGTACCAAATCTTGCTCATAATGTTCGGTTCGCGCGGCAGTCTTTTTCGACATGAATAATTCATTACTTGACATTGGCTAAATGCACAAACCGTGTGAAGCCATAAGAGAAGGAAAGAAGAACTTTTGAAGATTTTACTTGAAATTGGCACAAAATCATAACTAGTGCCAAACTACAAAAAAAAAAAAAATCGTTAATGGTAACACTGAAAATCATGGCGAGAGAGGTTTGGCGGGAATGTCAAGATGAGTGTCACGCTCATTTTTCATTAGACTTTTAAAATTATTTATAGTGTCGTTTACTAAATAAAAACGCGTGATTTATGTAGTAAAAAGTGCATTCAGTGAATAATTCAAAAAGAACAGTGAAATATTGTAGCATAGTGGCCTCATCATGTCTTTACGCTAAACCGCTCCTTATCGTCCAAACGCGTAAAACGAAAGGAGTTAGTTTAGGTTAAGTTATGCTAGGATAAGTTAGGATAAATTAGGATAAGTTAGGACTAGATATTTTAATGAAGAAAAAAATTACTGAAGACTTGGCTGTATGGCGTACTATGCCTTTGCCTTTTCCATTCGCCCGAACGGAAAGAATTGAACCAAAAAAAAAAATCATGGCGACTTTGACAATCAGCTGTCTAAAAGTGGGGGGGGAAATGGCGAATGTCTGTATGCTGTGTGTGTTATGCAGTTCATATCCTCAAGCGTTTCGTTGCAGTTGTAGCTATGGCGTGTTTAAGTTCGAGTAGGTTCTGTGCTCGTGTTCAAGATAAGTTATTGTGTCAATTCGGACATAAAGTTCGAAAGCAAACTGTATTTGTGAAACTCAAACCTCCCGGACCATCCCCATTGCGAATATTTGGAAAGACATGTCAGGTTAGACAATTTTAATTTTGATGTATCTAGTACATTAATTTACCAGATTCGCCTAAATTATAAATTGATATTTTGTTTTTAATTTTGTACAAGGTTTTTCGTGTCATTCTATTCAACAATGTTATTCCTTTTTACATAACAGCATGACAGAATATCTAACCTCTCTTTGTCAGCTGATCTAATCAAATATGTAATATTATTTTTCTGACATAACAGGCAATTAGAAATTGACCTAAAAGAGTTTAAATTACTTGTTAATATATGTGGCAAAGTAGGGTCAGTCATTGGAAATGTTAAAAGTGAAATCTTCGTGAGTCGGTGAGCAGTGGGTCGCTTCGCGCGCGGCACAGGTTTGTTGGGTTTGTCGGATGATTTTCACCGTAAGCAAAGATATTCGCGACTTTTACTTTCATCAAACAAAGCAAAGCTCTGTTCGGAAATAATTGAATTTATGAGGTTGATTTAGAAATACAACAATCACTCTCACTGCTCTAATAGAAACGATTAATTTATATCTGTTTGTCGGTTTATTAGTGCCTACGGCGAAATCATGTAATACTGTGTTATCAGTGTATTAATCCGGTATAAGCAATACCAACTCCGTCTATGCTAATTGACCCTGACCTAATTTCGCGCAATACCTACTCCTTGTTACATTTTCAGGTCAAGCATTAAGTGATCACAAATTCCAGAATCTTTGCTAAACAATCGTTTCTAAACAAAAGCTTAACTTCAGTTGGTAATGTTCCCAATAAAGCATCTTCTCTAGATTGCTAATGTCACAAACCTCATTCAGATAGAACTATCAGATTTTCAATAGAATGCGTGTCCTTCGTATACCAACGTCAAGGTCCTAACACCACGTCAAAATATCAACAGTACATGTTAGTTGGGAACGCGCGCCGTCGTGCTTTCTCGCGCAGCGTGCGAGCATGCAATGTCCAATCTCGACGACTCGTACAGAACTTTCTAAGCAACAATTATTATTCGCATTAATATTTCATTTACTCTTTCAATTACAATTGAATTACTGGCCGATTTCTTTATCCATAGCAACTCTATGTGCAGGCTTTTGTCGAAATCGCGTTGTCAGAAGGTACAATATCAAGTATTATTACCATAGCTGAAATCTTGATTGGACAAGTCATAGTGGTCATTGACGTATGCGTATCTTTAACTTTACCTATGATGACAATCTCTAGACGCATGCTGGCACACGGCTAGTGAAAGTTGTGTGACGATTCGTTGAATTTTTAATAGCGCGAAAACTGGGTAAGTAACCTGTTGAAGGAGTGCTATAGCCTTTCTTATTTTTATTCTAGTCCATTTGGCGAGCATTGACCCCGTTTGCCGTGAGACATCATCGTTCAAAGTCATTTCTTAGATGTTGCGTGTCTGTAACTTTTCGTCTACATAGCATAGGAAAGTAGATTCATGGATGGCATGGAACTATTGTTAAATTAGGGTTTTCTACAAGAAGTTGGGCTTCTCTAACGAAGCCCTAAACAGATATCCTGGATTTGAATAGTTTTAGACTACAATCGTTTATTAGGTAGGTACTGAATCGCATCGTAGTTCGTACGTAACGTGCGTAAATGAAGCTCAGTAGAAATGCGGAACACACAACTATTTGTTCAGTCGACATCATTGTATAAGAGTTTGCGGCAATACACACGATGTGGCATATGTTATTTTCGACTTACAACATTTACTTCAATCCTAAATTACGTGATGACAATACAAAAGGGCATTGAAAGCCGAGTGTTATGTTTGCTGGCATCGACTGAGTTTTGTAACAGATTACATTTCTGTACTTACCAAAATAATAATTTAGGGACGCAAAATAAATTAAAACGCCACTGCGGCTAGTCCATATCATAACTGACAAACGACACACATAGGTATTTGCTTTGCGTAAATCTCACTACTATTTTATGTCCAACTCTTAAAGATTTGACTAAAAAAAAATCGGTGTTCTCTTTGGTTTATCCCGATGTAATTCTCAGATCAAGCTTGTCCGTAAGTATCAATTAAATTAATAGCCACCCGCAATAGACGGACCATGGGTGTGTCTGTGTAATTCACATCAATACCTTGTCTTTCGAGTAACACGGGCGGAATGAGAAAATTATGTCTAAACTATAGATTAAAAACCCAATTATCTTTTCGCGAAAAGGCAATGCACATTTATTGTACTCGTCCTAAATGTTTAATGCAAGTTGCGTAGTTTTTTTGAAAGACCTTTTGCGAACGTGGGCTAGGATTGTGACATGCAATGACCACGGCCTTGTGAATATATTATTTGATTATTTTTGTAATGATTTAAGCCACTAAAACAGGTTGGTTCTTGGCCTTATTCTAAAGGTTCAAATTAATATGTATTATTTAAATCCTAAACACTATTTAAAATCTCTTTCATTCTGTTTTATCTGTTACAATCGCGCGAGACAGACTTTCAATAGTGTTTTAGTACTGAAAATACCAAATGCTTCGCGGTATTTGCAGAAGTGGTCACCGATGATTCAATGTCCTTGCAAGCATTGCATGCTTAGCCTGGTACAATTGAGCAATGGCGTTTCGGTCACCACTTGCAAACAATGAACTCATCAACGTTGTCTCTGAAAGCAATATTAATTGCCGTAGCTTGCGCACGTGACGTTGTTACTTGATAAGAGAAATATGTTTCGTATACTAGTATTTAACTTAGTTATGGACTAAGACCAGCGCCCTAATTGCGTAACACACTCTTACTATCCGTTGGAATCATTTCGATATGTTATAAAATACAGACTGCTCAACATCGAAAATGACGCAATGAATGTTGTTGAACTGTCAAAATGAAACCCATTGCTACTGAGGGTGTGTTTAGCGATTACCCTGTTGATTACTCATAATTAATACCACACACCGCCACACACGCCCTCTGTGCAGAGCCTGCATAGAGGCTGACGAGACAGTTGCGCATGTACTCTTCGAGTGTACAGGCGTTACACAAATTAGAAACAAAACCATAGGAGCACTAAGTTCTTACACAGATGTTCTCAACAGTTTGGGAGACCTGATGGGTTTCTGGATGGAGGTGGGCTGGCTGGAATAACCGCCAAAGGCCGCCATGGTCCACGCACAATGGTCCGCTGGAGGGACTGAGTGCGGAAACCAAACCAATAACATAGAACATACGTTTACGTTACTTGTTGTGGTGATAAATTGAAACAAAAATATGTGCGTAAATCAAAATGAAAGTAATTTGAATCGTGCAGTTAGTAACCGATCTATCTTGTTAGTTCTCGAGACTAAGAGCAATCGGACTAAGAACTTATCTAAAACTATATGTAGACTAAACGAACACAAATACCGTATACAATCATTTAAAAGTCATTTCTCACGAGGACAATGATTAAACTTTTAATATTGTACAGGAATTTGGACACGTGATAGCGCACATTTTTAAAATTTCTCTCCACTGCAATTAGCTAATTAACAAAACAGAATAATTTTCAGTAAATTCGTGAACGAGCCTGCATAGTTAGAAATGTAGAATGATAGTCTGGAATGTTAGCTAGAGTAAATTGGAGGTGCTTTATAAATTATAGCATCCGTGATATTTCCGATGGATCCGCGAAATCGTAAACCAATGCCAACCTTTAGCTATTACAGTGAAGAGGAGAAACTTAATAGTAACCAGTACCATTGTTTCCGTATAGGCAATTTAATATAAATTTTCAAACCGAAAATTTGTATATTTAGTTACAATATAACATTTTAACAACCCGAAAAATAACGGTTATGACGATACAAATAAAAACAAAACAATTACATAATTATAACAACGTAATAACGAAAATCGGCAAAACAGCTAAAATAGCATTTACAAGTATCGACAAGGGATTCATATAGCATCACAAATGACAATAAAGCACAGCTACGTATTTTGGCAAAAACTATATATTATAACCCGCCAAAATTAAAAAAAAACCTTGCTGCCACAGCGTATGACCGGATTTGGAAACATTTTTCAGAATTGGTACACTTATAGTAAAATGTAAAGCGTTCCAGCTACTGACAACCTCTGATTCTATTAGGTTTTTCACGGAATAGAGATACTTTTCATCTGTTCTGTGAGGTTTTTAATATGGCCACTAGTAGTTTACGTAAAAAACGTCAGAAATTAGATAGTTAAACTGAGTTATTTAAATACTAGCTTTCCGCCCGCGGCTTCGCCCGCGTGGAGTTCGGTTATATCGCGCTTTTTAGATTTCTTTCGGGAATATCAAATTTTTCGGGATAAAAGGTAGCCTATGTTCTTTCTCAGGGTCTAAAGATTGTCTGTGCCAAATTTCATCAAAATCGGTTGAGAGGTTTAAGCGGGAAAGCGTAACAGATAGATAGAGTTACTTTCGCATTTATAATATTAGTATGGATGACAGTTGGTTTACATATTACAGTTAATTAATAATAAATTTAGCATCAATCTTAACTGCAACAATGCATAGTATACAAAGGGTTTTCGACTTAAAACTATCTAATGCTATCGCGAATGGATATAGGTAACAAGTTTTCAAGGATATTTTGCCTTTTATTCAAAAACCCTTCACAACACGTAAACCTACAACAAGGACTGTTTTATTCATTACCAGCACCGTTATTGAACACTCACTTTAATTTGCAAATTCTGGGTTTACTCCATCACATGGTGTTGTAAGCCGAAATGTCCGTCTTCAGAGAACATAATATTCAAATCGTTTGGAAGTTTTGATGCAGAGATGAAAAACATAATACTCTTTTATAGAAGATTATCATTTTGATGCGTAGTCGTCGCGTCCTTGTTGCGTACGTTGCACAGGCAATTACGTCCGAAAGTGTATAATCGTCATATCATGAATACTCCATGGCATTCTTTAGAAAAACTGAGGGTCGTTGTGTGTAATCTTTGAGTTGTCTGAAGACTGCGTGCTCCATTAAAAAATCTCGTATGTTAATCCAACTTGGATTACCTTCATGAAAATTTTAGTGTAATTGTTTCTCGTACCTCTCTTCGTTTCCTAATTTATTTTGAGTCAGTGTAGCACATCCTTTTTAAATCATACTTTTTATTTCCCACAATTTAAAAAAGAATCACTTCTTTTGAAAACTTAAATATAATCAATTCTTCTTGCTTGCATTTATACATCTACCTTTTCAAATAGGAGTTTATTTATCCCTTTTCAAATTTAATCTTACTTTTTCGACTGAAGTCGACGTGTATTTTGTTGAACTATTGTATTATGAATAGAAAATGAGATAAGATAAAGAACTAATCAATAAGCTGTAAAGCTGTGGTTTATATCGCACCTATGATCCTATTTCGACAGATGGTATTTATAAAATTACCTACTGCCTTTTTACAATACGATTGTGACAAGACATACATATAGAGTATTATCCATTACTAATTTTACCAACGGCTTTTGACTTTGTATGAGGTGACAATAACCAAGCTTACATACTAAGGCTCTTGAAAAACACGTGTACATATGTTCACTATTTAGGTATCGAAGCAGATACTGGCACCTTTTTCGTTGTTTCATTAACAATAGTTTGTGAACAAGGGAATATTGACAATTTCTTTATTAAATAGTAGGTATTTCGTTTCTTTGCCTTGAAAGGTTCCAACTAAGCTTAAGGTAGTTATTATCAAAACGAGATTAATTATCTACAATTTGTTACAGCATTTTAAGCATTTAACTTTTTAGATTTGTTTATGTTGGTAGGTTTATTAATAAAACTTTATTTATTGACCTTTAATTACTGCGCGTTGCCAATGCACTTAAATCGTGGATATTAGGTAGTTGTATTTATTACATGAGTTAGTGTTAAAATACAACACCTATTGAGTAAAATCGTTTGGTTAACTGATTATTTGCACAGAGAAGTCGACATCTGTTCTTGTGCAATGAAGTAATTTAATTAAAATCTGTTTAAAAATAAAATCACCATTATGAAAGAAAAAAGATACATTTATTTTGTACAGACTCTTACTACCAACTAACCAACAGCTTGCAAATACAGATGTTATCAGCTCTGTGAAGCTATTCTAGAATAGTATCACGTGCTCATGAGTCATGAAAGCCCCGCTGTACCTTTAATTCTACAGAATGTCGTTTAGGTATGTAAGAATATGTATTCGAAAGCTTAGAGCCATGACTATGGCTTTTTATTGCTAACCAAAACGAATAGACAGAGGCAGCTTCCAATTTTCGTCCAAATTAACGAGTTCACCTTACTTTTAACTTAGTACCTTATCAAGTTTAACTACATTCGCCGCAAAGTGGGTTTATTTATATGATTTCATTCCATTGTAAAGTACTAATTCTCACAGTTCACGCTGGACTTAAGCTCTCTCAAATTTTAATTTTATTACTTGATCGTACAGCCTTTTTTCTATATAATTTCAATTGTTCCATCCAATCGAATTCCAGCTGTCTTATGTCATAAAATATTTTAATATTATATCCCAGTCCAACTGTCCAGCCTACATACACTCATTATGACTACAGGCAACTATAACCAGTTGTTCCCGTTAAATACGTCCTTGAATCATAACCTAGCGGGGCGGGGCGTCTCCGGCCGACATGCCTCTCGCCACAGACCGATGGAGGCTAATTGCATCTGTGATCATTACTGGCAGTGGGTGCAGTAACGACCTTAGTATACCATACTCTCTGGCTGTACTGTACCTATTGCTGGTACCAACCTTACCAAATTACAAACACGCATACTGCCGAGGTCGGTATCAAAAGTGCCCAATAAATATATGTCGATTGTTGGACACGTAATGTAGAGGTAAGGTTACAATTAATTTGATCACACGCAAATTAAATTGTTATTTAAATAAAAGGGGACACAGCTCATGAACTAAATTATGAATAGTTCCATGTTTTGCTTATGGTAGTGTTGTAATTTTAGCAACACCACTTAGAATAGCATTGTTTCCGGCGAGAGAAAAGTCGTCAAGGAAATTATTATTAATTTCTGACTGCCGAGACAGATGCCTAAAATTCTAAATATTGGAAGAACAAAGGTTGCTAAAAGTACATGTTTTCAAATGTCTAGACAGATTGCGGTCATGTTATGCAATAACATTGCATGTATAGTAGTAATTTCGCTTGGAGCTGTCATTGAGAATGATATTGACCCTTTTCGACCCAGGCGAAGGTGGTTGCATGCACTAGTCAATTTAGTCAGAGATGATTAAGTAGATGTTTTTATGAAGAATCTAGTAGCTTGGGTAGTCCCGATCAAAAAGAACAATTATTGACTTGCCCTATTGTGGTACATCTAAGACGTTCGATGGATGTTTTCATGAGAAAATCCATGTTACAAGTGTACTTTATGTTTGTGTTAAACATCCTTTTATCTATTTGCAATTTGAAGCTCGTAAAATGTCTTAGAGATAATAGCATGTTTAAACTTAAACACTGAATAATTTTCACAAGATTTATTATAACGTTGCGCCGGCGCATATGAGGCGTTGATGTCTTTTACACGCGTAAACAGGCGCAATTACGTTCGCTATTCTAGTTATGTACTTGTGTTTTTGCCAAGTTATAAGAAATTCTTGTTTGGGTAACCTAACAAACTCATGACTCACAAGAAATTTCATTAAAAATGTTAATTATTATTGTATAATTACATCCATACTAATATTATAAATGCGAAAATAACTATTTCTGTCTGTCTGTCTGTTACGCTTTCCCGCTTAAACCTCTCAACCGATTTTGATGAGATTTGGCACAGACAATCTTTAGACCTTGAGAAAGAACATAGGATACTTTTTATCCCAGAAAAATTGATGTTCCCGAGGGAAATCTAAAAAGCGCGATATAACCGAACTCCACGCGGGCGAAGCCGCGGGCGGAAAGCTAGTATTATAATAAATATTATTGTTCTTGAAACTTCAAGTGACGTCAAAGTTTCGTTATAATAGGTTATGACAAAGGAACTCCCTTACACGGTTTATGTTTCTGTGTATGAATTAAAAAGAAGTACCTATAAGAAGATGTATTCAAGAAATATTACCAAATAACCCACCACATTCTTGCCCTCATCTGTTAGGCAAGCTTATTAAATTTGAAAACAATAGAAAATATACTTGTCTCATTAGTGACGTACATTTTTACATATTCATTTTGAGGTGAATTATGTTAACGACAGTAACACGAACTCAATACCACTACGTATATGCCAACCACCTAAGCACAATACAGACACACTATACTACAATATTTACATTATTGTTATAGTAAAAAACCGGTAGGAATCTAGATTTCCGTATCGAAAAGTAGTAAGGTTATATTTTAATGAAAGTTACAGTTTTTCAGTACACTATATGAATATATCAGAAACTAGCTTTCCGCCCGCGGCTTCGCCCGCGTGGAGTTCGGTTATATTGTGCTTTTTAGATTTCCCTCGGGAATATAAATTTTTTTTGGGATAAAAGGTAGCCTATGTTCTTTCTCAGGGTCTAAAGATTGTCTGTGCCAAATTTCATCAAAATCGGTTGAGAGGTTTAAGCGGGAAAGCGTAACAGACAGACAGGCAGACAGGAGTTACTTTCGCATTTATAATATTAGTATGGATTATGAACTTATGCTCGCGTCGAAATCTGAACTCAGAAAGTAGTAGTAATGTTTTATAGGCTTACATAACATAATCAGCCTATAATGTTCCCACTCCTGGGGCACAGGCCTCCTCTCAGTAAGAGGGAGTTGGCTGTAATCTACCATGCGGGCCTTATTGCGGGTTGGTAGATGTCACATGTCTTTGTAAACTTGTGTAATAAGTATATGTATTTAAGCAATAAACGGAGTGATTAATGTGGAAGGTTTGAGTGTATAATTCATGGGTTGAGATAGATTTTATGTAAATTGCTACGTAATATATAAAAAACTACGTAAAACAATAGAGTTATAAAATAAGCAATGTATTACGGAACAATTGCATTATTTACCTGGACTAGCATAAAGGGTAATTTTGATTCCATTAGTATATTCCAGAGGGATATTATCTGAAAACGCTTAAAATTTAGCTTACTTTGGAACACAATAATCTTACATAATCAAATGCAGCTGATCCCAGTACATGATTCATCAGCATTGAATTTAACCATTTTGCTACGGCTAGGTACAACTATTTTATTTATTACTTTATATACATTGTACGCAACTTGCAAAAAATAATGTAGTACTAAATATACAAGCCATGTAGAATTAACATTTTGCGGGACATCCCCAGACGTTATAACAATAAAACTTATATTGCGTCTCGTTCAATGTTTCTTAATGTCATTAATTATTTAACTATTTCTTTATCTGATTCGGTAAATAATTAGAATTTGAATAAGTTACTGATATAAATAATCTGTGAATTCTTCACACATACAATTTTAATTGTTATTTGAATTGATCTTCCTCTTTAAAGCACTTATAAAATGTATTCTACTTACCATGAAATGAAAATGTACGTAAGTTTGTAATCGATTACTTTTAATCTAATTAATTCATTACTAAACTACGTACATGTTGACCATAGTTCTGCTATACTTGGGCAGCATAGAATACACATTAAGAAAATTCTATAATTGCATACGTACCTACTGTCATTCGGATTTTGCCGCATGGCTGTACAGTGTGGCTATATAGTCACCCGAATCAGTCAAATTAGTGATTCTACGACTCATTTCATTCTAGACATCTATCACTACGAAAATATCAAAAACGTTAAAAAAACAAATACAGAACATAAGACAGGCTATTTCGATGCATGTATGAGATTTTGTTTCTTTTAATGAGTTTCATAGCGAAAGTGTTTAGAATGACGTGTAGAATCACCTCCTTGTTGGATGCAGATGACTTAACCGCCAACTTGTATGAAAGCAACATTATTGTTATTCACCATATGACTCAGAATTTTGTGTTTTGGCGGCTAAAATTAGACACACCTACCTCTTAAAGCAATATCACTTTCAGATAAAAACAAAATGTTAATAATACCGCGTAGGCGTACTGCAAAAGCAGTTCAATTAATTCTCAAATCTGATTGTCGACCATATACACACATCAAAAGTGTCTAGGGATCAACATATATTTTTGCAATAACTTTTCTCCTGATTGATATTAATTAAAATTTTCTTTAAGGATTCATCAAATAAAGTGTTTTCGTTTGTCACAGTAACGATAAACCAAGTCACCTTTGCATTAATAAAGAAATTTGCCATTTTCCTAATAAAGGGATATTTGACATTTGAACCACTAACACAAAAGTTCGAAAAAAAGACTGAAATAACAGTTTTCTCTAAAATTTTATTGGGTAACTTAAACAATTAATAATCCGTGTTTCTACCGCGAACACTAACAACACAAGAACATCGGTTTGGCATACTCAAAATGAGTTCATCCAAATCACGCTGTGGAATGGCCGCCCATGTTCGTTGCAACAACAAAAAAAGGTCTTCTTGCGACTGGATACCCTCCATATTCGGCAGAGCTCTTCTCTGTAGCATATCCCATGCATGCTCAATCGGGTTCAAGTCTGGCGACTGAGCAGGCCAGGGCAGGACATTGATGTTAGCTGCGGCGAGAGTCTGTCTTACAACTCTTGCGGTGTGCGGTCGTGCATTATCATGCATTAACTGAAATAAGGGACCGATTTGCACTTGTAGAGGAACGATGACGTCTGATACAATCGTTTCAGCATAAATTTGAGCGTTGAGGTTGCCTCTGATCCAAATCAACTCAGTTCTTCCGCCGATCCAAATACCCGCCCATACCATGATGGTTCCACCACTATAAGGATGGACTTCCTGGCAGGATTTTAATCGCTGTTGGCGTCCAGGGGTTCTCCAGTGTCGTATACGTCTTGTATCCGGTCTCATACCAAAACGAGACTCATCAGAAAAGCACACGAAACGCCATTGTTCTTCTGCCCAATTTCTGTGTTCAAGAGCCCATTGATATCGAATCCTACGACTGTGCATTGCTATAGGTGGTACCCGTAGCGGTCTTCGGGAATGAAGGTTCACTTCATGCAAGCGGTTTCTGACTGTTTGGTCGCTAATTAAGTTCCCTGAAGAGTGATGAAGCCTCACGGCTAACATCATGGCGGTTATTGTTGGAGCTCTTCGAGTTAAGATTTGAATGTATCGGTCTTGTCTCCGTGTGGTGCAGCGATACCGTCCTCCATGGCGCTCAGCCACGGTACCAGTGCTTCGGTAACGTGTCCAAAGTCGACTGATAACACTCTGACTTGTATTCAGAGCTAAAGCCACAGTACGTTGCCGGGAACCAGCTTCTATCATTCCCACGGCTCTGAGCATTTCTTCCCTGCTTAAATGACGTCGCCGCTCCATAATAACGTTGGTTTTAATCAGTAGTAGGGAAACAGTAGCACTAATAATGTCTTCAATGCGTTGTATGTTTTTATAGGGAAAATATTGACAGCTGATTTTCATCTTTTACTCGAATTTGATTCACAGTTCCTGATTCAAATTATGAAATGCACCAAAAAGGATCCATATAAATTTATAAAATCATAAATTTATTACAAAGCCACATCTCAATCTCAAGAAATCCGCATAAAAATGCTTGATCCCTAGACACTTTTGATGTGTGTATTTTGTAGATAAAAATAATTAGACTGAGGCAACCACTAGATCAGATTAAGTAATATTATCTTTAAACTAGTAAATATACTGTACAATCTAGCAGTTTTGGGTATCATGTTATCCAGAGTATTACTAGCTAGTAGCTACTGGGTTGGGAAGGTCAGATAGGTAATAGACCACAATACTGTGTCCTGCTGCATCCGGATAGAAGACTAGATTCCGACCACAGCATATGTATTTGAGAAAATTGTTTGGCTGGCAATGATGACTAATGATGATAAAAATAAAATGCTGTCCGCTGTAGTTAAAATAGGTATAATAGTTTGTAAAGGGTCAATAAACAACATTTTAATAATTTACTGATATCTAAATGAGAGAACTCATTTAGCGCTCCCTTAAGGTCGACATAATGTTTCGCATTGTCCACGTAACAGCTATATATCAATCTAATGTACGTGCCAATTGGTGTTCACTTCTATTTTAAGAACAGTGTCGATCGATGCGCAAGAGTGTTCGAAACGCTCACTTTCTATCGTGTTTTAATTGTTATGTGCGCCCAGTAACACATGCAATTTTACGTGCGACGATGTTGTTCATCATTTACATTGAACGCGGATATCAAGCTTTTTGTATTTAATGTTTCACATACCATATGAATGATGATTTTTTTTTTTTGTAGTGTGGCACTAGTTATGACTTTGTGCCAATGTCAAGTAAAATAAAAATCTTCGAAAGTTTTTCTTTCTTTCTCTTATGGCTTCGCACGGTTTGTGCATTTAGCCAATGTCACGTAATGAATTATTCATGTCGAAAAAGACAGCCGCGCGAACCGAACACTGAGGAAGATTTGGTACAAAGCCATGATGTGGCCACTATGCTACAATATTTCACTGTTCTTTATGAATTATTCACTGAATGCACTTTTTACTACATAAATCACCCGTTTTTATTTAGTAAACGACACTATAAATAATTTGAAAGTCCAATGAAAAATGAGCGTGGCACTCATCTTAGCTTCCCGCCAAAACTCTCCATGAATGATGTTTTGCATAGTCTATATTCAGTCTATTTTAAAAGGTTTTATTGAGAACGAATACATAATTATATGTATAGGTACGTACATCACAATTATGGTCGAGTATCATTTACGTAGCATTTAGAAAAGTTTTATGTAGGCAATGTTTATTCGAAATAAATGAAAATTACACATAAAATTAAGTAGGCGTTGTTAACGTGAATTTTCCTTGTTAATTAAAGGAATTTCACATATTAGCATTACGTAACCGTGACAATACTTAGAATTGTCACGTCTTCATACCTGTAAGCATTTACGTCATTAAGTACTTCGTTTAGTACTACCCAATTTAATTTAACAGGGTCTCTTAGTATAATTAATAAAACCGAATTGCTACGTTAAATATTTGACATTACCGGTAATAATTGCAAGTAACATGGAAAGTATGAATTTTGTTTTGTCTGTTCCGGGTTCATAAATAATACGGGGTGGGGGAAGGACAACACTGAATCAACAGCTTTTCCAAGGTTTTTGAACATACACTGCCATTTATTTATTGTGACGTACGTAAATCGCCTTCCTGAAAAGAATTGAAAGGAACTTTATCCTTAAGGTCAACTGTGATTTTCGTTATTTATAGTTATTTTAACTAGGAAATGGTCTTTACTGTGATAAATTATACTTCATTTTGTTTATTACCTGTGACCGTAAGTCAATTTGATTTAAATATAATAATAGCTACTACGATGTTCTTCAGAAGTGCTTTTGAATACATTCATGAAATTCTTGAAATATTAGCTGAGGTATTCTGTCGAAAATTTAGTATATTAAACGAACAAGGAAAAATTTCATAATTTTTGATAATTTACGCATACATAAGTATTATTTTTCAGGCATAAGTGTTTATGAAATTCATCAATATTATTGTTTGCATTAATAAGTAATTGCGCTGTGACAGAATATGAAAATATAAGTAATTTGCAGCCTTCACAATTATGTACTTCAGAAAACAAAACACAGTTGGCCTGCTACGCCGTAGCACTCTAATCCTGACTTAGAACGAATTGAAGTTCATAAATCATGAAAATTAATTTTAATTTTTTAGTATCGATTGTAAATAGTAGTTTAGGTTTTGTAGTCATGTCGATTATTTAAGGTGAAAGTGTCAAGTTTGCCCGCTCATCCAAATTTTCTTTTTTATATCTAATTTTCGTTTTGCAGATTAGTATTGAGTTTTATGTTGATCTAAATAAAATCTACTACATCTAAAATTTTAGTTCTTGAATTTGAAATTCCTTCTCTCTATGAGAGGATACCTGTGCGCAGCAGTGGGACGATAAAAGGTTGATGATGATGATGATGAATTTGAAATGCCTATGCTCATTTCAAATTCCAGAACACTATTTCTTTGAACCAAATTCTATGATTTGGTTTAAAGAAATAGTTCCTTTACAAAATTATTGCCTATTCTATCCCTTCTAAATATACTCATGTTGACTCAAGTTCCCTGAATTCTTCAATGAAGCCGTCCTTTACAGTGCTAACGTGTGTGAAATCGTATGGAAGTAATTATTATGCTACGCTTCAAACGTCGCTGCGAATTAAGGATGTTGTCGAAACGGCCCCACTAATACGTTTATTTTTAATACCGTTATGTTACATATTGCGTTATATAATTTCTAATCGATCTCATACTTTTGAACTTGGGTCTGTGAATCTCTTTGTTAACGATGTATTTGCTCACTCCATTATTGAGACAGTTTTGCACATGTAGGTACATAATGTCAAACAAGGCCAAGATCATCGATTATATCTGACGGAATAATATAGCTTATCTTTTAACTCTTTGTAGATTTATATTTTGAACACAAATATTTAGCCTATACTGAGTATTCTCATAGTCCAAGTTACCAAAGTGTCTCAAGACTAAAGTCTTTGATCAGTCCTGACACACGTTCCAGTGATGACTTACTGAACTAAAATGTGGTTGGCCTCATACGAAGGCTCAAATTCACACAAAGGGCGATGGAAAGAGTTTTGTTTGGAATTCCTCTGCACGATCGATACAGAAATGAGGAGATTCGCAAAAGAATCATAGTCTGCTTAGCTCTTGGAGTCGCTAAAATTAAGTGGCAGTGGGCGGGGCTTTTGCTCGTAGAACCGATGGCCGATGGGGCAGTATGGTTCTGGAGTGGTGGCCACGTGCCAGAAGACGCAGCGTAGGGAGGCCCCCAACAAGGTGAACCGAAGACCCGGTGAAGGTCGCGGGAAGCCTATGAATGCAGGCAGCACAAGGCCGGTCACTTTGGAAAGCCTTGGAAGGGGCCCTTGTACAGCTGTGGACATCTAGGTATAGGCTGAAGAAGAGTGACATTCTGAATGTAGAACAGAATACTCTGTATGACTTATCTCTAATCTTTTTTTTTAAACCTAGTTTAAAAGCTTGTTCAAGCCGGCCTTAAAAAAGACGGTTTATAAAATGACGACATTAACCAAACCGCTATGTCTTTTTGTTGCTTCTGTGGCAAGATAAATATTAGCACAAGAACCTTGAAGTGTATATTCACAGCTCGAACTACGTTTACTAATAATGCATTAGATTTTAAAATTGCAACATTGATCCTACCTCCCACCAGCGCCATCATGAGGCTTGCAACCGGCGAATGGCTTTGTGATTAACGTTCAGTTCACGCTTATTCATTCGTATATCTCAGAACTGTCTTTAATTCCGGTTTTTAAACAAAATTCTGTAAAAATACGACTTTCGTCTACATTAATTTGCATACGTCTAATAATCTAGTTAGCCACGCACGGTTTAGTATTGAATTTTATGTCATCATCATCATCATCATCATTATCATCATCGTCGTAGCGTTTCCCAGTCGCATCCGAAGCTTTTTCAGCTTTGGAGTCTGGGATCCGCTTTATCAGCTTGACTGCTGATTTTCGCTAAACTACGATATTTTACGTGAAGCGACTGCCGTCTCACCTCCAAAACCCGAAGGCGATATCAAAGCATTGCAGTTAGACCACCAGTATTGAATTTTATGTAACCAAGTAATAAAAAAGCTGGGGATTAAGCTGCTCGCTCTGCTAAGCAATGTCATTAAGCAATATATACGTAATTATGCTACAGTTATGACCTTTTAATCACTGTTTTTTTAAATCACTGAATTGATTATTACATGTACAAATGTTATTATATGTACAAAGCAAACACATAATGTTATTGTAAACATTTTTATTTTTAATGTCTGGACTTGAAAAAAGACGATGATTCCTGAGTTTGTTTCGGCTTGTCTTCTCAGAGGTAGTCAGTTAGGAAATGCCAGCCCCACCTAGTTTAAAAAAATATGACCTGTAAAAGTGACCAGTGATCCTACTTGCATAATAAACGATTTCATTTCAAAATGAAAGTAGCTACAAACAAAGGTTCATGGTGGAAGTAATGATGGATAATGTATCTAGATCTCTGTTAAAAAACAAAAACAGTAACACAGCTGCCGGGAACAGCGGTACACGCAATGCCAATGAAATAAACTGGCAGAATGGAACTTGAAAATCTGTGACGTAATGATGTCTAAAATATGGTTTAGCTAATTGTTTTCTCTTAATTTATAACCGCAAACGCGTCCATCAATGGGCTGGTACTAGCGGGCACATACGTGCGGCGGTTGAACGTGTGGTGGTTTTGCAACGCGCGGCCGGTCGCAGCCCATCGGGCGCGAACTGCACTCGCTTGCAATTGCATAAACGGGATTGCGAAACCTGCGTATCGCGGTCACTGCCGCAGTCGACGCTACCACTTAGTTAAGGGCACCTGGCGCACCCTTCGTGCCTTGTCGGAGACTCACCCACTTCTTGTTGTTTGAACGTACCATAAGTCTGCAATCGCTGACACAGACGGTTGTAGGATGCTGGTAATGCCAAAGTAGGAGGATGGTTGGTAATACCGAATATTTACTGAACATTTTCAGATTATGAGGTTCATTTCCATGTGTCTCTGGGACGCAAAGAATGTAGCAATGCGTTTTGTTTTACGCTAATAAAAATACAAACCACAATGCCGCCGGACGCTTTTATCTTGAGTTCTTCAATTCTGACATAGCTTTTTACCTCTGGTAACATTCTCTTCGATACTTTAGTTGACACCCAGGCATATAGCGTAAATAAGTAAAGTAAATAAGTAGAGTTAGTAATAGTATAAGTAAAGTTAAGTGATTAAGTCAGCAAGTACTTTACTACTTTTACTAACATAACATTTGTCTATTCCAGAGAGTCACAACATGCGGGCCTGCATGCGGGTCAGGCGGTTTCAGTGCCGCAGCCACTGGCGGACTGGGGCGCCGCCTTGCGTCCAGCCTACAGAGCACAAGCACAGGCTCACTACCAGACTACGGCACACAGATCGTCGACCCCTACCGCTTACTGGAAGACGACCTCAACGGAATATATGAAGATATCAGATCCGTAAGTACAAAGTAATTTGTAGCCATTGTGTAATACTGAATTTCCAAAAAAGTTTATGATTAATGGACTCGCGAATGTAACTTTGTATTTACCTGTTTTTATTGCGTCGAAAATGCAGTACTAAGACAATTAACATATTTTTTATTAAGTTAATAGTATTTTTCAAGATTGCACATACTTTATTTAATTATAATTACCATAATTACATTTTTCATAATACCCATTACTAACCTCAGAAATTTCGTATTTATTGTAATGACACATTCAAAATATTATATTGGGAAGTAAATAAGTTTAAGTTTGTACGAATACAGGCGTAAAGGTGACGACAACGTCATTGGCGATGACATGCGCTGACTATATTGAGTAGAGTAGCATCTAATTAATAAACAAACTAGTAACTGACAAAAGTAGACTGATCAAATGTGTCATTCATTGTATCATAGGCCGTGATATAAAAAGGGAACAGTTTACGAGCCTATTGGTCGGCACTGTGTCCATTGATCGACAATTGTGTCAAAGTCACGACGTGTTAGCACGTTGGTCAGTTCGGGTTGTGCAATTCGCGCATCGACGGTAATTGAGATCTGTGGTACACAATACCGCTAACCGTAACATGAATTATGCGTAAAAGTACATATTTACTAGATTCCAGTGCGCTTAACCCAGTCGTAATGAATGCATTGCGCCTTAAACCGGAGATCCCCACTACCAATTGTTTGGCAAATGTAACATCGGCTCATACTACTTCGTTTTCGTTTGTTTTTTAACTGATGAATTATCTACTGGTGATTTTATTTCAAATTGGTTTTATTCAATTATGGTTGCCCTTAGCAAGTTATGATCATAAGCAAAGACCTCCCTATTGTCAAAAAATGTCACACGCATAAATTATGTTGAAGTGAGTTTATGTGCACTAGAGCACGAAAGTGCTAGACTGTAATGGCAGAAACTGACCTTGAAGCAGTTAAATAAACACAAAAATTAATGACATCCTCTGCATTGTGCTCGAAGCAGGCAACCTCGGCGGTGTTGTATGGTTGCGCATTTGGCTCAACTGAACTTTTGACAACGATATTGCAAAACGTTGCAATGCACTAGAGTCAAAGTGTATTTACGTTGGCGAACTCAATAGCGATTCGATATCCCTCTTTTGAATTGGTGTTGCGAGGAAATTACTCTTCCTGGTTCATTTTGGTTATTCTAAATATTAATGTAAGAAACTTTAATGCTTACTTAAGAAGCACTCGAATTTTGTAAGACCGTATTATTGACAGAATCATTAAATACTAACAAAAAAAGTTATTGTTAAGTAAAGTATAAATAATGTGGGATAGTAAGGTTTAGTGACATCGGTCTTACCGTATCATCGCTGTTTGTGATGCCAGTGCTCGTTTGCCTACTTTCTGTTTGGAAAACTCGTCTAAAACTAGGCCCCTGTGTGAATGCTGTAGTGGCAAGCTGTATATTTCTACACGATCATTTCCTTCACGTCTGTGGCCATATAGACTGATTTCTACTTATAAATCCTTCTTTGGTAAGATCAACTAGGAGTAAAAGCATTGATTAACGATAAGCCTGGGATCTGGTTAGAAATACTCGTACGAAGAAGATTTTCTTTGTTTTTGTTATGTAAATAGACACGCGAAAGTAGGATTTAGTTTGTCGCAAATATCGGCGAATTATGATTAGCACGTTAGCGGTTTTTCTGTTTATGTTAAGAACTCACTAAACCAGTCTTTATTGTCTGACCAAGATTTTGTACGTACGTTGGAAATTACGTAACAGTCGGCCAGAAATTTCATTCATCGAAACCATCAGTCAGATTTTGAGTTACAATAAATTCGGTAATAGTACTCATGTTTACTTGAAACTTTTTTTCGACCAGAAATTTATATACTGTGTGAATCTCTAGGGAAACTACCTTAAATCCTTAAGTTGGCTCATTTTACTTAAAGGAGTATTCTAAATTTTAAAAACGAAACAAAACTGCATTCCATGATTTACTAAAACTCATTGGCTCGTCCAGGACACGAACAAACTAAAATTAAAAAACTTTTTTACGATTCCCAAAAAACACTACAAATTGGAAAATAAATAATTTTGGGAAGTCGGTGTATTTGGTTTTAGTATTTTAGTTTTTTTTTGCTACTGACTTCCAAAATTTTGACTTTGTTTGCCTGGAAGTCCGTTGTTTTTGTTTTATAAAAAATCTAGCTTGCATCTGATCAGACTGTACGCTGACCCCAACATAATTAGCTAAAGCCTAGCAAGCAAATGACGTAATTTCGTTTACTTGAATTCTTTCCCATCATTTTGGTTCAAAAACTAAACTACTGAACCGATTTTGATAAAATTTGTATGAGACCAGACTGAAAGTATATCTCTTCACATAAAAAAAAGAATCATCAGAATCGGTTGGCGTTATATTGAGTTATTCGTCTATTACATAAGACTTTATTATTATTAATTAAGGCAAATTTGAGACCTGGTTTTGTTATGGAAGCCATTGTCAAAACTGCACCAAACTGCACTGAAACGGAACACGGGAAACTCGTTTTAAATAAAAAAAGCATCATCACATTCCATTTAACCAGTCGGAAAGTTCTTAGGTAACAAACATAAACCCTCATATTTTTTAAACTAATCGATAGAATTCTTATTCTTGATATTATTTCTTTAAGAAACTTTCTTTCTCTTAATAAAATTAATCGTCATTAAGTTATATAGAAATATGCTTCTACAACTTTTTCTTCAGCCTATAGAGGCCCACTGCTTGATAAAGGCCTCCCCCAAGCCTTTCCTGAATGACCATAGAAGTATTTACCATTAAATAATTTTCTTATCGAAGACTTTAAGAAGGGTAAAGTCGGTTATGCTTTTTTATAATATTTTTCTGATTTGCATAAATGTACTTAGAGTTAAATAAGCAAGTGTGTACTTCAAACGAAATCTTTGGATAGGCACAGGAGAACTGTTACATGTGTTTTACTTGTTGAAGGAGAACAGTATGTACTAGATATTCATTAAAAAATTGTGTACTAAATAGGTATTCTTCATGAATATCTTGTACGCTAAACGAGAGTAAGACCAGGGCCTGTAGCCAATGTAACATCGCTTCGTAGCGAAGCGAAATCGAATACCAAATCAACCAATGGCGGGAACGATTGACCACGTGATTTATCGCGTCGCGTGGTCAATCATTTTCGTTATTGGTTGGTTTGGTATTCGATTTCGCTTCGCTACGAAGCGATGTTACATTGGCTACAGGCCCAGTTCTTTCTTAGAGATAGTTTATCCTGAATAATAACCCTATCGTATAAATAGAACTAGCGGCCGCCCGCGACTACGTTCGCGTGGAGTTAGTTGTTTGAACATTATATTTTTTTTATATGCTCCGCTCCTATTAGTCCCAGCGATGTTATATAGCATAAAGCCTTCTTGCATTAATGGGCTATCCAACGCAAAAAGATTTAATTATTTTTTTCAAATCGGACCACAAGTTCGTGAGATTAGCGCGTTAAAATAAACAAACTCTATATAAAGATTTCTATATATAGAGTATAGATTTTTGTGCGTGTATTTGTTTTTTTTTTACTTGTAGTTGATTCGAGTGCCGGGCGAGGCAAGCGAGTTTTAGATAGTCTGTCAATGCAGCCTCGTTTTTTTTTTTTTTTTTTTTAAATAAAGGAATGTCTCATTTAAGCAAAATAAGCCAACTTAAGATTTAACGTACTATAGGTATACTTAATAGTATGTCCCTAGAGCTCAAAACTGCGAACTACTTTTAGCTGACAGTTTATATTTACTACAATTGTTTTGGCGTCTTGTTTACATTATTTGTAAAATTACTTGGCCTTGTGTATAGTCATTTTCATAATTAATGGGTCTTGCAGTGCTAAGCAATGAGTGGGAAATGGAAAGTGTGGCGTGGAACAGCGCTAAACTTGAACATTGACCTTGTTTTCAGAGCCGGTACGCAAAAACAACTAAAAAATATTCTCATTACTTCGTTTCCGTTACTGTAATTTTTTTTTCGCTCAATTAAAATATAGGAAAATACTAAACAGGTATTAGAGAGTGCTATTCTCGAGATGTGAAATGTTTTTGGTATCTAGGATTTTGTACATTGATTGCGCTACTTGTCGATTTTAGTTTGGAATTTCTACAAAATAATAGCTCCATCTATATAAAATATTATCGGAGACTTACAAGTCGTACTAATATAATTTTGCGACTTAGTTATTATGTTAAGACCGTTCCATCGTTACATTCAATGTATTACAACATCTGGAGTTCCCGATCAATAGAAAATTAATAACATTATTGTTGGTTTTAGAGCAGTAAGGAGTAGTAAGAATGTTGTATTGGAATCTTCATTTTTAAATACAAAAAAACTTAATATGTATTCTAAACATAGCTGCAGTATATTATGAGTAACTAAAAGTGAGCGATTCGTCGTGTTTCGGCATGATGTCTGGTGAGCCGTACGGAGGACGGGTCTGAGCAGTTGTGTTGCGATGTGTACCGGGTACGATGTGCCTAATGTTGTTGTGTCGGGAGTTTGGTCGTGGAGGGTCTCCAGACCATCCTCTGGCGCAGCATCGTTGGTCGTGTTGTTGGGTTAAACATTGCATCACCTCGCTCAACTAGCGTCTTCCTTCCTATTCACTCAGTTTTTTTGAGTGAATAGGCTTAATAAGCTAGTGCGTTTTACCATCAACGATTGCATCACTGTTTACCATCAGGCGGGATTGCAGTCAAGCACTAGTTTATAATTAATAAAAAAAAACTAAAACATAATGTGGAAATACGACATAGCCGACGATTCCATTCCAAACTAAACTAAATTCAAGTTCAGTACATCTTTTTCTTTCCGGTTTAATAAGAAAAAGACGGGTGATAAATAGTTTAGTCTTGTCGAATTAGTCAACGCCTGACGTTAATTGACGTACTTTTTATAGCCATGTATTAATCATGTATCTATATACGTTGTCTGTGGAGTATCTTAATTTGACAGGACTAAACGAATATTAGTTTTAGCTTGAAAATGATGCACTGAAGTTAAATTTAGTTAGTTTGTGAACAAGGGATTCGGCGCGGTTGACTCATTCACGTACAATTCATAATTTAGGTATTAAATATTGCCTAGGTCCATTTGCAGTGCAGAGGATGGAAATCTTTCTGTATTTAGTAGTTTATACAATTATGTTTTAAATCTAAACAGCCTAAGTGAACGTCACTGTTCAACGTCCTGTTCCTGCTTTACCAATATCAGCTTGGGAGTCGGCAGACTTCCTGTACTGACTTAAATCATTTTCAGTAATGTTCGTGTTTGCATTTTTCCTAAATGGTAGAATATTATAAATTCCGTGGTTATCTATCTATGCTATTAATATAAAATTAGGAAATGACCTTGACCGGATCACACTCGTGACATACTTTATCTTTAGTGACTTGGCACATTCTATACATATCGAGTAGTAATATAGAAATTTTCTTCATTATATCTTGAAAGGTCAATTTAATTATAATTACTCTGATAGGATTATTTTCAATGCAACAAATTACTCTAACGTGAATCTACACCTATTTATTAGCCATGGCAATGGGAAGTTCATTGACAAAAATTAAGCCCAAACAGATTACCTCAGCTTGCCATGCAGATGTAAATACAAAATTGTAGGTTAGATGGTCCACTTACATTGCCCCGGACTGCGGAAACTTCAAGTTCAGCTTTTTGCTCTGGCCTTGACACAGGTGGTAGATTAAAATAAACCTTACACATTAGTTGAATTTGCCAGGGTTTGTATATTTCTGTTTTGGCGAGTTTTTGAGATATAATAGATAGTAGGTGAATCTCACTACGTAGGCACGCGCCTACGTAGTGAGATTCACCTCTCAGATCTACGAGCTACGCAGCTCGTAGATCCGTAAGTACCATCCTCAGATTTCGCAACAGATTGACTGCGTGACGTTTTGAATGTGTTAGGTCAACAATAGTTGGTGAAGGATCCATTCATCTAATATTTACTATCACGTTTAGAGTATTCAAAACCTTACTCTTAATTACCTAACACGACTCGTGCATGATTCATATAATATAGTATAATTTTAATTTGATGAGATTTATTTCACTGATTTTTTAATATATTTGCCAATGAACCTCAATGTCAGAACAAGATATTGGTTGCAAAAGAGTTGAAATATCTTAGAGGGGATTTTGAATATTTTGAGCCACACCAGGCCATTCCTACATAATGTGATTATAAATTAATGGTATCGCATTGAAAACGGTGGCCCTGGCGCATGGCCAAGTGAAGGAACACGGGTGGGCTTTAGTCAGTAAAAGTCTGACACGACCTTCCGCTCTGCCATATAATGAATTTCCCATCCACGCAAAAAAAGTCCATACCTCATTGTGTGATTATAAATTAATGAAACGCTTAATAGGTCCGATTTAATGTTGTTGTATTGCCGTAAATGTATGTAGAAAATGTATGGTAGGTACATTGGTACATACGTATTATTATGTAGTATGTCCGTGGCTGTTTCCAGTATTACCAAAGCAGAGTCTTACGATATTTATCTAAGGAAGTTTGCTATGGTGGGTGCGCCTGCATGAATATTTGGTAAAACTTACAAAACTCTATGTTAATCCGGTTTTTTACTATGTAGTTATAAATTTATGTGTAGGCTGGTATCATAGCTTATTATGATAATCACAGAAACTGTCAGTAACCTTATACATCGATGATCATTATCTTACAACATCATTAAACAAGCACGTAATACCAGCTCAAAAAGTGCTATATAAAGTCCACTTTTTTATAACATACTAGCAGCCACCAGCTACTTCGTTCGCGTGGAATTAATTATGCTCCGCTCCTATTGGTCGCAGCGTAATGTTATATGGCCTAAAGTCATAGTTTTGTGAGATTGTAATTCGACTTTTGGTCTTGACTGTAGGTCTGCGTTAGCTCCCGTTTTCGCAACATTTTTTGTTACTGCCCTGCTCCTATTGGTCATAGCGGGATGTTATATAGCCTAAAGCCTTCCTGAATTATTAGGCTATCTAAAGCAAAAAGAATTTTTCAAATCGGACCAGTAGTGCCCGAGATTAGCGCGAACAAACAAACATACAAACAAACTCTTCAGCTTTATATATTAGTATAGATTAGACGTTTACTTAAAATATAGGTCATCCGAATATAAATTGATATGACTTTGCATACCGTCTTCGTCAGCGAAACAATGAAATTGATGTTAATTGACAGGCAATGGCAAAGTCGTATTGTCCGCTGTAGTTAGAGGATAGTTGCGACAAGCTTGCGTCAATATGCAATCGATGGTGGTTACCACACTGCTGAAAACTACCACAGAGTCCTTCAGGGAGTTACAAATTATCTCTGTTGTAAATTTGTAACACCGTTACGTACGAACATCATAATAATTAGCACCTACGTATTTTTACGCAGTCGCAAGTCATGGATAAATTAGGAGAAACACAAGGTTCATGTAACAGTACTTTATAGATAATTTAATTAGGTATATTTTATGAGATATGTGTCATATTTACCTACTATTCAGACCGTTAAAGAATCCAACTTCATTGTGACCGATAAAACGAAGAGCGTGAATTCACAACAACTTGTAACAAAAGTGTTTCTAATTACTAGGTTACGGCGAAGCAGCCTAGGTTCTTATTATGTTTTCCAGGTATTAAATGTTTCATTCGCAAATAGGTTTTATTTGTTTTATTGTTGCATAGACAGCAATAAGAGGCATATAAAGAGCTAAGAAGTTATGTTAGACAACTTATTAGTTGTAAGGTATGGATATGCTACTTACGCGTTTGCTGCGTTAAATCTTCTCGTCCAAAATACCGTAGTGTCTCAAGACAAAAATCTTCAACCAGTGTGTGTTGCCAGTGATGACTTATGGAATTGAGACGTGGTCCCTAACAATGGGCCTTATAAGAAGGTCAAAGTCACTCAAAGGCTAATGGAGAGGGCTATGCTTGGGGTTTCACTGTGCGATCGAATCAGGAAAGAAAGAAAGAAAGAAAGAAAGAAACCGTTTATTTGTCGCACAGGGACACCCTTATAAATACATACAGTATATATATCAGGTGTAGGTATCAGATGTATATCTAATCAGGAATGATTAGATCCGCAGAAGAACGAGAGTAACCGACATAGCCCAAAGAATTGCAACACTAAAGTGGCAGTGGGCTGAGCACATTGCCCGTAGGACCGATGCCCGATGGGGCCGACGGGTTCTCGAGTGGCGACCACGCACCGGAAGGCGCAGCGTGGGTAGGCCCCCGAAAAGGTGGACCGACGACCTGGTGAAGGTCGCGGGAAACCGCTAGATGCGGGAGGCGCAGTACCGGTCGTCATAGACTTGGGGGAGGCCTATGTCCAGCAGTGGACGTCTTTCGGCTGAAATGATGATGATTATGATGACTTACGCGTTGTATAAAATATAAACATCTATTTTCCAATATTTGTCAGAAAAAGTCTATTTTCTTTTTTAATAGATACAATGCATAATGAACCTAATTTCTTTCTTGGCTTGCCTTTTGTCAGAAAAAGTCTATTTTCTTTTTTAATAGATACAATGCGTAATGAACCTAATTTCTTTCTTGGCTTGCCTTCCTTGCTCTTCTCAGATAATAAATAAAATAATATAATTAAGTTGTTCACGATTTTAAAATACGTACTTAGTTCCTATTTTAAAAGATTACTGATAACAAAATAGAGCCAGATAGAGGACGATAAAGATAAAATATATAAATACATCATGAATGGGCATTGCACTGTTCTGAATTTTTCGTAGCAACTGCTACGAAAGCGTAGCACAGGTAATAATGCTTCACTATATTAGTTAGGACAATGTTGGAATGTATGACTGTGACGTGTCTTATTAGCAGGTTTGTGATATTTAGTGAATATAGAAAGTGAAAGAGAAATGTCTCAGTTTATCAGATGACTCATTTGTCTACGTAGTGAAATTGTCAATAGAACCTATACGGTTTCTTGAAATCTAATATTAGCTTCAAGAAAGTGTACAATTTATGTAAGAAATTATCGTAATCTCACGGTATTTCAATATCACATCACAGTCCTTGTTTAGTCGGTTATCTCGTTTGCAAATTGTAATTAGTATTAAACACGACAGTTCATAATATTTTAACCTAATGATTTATCAATGTGACGATTGTAAATTAAGCTTGTATACAAGATATGTTTCTTATTATTATTTATTATACTATAGCTACCTATATTATGCAGCTAATACAATGTATGTTCTTACGCATCATGATGCATAACACGGCTTACAATTTTCTTATCTGTGTTCGTATCGAGGATGTTGTTATAAACTTGAGCCCCTTACCTAATTTGAAACATGACTTCATTGAATGGTTTAAATGTTTTCTATTGTCCGACTGCCATGATTAACAACTGGGTAAATAAAGGTGTAGACTCAAGAACTACCCGAAGTAATTTTGTTTAGACAATAGAATATTGGATCAACCCTATTGTTGAATGGAAATTAAAATGAAACCAAATACAGGATGCCCTCTCTTGTTTACATTTATTATCTTGCTATTGTGTTTAGATGTGATCCCAACTCGACTGTAGCCCCTCTGCCCGACAGGAGCTGGAGCGTAACACCAACCAACCAGAACTGAACACCATAGCCACATACTACTTCGATGGCCAGGGCAAGGCGCTTAGGCCGATGGTCGCGATACTTATGGCGAGAGCCGTCAATTACCACGTCTATGGAGAAAACAGGTAATGTGATCTTAATTACGGCATCTTGAAATATACATTTATCTTATGCACAATTATGAGTCAAGGCTTGCTGTAATTATATAAGGACAATGATCTTGGATATACATCCATACTAATATTATAAATGCGAAAGTAACTCTGTCTGTCTGTCTGTCTGTTACGCTTTCCCGCTTAAACCTCTGAACCGATTTTGATGAAATTTGGCACAGACAATCTTTAGACCCTGAGAAAGAACATAGGCTACCTTTTATCCCGGAAAAAATTAATATTCCCGAGGGAAATCTAAAAAGCGCGATATAACCGAGCTTCACGCGAGCGAAGCCGCGGACGGAAAGCTAGTAACAATATAATAGCTGCAAAAATACGTGACAGTCAGTCTTCTCAGAAAATAAAATGATATTTTTATCATTTCATGTTTTCTGTATGTTAAAATAATTTCTATGCTACTAACTGAAATATTTTTTATGATGTGTTGCATCGCGAACACGCGTAGTGTTAAGACCTAGAAAGTAAAGAAAGTTAGAAAAGTCTGAGGTGTACCCGCAATGTATCTTTGTAATAATAACCGCAAGCATTATGAGCATAAACAATATTCTATTACGTTGTGCTTCTAAAACATTGTTTCAGTGACAGTTTACCCACCTATTATTTATAATCAAACGGTACCTTAATTTTTTTAAGTGCAGTAGTAATTTGAATGTCTTCAAGACTAGTGAATAGGATCTTAATAAACTAGTGCGCTTTACCATCAACGATTGCGTCACTGCTTACCATCAGGCGGGATTGCGGTCAAGCGCTAGTTTATAATATAAAAAAAAAAAAAAAAATGCAAAAATCGCCCACAGTGTAATTGACGTTAAAAGTGTTGACCCCACTCATCGCCTCGGGTTACATAGAACGCCATAGTATTTAGTGTTACAATATGAATGGACGTTGTGAAAAGCTATAAAAATATTATGATGTAGTTTTTGCTAAAATTATTCTCAATACTGCTTGCGAACGAGGTGTTAAAAGAAAGTTTATGTTCAGCTGTAGATATACGCTTACGATCTGAAATAATCTATGAAGCTTGTTCTGCATCAGGAATGTCAATGCATCAAGACGAAACAAGTCATTGTTTGTAAAGTGGAAGTCCGACCGAGACCGATATCTTAACTTTTATTTCCTTGCCTTTCGCTTAATTCATTGAACTTGTTGCCTAACAGTATCTGTTTGCCAACACTTTGGGATTGCGTTCGGTCATCAGACCGTACGCTCCATAGTTCAATGTCTCGCTGTAGACCTTGAGCAAACGATTTTTCAAAGGTCTTTATATGTCGTCACATATCGCGAGACCATTTATTGCATTGAATCGAAGGTTGTACTCAACAACTACTCAAGTCAGGTATAATTATATTGAAGAAGATTAAATTGTAGTTTGATTCTCATTAACATATCAATTAATCTGATTATTCGTGTAATATTCTAATCAGCAACATTGTAATTGCATAATGGTAACGCACTTTATTGTTGTTACAAACAAACGTGCTATTATTATATTCATTGTGGTATATTGATGAGCTTAAATTCAAACAATTCTTAAAGAACATGTTACTCTTTCTTGAAAATAAAATATAAATAAAAAAAGCTCGGTTTAAGATCTTTTATCTTTCAGTATGTATAAATCGGGTAAAATATACAGATTTCCTTTTGTCTGTTCAACAATAGGCGTGACTTGAAGACGTGTAAGAATACATTTCTATCTTAAGGAAAATCTGAACCTAAAAATGGTCTTATTTTTGCATTCAGTGCAAATAATTACAATAAATGAATAGTAAATGCCCTGTTCAGGTATTGAGAGCACGTGCTGCCTGTGGTTTGCCGCGATCCGCCCTTACACGATGAGAATGTGTTAGATGCATATTTACACACGCAACACGAATTACTGGTCCATTAACTTGCCTAAAATAAAATAAGACCAACTGACCGTGATCTAGCTAAAAGTGGTAATTAATAGTTTCAACAAAATCTGCAAACGTATAAATTATTTTTTTTATACACTAAATGTGGAGGGGTGAAGTGTTATCTACTACACATCTTCCAAAACCTTCAGACAAACTATCTCGCACATCGCGTGGAATGTGCAAGCGCAACCGGGCCGCTAACCAAGGCTTTTCTAACTTATTGATGCAATAGCTGTCTTTATTATTTTTTTAACTCGTTAAATATCATGATCTTGATGTAGGTATGTATAAAATAACTTATAAGTTGTTAGCAATTAAAATGTAAAAAGAGATAATAGCAGTGTTTTTGCATGGTGTTTGCTAGTATATTGAAGTTTATAAATGTAGCCTCGGAAATAGTCCATTGTTTTATAAATTAGAATAAATAATCATATTTCTAACTTGTAAATTTTTGCTTGTGGTAGAAATATCTTACTTGGAATAATGCATTAATGATTATAATTAGAATTATAATGCATTGGTAAATGATTATTAATGTATTGAGTTTAATTCTGTAAATACGTACCAGTTAAAGTCGCGATTCTAAATTTTGAACGAGATGCAACCTACTGTTGACTCGAAAATTGCAAAAATCTTAAGAAATATTAGATTTCGCGGCTTTCAACTGCGCATTCAGCTTAAGGATAGCAAAATGGTTTCTGTTACACATTATATTAGGTTGGGGAAAAAGTCATTTCGCATTATAGTATTTTTGAACTTGTAATAAAACCTCTTTAGCTGTACTATTTATATCTGGCTGGTTTTGGTATCATTGAAAGTTCAAATTTTAAAGAACAGAATTCCAAATTCAAATTAGGAAAATGTGTGATTTTCATTTGTTTTTCTTACCGTGAATCTAATGAAGAAATTCGATACATTTTAAAACGTTACTGCAAAAAAAAAATGCAACGCAACCCGCGAAAAAAATTGTGATGTTTATGGACCTCGTGCAGTATCTGTGAGAGTTACACAAATTTGGTTTAAGCTAAGGTACTTTGTTGTTAAATTTGCACGTCGGTTTAAACTATTATGGATAAAATGGATTTGAAAAAGTGGAGCACGACGGTATATCAGTATTTATGACGTAGCTGAAGAACTGGGAATTGACCGCAAAACAGTTTTGGTGTATTTGAAAACACTGGATCCACAAAAAAGTTCGATATTTGGGTACCTCATGAGCTCACTGAAAGAAACCTAATGAACTGTGGACTCATTTGTGATTCTTTAAAAGGACTTAATGAAATCGAACCAATTTTGAAGAAACTGGTGATGAAAAGTGGATCACGTACGACAAGAACGTGCCAAAAAGGTCGTGGTCAAAGGCCGGTCAGGCCCACAGACTGTGGCGAAACCCGGGTTAACGCGCAACAAGGTGATGGTGTGTGGTGGGATTGGAAGGGCGTTATTCATTATGAGCTGTTACCACCAGACAGTACCAGCGATTCTAAACTCTACTGCTAACAACTGATAAAATTAAAACAAGAAGTTGAGAGAAACCGGCCAGAATATTAATTTAAGAACTATTATGTAACATTATGGAATACAATAAAGTATTGAGTATTGAATTAATCAACAGAAGGGGTGTGATTTTTCATCATGATAACTCTAGATCTCGCACATCTTTAGCCGCTCAGCAAAAATTAAGAGTTTAGCTGGGAGGTGTTAAATGCATCCGCCGTATAGTCCTGTTCTAGCAGCTTCAGATTTCCACCTGCTTCGGTCTTTTAGAATTCTTTAGGCACTACCAAAACCACTTGTCGCGGTATTTTGATCAGAAGACGCAAAATTTCTTTATCACTGGCATCTCTAGCTACAAGAAGGCAAAAAGTTTACGAACAAAATGGTACCTACATACTTTAGTTAAATGTAAATGAACTATATTCAAAATGTTTTAAATTTTCTTAAAAAATACGAAGAAGCTTTTTCCTCAACCTATTATGTACATAAAATTTAATGCCGTTCGTTCGTAAGCTAAGCATTTTCGAACGGCTGGAATGATTTGACCTTTTCTTTCGCTTTAAAATGTTTGTAGGAGTTCATATAAGGTTTTAAGGGATTTGAGAGCTGGATCCCGAAAAGGAATAAGAACTGAACGTGATTTTTCTATGGGATTTGAAATTTAGACTGAGCAAGTGCCATGTTCAGCTAGAAGAAATTTCAATATCAGTTTTGAATTAAAATTTACGGAAAAGCTTTATTATCTCATAGGTAACATTTTATAACGACATTGTGCAACACTGGAATTAATTTTCTTACAGAAAATTAGATGTAAGATGCAACATATGCTTAGAAACAGACAGTTCTTTGAAATAAATAATAAAACAAAGAGCAATATTGTATATTGTATTCAAGTTGCAATTGACACTAGTTTCATGTCAGTTAACGTATGTAAGTAAATTTTGTAACAAATCTCGCTTGAATAGTTTTAACATACGTAATTGTCCGGTTTCGGGTGCATTCATGGTTGACGGTGCAACGGTCCTGTTTGATTCGTAACCGCTGTTGGTACAGTTTGCTAGGTACTGAGTAAATATTTTCTTTTCAATTATTAATTATGTCAGATTAAAGTTTCTTACGACTCGAAAAAAGATATTGTGTTTTTTTTATTATAAGTAAGTTTGTTTTTTTACAGTGGTGTAGTTCAGAAAAACCGTGTCTGTACACGAAAAACGGTTTAAATTTTTACTATGTATAGATGCAGAAAAATCTATAATACAATTTATAGTTCTTTGTTAAATGTAAATATATTGAAGAAACTTTCAATCAAAGTCTAGATCCACTGGAGCGTTCCTCTTCTTGCCTATAGCCGGGGGTGCGGGGCCTGGTTTACCATTCACCGCATCCCCGGCAGGCCTTGACCCGCCACGCGCGAGATCGGCGGGTCCCTCTTCCTCCCCTCCTTCAATCAGGTAGGCGTGTAGGAACAGCCACTACACGCCTACTCCGGCCCTAGCGACGGACGTCGAACTCCCCCGGCCCTCGGCCCGTCGGCCTCTCGTTATGGAGGAAGCGGATCGACCTCGGCTTCCCTCCTCCTCCGGCCTGCGCGCCGTCGGCGGGACGGGAGAGTGCGCAGTGCTTCCCTCTCCCGTTCGGCCGTCTCCTTCGCGGATATTGCCTCCTCGCAGAAGGAGACGACCGCGTCCCATGACTCCTCGCTGTCGACCATGGCTCTGACCACGGCCGGCAGCGAGAGGTCGTTTCCGCCGATCGCTGCGGTGAGCGCACGGCGCTGCTCGTCCCTTGCGGGACACTCCTCGAGGGTGTGCCGCGCCGTGTCCTCTGCCCCGCCACCGCAGTGATGGCACGCCGGTGTCGGCTCCCGACCGATACGACACAGGTAACTGCCGAAACACCCGTGTCCGGTCAACACCTGCGTCGCACGGAAGGTGAGCACAAGTCTAGATTTCTCTTTACCAATAGGTACAGTCCCAAGTCCGCAACCGCAAGCTTCTGCAACGTGTTTGTATTATTATCGTCAAAACTATAAATAACGTATTTTATGTCCATTACTCCACGTCACTACTGTTGCGAAGAGCGTGAAGCATTACATAGTCTGAAGTATTACATTCACGTAAAACTAGTTGGAAAAACTTAACGATCAGCTTTTTATTAGTAAAACGTGTTTGGTATACATCTGTGCGTAGTTCGTTCGATAATCCCGGTCAAACAGTTGAAAGAACCTAAGGGTACTGTTTGAGTAAATTAGGTTTTGTTACATTGTTTCATAAAAAAAGCTAAAAATTCTTCCTCTTGTATTACAGCCGTTTGACATCGTCATTTTATGTAGCAATTAAACACTTTTACTGCTAAATGGCGAACTTTGTTTTTGGCAAATACTCCTTAAATTAATCCAGCTCCAGCTGAGATTGTCTGTAACATCCAATATGCTAATGTGCATTGTTGTGGCGCAGTGCATTGCAGCCGTCACAGCGACAAGTGGCGATGATCAGCGAGATGATACACTCGGCATCGCTCATACATGATGATGTCATTGACCAGAGCGACTTCCGCCGCGGGAAACCCTCCGTCAACGTGCTCTGGAATCACAAGAAGGTAATTTTTTTTTATTTAACCATCGATATTACCAACGTTACACTGAGATTGTGCCAGATACGCCAGCTGTGTCTAAAGAGGCTAACGAACTTTTCTCTATTTCTTAACTTTTAATACCGTACCTATCAACTAGAAACTTACATCTTGTTCTCAGGTTTTAATAAAACTGGAGTGATATAGTATTTGATTTCATTAGGTTGAAGATTTATCTCATGTAAATTCAACATGATTGATAACGAATTTCAAGGATGTACACTTGTTATACGGACTTTTAATGAGCTCAACTGTCACTTATGACATACAATTATTGTTTTTCTATTGTTACCTAACTTAAACTCTCTAATTATAAAACGAAATCTAACTTTGGTTCCAAACTTATCCTTTGAGTCAATATTGAGGTTAAGTCAAAGTTCTTAATATAAAAGTCACAACTTAGTACCGAACTAACCCTCTTTTTTATATAAAGAACGGCATTTCTGTATTGTAAAATTATACTCTTATACAGTATGTTAAATAACAGAGGGCGTGCCCTTAAACTCGTTAATATATATCATTAATAGATTAAAATAAAAATATCAGCATAGAAAAATAAGCATAAAATAATCCGAATAAAAAGAAATTATAATTAAAAATAAATTTGAAACCTCATGTTTTAAATCAAAATAGTAGCGCGGAATAGTATCCACCTAACGTTGCATTGCCCAACACACATCAACCAACACACATCAATCAATTAGATCTTAGATCGCCGCCGCATACGCGGCTCGTCATTCATAAATAAATTGCGACGTTGCCGTCTTTCATGTTCGCGTGTACAGTGTGTTTCTTTTACATGTCAATTTAAAATTTTTATTGAATATTTTCATATTGAAAAAATTTTTAAAACATTTTGTTTTCGAATGGAAATATTTTTTTTAGCATGTATGTATGCTATACTATTTCGGGTTAACGGGAACGCCCTCTGTTAGTTAACATACTGTATATAAAATGCTCGTGTCACAGTTTTCGTTCCCATACTCCTCCGAAACGGCTTGACCGATTCTCATGAAATTTTGTGAGCGTATTGAGTAGGTCTGAGAATCGGCCAACATCTATTTTTCATCCGCCTAAATGTTAGGGGTAGTCCACCCCTATTTTATTTTTTATTTTTTAGACAAAATTTTTAGTTTCTATTTGTTTATGATACAACATACACAAATACCTACAATCCTAAATTTTCGCCCTTCTACGATCAACCCTTATTTTTTAATAGCCATTTTAGTAATTTTTCATCTCCGTTCGAAAACTGATCAATCGTTATTTAATTAGTTTTATTCCCGAGGGAAATCTAAAAAATGCGATATACGCGAGAACGCGTGTTTGTGGTTAAACTTCTCCGAAACGGCTTTCCCGATTCTCATGTAATTTTGTGTGCATATTGGGTAGGTCTGAGAATCGTACATCTATTTTTTATCCCCTAAATGTTACCCACCCCTATTTTATTTTTAATATAGATCTATATCGGCCTTTACAGCACATGATTTAAATAAATAGTTTCGAAGATATTACAATTTTAAAAATTGTGGGGCGTCGCATTTGCGGCGGTACCAGCCGGTTGGGCGGCGTGCCGCTATATTTTTTTATACAATGTTAACAGTTTTTTTGTAATGTATTTAGTATCAGCATTGCACCCGTGCGAAGCCGGGCGGGTCGCTAGTAATATATAATAAAATCCATGTTTTGTTACTAATAAGACGTAATAAGTCTACGTAGCAGACCTTTATTAATGCCATGGGAATGAAATTGGATTTTAATGACTATAAACAAGAACATTGCACAGATAAAAAGCTCTCCATAAATAATCTTACTAGCACACTGTTTGAGAATATACTGTTGATTTTCCTTTGTATAGTAATTTTACCGTGACATTCAACTTCAATCAATCACCAGAACTGGGCTGTAAACATTGTCTCAACGTGTTGAGGATATTTTACTGAAATCGCTTTATAGCGATATGAAGCGTTTATTCTCAAGACAAGGAATATTGATCGCTGTTTGTAATGTAGTATCCATACGAGTGTGTAAGTATGTAAAAATTGCGCGTAGGCATGTCTTCAGAATTGGTCATTTAGAATACTAATGAATCTATATTTATGGAAGTGATCCGTCTTATGACTGTGGTTATCTTATGCAGACTGATGCAAATTCTCTGGCAACTACGTGTGTGTACATTTGAATTAACTTAATTAGTATACATAAGGGATTGGTTACCACATTAATCATATTTGTGGTTCTGTACTTTGCAAACATGTTTTATTATATTTGCTATACACGTGGATATTTAGATAAACATAAAGCGAAATGTGCAGAATAGTTATTACAACCAGATTTAAATAACGCAACTGCCACATTTGAACAGTAACGTTGGATAACAAATATAAAATAATTATTTTCAATTAGGTTGAAAATCAAGCAAATTTCAAACACGTAATGGTGTTCAATGCAACTTTTCTAAAGTTATATGTACTTTCTAAGTATATCTTGGACACCAATGTCTGAAGGTGAAGGAAAACATCTTGAGGAAACCTGGACTTTGAAGGCTGAAATCGCCAACCCGCATTGAGCAAGCGTGGTGATTACGCTCAATCCTTCTCTGTATGAGAGGAGACCTGTGCCCAGCAGTGGGACGATAAAAAGGTTAATGATGTTGATGATGAATGGTGTTTAAAACTCTTTAGTTTTATAACAGTTTTCAAAATATACATAGGTATTTTTATTTTATCCAGAATTTAAAATCCAATTCATAAGGAAATTCTAAGCGTGATGCGAATATTCAATCAGTGGTTAGTAAGATGATTATTTTAATGCTTGACAGACCTGTTGCATGCCAATTTGAGGTAACTAACATATAACCTTGTCATTGTATACGACACTGTAAATAGAACGAATAAGTAGTACTAGTTGTGCTCTATGTTAGTAGGTAGCCTATTGTATTGGGATAAACCGAATACTGATTAATATGTGTGCCACGTCTTCTCGATCACGAGCCGAATGGAAAGTGCAAATGGGCTAAGTACATAAATAAGGAGCGGCTGTGTCTTGTCTGTCATTATGTCTGTTGCTAAGGCGGTGCCGAATTTCTGATCGATTACGTGCGTCACTATATATCAATGCTTAACTGTTTCGCGAAATGGGTACATAAGTATACCAACCGTCATTTTTATTAGCTGTATGTAAAGAGTGAACGCCTTGATACTATTTGTATTGAGATGATGATATATTGAGTTTTGGTTTGGTTCTTGTCAGCAAAATCTGGGTTATAATCACGATTCACGCTAGTTATTATGCGTTTCGTTACATCATATTCTAAAAATCACTCACGCATATACGTGTATTTAGGTAAGGTCAAGGCCACAATCACAATCACAACCCAAAATTAATTGAATATGCTTATTAAAAATTGTATCTATAGTTTATTATGACGGCCAGTTTCACTGAACCATAGGCCAGGCCTACCAACAAACAAAAAAAAAAAACGCGTGTTGTCTTTAGCAATATTGGTTTAAGTTTTAAGTCAGCACACATATTTTACCCATTTGCTGTGCAAATATTGAACTTGGTAGATACACCGTCATATTCAATTTCATTTTCAACGTGAGTAGAAAGCTTATTTTGGAATGACCTGCTTGTATTAGATTATTCCATAAATCTCGAATAAAAAATTCATTCCTACGATGTTTTTATTTATAGATTCGCGTTATTTAACAATTGAGCTAAGAATTCAAGGTGATCTAAGCTTAATTAAATGTACATAACCGTAGTAAATATTTTAATTTGTTCAAGTTTTGTTTCTACTTTTTAAAAACACTCGTTTTATATTTCAATCAATGAATATACCTACATAATTAAGTAAACCAGTTCTCCTGTTGACCCACTTTGTATTTTACCAAAGTTAATAAACCTCACCAAGTCAGGTTGTTGCCCTAAAGATAAAATATAAATATGATCTGTGGGAAGTAGTCCGAGTCATGTGCGTCGACGGGGTAATCAAAATAATGATTGTTATCACGTATACGACTATTCTTTTCTTTCACTTTGTGAATGGGTGAGACGTAGCTATAAGACGGCATTGATTCAACCGCGTAATAGTCGCGTTGTTAGTGGCAAGTGGCTGTCTCAGACAAGCCTCACCTACTCGCACTGAGCCAAAAGGCGAGCGACCCTCGGTGAAAGTACCTTGCGGCTTCATTGCACCTATAATATGTTGATACCGGCTTTTTTGTACATTTACAATTAGAAATGGACAACCAATTTATAATTTAACAATTTGTAGAACCTACAACTTAACGGTTGTCAAGAATAAATTCAGCATCACTAACCTATCTATCACACAATACCAACTGCATCTTCGAAGGTTTGTTATCGTCGCGTTCTACTTACTTCTGTTTGTAATAGAACAAGATATTGGTAGAATGATCGACATCGGCTCTGCTTGAAATAATACAAAGAAATGAAAAAAAAAAAAAAAAAAACTTATAATTTTCCATTTGTCTTATTAATGTTGTTAATAAACGTTATAAATCACAGTATTTTTACATATTATGTTTGTTTATAACGCCTACTTATTTTGTACACACTATTAAACAATTTTCTCAAATCCTTGTTACCGTGTTATGTCTATTTAGAGTATTGAATTACCGTAAACAGAAGTTCGGTGCGTCGAATGACGTTTGTGACACGATTATTGTGTAATATTTCCCACTTTAAATGAATATATTTGTTGAAGTTATTATAGCTGTTAGATTGGTCAAGGCAATTTTCGTAAGTATTGTCACAACAGAACAAGCAATATTAGGATAGGTTTAGAACTTCGTCGTATGCTTTGAAATCTTTGTATTATTGAAATATATATTAAAATACATAGTTCCTTATGGTCGAGATGTCTTAACAAAGAATCGATGTGATTTGAATAGAAATAAGTGTGAAACAAAGCATTTGCTACGAATCTCGTGTTAGCTATGGGTTCTGAATGCTTTTATTGCATTGTAAATTAGTCGTTATCTGTTAATATCTACTTGTAAGCAGTTTGCGTTTGCCTTCGTCCTTCATAAATAAATGCCTATCCTGCGATTACATCTTCCGGCGGTGTAATCTTTAGTTTGAAACGTTTTATGAATCGACAATGCATTTGATGGTACGTTGAGTTCCTCATCTAATGGCATGGTGGCAAGAATGTCCCATTAAACATGCTGAGTGTTGTGCAATTTAGGTCGTCACGACCTTTGCCTTTTATTCACGGATTTTATAATCGAATTAATTATTGAGTTATAATATATTTTTGACAGAATGATTTAATTAAACTTTTAAGTCATAAATTTTGTATAAATATTAGTCTCGTGACGATTTTATTAAATTGATAATAATTATTAATGTATTTTTAACATCTCTATCAAATATTAGCATCGTTTTTATTAAATTAAATTGTGAACTTATCGTAAAATTGTAGTTCTGTAGTTATTTTCAAGTAACTAACGTATTTACTTACGTTAATGGGTTATACAAATATATTTGTTTTGATATTCAGGAAGTGTCTAAGTTCATTTAACCCTTGTTAGGATGACACTAGCGGATGTTGCCACAGTCGCTAATACTAATTTGTGTTCTATTAAGCTGTATTTGAGTTATATAATTCAAACACCCAAATGTTGGTGTTCGTACCATCTGAACCTTCCTACCATATACTTATGTATACATTCGTTTTGTGTAAATATGTTATCATGGTAAGAAGGCGTGTCTGTTTGTATTTAACTCATTTACGACCGTGTTGCTATGAACGGATGTAGAACATTGCTGTTACGAGCAGAAAATCTCCTTATAATTCGTTTGGTTGCAGCCTCTGTGTGTCAATGGGTATTAGGCGTAAGGGCTTAAGTCGAATCCAATCGAATACCTTTACGAGTGAGGTCCTTATTCGGTCAACGACCGCTGCAACCGCGGTGCGCTTCAAATATGTAAGTATGCCTGCTCTATAAAAGAGTGGTATTGTATAGTGTTGTACGACAATAGGTAGGAGTCTTCAACAACGTCAGTAGCGAATTTCCGATTCCTATCGTATCTGCGACCATTGTTCAGAATAAGTCGCGGACCTTATTGTTCACCTTGTCTGAGCTGTACTGTGGAATGATGAGTTTAAATGCAGAGCGTACGCGCTTGGAATTTATGTAAAAATATTGGGCATACCAATACGTCTGAGTTACACCTATGGTAGCCCACTGGTCTTGTAACATATATATATGTATGTAGGTGGGGTTCTCGTGTTAAGATTCGACCGACATTTTGTGCGGCGGCGGCTACACCTGTCACTCTGTAATCTCAGCTGCGCCCAAACTCGTAGTCTGACGTAACACCGCTTTGTATTTACTATCTGATAGTGACTATTTAATATCGCTGGATTTAGAGTTCGATAACGACATTAAATTAATCAGAATTGGTCTAGCAAAAGTAATTACATTTTCATGAATACTACTCGTCTAAAGTTAGTTTAAACCAAACCATGTATTTACAAACGTTTTTTTTTATAATATAAATTAACTAAGCATTTGCTACTTATTAAGTCATTAAAACAATAATTAAGAAAATCAGCGAGGTCAAAGTTGAATTTAATTCATAAGTATGTAATGAAATATACAATATCACTCTACTGATTAGGAAATTCTCAAGTAGATGATATTAAGTAAATCGGCGAGGTCAAAGTTTAAAATTGTTGCTGAGAACTCGAATAAATCTAAATGGTTAGTTGATTGAAGAAACGCTGGTGGAAGGACTCGTGTTAACGCGGGCTTTGGGGCGCGGGGTCTCTGGTAGCTTTCACCGGAGGGGCATGCGCGGGGTGCGGGACGCGGGGCACAATTTAACTTCGTCATCTAACAAAACCAGCGGATGTCAGGTGTTCTAATGCGTGCTAGCGTATCATTCGCTTGATTTTCGATACTAGGTGAAATCTTAACTACTGTTATTGACAGTCATCCGATCAAACTTTCCGATTTAAGTATAATTTATGATAGAAAAATATCACTAATTACTTGTACACATTTGCAACAGGTAATATTCACAATATAGGTAAATAATAGCAAAACATTCATAAGTAATTATTTAGAATTAGAGCATTATATACATGTACTAGCTGACCCGGCGAACTTCGTTCCGCCTTAAAGGCAATATCAGATGACTACTTTTTAAATTAGGATAATTTTAAATAAATAAATATTATTATTCAATGATTCTGTATTTCTTTCATGTCATTTATTAATCTTTAATGTGCTACAATACTCGGAAACAACATCTATTGGGCCAATGCGAACGTCATTGCGCTATATTATATGCGTATAGAAACGCTGCCCGATTCAAATCAGTATTTGATGAATTTCTTCTTGTGCTTCGTAAATTATTATCTAGCGCTTGATCTCTGAGGTTTGCTCGACGATTTCGCATTGCCAACTGAGCCGTTTCATGTGCTGCCTCCCTTTGCTCTGGTGAGTGAGAAGCACGAAGTCGAGCCATACTAAGGCTGCGCTCTTCAAGTGCAATTTCTTGCTCTTCTTCAGTTTTTTTTTTTTTGTTTTGGATGAAAAATCATCAAATGACCTCTCCCGCTCTGTGCGGAGCGGAAGGGCGTGTCAGAGTTTTACCTAGACTAAAACCCACCCGTGTTCCTTCACTTGCCTGTGCAACGGCCAGTGCCATGGTTTCTTTTTTAACCAACCCGCAACCCTGTGGACCAGTCCTCGTAGACCCCGTCAAGGTGTGCTGACATCTCTTTGAGGCGCGTGTGAAACACAACGCGCCGTCAACTCGGGCCTGGTTCTTACCAGGAGGCGAGCTGCCTATCGCTCACCGCCCGCAAGCCCGCGCCTACGGTGGTCGGGAGTCCGATGTTGCCACCCGACCAGGGCGCTTCCTGCGGCGGTTTGAGCCGTGAGAGTAGTGGGACTTCCGCTCCCTCACGCGCTACGCCTCCTCCTTTGCCAGCATCACTGCTTCACAGAAGGAGATGAAAGCTTGCCATCATGCACTCTTGCTCCGGACTATGGCCCGGACCAGGGTCGGACGCGGGTGATCGCCGCCGATCGCCGCCACGAGGACACGGCTGTGCTCTACCCAAGCCGGGCAGACCTCCACCATATGCTCCACCGTGTCCTCAGGGCGATGCACACAGTGGTCACCCTGGCGTTTCCTCCCGCCTTATACGGAACAGGAACCTCCCGAAACAGCCGTGTCCGGTAAGGACCTACGTCAATCGGAAGGTGAGGACGCCGTGGCGCCTCTCTAGCTACTCCTCAAAGAGAGGACTTACCGCCGCTATTGTGGCGTGCTCTGTGCTGGATTGCGACAATCACACTTTCCATGTCGCCATGAGATCCCGCCGGAGCTCTGTCCGCTGTACTGGGATTTTATGGATTGGATATGGACACAAATTAATGGATGTTATTATACATATAAACGTTTCTTTTTAATTATCTATTAAAAGAAACCTTATCAAAATCTGTTTCGTAGTTTTAAAGATTTAATCATACAAAGGGACATAGGGGAAGAGAAAGTAACTTTGTTTTATAATATGTAGTGAAGTAGTAAATGGCACAACAATACAATATTAGAAATTTTGAAGTTGAAGTTTGCTTTGGGGCTTTTATTAAAAAAATTAAACCGGCAGAGAGTATTTATATTCCTTGCTTTAAATGAATGGATCAACATTCAACCGGTAAGATTTTTTTTTAATATGCTGAGTAGTGCAGCAGTGTGTTTGTACCATTTTTAACAAATGAACCGCTAACTTATATTTTGACTGAGTTGTTTTTTTATTCCATGTCACGTCACACGGGAACGACGGGAACAACGGGAACGGGATAAAAAGTATCCTATGTGATATGTCCTTCTCCCAGTTCTTATCTACCTCCCTACCAATTTCGAGCCATACTGGTTAAGCGGTTCTTGAGTTATAAATAGAGTAACTAACACAACTTTCATTTATATGCATAGACTTCATTCAAATCGGACCAGCCCTTTAGGAGGAATTCAGTGACGTACACAGGTACAGCAGATTTAGGAATATACCCATCGAAAGCATTGTCATCTACATTTGTAACAAAGATATCATACCTCTCTCTACCCCTAGAGCTCTTGTTTCAGTCTCTTAAAGTTAAATAAAAAATCTTAAATATTTATTTATTTCTATTTATTTTTTTCTCTTTTAGTTCATAAGTACAATTTTAGTTAAATAAAAAAAAAGAAAATATTTTTTTTTATTTTTTCCCCTTTTAGTTCTTATGTACAATTTTCTTTTTAAGTAACTACAAAAATTAAAAAAAAAACTATAAACTTGTCTAAAACAAAAAAAAAACTTGTGATTGCCCGGGTTTGAACCGAGGAACACCAGCCATCGCGAGTAGACCATACCACTATCGCCTACGCCACAGCCGCTATGTCAAGCCGCGCGAAATTAGCGCCCATATTATGCGTGAAATATTGCAAAAGAGAAAAATCGAAAATATGCGCTTCCCCAGACATCAAACTGAGCTAGATCAATTTCTCGTCCCCGAAAACCCCCACATATTAAATTTCAGCGAAATCGTTAGGGCCGTTTGCGAGATCACATGCTTCTTCAAGCGATCAGCGCCATCTGCCGGGCTGATTTGTGAATCTAAACCATCCAGGTCGCCACTCAAACGCATACAGAAAAATTCATTAAAATCGGTCAAGCCGTTTAGGAGGAGTTCAATGACATACACACGTACAGCAGAATTATATATATAAAGATAATACCTGTACAAATAGACGTACGATCTTGCCCTTGTAACATGAGATATAATCGTATACACTTTTACGTAATAGAGACTATCATATCTGTTGTGAAAATCTAGTTTCCCTAGGGTTTACGAAGGTCAAGTGGCGTTCCGTCCGTGTGAAACTAGAAATTGCCCATAGTATGGCGCAATGGAAACTGATCGTGTGCCTTATTGGCATTGCTTATGGGTATAAAATAAAGAAAACGAAACGAGGCGGAGAGGAGATATTGACGTATGCGGCATGTGATAAGATAAGGAATTGTGGCCCGGGACTTTTATTCAAAATGTCAAGTGTCATACGAAATAATTTCCCTAAAAAAAGACTTCAAGGATAAACGAATTTCTTATGAAAGTTGAAGACCTTGCCTGTATTTATCACAAAGAATCAGTATTGCCATCCACTGTGTTAATACTGCCAGTCTTTTGGGTATTTATTGTACCATATTGACAGCGATACGGATTAATTTTGCCCAATAAAAGTAATAAGTGTAAGTTAAATAAATCCTTCTTACTTAGAGTCAGCTATCAAGCTGCAATCGCTAGCATTATTTGAAACTAGCTTTCCGACCGCGGCTTTGCCCGCGTGGAGTTCGGTTATATCGCTCTTTTTAGATTTCCCTCGGGAACTTCAAATTTTTCCGGGATAAAAGGTAGCCTATGTTCTTTCTCAGGGTCTAAAGATTGTTTGTGCCAAATTTCATCAAAATCGGTTGAGAGGTTTAAGCGGGAAAGCGTAACAGACAGACAGATAGACAGACAGATACAGATACTTTCGCATTTATAATATTACTAGCTTTCCGCCCGCGGCTTCGCCCGCGTGGAGTTCGGTTATATCGCGCTTTTTAGATTTCCCTCGGGAACATCAAATTTTTCCGGGATAAAAGGTAGCCTATGTTCTTTCTCAGGGTCTGAAGATTGTCTGTGCCAAATTTCATCAAAATCGGTTGAGAGGTTTAAGCGGGAAAGCGTAACAGACAGACAGACAGTTACTTTCGCATTTATAATATTAGTATGGTTATTAGTATGGAAGATAGCTCAATCCACGCTAACTTCAGCTAAGTTTTCACTTTAAGCACCGAATCTATGGTAACAAGTTGCGCGTCGGTTTCTACTATCATCATCATCATCAAACTTTTTTTTATCGTCCCACTGCTGGGCACAGGTCTCTCATACAGAGAAGGATTGAGCGTAATCACCACGCTTGCAACTGCGGGTTGGCGATTTCAGACTTGGAAGTCCAGGTTTCCTCTAGATGTTTTCCTTCACCTTTTAATCAGTCATTGGTATCCAAGATATACTTAGAAATTACATGTAACTTAGAAAGGTTACATTTGTACTTGCCTGACCTGGAATCAAACCCGCACACTCATACTTGAGAGGCTGGTATTTTAACCACTAGGCCACCACGACTTACTATAAAACCATTTAATATTTATAAAACCCATTAATAGAAAATATTTTCTAAAAACTACTACTCAATTTGAACATTTATTAATATGGAGCGGAATGTCAGTGATTGACCACTGGGAAGTCATAATGACGTCATTTTGTTAATGGATACGAAACTTGTCAAAATCGATCATTATGAGATCACTGATCGACCATTCTGACACTATTGTAATAGCAGACTAGAGCCCCTGGTTGCGCGTCGGTTCTTGCAGGTATCAAAGGTCCATAATATCATAGGTGTGTATCTAATAAAATTCATAAACCGTCTGCTAGGTATAAGGTCAACCGGGGCAATTGCGTCTAATCGAAATTATTTTAAATCTATTTGAAAACCTACCTCTCCTGCCATCGATACGTTATTGTTTTTTATTCAAAGTAAAGAAAACAAGATGGCAGGAGAGTGGGTTTTCAAATAGATTTAAAATAACTTCGATTAGACGCAATTGCCCCAGAGACGCAATTGCCCCGGTTGACCTTAACTAGTTAATCTAAAGGAGACAAGCCAACATCACAACTGATTTTTGAAAATATTAATTAAATAATCTTATCAATAGATTATGAAGAAAATACTAGTTTTCAGTTAACACATACATAGTTGTAAAAAGGCTAGGCAGATTGATTCATTCATCAATCGATACTGAAGGTGGCTATTACTTAATTTAAACATTTAAATGGAGTTGTAGTACAACTTCAACTACAGTCATCGCATGTCATGAAACATACATGTAGCCATTTCTCATATCATCATTAAAATAATAAAAAGTAAAAACTAAAACCCAACTACGACAAAAAACGACGCTGAAAAAGTATAAAACAAGATTTTCAGAATACTGAACCTAACAAAGTTGCTAATGTAGTTGCAAGTAAATGGACACAGTAGACTTTACCAAGATGCCTTCGTTGTAAATTGACAATAATGTCATACAATACTATTCTGAAGTATGTAATATTCACTATGTAGAGATAAATTTTCATGTTTGGAAAGGCGTAGTCACACGTTACATATACCTACCTACCGTAGCACCTTGACGACGTGTGACTACGCCTTTCCAAACATGAAAATTTATCTCTACATGGTGAATATTACATACTTCAGAATAGTATTGTATGCCATTATTGTCAATTTACAACGAAGGCATCTTGGTAAATTCTACTGTGTCCATTTACTTGCTACTACATTAGCAACTTTGTTAGGTTCAGTATTCTGAAAATCTTGTTTTATACTTTTTCAGCGTCGTTTTTTGTCGTAGTTGGGTTTTAGTTTTTACTTTTTAATATTTGTACTATTTTGGTGTTAAAGTGTATTTGTGGCGCATAATATTACCAAAAGTTAAATTGATGAACTAAAAACTAGGTACATCTACACGCACATTTAACAACATAAGGCCGAAGGCATATAGTGCAGAGGACATTTTTGTGGGAGTTTTAGCCAGTTATCGAACTGTTTTCGCCTTCACCGCGTGGAGTTACTCCCAGCTTATGTCGTTTTCATTAGTGCATTACATATTCTATTAATTTTCACACTGCTCTACATTGCATAAAGCGATTCACAGTTCCCGTGATCCGGGCTTTACTCTTATCGCTCATATTTAACATCATTAAAGCATTCTTGTAATTATGTACAAGCATAAAGTACTCGTGAAGCTCTTTCACGTCTAAACACGGTATATTTATTTTAATTTTATATTCACATAAAACTTTTTGTCCGCTACAGGGCGCAATACTAAATTTGGTGACAAGCTTTATAGCTCATAACTAACAGAATATCAAGGCCTTTCTAATGGTACTACAGTGATCTTATTCTGATAAGAAAAAAAAAAAGCTATGAACGAAAAGATGTGAATTATATGCAACCAGCCCATGAATACAGGTAAAGTCACGAGCAAATGCTAGCAATCCATACTAATATTATAAATGCGAAAGTAACTCTGTCTGTCTGTCTGTCTGTCTGTCTGTCTGTTACGCTTTCCCGCTTAAACCTCTCAACCGATTTTGATGAAATTTGGCACAGACAATCTTTAGACCCTGAGAAAGAACATAGGCTACCTTTTATCCCGGAAAAGTTTGATGTTCCCGAGGGAAATCTAAAAAGCGCGATATAACCGAACTCCACGCGGGCGAAGCCGCGGGCGGAATGCTAGTATATATATATATATGTATTCAAAATGTACAAGTAAAGAGCTTTCAAATGATACCAAACACGGCATATTTACCTTAATTTTATTTTTTACTCTGTATGTTTTGTCCGCTAGAGGGCGCCACATTAGATTTTGTGAAACCCCATATAGCCTATAACCAGCGGACAATTAAGACGCTTCTAATGATATGTCATTTGTCGAATTCTGATAAGTAGTTTAGAAGTTACGAGGAAACAGATGAACATACATACATACATACATAGCCTGTCAAAATCATAACCCTCCTTTTGCTTTGCCGTAGTCGGGTAAAAAATAAAAAAAAAACCCGGCTTATTTAAACAGAGTAAAGGTTTTATGTACTGCCCAGTACATTTCTATAATTGCCTTTAATGTGTCGGGCGATTAATGGCTTGTGTAACAGAGCAAAGCCTTTACGTATTAACGTAGCGAAATGCTGGTTTTAAAAGATGGAAATAGGCTAATGGCATACACAATTTTTCTAAAGAGTTTGTTGCCGAAACAGGTTAATCCAACACGTCTTTGTTCCATCAAATCTTTGAATGCCAAAGTTAATAGGTACTACGAATCCGCAGAGTATAGTAGTAATTCTATAAAGCCGCCGCTTCGGGGTCAATTGAATTATTAGCAATTCAATATAAACACATCTTGCGAGAATATTATCTTTCATCTATACTAATACTGTAGAGAGGTAAAATAGTTTGTATATAGGGGGTAATCTTCGGAACTGCCAGCCGGATTTGGAAAATTATTTTCGCACTTCATAGCCTAGTTGTTGAGGAAGGTTATAAGCTATTTAACATTACGTTATGACCCTTAGAAGCCAAGCAAAATGAGAAGAAGTCGTCGAAAATGCTATAAGCTCATACGGCGTAGCAGACCGAGAGAGCGATGCGACATAGGGGGTTGGAGCTAAAGTTTTACGCGGACGATGTCGCAAGGAGAAGCAAGTTGAACTAAAACCATAAAAATGTTAAACAAAAAATACAAAATCTGTTTACTTTGCGTTGTTTAATTACAATAAAAATTTTTAAATTTATGAATCTATACTAATATATAAATCTAAAGAGTTTATTTGTTTGTTTGAACGAGCTAATCTCAGGAAGTACTGGTCTGATTTGAAAAATTGATTTTGCATTGGATAGCCCATTAATCCAGGAAAGCTTTAGGCTATATAACATCACGCTGTGACCCATAGGAGTGGAGCATAACTAACTCCACGCGAACGTAATGGCTGACGGCCGCTAGTGTATTAATAAGTATCTTGCGCTAACAGAACTGACTCAGTAACTTTGTGTAGTGTTGAGATTACCAAGATAAAGGCTGGGTCTAGTTTGGGACACGCTGTTAATTCAATCTAAGTTGCCTATAACTGCTTGCTAATATTTGTGTGTAGGCGAATGTGGTTTGTGTACGTTATAATAAAAGAATTTGTAGTTAGAAGTTTCGTAGACAGAAAAATACATTTTTTCTTAAGTTGTCTCTTTGTCTGTTAAATTGTTAAGGAAGTAAACGTGACGCTGTGCTCCAACATAATAACTGCACTTACTGAAATGTCACGAATTCCAATTTAACGATAATTAAACCTACAAAGAAATGGAAGGTAAAGTCTTCATGCATAATTTATGCATTTATCTCCTGCTATTAAGGTAGGTCTAAAGGTCAGTCAACTCGAGTTCATACTTCTCACAAGCTGCATCACAGTATCGTCGTGTGACAAGTCTTTTCAATAACCGAGTGAAAAATAAAACAATGTTTTCTTGCAAGTTTTTGTATCGCCAATTTCTTATTGCCTTTATAAGGTCAGGTCAATTATGTAATTTTTTTTTTATTTTGTCTTAACATTTTTGTCAAGTTTCCCCATATACAGTGATGTAAGGTATTTCCCAATGACAAGGTACTTGGAGATGCTGCCGTTCAAAACTTTTGATTTATGCTGTCTTTTAAGGCATTGATTTGAAATTGACATTATTTCATACATTAATCACGCATGAATGTAGCAATATGTATAAGAATCTCAACATCGTAATTAATTATTTTGAATCGCCACAAAAAAATTGAATGAATTAATAAATTATCAGTATAATTATTACTATAATGAACGGGCATTAATGAATTATAAATACGATTAGAGATGAGTTGTTTGTACAAGTACTTGGTTAAATAAAAACCATATAGCAGGACACGCGTTGATGTCTTTCGTAGAGAGCAACGCACCTGCACTAACAGTGCTCACACATTACACTATTTACATACGTTACGCAGTCTAGACGCTGTCGTATGAGAATTGTTTTTATATCAACAGTAATAGTAAATCAATTTTTAGGATTCAAAACTTTGTGAACTATTACTTTCTATAGATTATGACCGAATGATTCGTTGAAAGCAAAATCGTCCAACACTTTCCTTAAGTGACCTACGGCGGTGTGTATTAAAGAGTGTAAAGTAAAAACTGGTCTCTGTAACTGTAGTTTGCGGGGAGTTGTAAGTAGGTGCGGGGGGATGTAGGTCGGACGCGCGACCACGCCGCGGCCCGCACGCTGTGAGCCCAACCGACTCGTGATTAGACCTTTATATCGGTGTATAGGCAATTTCATTATTTCAAGCCTAAACGAAACAAAGCAAATACAACGTAGTAGATACTAAAGAAAAGAATGATGCAATTTTTTATTAGTGAATAGATTTATTTCCAAACAAGTATAGCCCGCTTCGAGAGCCAACAGCCTTGATGGTTCCGAGTCAAGGTCACAGCGCTTGTCCCCATATCTTTGAGCATAGAGTTTACTTTGGTTTATTGACAGTATGCTCGTAGGGATAACTATGTAGTAGGCGTCTCAAGTGGAATTGGTAAACTAGCTAGGGTTGGGTTCAACGGAATGCAAGATTGAACCGGTAAATCTAGGACATTTCTTAATGATTTATAAAGAATCTATTATTTATTTCATTATAGCTCTGTCGTTGACTGTATGAGGAAATGACGGCGAAGCATCCATTACTTCTGGCAATGGTCAATCGTCACATCCTTTACGCTGCAGTTGATGACACGCAGATTGCACTTAGGCATTATTACAAAAACAGGTTTTTGACGGATACACGTGCCCACAATCCGTTGTATGTTGAAACGATGGCCCACTCGTCGACCACTAATAGCCACGACCACTAGATGGCCGCCGGTGTCGCAACCGGCGGACCTTCCACTCACTCGATACGAAATACCTCGATCACCTGTAGTACGTACGTGTATTGATCACATTGATCGCTAACGTACTAACTTAGATTTATCTGAAGTAAAACTCGATGTAAGTTATTATATTGTGGGCGCTTAGTATATACTTAAGTTGCGTAGTTACATCGTCTATAACGTCTATTCAGTTTCACAAATTGATATACTTAAAACACCAAAGTACCACCTGGGTAGTCTTTGCCGTGGAAAGCACATGTGGCTTTTATGTTACTAGTAATTTAACTTATCTGCGACTTCAATGTCTTTAGAGACGCATTTATTAATTTCAGCTGAATGGTACAAAACGGATAGTCGTGTTACGGAACGTTGCGCGGCGCGGCTGTTCGGTAGCCGATCTCCAAATGGCTGGTGTTGTGAGAAGGATGAGGGGGGAGTCAAGGCCGGCCGCGTGACATAGATCCCGCCACATTCACCTTCCGTCCGTCGGCCGCCGCCGTCGCCGCCACCACCACCTGCCCACTGTCAAGGCTGCCTTGCGAAATGCAGCCGACTGCATACATCCAGTTATACAAGATCCGCTTCAAGAAATCATGTCGCAATAACCCGACAGGCTCTGATGACGGCCTTCGGTTGTCGCACAGGACAATTGCTAACCTACGAGTAAAAAGTAAATTACCAATATTTAACCCCATGGCGACGAGTTCCGCGTTCAATTAATATGGATGAGACTAGCTTTTACCTTATCCGCCACGGTGTTCCCCGCTGTTGATATATTCCCTATATGGACCGCTTCAATTACGAGTTACGAAAATGCGGAACCTTTTTCACCACAACGTAAATGGCTTTATTTATTATTTACATCCAACAAGGAAAACTTTTGATGTTGCCGGGGTAACTGACACCGAGTTGCCTTGAAAAGGGATTTAATATTATATTATTAATTTTGCATTCGACCCTGGAATGTCCAGGTTGAAAGCAGTTACTTACTCGCACTTTATCGCTCGCATCTCATACTTACAGGAACACGAGAATAATATCAAGTACTTGGTTTCAAAAGTTTAGTGATTCAAGAGAGGTGCGAACTTGCATTACAATGTATGGGTGTTAATGAATTACAGAATAGAAACTACAACGCATTCGGAATTAAGTTGGCGTGAAATCGTAGAGATTTTTCTGGTAAATTATTCATGTGGCTCACGTTGGGCAGACTTTCAACGGCGTTCTTGTGAAAGCCTTTCACTCTTATCATGGGAGTTGCATATATTTTTGAACATTTAAACCGTGGTTTTAAATACAATGTATATGTCAATAATTTGCCCAGAAATTATGGCTCGCAATTGAATATACACTGAAAATATCAAAAGAACTAGCTACTCTTTGCTTTTTTTTTTAATGTCCAGTCACGATATTAAGAATTACAGTGAATATTTTCCTGTAGTTAATGAAACTGGTTCACGGATATAAGTGTCATGACACATCGCTAGCATGTCGTCAATGCAGTTGTGGCGGCCCGCGCACGTAACGGATGCGTTTTTAGCCCGGTTAGCGTACGGAAAGTATGCTAGCGCGTGCACCAATTTGCGCAACGAAGCGCGTACGATACGCGCGGCCACTCCCGTATGTAGTCCCGTTGATCATGTTACTGATCTACACTTTACATCATTTCTTATAAATCTATAGCGTATAAATTAGTATTCTTATTTAAGCAACCTAATTTTATAATCTGGTACACTGAGATTCTAATTTGTGTTCACCTTCAAACGCAAGAATATATGCAACGATACTGCAACTGGTAAATTAGAATGGAAAAAATAAACGCTGTCGTTTGACTAACTACAACATAATAGTTTAGAAACTTAAGTCTCTGCGACTTAACTATTTATTTATTGCTAACCAATTTAGTCATAAAATTTGGTTAAATTATATAAAACTAGAAGTTCCTATAAAAAAATTACAAAGGTTGTATGAGGTAAAAGAAGGAAAAGAAAAGCCGTAGGAGAAAAGATCTCCCACGGCTTTTCTTTTCTTTTTCTTCTCAATCCCATGGGTGCCGTAAATAGGGACCGAAAGATTACAGGAAAAGTAGTAACATCCACGTGGGTTCTCAAACACCATAATGTGATCACTTTCTTGTTTGTCAAACAAGAAAATATAATTTTCAGTTATTTTTAATGAATTTAACGCCAAAATAGCTATTTTAATAGCTATTTTGGCTAATATAATAGTATATAATAGCTATTAATAGCTATTATAATGATAGCGGTATACGACCACATTCACAGTATACCAGATATTTTAGATAATATTCATGGAAAACAATTCAGTAGTACAGATAGTGCAGTCCATGAAGACGTGCCCCACCAACTTTTGATTGAGGGTTCACTTTGACCCTAACGCTCTCTCCTAGTCTTTTTATTGTATTGTGCATTCATAGGTAACTAGCTTTCCGCCCGCGGCTTCGCCCGCGTGGAGGTCGGTTATATCGCGCTTTTTAGGTTTCCCTCGGGAACATCAAATTTTTCCGGGATAAAAGGTAGCCTATGTTCTTTCTCGGGGTCTAAAGATTGCCTGTGCCAAATTTCATCAAAATCGGTTGAGAGGTTTAAGCGGGAAAGCGTAACAGACAGACAGACAGACAGAGTTACTTTCGCATTTATAATATTAGTATGGATTAACGTTTACCAATAACACTCAACAATTGACAAAATCTTGCACAGATATATAATATATTATTAACAGGTAGGAGAAATGGTGGGGCACGTCATTGTGGATTGCACTGTCTATAAACGAGATAAACTTCAATAATGAGCGTAATTCCGGCCAGCACAACCAAGGTTACGTTGCTAGTGATAAGTACGGTAATTTAATTTTGAAAATGTTTGAACGGACCGCCCCTTTTCCGCCCAACAATTTATCTCAGTTTTACATCTTAAAGTTGCGTAAAATTACAACATTCCACGGTGTGTACGTAATAGATGAATAATCTGGGTAACATTTGAATAGTACCCAATACAATATTTCGGCATTGATCTAAGGGATTACAAAAATATTGGTAACGCCTGAAGCCTTATTTTAATGATAACATTAAAAAAACGGCCAAGTGCGTGTCGGACTCATGCACAAAGGGTTCCGTACCATTGATTTATGAAATTAAAGGATTTAAGTTATATGTATGAAAGATTACGCGGTAATAAGCGGTTTACGATTTACGAGGCATTAAAAAAAAGAACTTACCAGATCTCGTTCAAAACAATTTTCGTTGGTGGTTTTTATAGTAATGTACTTCATAAGTTTTTTTTCGGATTTTTCATTTTCTTATTTTAGAAGTTACAGGGTGGGGAGGAGGGACCAACTTTTTTCCATTTTGAAAGCGTCTGTCACGCAGACGTATATTTGATGAAAACAAAATTTTGAGTTTCAGTTCTAAGTATGGGGAGCCCCCAATATTTATTATTTTTTTTTTATTTTTGCATCAAAATCTTAATGCGGTTCACAGAATACATCTACCTACCAAGTTTCAATAGCTCTTATAGTATCGAAAAAAAAAAATGGCTGTGACATAGGACAGACAGACAGACATGACGAATCTATAAGGATTCCGTTTTTTGCCATTTGGCTACGGAACCCTAAAACGGGTTACGTTATGGCCAGCCAATGTGCGATCACAGCGACCAGTTTTTCGATCTAAAAACGGTGAACAAAATCAGAAACTATTTTTATTTAAATGTTCCACATTAATTTAGTGATGGGCGTAAGTCAGTTCAAATATTGGTTGGTACCTAATTACATCGATATTTAATTAGCTAACATTTGATTGTGATATTTATGTGTCATCGACTTTAAACCGGACCCGTCGCCGGATGCCTTCATTCATACCACCTTATGGAAATACGCATCGCGTCATCATCAGAACACTTTCACATTTTTTGATTTCTTCCACTTAGATGGCAATGAGCTCTTGTGCGTCGAATATTATTGAGTGGTCAAGGACATTCGCCACTTAAAATAAGGTCTGTCAACATGAGCTTTTCCAAATTAAGTTTAGATGTTATAAAGAATTTTTTTAGGTACAGTTAGGTTGCTACAGTTTTCAGTTAAGTATCAGTTTCCAATACAATTCTTTTTTCGAACCAAAGTACAAGACTTCTAGCAATTTCAGTTATATTAGAATAATGTTGATTTTTCATAGCTTTTCTATCAATCATTGATTAATCAATCAACCGTGTTGTCTAACTAATGATGATCAAATTTTAGCGTCATTCGTCGGTTTCACATGCTTTTCTGATCGAATAGTATTGTTTTAATGAACAATCCTTAGAATAGAAAATCGCATGAGCCAAATCGAAGTCTGTGATTGCTATTGATCAACGTAATTAGTTCAGCCGTAGTGAGCACCTTAAGTGTAATTGTTGGATTAAAGTAAAAAGTATTCCATGTAGAATATGTAATAAGTACCCATCTAAAGTGATTATTTTATTAATTAATATAGCTCATTAAAATACTTTTTTTTGGCTTTCTATACTTATGTATTGTTTGAGCGTCGCATATATTATCGAATTGTCCTATATAGTGTGTAAGTCGGTGTATTAAACCTGACCACTGGATGTAGGCTAACAAGTGCGCAGTGGTTTAATGAGAGGCGGTTAGTGGTCGGTCCCCGTCGGCCGCGAGGTCCCGCGCGCCCACACTCGGAAGCAGCGCGCGCGCCGCCGGCGAAACGTCCGCGCTGCCATTAGTATGCGACCGAACACCGCATCACAACTTTCTCGACATTCTTGCCAACAACTGGAGAAATGAGCGCCATCGATACATTTATTACAATCTACATTATTTTTAGCAACTGTGTTTGGATAGGTTTCCACCCAATAATGCAGTTTTGCAGCTCTATTTGTTATTTCAGTGGCATTCGTCACTACGAAAAACTAAATAATTCATAATAGAGTGTTCTTCGGCATTCGTCATCAGATTCGTTAGTTTACCTAATCGGTTAATCGAAATTTCCAGATACGGGACATTCCAAAAATAAAAATTACAAGATTAATGACCATGTTTATATTTAATTGAAAATTGTGAATCATACTTTGTAGGTCTTCATACTCTTATCACAAGCTGGTATGAAGGAAAATACAAACAATATTGTAGCATTTGAAGTGTAGGTACAATTTACTCGTGAGTAGGAAAAGACTATTAATATTGTTGTTAGGTGCTAAGTTTTGTTACATTTTATTGTAATTTTAAAAATTTGTTGGTTTTTTTTTCAATTAAATTGATTATTAGTTCAATTATTTGAAATACAACAGCAGTATTTCATAAATAAATTTAGCTCATTTTCTTTATAAGTTTTCCTAAGCAATGTTTTCTCTGCGTGCATTGCAGTAATATTATAATTATTAATACATGCTATATGCGATAATGTCACTCACTTTCGCCTGCACACGTACGTTTCAAACTACTCACGCGACGTGCGTAGTTATAGTTTAAATTAGTATTAATTAAGCGTACGTATAGCAGTAATGTATTGTGGTCTATATTGGACAGGGGGGCAATCGCGCTAAAATAATTCAACCAAAACAGAATTGGATCGCAACCAAACCATAACTTTTGTTATGTTTCGTATCGCGCTAACCTTTTGACAGATGGATCACAATTGGAACGTAACCGCTGTCAAATGTAAAAGTTAAACAAAGCTAACTTTCTTGTGCCATTTGTCAAACTTACGTCTAAACGATTAGATTTACTTAGAATATATTTAGTTTTAATTATTATATCTGACGAAATGTAGTCACTCATACATTGATTTTACTTTAATCGAAGATAAAACTTTAGCGCGATACGAAATGTGATCGAAACTAAACCATAACTTTAACTGGAATAGATACGAACAAGAGTTGAACTTCTACTGTTTTATTTAGCGCGATTACCCCCCCAGAACTGCGATAGGCCGAATTAGAAGGAATACTGAAAGCCATTTTGATGCGAGGTTACAGGAGAGGTTTTATCTAAATGAGGTCGATAATAATATAGTGTCTTTGTAAGTGTGATGGAGGTGTTTGATAAAGTTACCTTGATATAATCTCATTAATCAGCGCCGCATTGTCTAGACGCCAAGAGAATCCTTGACCGCTGAGTTTATATCGGCGATTCTTTTGTCTTGAGAAGTCGGTCACCATCAGCTCTATCTGTTTTAGATGGGAATTAAAATATATTAAATACTTATCTATTTTATATTGTTTTTCTTGTAAACATGTATTTTGGGATGCACTGCATAAGTAAACGTCTGCATTAAATTGTTTCCAGGTGGCGATGGCCGGCGACTTCATCCTCGCCGTGGCGTCGATGATGATAGCTCGCTTGCGCAGCGATGACGTCACACTCGTGCTCAGCCAGGTAACTACTTCATTATCGCACATTAGCCACTATACAAATTCGCGAGGCTCCTAGCTAAATGAGGTTTGGTAACGATAGCCCATTGCCTTGATGGGTCACTATTTTGTAGAGTATTTTATAGACTAGGTCGACTTGCCAAATATCCGATTAAGTACAAGCAATCAGAAATTTATAAGTACAGATAACTAATCTTTCTTTGATATATGTATGTACCTATATGCAGACATTACTTATTGACTGGAGGAGGGCAAAAATGTTCGCTCGATTATGTCGTTATAATAATAATCGTTAGTATTTGACAAATGCATTGTTGTACTACTTGCCTCATTACTTCATAATGAGTAGCTACGTACATGACAGATTCAGTGTGGGTTTATCTAAAATTCTGTTTAACGTTAAATTCATTATCCTAATATACGAATATCGCGCATTGTGGTTGCACCGTTCATCGATCGACCAATTCGTACCTAATATCTGTACAATGTGAAATCTGTTCCTTAACATTATGTTACTGGACTTAATGTAGCTCTTAGGTAAGTCATAACGATAACATGATGGTATCAGCGTGAGTTTATCTAAAATTCTGAGAAAGGTTAAATTCATTACCCTAACCTACGAAAATCGCGCATTGCGGTTGCACCGTTCATCGATGTTCGATCGATCAATACGTACGTAATATGTGTACAATGTGAAATCTGTTCCTTAACATTATGTTACTGGACATAATGTAGCTCTTAGGCAAGTCATAACGATATGATTAATATTCAAGGGGCGGTGCTCTACTGTTGAAGAAATCTTAGGTGGCTAATTATAAATTATTGTAAAAGTGTACCCTACATTGGGTTAGTCTGGTTGACAGCCTCCGTGGCGTAGCGGTAGCGGACGCGGCCGCTGCGCAAGGTGGCGCGGGTTCGATCCCCGCACAGTGCAAATATTTGTATGCATGAATATGAATATTTGCACTGGTCTGGTCGTGCCTCGGAAAGCACGTTAAGCCGTTGGTCCCGGTTGCCATACGAACATCTAGTCGGCAGTCGTTACGGGTTGTTGGAGCCCTCAAAAGTCCAACAATTGGTCTAACTGCAATGCTTCGATGTCGCCTTCGGGTTGTGGAGGTCAGACGGCAGTCGCTTCACGGAAAATGTCGAAGTTTAGCCATATCAGCAGTTGGACTGGTAAAGCGGACCCCAGACTCCAAAGCTGACAAGGCTTCGGATGCGACTGGGATTAACGCTGGGATGATGATGATTGGCTTAGTCCTGGCCTGTCGAAAGAATGCAAGGTAATTCCGTAAGACAACAATGGCTTTTATTTTGACAATTCAATAACATTCATTGCGTTATTTTAAGGTGTTGAGCTGACATATTCTTCGTACATTGGAGCAATGGATTAGCAATATGTTTCAAAATGATTCAAATTGAGAATCCACTATGATTCTCAATTTATGTGTGATTTAAATGCGTGCGTGTCATTTAAGTGTTGCGTAATTAGGGTAATGTTTATTTCTAAAGGATTAAACTCTATTGCAATCTTTGAATTTATGATTCTCTAAAAGCATCATAGCGTACATCTAAACAGGATCAGTTCATTTATACCTTTGTGCAAATTATTTCATCACTACTGCTCAAAAAAACGGTTAAGGAAAGCAACCTAAGGAAACCGGCAAGTCCTAGAAACAAAAATTCCAAAACTGGTGACATCTACCCGACCTGGGGCCGCGTGGTAGGTTACGACTCACACAGAGCAAGGTCAGAGTTGGGAACATTATTGGTTGATTATGTAAATCAGTCACAGACCATTTCAAAAATTCTGTCAGACGTTTAGTGACGTAAATTCTGACAAAGATGTTTAGTGATGCAAATTAGGCAATAATGAAATTTCGTAATATTTAATGTCGCATCACACAATAAACGCCCGCCGATGCGGTTGATGTGATAAAACATTTACTTACATCCAACATTAGTATTGCGTTTCATCATAATATTGAGGTACTCTCATTTAGTCTTAAGTAGTAGCACAACCATTACTTTAATACAACCTTTTGAGTGTTCGTGCGCACACGCATGCTCAATTGGGGTCGACTGTTCGGTTAGAATATTCATTAAAACGATTCATCCTGTCGGCCTTCTCAAGTGCGATTGTAATAACTCTATTCCATATTCTCAATGAATTTTATTCTTCTAATAAGCAACTTAACTAACATTGATTATTTCCTTTATTTCATCATATTTGCATAAGGTCAACCGGGGTAATTGCGTGTTTGGGGGCAATTGCGTCTAATCGAAATAATTTTAAATCTGTTTGAAAACCTACTCTCCTGCCATCTATACGTTATAGTATTTTATTCAAAGTAAATTAAACAAGATGGCAGGAGAGTGGGTTTTCAAATAGATTTAAGATAACTTCGATTAGACGCAATTGCCCCAAAGACGCAATTGCCCCGGTTGACCTTATTAATTTATACATTATAATATTTCAATGTAAATAAAACATTTAAAAATATAAAAAATAGTAAGTAGCCCACCGGTATCGGGAACAGCCCCCTAATAAGCGAACACATTTTTGTCAAATGATTGCGACTAGTTGGGATCATCTGGACCGCCAATTGGTCCGTTCGGTCCGAACGATCCCGAAAAAATGTTTTACCGATTAGGGGCTGGGTCCAAGCAAACGGCGGTCAGGGCTCTAGAGAGAGGAACCTCCTGACAATGCGAGCCGTGTCCAGAAGTACTGCTTTCTGAATCAATCCCTTGATCCAGCTGCCTAACGAGAGCCTCCTGAGGTGTTGGTCGAGGCTCTTGGCTATTAAGACATTGGCTGTTACGACTATCGGTAGAAAGGTTGCTGAATCCACATCCCACATGTCGACAATCTCGCGAGCCAAGTCAAGACGCTTGATTTGTTATCTTTCTCGGCTTTCACGAGTATCTCATCATGTGTGATGGTTATGTCAACAATCATTGCACGCCGCTCTGATTGATCCACCATTACTATATCAGGCTTATTGGCAACAATAGTCCTGTCAGTGATAATGGATCGATCCCAGTACAATGTGATATTGCCATTTTCGGGAACTGGGTCGGGCATATACCTGTAGTAGGGCACCTTATCTGTAGTACGGCACCTTACCTGTAGTACGGCACCTTTAATTACACAAGGTTGTATTTAATCTCTCTCCGTACACTGATATTATTATTATTTATATTGTAACACGAGTTATTTTGTTGACCGAAGTTTGTTTAAATTTTTGCTTTATACTTTTATTCCGTCTAAGAAACCCTGCCGGACCCATTAGTTTCTAAATCTCACACCTGGACATTAGTTGCTTTGGGTTATCTGAAAATTATAAAATAATCCTTAGAATCAGGAAGACCACAAAGAAAATTCACAGATCATTCCGCTCTAAAGTGTAAATGTAGTTCTGTCCTAAAAACAATAGTACTGAAGATCATGTCCGGATTGTCCTGTTGTTTGCACGCTATAGGAGTTGATGGACGTTTAAGAAGGTTCCAAGCTCGTAGGTGAAATCTGGGCTGACTGTATAAAAATTACCATGGATACGCTAAGAAGAACTAACATCTTTTATGTTCATTCAATTCAAGAGTTATTTTTATTTATTAACAGACGTAGAATAGAATACTACAAATACTAATATTTATTGACACAAAAAATACATTTTTTTCAATTTTTGTGTACATTAATACTGCATTACAATAGGTAGGTACAATAGGTTTATCCCTGTCCCCTGAACTAGGCTAGGCCTGTGTCTTAGGGGCAGTGCCCGGCTACAGGGTATACATAAATACTCTTTATTATGTACACCATATAGATTAAAGAACATAAATATACAGATTTTACAAAGAGTGAAACAATGGGCGGTCTTATCGCTAAGAGCGATCTTTTACAGACAACCTTTGGATGGACTACTAAGGGGAGAGTGAGAGAAATAATGAAGCTAGTCTACAGCGTACGTGCTATTATTTTACTTATTAAAAAAAAACACAGTTGCATATTTTGTCTCTGTTTGACTGTTACTGTATTAGATATTTTAAACTCCGTGTTTCGAAATATTTGCATTGACGATCTTTGCATTTAAATTTCAGTTCTTAAGTAATAATAGCATTTGAATAATGACAGTATTCTAGTACTAATGGGTGCTATTTTTTTTAATGATCATGCTAATTTCGAAATCTTCTCGAAATAATAAAAACAAATTGATGTATGAAATAAAGCTAGCAATTAAATACCAGCTGATGCGTAAAATACTTATAATATTATAAACGAGAAAGTTTGTGAGGCTGGATGGATAGATGGGTGTTTGTTTGTTGAGGAAACATTACAGTAATGTAACTTATTTATCAAATTAACATATATGATATTGTTTAACCCGATAGTCCTACGGGTTCAATATTTATGCGAGTGAAACCGCAATTCACTACTAGTAAACTATAAAGTACAAATAATTCCTTCCTAATTAGACCACCCATCCCTAAGGTTTTATTTGTAAACTGTTGTACTTCGTTCGTGCTGTTGCGATTGCCAAATGCACCCTAAACTGTATAAATAACCAAAATACTTCAAAATTAGGAATAAAGCTCTCTACATCACAAAAGTGCTTCATCAACACTTTCGTCACGAGTACAGCCCTAGTTCATCTTTCAGTTAGTCTGCGTTCAATCTTTATCTCGAGCACATCTCTTAGACGTACCAGTTCATCCTGTCTGTATTCAAGTTATAAATGTAGTGTTTTAATTGAAAACGTTTTTTTTAAACCTGGAGAACGTTTTCCCGTCTAACAGTGCGAATGATACATGCATGTGTGTTTTTTGTGTAAAACCCTAATTCTCTAAAATAATCTCTTTCGTAGTTACTCTTTATGCTATCATGACGACAACTCCCGTCATTTAAAACTTTCAAAATCGAGTCGCAATCTCATCTTGGCGACAATCAAATGTTAAAAACGTGTCAAAATGTACAGAAGGTAGAGTTATTTTTGACATATTTAGACTTAGATCAGACTGTGAACGTTCTTAAAAGTCCGAACCGTGAAGGTATTGTTATTTATCGATAACTCATTTTACTAATGCCTACAAAGTCGGGCTAAACTTAAAAATAATCCCCTTAAAAATAAATATTATTTCGCAAAAAAAAACCATCTTATTACATTTGCGGTAGGCAATACATGTGCGGGCGAAGGGAGGTTAGGCACGCGGCACGCGGTCGTAATTATGGTATTTTTTTTTTTAATTTTTTAACCTAACCTCATGCATGAATCTATCCTTATGGGTCGGACGGAGTTTTCTTTACATATTGTATATAGGTACACATTATATAGGTAGGCTATATAGGTACATTTATTAAAAAGCTACTATTTCGACACTAGAAACTGACTCTTAAATTTAATTTATTTGTATAGATAGAAGAAAATAAATGTTTTAATTGGCTTTGCCTGATTTTTGTTTTGCCTTCAAGGCTAGAACGAATAGGCTTATAATAAGCTATGCCATCGCCTAGCTCCATAAAGAATAAAGGTAAACAACCCAATTTAGGGTTATCACTGTCTATACAATTTTGCATATTTTAATTACTTTCAAATCAACTGCATAGCACATGCATTGTAATAATAAGTATGGACTAATTATAATATATATGTATACATTAAAAAATCTATTTACAACTTATGATGTACTCACGACCTAAAAGACACGACGACCTAGGTTCTTGCAATTATCCTAATGCGTGGCCAAGGCTATACTTCAATAATCTTGATGATAACAATTTTTATTGTTTTACAGTAAGTAATTATTCTCAAACAGTTTAGTTTTATCATATAATCTGCAAAAGTAGCGCAAGATACATACATCAGATGCAAGATATTACTTGTGTATATGATGGGTTCGTTAATAAATCAGCCTGCGGGTAAAGCTAAAGCAAGTACTGGTATTTTAGTAGGCAAAGTTCAGTATCCTTTAATGCCCTTCTATATTGCTATTTTATAAGGTTTGTTGCATGATTCAATTTACAACACCTTTGTACGATTGTCACACAGCGCATTACATTCAACACCTAATCGATAGGGAACGACCTTGCCCGTAAGTATATGTATACTGTTTAGGCGAAGAGTTGTGTCAGACCAAGCCCTAGGAGGAATGATTCTGAACCATACTAAGTTATAAGTAGCTTAGCTTAAAATGTGCATTGACTTGTTTTGGCTCGGCTATTATAGTTTAGTTTTAAGGCTCGACCGAGATCTCGGTCTCGCTCTCAGTCTTATACTCGGCTATAAATCCAATATTTTTTTTAAATAATTATATATAAACTAGTGCTTGACTGCAATCCCGCCTGATGGTAAGCAGTGATACAATCGTTGATGGTAAAGCGCGCTAGTTTATTAAGCCTATTCACTTAAAACTTAAAAAAACTTAGTGAATAGGAATGAAGACGGCAGTTGAGCGAGCAATGTTGCCGAGATCGAAAAACGTATTTCGGTCGAGCTTTATTTAAAACTAAATAAGGCTCCACCTAGAAACGTTTTTCGTTCGCGGCTGGGTTCCAGAATCTTATCAAAATCAAAAAATCAAAGCATTTATTTCAAATAAACCAGTTACAGGCACTTTTGAATTGTCAGAAGGTCGGTCAGTCAATAAGATGAAGCTAGTCGCCCATTCCAAAGAGTAGGTACCTATGGAGAAGAACGGGCAAGAAACTCCATGGACACTCTTTTAAATTTTCAAGCTATTGTTACAAATATTTGATTACATCATTCATGTTGAAATCAACCGTGTGAGAACGATGCAGAAATAAATTGTACGCCGAGAGCGTCCATTATGAAAACACACAAAAATCAATTCCGAAATTAAAATACGCCGTGGCAGCTAAGAGATGATCAGTCCCCTCCGACGGCGTCCGTTCACGAACATGACGAATGGATCAGCATCATTCAGCTCAACCATATTCAAGGGAACCCAATGACTCAACACACACGCCACCATCAGCGAGACATTTGAGTGAGCATGACATACTCTCAACAGCCAGAGCACTATCAAGTCAATAAAAAAGACTAACCCAACAAAAAAATGCCTTACAGCACATTCGTACATTGTGCTCACACGTTTGCCATGCAATTATACAATAATCAGTCAGGCAGTATCAGTCGAAAACACATCTGATAATATTTTCGAAGTCGTAATGAAAGTGCTCAGGATCGAGCTTGTTGGCGTGCCATGAATGAGGCCTATGTCCAGCAGTGGACGAGTAAAGGCCTTTACTCGTTCACTCGTTCATCATCATCATCAGATGATGAATGAAAGTCACTGTCAGGAAAGGATTCAGGAAGGAAGGTAATTTCAGTGTTAGTTTATATATGTTTATTAAAATACTAGCTCGCCCCGAGGTTTCACTTGCATGTGTTTCGATCGCGTGGAAATATCCGGATAAAAAAACAATTTTCATCCGTCCAGTCGTTTTTGGGTAAAATGGTAACAAACTTAAATCCAAACTTTTATAATAGTAGTAGGATAATTTACGACCGTAACAAATATGGCGTTACTGAATTATAATTATTAAAATCGGCAATACAACTGGTTACGTTAGAATTGACCTCTAATATCGTAATTTCATGAAAGTCATTCTACAGGCTAATATCAATTTAGAGAGTTTTCTTGCTGATTTCCCCTTAGTCATCACCATCTCAGCGTTAATTCCAGTCGCATCCGAAGCTGTTTCAGCTTTGAAATCTGGAGTCCGTTTTACCCGTCTAACTGCTGATTTTGGCTAAACTTCGATATTTTCCGTGAAGCGACTGCCGTCTGACCTCCACAACCCGAAGGCGATATCGAAGCATTGCAGTTAGACCAATTGTTGAATGTTTGAGGGCTGCAACAACCCGTAACGACTGTCATTAGATGTTCGTACGCACGACCAGACCAGTGCAAATATTCATATTGATGCATTCATGCATGCTGATTTCCCATTAGCATTCCATCCAAAGGTTGTCTGTATAAGATCGCTCCTAGCGATAAGACCACCCATTGTGTCAACCCTTTGTAAAATCCATAAGATAGACTATTTATTCTAAGTAAATATTTGTTTTGATCGCGAATTGTATCTAGATTAGCTTGCCATGCAGCCTGATACCTGACCTTAAGTCGTTATGTTGCAAAAAAACGTAATATAATTTGATTTCGTAGGGTTTTCGCCTTAAATATTACAAACAGTTATACCAGTGATGTGTTCTTTGTTTCCAGGTGGTGACAGACCTCGTACAGGGCGAGTTCATGCAGCTGGGCAGCAAGGAGACAGAAAACGAACGGTTCGCGCATTACCTCACCAAAACTTACAGGAAGACGGCTTCTCTCATCGCCAACTCAGTCAAAGCGGTAATATTCTTATGAGTCATCTGTGATGTTGTTCTAATTACAGAATAGGGTAGTTGACTAATAAAAGTAATTAGCCCGTCAGTCAGATTTCCAAAAAAATACTAGAAACGTATTTTTTCTTTTTCCGTATAAACAAAAAATGAAGACGACAGAGTGCGTTGAAAACTCGTGTGACGTAACTGCACGCTACACTTTTTAGCGAGAAGTGACGTCACCAGCCATCACTCCTGTTCTTTGATGCCTTTTATATTTCTCAATTTTTATTGATTTGATAAAACAAAATATACGTATCCAATATTTTTCTATAATCTCAATGACGGACTAAATAGAATCAATTTTTTTTTTTACCCAGGAAACATCCCTATTATGCTTATTAAAAACTTCTATGGAAGCAAGCCTCGTTTTCAAATGTGAATAATATTATTTGAAGAGAGATTTAGAAATATTGCCTTCCCATAGTTGGTTGTTTTGTTATCCTATTAGCTTTATTACCAATAGTGCTTGAACTGTTTGAAAACTGATCTATCGCGGCACACTGCATAGTTAAAACAGTATATATTAAGGAAGCACAATTTAAATGCAACCAAGTAATAACTAGTGGTTATACAGTATGTTAACTAACAGAGGGCGTTCCCGTTAACCCGAAATAGTATAGCATACATACATGCTAAAAAAAATATTTCCATTCGAAAACAAAATGTTTTAAAAATTTTTCCAATATGAAAATATTCAATAAAAATTTTAAATTGACATGTAAAAGAAACACACTGTACACGCGAACATGACAGACGGCAACGTCGCAATTTATTTATACATGACGACTACTATTTTGATTTAAATCAGGAGGTTTCAAATTTATTTCCAATTAGAATTTTTTTTATTCGGATTTTTTTATGCTTATTTTTCTATGCTGATATTTTTATTTTAATCTATTAATGATACATATTAACGAGTTTAAGGGAACGCCCTCTGTTATTTAACATACTGTATACTGATGCTGATGATCATATAATCATCATATAATGATGATACCTGTGAATACTATCTTACTTGTTTTTTTCCGATGTTTTTTTATTATATTTATTAAAATTGTTGAAATTTGTTTTCAAAATTATATGTTGTCATCTCTGTTTCTATGAACCTCTTTTGTATAACAGAACGCGAACAGAGTACAGTTAACTTTAAGCAACGTTTAGGAATAAAGGGGAATAATCCAAGCATTCCTTAATTGTAGTTTGGTGTATCAAATATAGGATTTAGGAAGTTTTCATTGTACTTATAAATGACTAGCGGCCGCCAGCGACTTCGTTCGCGTGGAGTAAGATGTGCTCCGCTCTTATTGGCCGCAGCGTGATGTTATATAGCATAAAGCCTTCCTGGATTAATGGACTATCCAACGCAAAAAAAAAATTCAAATCGGACCAGTAGTTCCCGAGATTAGCGCGAACAAACATACAAACAAACTCTTCAGCTTTATATATTAGTATAGATATATAAAAAGTTACAAGAGGTATTCCAAACTTTAATAAAGTGTCAATAATTTTAATATAAAATTCTGTAAGAACACTGACGCAAAGCTGCTTCGCTTTCAGTGCCTTTAAAGGCATTAATTAGCCGGTTTTTTTTTAAATTGTGCATTTTATGCTCTTCCTGTACGCGTTCTGATATAATACTATTTTTTCTCTGCATTGATGAAGTCATCCTCTATGGAGTGAAATGCCATTATCTAAGTATTGCCTACGTACTGGTCCCTAGTATTTAAATCACGCCAATTTCTAGGTGGCCCTACTAAGTGGCGCTGACGAGAGTACGTGTGAGCTAGCGTTCCAATATGGTCGGAACCTCGGACTCTCCTTCCAACTGGTGGACGATCTGCTGGACTTCGTGTCTTCAGCGCAAGCTATGGGCAAACCCACCGCCGCTGACCTCAAACTTGGACTGGCGACCGCACCCGTGCTGTTTGCCTGCGAAAAGGTATGTTGTTTTTTTTTTCTGAAACTACCTACTTAAATTTTAGAAATAAATTTCCAGTCCGCAATTTTTTTTTAAATTAAATATGTTCCTCACATGGTTTCCTAAAAAATAAATAATCCCAGTTCCATTTGTCATTTGTGGTTTGGGAGAATCTGTCCATTCTTTGGTTGCCTGGAAGAGATCGCATTAGCGATAAGGCCGCCCATTGTATGTTTTTGTGTTGAATGTCTTTTGTTCGATGTTTGATTGGGGTACAATAAATAATATACGTATAAATCTTCACAAATTTAACGACGATAGCAATACATGCTACATTCATAACAAAAAAAAAAAAAAATAAAAAAAAAAATAAAGGGTGTATCTGACATCGACGCACAAACGAGTACCATGGATCCAGTACATGATTCTGAACCCCCCAGTGGTGGAATTTTTCGTCGGCTTTTTCATGATTTAAAAAAATATGTATGTAGTTTTTTTCACTTTAGAGACCGTTCAGAATTGCTATAATTTTATAACCCAATAAGATTTTAAAGTAGAAATTGATTAATTCGCTAATTACACAAAAAAAGCACCATGAAAACAAAACTCGAAAAACTATCTTGTCAGCTGATTTAATAGAGCTCACATCAGGGATCAACGTTATACCTACAAAACCGCACGGCGGCACGCTTGCAACGTTCAAAAGCCGAGCTGACACTTTTTTTTAAACACTGTGAATTCTGAAACCGTTCATTAGCGACATAAATGACCATCATAATTTTATTAGTAGCACGCGGTGTAGTCTTTTCGCAAAGTTTGCGTTACGATGTCAGATACACCCGATATATATATCTGTAAATCATGCGGACAAAAAGCCAGAACAAGGAACGTACGAAAACACGAAAAATTAATAAACACTTAAAATAATAATGTTCAATATCCGAGCAGTTTCGCATCAGTTGAATATAGATCGAGAGCTGAGGTGGCCCAGTGGTATCGGCCGCGACTTACAAGTTGTAATTCGTAGGTTCGAACCCCGTCAAAGGCTTTACTTTGTGTAAATTATTTCTTCACCACTGCTCTCAAAACGGTGAAAGAAAACATCGTGAGGAAACTGGCATGTCCTAGAGGTAAAAAACTTGAAGACATGTGACGTCTACCAACCCGCACTGGGCCCACGTGGTAGATTACGGCTCACTCCCTCTCACCGAGAGGAGGCCTGTGTCCTAGTAGTTTAATGTTTCCAACATTATAGGCTGAATATGTATACAATGTGTAACAGAAAGGGTATATACATACCAAGGGCATGGCACCTTTACATGATATCAAATGATATTGGAAGGGTTTTTTAAATGTTAGGAAGTTCTGAGAAAAAGCACCGCCTGTGATAGATAGGCTACTACCATACTAGGCGCACAGAATTATTGAAGACATTTGTCGTGATTTTGGCAAGTAACGTCACGTGTGACGAGTAGTTATTAACGTATGTAGTGTGGTGACACGTTTGTAATGATTTGAATTTAAGAAACACACGGAGCCTATAATTTGTTATCAATTTTTTGAGTATTTTATTTTGAGTTGAAACCCTTCCGATATTGTTTGATATCATGTAAAGATGCCTTGCCCTTGGTATGTATATACCCTTTATGTTACACGTTGTATATGAATATATATTAAATGGCGTCGTCAACTAAAATTAAAGAAACTAGCTGTTGCCCGCGACTCCGTCCGCGTAGACTTCAGTTTACAGCGCGCGGAGCTCAGTTGATATAAAATAAGCGCCTGTTAAAATAATGGCAGCAAAATGTATATTCGCGTTAGCTCCCATTTTCGCAACATTTTTTTGTTATTGCTCTGCTCCTATTGGTCATAGCGGGATTTTATATTGCCTATATTCTTTCTCAGGCTCTATCTGTGTACCAAATTTCATTACAATCGGTTCAGTAGTTTTGGCGTGAAAGCCGGACATACAGACAGAGACACTTTCGGATTTATAATATTAGTATGGATAAAATTTAAGTTTCTTAAATACCTTGAGTACGCGAGTACTAGACCTACTTATCTATTTCCAACGATTTTAGGCCGACGTAACAAATATTTAGGATTTCTCAGTGCGAGATTTGAGCGTGTTTAAATTCGACTTAATAGTGTGGAACCGGTTGGCCCACCCCAACTTTACATACTCGCAACCATATCGGGTGTAAAAACACACACACTTGCGCAAAACATCTGTTTTCGCAACACAGACGTTGGTTCACAGCCTAACTATTTGCACCATATTGCAGAAACATACACGTTTAAACTACTACGACAGCCGGTTTTGAGTTGTGACTAATACGATGCCAAATGATAGTAAAAAACAATAAAAATGAAAGTTGAGAAAGTGTTTTGAAGCTTTATATATACGTTTTAGCATAATCATGTGTCGGTTATGCATCTATTATAAGACACTGGAGGACAAGTCTGAGCAGTTGTGTTGCGATGTGTGCCGGGTACGATGCGGCAAAAGTTGTGTCGGGAGTTTGGTCGTGGAGGGTCTCCAGATCAATCTTCCTCTGGCGCAGCATCGTTGGTCGTGTTGTTGGGTTTAACATTGCTTCACCTTTTTTTTGGGGTGGAAATCCTCATAGGATGTCCGCCGCCCTAGGGTGGGCGACGGGGTCTGTCAGACTTTTACTGACTAAAACCACCCCGGTGTCTCTTCTATCACGAGCGCGCGTGGAGCCGCGGGAGTCTAAATTCTTCCACGGCCCCACACTCGTGCTGACCCGGTCTGTCCGTGCATCGCCTCAGAGGCGCGCGCCGACACTCGCGCGCGCCTCCGCCTCGGGTCCATCGAATAGGGACGGGAACTTCCCCATGTGCCCATTCTTGGGGGCGGAAGAGGGCGTTATCCGCCCTTCTTCGGCGCCCGGTGCGTCTTCTGCGGCCCGGGAAGGGAGTTGAGATCTCCGTCTCCCGTTCCGCAGCTTCCTTCTGCGACATCACGTCCTCGCAGAAGGACACCACCGCGTCCCACGACACTGCGCTACCGACCATCCTCCGCACAACATTGCTTCACCTCGCTCAACTGCCGTCTTGCTACCTATCCACTTAGTTTTTTGAGTGAATTGGCTCTTAATGAACTAGCGCGCTTTATCATCAACGATTACATCACTGCTTACCATTAGGCGGAAATGCGGCCAAGCACCAATTTATAATTACAAAAAAACAATCTTGTCACTGCCACGTTGTTCTCATGGTCGCAAGCGCGACTGCTGCGCTTAGTGTTTGATTCCCAAGTCGGTAAAATTGTTACTGGGTTTATCCATTAGGATTTTCTTAGTTACAGCCTGGGCCTTAAGTCTGCTATTACAATAGGTTCAAAATTATCGATCAGTGATCTCATTATGGTAGCTTTTGATAAGTTTCGTAATCTACTAACAAAATGGCGTCATTATGATTTTCCAGTGGTCCATCACTGACACTCCATTCCATATTAGTAAATGTTCAAATTGAGTAGTGGTTTTTAGAAAATCATTTCTACTAACGGGTTTTATTAATTATACTACGGATTTTACTGACTGATATTGGATCGATCATTATGAAGTTTGCAGATAACGAGTTTTTAGCACAATGACAATGGAATCCTGTTGGAATGACAAATTTATAAAAATAGTGGATTAGGGTATAACTCGCGCAGATAAAGAAAAGATCTGTAAATGGCGTCCGCTCGCATGCGTTCTCACTCACTCTGTATCGCTGTCTATACTCACACAGTGAAGTAAGAGCTGCAAAAAAAAAATCATCGATCAGGAATTTAGCATTCGCTTTCCAAACTACTGAAGCTACTTTGACGCACTCCGAGTTATCGTTAATTTCGTTACGCTAAAGTTTCTGTTATTTTGTTGTTTTTGTTGATATTGTTGTTTTGTTGAGTTTGAACAATTAAAATCAACAAAAACAACAATAAAAACAAACACAACAAAAAACAAGTAACATGACATATTTACGTTGTATATAACAATATTTACAACGTAAATTTGACATTTTACTATCTTAGCTTTTGATTTGTGATTGAACAATGGCATGTTTTGTCAACCGTATCATAAGTATCCGCCGCCATTTTCAGATCTTTTCTTTAACTGCGCGGGTTATAGTGATATTTAGAAGTTAGTGGCATGATATTTACGTCTGTCGTAAAGCGCGTAAAACCGCTCGTTCTGCGTCTTATCTCTCCCCTGTCGTGGTGTCCCATCGGAGTGTGTGAGAGAGAGAGTAATAGAATAAAGACTGCGCCTGTGTTAGCGCATACATGTGTGCACTATAACATCTCCTGCGAACATTTCAAATCTTCCTTGAGATTGGCCACCGTGACCGATATAGTTTAGAGGATTGGTATAAAACCGATTTTCGTAAAATGACATTCATTGGTGTACCATATGCCATGTTATCCTGAAACCGAACGGCATCCCAGCGCTCTTTATTATGTACACCATATCACGTGCCACTCATAATATCAGTATGTACCTTTAAGCGCTTTAACGCAATATGCAACAATAATAAACAAGTCATAAAAGAAGTGCTGTAAGTAGTCCTGAGTTTTGTATTTTTATCCTTTGTTTCGTCCAAACCTGGTGCCAAAAAATTGGATCTAGAATAAATCTTAATACGAAGCTTAAATATGTTTACGAGAGTATAAAATGTCAGTGCGATTAAAATGCTTGATACTTAAACTATAAAATAATCGTATAATAAAATCTCTGCGCCCCGCGGTTTCACCCGCGTAACTAGTAGTAAGTAATTTAAAAAATAGATCCTACTAATAGACCTAATAGATCTAGAGACCTATTGTCAGGTCTAACAGTATATGCGAAATTTCATTAAAATCGGTTCAGCCGTTTTGGAGGAGTTCGAGGACAAACACTGTGACAGGAGAATTTTCCATATCGAACCTTTACGGCTTCGATGCAACGAAATCACTATTCGGGACACTTTTTTTTGTCTTTTATTAGGATTTTTTTAGTGATGAAGTACAAGACTTTTTCGTAAAACTATGACAAACTAAACATATAATCAAGTTTATAAAGATTTCAAACTTAAACTACTACAGTTTATAAGGAAATAAATGCAAAAAAAAATATTAAAAGTCCTCCACTCAAAAATTAAAAAGAATATAAAATTATAGGTAATATTCATAGAATGATTGCAGCAATTTTCTTTGACAGGCAAAATAAACAGTGACAAAAATATACTATGTAAATAGTATATAAAAATATACTATGTAAATAGTATATAAAAAATATACTATATAAATAGTATATTTTTGCCACTGTTCAACCAGTATTTTCAATCTAATACATATTTTTCAAATTAATTGTCAGTCTTCCATTTCCATATTTACTATAACTTTATTTGCATTCGATTGAATAATTTCCATTCGTTGCAGTATCCCGAACTGAACCCGATGATAATGAGGCGGTTCCAAGAGCCAGGCGACGTGGAGAAGGCGTACGAGCTGGTACACAAGTCGCGCGGACTGGAGCAGACGCGCTTCCTAGCACGCAAGCACGGCGCCGAGGCCGCACGCTTGGCCGCCGAACTGCTGGACTCGCCCTACCAGAAGGGACTCGTCGTCACCACCGACCTCGTGCTCAACAGGATTAAATAGTACTCCTCTACCACAGTACGCGCACCAAAATAATTATATTCCATGAAAGGCATCCACAGTTCTACCGCCTCCCATCCAAGGTGAGGCCTCGAAACAGACCGTCGAAGTAGTTTTTCGTTCCCGCGATCCTAAAAGTACTTTGAAAGAGGTCATTTTCCATGTCGAGCGTCTCCTTTAATAGTACCTTAAAGGTTCATTCGCGAGACCCAACAGAATTCTGGATACCTTTTTGTAAGGGATATAGAGGCGATGGACAATTAATGTTTAGTAGTGTATGAGTGATCGGTGTTGAGCCGGCCCGGTCGCCGCCGCCGGGGCTGGTCGTGAGTGAACGTTTGTGTATATGCGAGTGATTTGAGCCAACATGGCGACATATATCGTAGATATTATACGTCAAGCTATACCATGTGCCCTGATAAAATAAACATAATAATTTCTACAATACACTATATAAAACACTATGTAGATTTTTGTTATATTATTGTAATCAGTACAACTGATTGTCAAGTAATTATATATTACATAATGTTAAAGTATATATATTTTATTGGTATTGATATTATATACATATTTGTACTTTGTGTCCTTCACTTGTGTGACCTGATTTATTTTAAGATAATTTTCTGTGAGTTTTGTGAGACCACGAAGTATCTATGACTAGCGCGAAGCTATTGCTGCCAGGAAGCGTGTATGACTACTCGTTACCAAATACTGTACTATACGTACATACTTGTACTGCTTATATAAATATGCTCAACTGTTGTTTTGTATCGTGCAATCTTTATGTAGGTATAGACATAGAATGTACCTGTGTTTGTGCACAAAGACGCTATCGACGATCATCACAAAATTATTTACACTTTGATTTCATGAGTTGGTGTTCGTTTGTTTCTTACTATATGTATTTTATGATGTGTAAATACTGAGAGTCATTGGATAAGTTACCCGTGTTTTATCTTCAAAACCAATTACCTCAATTTCTTTAGAGTACACGTTGCATACTGGAGGTGTATGTTATATTCTGACCTAGTATTAAATTGTAAGTATTTTACGAGGCCGCACTACATATTGAGGCAGAATGTAAACATCGGTTAGCCAATTAGTACGTTACAATTGTAAATAATACTAACAACTAAATATATTCAATGTAACAGGGGTTTATATAGACAAATGAAGTATCAGAGTACCGCAAAAATTATGCACCATAAGCGCAGTATTCTTAAAACTTTTTCTTGAAATTATTCATATTTAACAAAAATATTAGTCATTAATAAGGTAAATTAGTAAGGCTGACATAACGACTGAATCTACATGAAATAAGTGCCGACAAAAGCACCTTTCTCAACGATTAAGTGAAGGTCTCCAGCGGATATTGAAACCGAGAGGAAAGCAATTACACATTAATATCGGACAATTGAAGCATGAGTTTCCTATGTGAGTTTATACCGTCCAATATACGATTAGTCACCCCGCTGAGATAATAATTTGTGTGTGGAAACTCGTTTTAAAAATGGGTACACACGCAACTCTTTATCACTTGTAATTGTTGTGGAAATGCTTTTAAGCGGAACCATAGAGCGTGGAGATGCAACCGATTCAGTTGATTGAAATAAACGTAAACGCACTGGAATGGACGAACTTATCTCATACCTTGGTCGTTGTGTTAGCCAAATGGAGATGGAGGTGTATGTTTTTTTGTACATTAAAAATGTTAAAAATGGGAGTCAATGAAGTTTATTTATATGTATGTAGACATACTTTAATAGGACATACGTTTGTAAATATTATTATTCTGTAAAATGGTAAATCATGAATAATTTTTAATATAAACATTAGTTACAAAATATTGTTTTATTTCAATACTAATTATGCGAATAACATTGAAGAACTTTTGTTTACAACTCATCCTTATAAATACGCAACATCGATACTTCCAAGGACGCACGCAAACGTTAAATTAATAACAGTGGCGTCCTTGACAAAGTCGTAGAATGAGCTTAGTTTGACTGACAATTTTATTGGTGACCCATTTCCACGGCAGCTTGGCCACTTTTCAGTCTGCAAGCTATGTATATGAATGAATGCAATAGGATTCGTAGCCGCGTGTTTGGGGCAATCGATCGGTCCGCGCCCGGCACCGCCAGGACGAACCGAATACCAGCTCTAAATGACATGAAAAATGTATATGACCTACTGCACTATACAAAGTACCAAAATAATACATGGCGATAAGCTACTATGGTTACGATCACCATAATAAACCCTATTGAAACGCAACAAAGATGCAATTCTAACAACGCTAAAGGGTAATATAACCCTAACCGCAGCGAGTTAATTACAGAGCGTCGACGTTCTTATTGGATCTAGCAAGTTTAAGTATCACGTAATTACAAAATTCTTTTTACTTGTTTTAAACATAGAAAATTAGTAGTTCAATATTTTTTAACCGACTTCAAAAAAAGGAGGGAGGTACTCAAATCGTCTTAATCTTTTATTTTTTTTTGCAAGCATTTTTTGACGTGCGCCTTAAGTTCGTGGAATTTGATTACCTTCAGGAAATATTTATTGCTCGTATATTAAACATAGGAGACAAACGTGATATCACGATATGTAAATTCGCTAAATTCGCATGGATTTTCTGCCGTTTTCTTATTGATTAACAATAAGTAGCCTTATCTTTGTTTGAGTAAGTTTTTGCGAAGGCCATGCTTACTCGTGTTTTGATCATTTCTACTTCATTCGAAGTCACCAGTCTTGGTTTACTTTGCGTCTGGGTTTTGGATAGTATCTAAAAGTCGTTAAAAAGCTTTTCATTTTCATAAAAATCGTTCACCGGTACAACAATAAGACGACCTACTTGGAGCCTATTAATATTAAGTTAAGGCATAACAAAGCGCTTAATCACAATAGGTGATTTGCAAGAATATTCTAGTCCAAACTCTAAACCTATCAAGGATCAGTTATATTCCATTCGCCTAACTGGAAACTTGCTGTGCGTACTCGGTCACAGAGTGGCAGTTAACCATTATTATTCTTGAGGTAAGTGGACAATTTTCAGTATGTTTCAATGTCTAGATGAGATGTGGTGTTTGATGGTTAAAAATTGGGGGAGATGTAAGATGACGAATAGACAAGACGACAGCCTCCGTGGCGTAACGGTAGCGAACGCGGTCGTAGCGTAAGGAGGCGCGGGTTCGATCCCCGCACAGCAAGCGCGGATCCAGGGGGGGGGTCATGGGGGTCATGACCCCCCCCTGGGCTGGGTCCAGGAGTACCTAGCAGAGTAGCACAGAAGGATTTTATTTAAGTACTTTCAATATTTAATCAATTTATATAATACATACTTTGTTTGCCGGCAAACGCATTATTCGGGAACGCATTCAACTTTTGAATGCGCTGGGCATTCAAAAGTTGAATTTTGCCGCGCTACCGCCGTCACGGCCGCCAACATTCAAATGTCGCATTTTTATGTCACATTTCATTTTACTTGCGCGCACTTTGTTTATTAATCAGTTTCTTCATTATGCATTGAACACACACACACACTGTGTGTATGTTCAAACTCAAATATTATGGTTGTAATGTTCTTAAAGTACCTCGTAGGTAGATAAGTAGGTGCCTACTTACTGATAGAGGGGATTTATATACGGACGACAGCAGTTCAAGCTATCGGAAACTGTCAAATATTCCCAATCAACTTTGAGCCTTCATAGTTTAGCAATAAGGTTGACGTCTGTACATTCTTCTTCTTCCTGTGCCTCTTCAATCCTGAAGGTTGGCCGTCAGCTTCTTGTATTCGGTCTGCTCAACCGCGAGACGGAGCAGTTTTTCAACTCTCTCTTCCACTGTCCACTCCCTGATGTTTCGCAGCCACGACTTTCTCTTTCGTCCAGCGCGCCTTTTTACTTCTACCTTGCCCATCATAATGAGTTGGAGTAGCGTATATCACTAGCGTAGACTCGGGGACATCTGTCGCCCCCAAACATCAGGACCCGAGGTGGCGGCGCGAAGTGTTCCACGCGCGCTACTTTTAGACGTCACGGGGGGAGTCCTACACCTCACTCCCCCCCCTGACCTGAGGAGGCCCACGGTGGTGGGCCAGCACCAATCGGGGGTTGCGGAAGCAGTATTAGTTCTCGCAGCCCCCGGTGTAGGTGTGAGACGGATCAGCCGGGTGGTTTTAGTCAGTAAGAGTCTGACAGACCCCGTCGCCCGCCCCAGGGCGGCGGAAATCCATGAGGATTTTCCACTCGGAAAAAAAAAAGCGTATATCTATCGTGTCGGAGCATCTGGCCGAGATAATCTATTTTGCGTTTCTTTATGGTGGGCAACAACTTTCGAGGCATTAGAACGCGCTGAAGGACGGTGTCAACTCTGATCTTTTGGGTCCAGCTTATGCGCAGCATACGACGGTAGCACCATATTTCAAAAGCCTGCAAGCGTCGTGTAGTGTCCTCTTTCAGAATCCATGCTTCGCAGCGGGACATGACGAACGACAGGCCATACGTAGTACATCAGTAATCTCACTCGGAGCTTTATGTGGAGTTTACGACAGCACCGAACTTTCTTAATTTTGTTAAAAGATGCTCGGGCAAGTTCTATCCGGGTCTTAATTTCTTGGTCGGACTCCCATGCTTCATTTACCTAAGCACCGAGATACTTATCCTGTCGTACCCGCTCAAGTTGTTTGCCTGCCACCGATATGCTAGGACATAAGTCTTGGTTTCTAGAGACCACCATAAATATTGTCTTGCTGATGTTCATCGACAGACCGGCTTTCTCGCTGCACTCATTGACTTTATCTACAATGGTTTGCAAATCTTGTTCAGAGGCTGCAATGAGAACAGTGTCGTCCGCATAACGCAGGTTATTAACGACCTTGCCATTGATTTTCACTCCGGCTTCCAGACCTTCAAGAGCCTCCGACATCACTACCTCGGAATAGATATTGAAGAGCAACGGAGACACAGCCTTGCAGAGCTCCACGACAGATCTTGATTTCCTCGGTCTCCTCATTTTTAACTTTGATTGTAGCTACTTGGTTCTCGTACAGATTACGGATAATCCTGACGTCCTTGCCATCGAGTTCAATATCTGTTAATAGACCCAGGAGGTGCTGGTGCTTAACCCGGTCGAATGCCTGTTCGTAATCTATAAAGCACAGCAGTGCATATCCCTGCATTTTTTTACGAGGACGTTGAGGGCAAGAAGAGCTTCACGAATACCGACACCAGAGCGAAATCCGAATTGACTGTTTGTTCGTCACATTTCGGTCTTACCCTGTTCTGTATGATGTTTCTGTTGCTGTAAGAACACTTCGTCTGTATACATACCTACGTTTTTTTTTTTGGTGAGGGAATTTGAAGGTCCTAAGCTTCGTAAGTCTTAAGGTCTAAGCGTTTTTTTTTTTTTGTTTCCTGGTTGGAAAATCCTCATGCATGTCCGCCGCCCTGGGGTGGGCGACAGGGTCTGTCAGACACCTACTGACTAAAAACCACCCCGGTGTTCCATCTCGCACCTACACCGGGGTTGCGAGAACGAACACTGCTTCCGCAACCCCCGATTGGTGCTGGCCCACCACTGTGGGCCTCCTCGGCTGAATGATGTGTACGACTCCCCCCATGACGTCTAAGAGTGGCGCGTGTGGAACACTTCGCGCCGCCACCCCGGGTCCTGATGTTTGGGGGGCGACAGATGTCCCCGAGTGTGTCGCCCCTGGACCAGTTTAGGGTGGCTGAAAGAGGGCGTAATCCGCCCTCCGCCGACGCCCGGTGCGCCTGCTGTGGTTCGGGTGAGAGGACGAGATCTCCCTCTCCCTGTCCACAGCCTCTGCGAGACGACTGTTTCGCAGAAGGAAACCACCGCATCCCAGGACTCATCACTGCCGACCATCGACTCGATTACGGCAGTGACAGCTCCCTGCCGGCCGAGATGAAGGCACGGCGCAGCTCCTCCGCGCGTGGCATACTCTGCCAGCGTATGCCGCTCTCGGCAGTTGATGCAGTAGTGCTACCGGGCGTCCAGCTCCATGTTTATGCGACACAGGTACTTTCCGAAGCAACCATGCCCCGAAAGTACCTGTGTAATCCGAAACATCAGGGAGCCCTGCCTTCTCCCGAGCCAGTCCGCCAGTACCGGCCGGATCGCCTCGATGGTGGTGAGGCCTGCGGTAGGGCACGAAAGCCTGTCCCGCCATTCTGCCACCAGGACCTCTCGGAGCTGCGACCGACGCTGCTCGAGCTGACGCCGTGAGCCGGGTGGCGGCGCCCGCCGGAGACCATGAAACCATGGCCTCCGACTTGTTGAGCGCCACCTCCAGGCCTAGGCGACGTATGCGGCCCACCACCTGTGATACCGCAGCCGTCGCCAGCAACGTTGTTTCCCTGTGCGAGCTCTCCCGGGCGGTGACCAGCGTGTCGTCCGCTTAACTCGTCAGATCTCCCCTCAGTCTGAGCTCGCCTCTCAGCACCCAGTGGTACGTCGTCTACGTTACGAAAAATCAAAGCATGGGAAAGAGCTTCAATGATTGAAGAACGTCCAACCGGACTGGCACTTCTCCACGTCCATAAAAACGTACCCATTGAAATAGATGAAGTGATAAAACATTTCGGCAGGAGACGTAAAAGAAAAATTGATTTCGTATTTAATTAGGTATTTTTATGTTCAGTAGGTACTTATTAATAAAATACCTTCTTTTTAATTGTATCTATTATTATCAAAGTTTAATTAAAACTTCTTCTGACTTGACCACGACTATGTGACCCCCCCCTGGCGCCAAAGCTGGATCCGCCCTTGCCGCACAGTGCAAATATTTGTATGCATGAATATGAATATTTGCACTGGACACCTCGGAAAGCACGTTAAGCCGTTGGTCGCGGTTGCCATACGAACATCTAGTGGCAGTCGTTACGGGTTGTTGGAGCCCTCAAAAGTCTAAAAATTGGTTTAGATATCGCCTTCGGGTTGTCGAGGTCAGGCGGCAGTCGCTTCACGGAAAATATCGAAGTTTAGCCAAAATCAGCAGTTAGACTGGTAAAGCGGACCCCAGACTCCAAAACTGAAAAGCTACGGATGCGACTGGGATTAACGCTGAGATGATAATGATGATGATCTAAGATGACGAATAATAGAGAAGTACCTAGGCACTTATGGAAGAAAATGACATGTTGCGGAGACCGCAAATAAAATGTGAGAGAGATTGATGATGAGTTTAGTAATTAGGTACTTAGGAAATAGTCCAGTGAATAGTACCTACGTATAAAATAACCAGTTCCGTCTGTATGAGTTTAATAATTAGGTACTTAGGAAATAACCCAGTGAATAGTACCTACGTATAAAATAATCAGTTCCGTCTGTCTTTTTTTTTTCTTTCTCTTATGGCTTCGCACGGTTTGTGCATTTAGCCAATGTCACGTAATGAATTATTCATGTCGAAAAAGACGGCCGCGCGGACCGAACACGGAGGAAGATTTGGTTCAAAGCCATGATGTGGCCACTATGCTACAATATTTCACTGTTCTTTATGAATTATTTACTGAATGCACTTTTTACTACATAAATCAGGCGTTTTTATTTAGTAAACGACACTATAAATAATTTAAAAGTCCAATGAAAAATGAGCGTGGCACTCATCTTAGCTTCCCGCCAAAACTCCCTCTCCGTCTGTCTTTTGATAATGGGGCCCGTTTTTAAATGTTGAAAGCAGTGGTGGCCTCACGGAATAAATAATAGTCCCGATTCCCTTGTTCACAAACTAAACTAATTTTAAGTTAACTGCATCTCTTCTTTCAATTTCATTAAGAAAAGGACGGAAGATAAAATGTTAGTTAAGGCCTCTCAAATTAGTTCGCTCCTGAAGTAAGTTTTTCGTCGCTTGTTTATAATCGTGTCTAAACTGTCTATGGAGTATCTTAATTTGACAGGATTAAACTAAAATATTGTATTCTATCCTCTTCTTAATAAAATAGAAACGGCCCTTACTGCCTCCGCTGGTTAGGCCTGATGGAACACTGGCTCATACGGCGAGAGAGAAAGCAGGTCTCTTTGCTTCTCTCTTTGCCCATAATTCGCGTATTGATACTGGCAGTGCTACTCCACCTAATTTACCTCATTGCGGAGCTTCAATGCCTGAGGTTCGCATTAGAAACAAGGAGGTTCTGAGAGTGCTGTGTCGTCTGGACGTGAACAAGGCTAGTGGTCCGGATGGTATACCAGCGATTGTTCTTAAAGCATGTGCGCCCGAGTTGTCTCCTGTATTGACGCGCTTGTATCGCCTCTCATTTAGGACTGGTATAGTGCCCAAGTCCTGGAAGCTTGCTAACGTGCAGCCCGTGCCCAAGAAGGGTAGTCGTGCCGATGCTGCCAACTATCGGCCGATTTCGATCACCTCCTTACTTTGCAAAATTATGGAGCGTGTATTGAACTCGCGCCTCTTGGCATACCTGGAAGGTAACGATCTCCTCAGTGACCGACAGTACGGGTTTCGCAGCAAACGGTCAACTGGGGACCTACTAGTGTATGCCACTCACTTGTGGGGCGAGGCCCTCGAGAAGAATGGGGAAGTGATTGCTGTCTCTCTTGATGTCTCGAAGCCCTTCGACCGGGTATGGCACGCTGGCCTTTGAGTAAGCTTCCAGCGTACGGCATTTCCCCTAGCCTGACTGGCTGGGTAAAAGACTTCCTGACTGAACGGTCCCTCCGAGTTGTTGTCGACAGATGCTCTTCTGAGCCCATGTCAACTAATGCCGGTGTTCCTCAGGGGTCTGTTCTCTCTGCAACTCTGTTCCTGCTGCATATTAACGATCTGCTGATGCCCGGTATCTATGGGTATGCAGATGACAGCACAGTTGTAGAGAGATACCTGCCGGATGCTCGGGCTAGTAGGGAATCAACCCGGTCCGAAAGAGAGGCCATGGTTGAGCGAACGAGTGTTGCACTGCATGCAGTCTCCGAATGGGGCAATGCCAATCTTGTAGCATTCAATGCCGCCAAAACACAGGCGTGTCTTTTCACCGCCAAAAGGAGCCCGTTCACCTTGGCCCCTACTTTTCGGAATGTGTCCTTGGAGTGTTCCGACCGCCTTCAGCTTTTGGGAGTTGAGATTTCCTCGAACCTTAAGTTTGGGCGGTTCATTGAGTCCAAGGCCAAGGTAAAGCGCAGGCCAGGAAACATGGCGTTATCGCAAAGGTCCGGCAGTACTTCACACCTGGGCAGCTTCTAATGTTATACAAAGCACAGGTCCGTTCGTGTGTGGAGTACTGCAGCCACATTTGGGCTGGTGCTGCCAAGTGTCACCTGGCCACTTTGGATTCAGTGGAGAGACGTGCAAAGAGGCTGATTGGTGACCCTGATCTAACTCGAGTTGGTCTCCAAAGCCTAGAGCACAGGCGTAGAGTAGCCAGCCTTTCGGTGTTCTATAGGATGCATTTCGGGGAGTGTGCGAGGGAATTGCATGATTTAATTCCCCCATCTCCGTTCCACCAGCGGACGACCCGTCGTACGGCTGGTTTCCACCCTTACGTTGTTAACACCACTACGATCCGGACGAACCGTTTCGCCTCCTCCTTTATACCGCGTACATCGAGGGACTGGAACAATTTGCCAGCGGCGGTGTTTCCGTCGGACTACAATTTGAGTGTCTTCAAGGCTAGAGTGAATAGGCTCTTAGTAAACTAGTGCGCTTTACCATCAACGATTGCGTCACTGCTTACCATCAGGCGGGATTGCAGTCAAGCGCTGGTTTATAATATGTAAAAAAAAATATATAGAAAGAAAAAGAGGGAAGGCCCGTAGCGCGGTTGGATTTTCCAAACGCCTTGTTTATTATTTTTCATTTGGAATCTTCAGCACAATCATCATCATCTCAGCGCTAATCCCAGTCGCATCCGAAGCTTTTTCAGCTTTGGAGTCTGGGGTCCGCTTTACCAGTGTAACTGCTGATTTTGGCTAAACTTCAATATTCTCCGTGAAGCGATTCTACAATATAAATCAAAATTGTAGAAAAGGTTACTTTACGTATCTATGCCCCTTCAATTGTAGGCAACCACAACATATTATTTTGTATATGTGTACGTGTTATATTTTATGTAACACTTACACATATACAATATGTAAAGAAAACCCCATCCGACCCATAAGGATAATAAAGGTTAGGTAAACACATGACCAAATAAAATATGAAATTTTACATAATCATCATAGTAACAATAGTAACGGATTATGAAATAATCTCTTTTTCCGCGAATTAATTCCAACTTCCCCAAAATTTGGTACTTTTTAAAAAGTGACAACACCAATTTAGACGATATTATTATGAGTGATGAGACCACGTGCCGCATGCCCTGCCCCCTTTGCCCGCGCATGTATGCCTACCCTGTGGCCTACCGCACATGTATTAAGTTACCTCGCTTTTTCGAAATAATATTTATTCTTTTAGGATTTTTTTTTTAATTTAGCCCTGTTTTGTAGGCATTAGTAGAATCAGTTATTGATACCTAACAATACCATCACGGATCGGATGGGGTTTTCTTTACATATTGTATATGTAACTAGATGCTATAAAAATGGACAAATTCATGACGTTTATGTGGAAGCGCTACGTTATAGACCACATTCAATTTTAACTCCTATCTTCAAGTATATAGTTATTCTGGTAGATGTAGTTAGGTACCTACATTTTAACAAGAAGGTTTACTGTACTATTTATGGAAGATTCTGAGAAATTACTTACATTCGTTAGTTATTTAAATTAATGTAATTAATTTATGTAATAAAATCTCATAATTAACTTTCCAGGGCCCTTTAGTCGCATATCTGACATTATGAAGCATGATACAGTTGAATAATTAAAACGGTGAAGAACGTTGCATGTAGGTAGAAAATTAGAGTTAAATTTTATATTACCATGGGAGTCGTTAATGGACGTGTCCGTTATCAATATTTTGATAATAGGTAGGTACTGCTTTGTTATTGAAATAAACTTTATCTGAGTATCTATGAATGTGGATACTAGGACAGAGGACTGTTATGTAGATTCTAGAGCTTTGTAGTTGTTTTATTAAGTATTATTGAGAATAAAAAAATCTAACAAATCTGATATTTGGTTATGTTTATTAGGTATCTAAGTGAAACGCCGAAAAGCAATGTATAAATTCATTTTGTAGATATTAATTTATATGATAGGTAAAAACTACAACAGTGTTAATCAAGTTTCGATGTCGACTGTACCTACAGCTTCCCGTTGTTCTTTTTTTATCTAGGTTTTGCCTTTTGTCAACTTGTATAGTAATATTCACCTAGGTAAAAACAAAACAGCCAACTAAATCCAACAAAGGAAAATAAATTTCGCAAACGATTTCGTACTGAAAAATTTGTTATCATAATTTATACTTATCACGCAGTCATACCATTACTCAATGGAAACGTTCACGACAGTGCACAGTTTCAGTTCAAACGGCGGCGAATTCGTGAGACTTTCAGTGGTTGGCGGAAAGCCGTTCCGACTACCGGACAACTGAAATGATCATTTTTAGTGTGTGCACATTAGTCCAAGCGTTCATTCTTCTCAGAATCTGTTGCGTGCTAAGTTATGTGATACGAAATTAGTTGTTGGGTTTAGTGAAACTATAGTTTAAATGTTTGCTTTGCACTCTCGAAGATTGCGTAGGTAAGATATCGTTTTATGGTCTGTAGACAAATCTTGTGCTTTCTAAATAAATGAGGAATAACAGAATGCCTACTTAAGGAAAAACGTACAGCATGTTTGACAATCGTGCGTAACTGTAACTAAAATAGAGGGAACAAAACATTATTCCTAAATGATGAATCGGAACCTGATCAATTAAAATTGCACTAAAGTATAAAGAATATGAAGTTCTCCGATCTTCTCAGTACCTGATCAGCAAAAATACAATATTACCTACATACGTAAATCATAGAAATTCTATGAATCTTTGCAGCTGAATAAATACGATACGAGAGATTTCAGGCTTTTGAAATATGTTGTAGGGGGAAGTAGGGCATCTTGATACGATTTTTACTTAGACCCAATAAAAGACGATCTAATGATAGTTACATCCAATTTAATAACCATAATATATTCAATTTATATTCAGTTAACTTTTTACATACAAATTAACCGATAGATTTAATGACAAAACGTATTAGAGCCTATTTACTAAAAAATGAAATTTGTATCAATGTACCCCACATGCGGGGTACATTGGTACATACACTGGCACTTTGGTTCATAGAAATATTCCTATAAATAAAACAAGTTTTATTGATTTTTCTGACATTTATTTATTGATTTTTTAAAATTGTATTTATTCGCTGCTTTTGTTATTGATAATTTTTCTTCCCACACATCAGATATCGCAGAAGCCACGGACATTTCATCGATGGAACTTCTATTCATCTTGCGTTTAAATGTTCAAACCATTTTTCTATAAAGAAAATAAAATATATTACCTAAGTCTCACATACATGTATATTTAACAAAATATCGGTGTATCAATGTGCCCCAAGACCACTTGTATCTATGTGCCCCTGCCTACTACAATCGAAATAAACATTTTATATAAATTAAAGCAATAAATAATTAAAAAAATTAAGTCTCTTTAATGTGATGACAGATATGCACTTACCAAATGTCTTAATATAACATAGGTAACACTAAATAAATTGGAAGAATCACATCCGAATGAAAAGTACGAAAATTTTGTTGCGAACATCAGAAACAGTTTTTTACGTGCCAGTCGCTAGTTGTCGAGTGCACGTTGCTCTGCGCTAGTGGGCGCGTAGGCTTTACTTTAAACCTCCTTATCGGTGTCGGATGGTTCTTCTAACGCGTTTTGTTTTCGACGAATATTGATTGTATCTATGTGCCCCTTGTATATTGGCACCCCGTCTCCCCCTAAGTAGTGGCACCAAAAGTTTGGATGGGTTTCACTGACTTTTCAGCAAGTCTAAATAAAAGGTTGTGTATAGGAGGTTAAGCATCCCGACATCAGGGTCACTCCGACGTCGAGCGCGAGAGCGACGTCGAGCCGAGCAAACAAGAGCAGAGGGCGAACGGATTGCTCGCGAGACGAAGGAACGGAGGGCGCGAGAGCAGCTCGAACAACAGCGGAAGGTAAACGAACTACCATTAATATTTATACCAATGTAAGATTCTTAATGCATACGTTCATTTTTGGTCATTATTACTGTAGCGTTATCTAGAACCGCCATATTCGAACACAATTTCCCAAGATCAACAACAACCGTTGGCCACCAGACATAATACCCGTCTTGTCAAAGGATCCTCCCTTTTCTTTGGAGGATGAGACATCCCTGACATCCCTGTTTCTCTTGCCCCTAAAATTACCAATAGAATTAAGAAGTAGGTTTTTGTTTATGTAGGTAATACAGTAAGCAGGTTGGTCATCTCTTGCGGCTCGTCTCTAAAATTCGTACTTCGGGCGAATTTCAGAGTGGAGACTCGAGAGGTTCTTTCAGGTATGGGTGTGTGTGTGTTTGTGTTTGAACTACTTCATTTGATTTGGTGTCAGGTCAAGGTCTTTATACATACATACTAATAGTTTCGTGTCATTATAACCGGTGTTATTCAACAATTACTTTTTTTTGTAATGATGAAGGTAAACATCCTGTGGAAACCTGGACTTATTCGTAGGCCGGTTTTTTTAATCGGCCTTGTACAAAACAGATAGCCACAATAAATTGGCTGACTAGAATGATGTATTTGATAATTAGACAGACGTAGATAACCACCAGTCCGCACTGGACCCGTGTGATAGTGGCCACTCCCTCTCACTGAGAAAGCTGAAGGAAAGGAAAGGAAGACATCCCAGTAGTGGGAAAATTATAATAATTATAATATATATTTCTCTCTTCACAAAGGTTCACATTATAGACACATCAGATTATTTCTTAAGGTTACTTGTTCAAAATTACAATACAGAACACTAAACAGCTTTCGGTATGAGAAGTTCAATATTTAATTATCTTCGGTTGCGAGTAGGTAAATAATAGATACTTTGTTATAATAGGCTCATTTAATAAACGTAAGTACGTATTCATTACTCGTCTAACCTTTTGTGCATTTGATCTTTGCCCTGTTACACAATATCAGTTGGCATGATAAAATCTCCCTTTTAACTCTATGGTTAATAATAATGTGTGTTAACTACCAATTGTCTAACGAATCCATGCCTCTAGATGTTGAAATTAATAGAACGGTTGACAAACGCAAATATTTTTGTTTCAAATATTTCTAAATATGGGTACCTAATTTTCCCAAGTAGGTAACACGATAACACGGTAAAAATTATGACACCTCTACCATATGATTTATGTCTGCGCCTCCTACCAGACTTGTGAAATAGAAGGTGCGGCAATAGGCTCTTCATAACATCGTATTAATGAATTATAATGTTTTAAATGCCTACTATTCATGTTTAAGTGGCTTCAAATAGCTTCAAGCCTAACGTGATGGTTGAAAGGTGACTGGATTCAGCCGAACGATTTTATAAAAATCTGGTCGTGAAAAATTAGGTGAAATCAGCTTAGAGTGCCGTGTGGTACCGGGCTTAGAATAGTACCATCCAATATCCTTCCGTGGGTGTCGTAAGAGGCGACTAAGGGAACTCTCACCAGGGAAGCGGGCAGCAGCGCTTCTTCTGTGGAATGTCAAATTACTGCGATCCTCAACCCGCCTGTCAAGCGTGGGGATTATGGCAACACCCCTCCCCCTCCCCCCTCTCCCCAATGGATAGCCTTGGGGGTGGCCTTTGTTCAGCAGTGAACCTCCATAGGCTGAGTGAAAGAAGAACAAGACCTTAGAGTCAGATGTCGTAAGTGCCCATCCCTAGCATAAAATAGAATCACCTATGTTGACTATAAGATATTTACCGAATAGATCGGCTTCTCCTAGGTATGTTCATGGCGTGAAGAAAATGCTTTTAAGATAATGTAAAGTAGAATTTGGGCGATGTAGAGTTCCGACTAGTATGAAACTGTAGTTAATTAAATGCTACTAATCAAAATCAAAATATACAGTATGTTAAATAACAGAGGGCGTTCCCTTAAACTCGTTAATATATATCATTAATAGATTAAAATAAAAATATCAGCATAGAAAAATAAGCATAAAAAATCCGAATAAAAAAAAATTCTAATTGGAAATAAATTTGAAACCTCCTGTTTTAAATCAAAATAGTAGTCGTCATGTATAAATAAATTGCGACGTTGCCGTCTTTCATGTTCGCGTGTACAGTGTGTTTCTTTTACATGTCAATTTAAATTTTTTATTGAATATTTTCTTATTGGAAAAAATTTTAAAACATTTTGTTTTCGAATGGAAATATTTTTTTTTGCATGTATGTATGCTATACTATTTCGGGTTAACGGGAACGCCCTCTGTTAGTTAACATACTGTATAATTTTATATGGGTACATATAAAATATTGGAAGCTAATTGCACGTTTCAAATTAGTCGTTACCTAAAAAACGAATCTACCAACAATGCAATCCTTCAATTCAGCCAGTTCTCCCAGTCATTCCCTTGTTCACAAACTAAACTAAATTTAAGTTCTATGCATCTTTTTCTTTCTATTTCATTATGAAAAGGATAGAAGATAAAATATTATTTTAGTCCTGTCAAATTAAGATCTTTCTTTGATTCCATTAGATAGTTTAGACGTGATTACACTACACGTTACACGTTATTGACAGCCTCCATGGCGTTGCGGTAGCGGACGCGGCCGCTGCGCAAGGTGGCGCGGGTTCGATCCCCGCACAGTGTAAGTATTTGTATGCATGAATATGAATATTTGCACTGGTCTGGTCGTGCCTCGGAAAGCACGTTAAGCCGTTGGTCCCGGTTGCCATACGAACATCTACTTAGTGGCAGTCGTTACGGGTTGTTGGAGCCCTCGAAAGTCTAACAATTGGTCTAACTGCAATACTTCGATGTCGCCTTCGGGTTGTGGAGGTCAGACGGCAGTCGCTTCACGGAAAATGTCGAAGTTTAGCCATATCAGCAGTTGGACTGGTAAAGCGGACCCCAGACTCCAAAGCTGAAAAGGCTTCGGATGCGACTGGGATTAACGCTGTGATGATGATGATGAGTTTAGACGTGATTAAAAACATAGCGACCAAAATACGTCTATTTACGTACGGCGCGGACTAATTTGATAGCACTAAACTAATAAGTACTTATCTTCTGTGCTTTTCATAAGAAAATATAAAAAGTAGGATGCACTGAAGTTTGTTTAGTTCATGAACAAGGGAATCACGGCCAGTCTTTGCGAATATATGACTGCACGGTTAGCGCAGTAATTAAGCTATTGGCTGCTGCGTTGCGTGTCGCGGGTTCGAATCCCGCACGGAACAATATTTGAATGACCTACAAATAGGTGTTCCGTGTCTGGATGTTTGTGTATGTGAATTTATATGTTTGTAAACAATCAATCTCTTTCTGACGCAGCATCATTGTTCGTGTTGGTCTTGGGTTTAACATTACATCACCTCGCTCAACTGCCGTCATCCTTCCTATTCCTAAGTTTTTTAGGTGAATAGGCTTAATAAACTAGTGCGCTTTACCATCAACGATTGCATCACTGCTTACCATCAGGCGGGATTGCAGTCAAGCACTAGTTTATAATATTAAAAAAAAGCTCACCCACGACGCAGGAGAAATTCTTAGTGTGGGGTAAAGTTTTTTTTTTTTAAAAAAAGGTGAATTTATTTTGAAATCTATTATATTTTTACTACAGGTTCGTCAAGATCTGGCGACGTACCAGCCGTGGGGTCGTGCTGGCGGCGGCGCTCCAAACCCTCGAGGTGTACGATTTACCAATCTCCGAGACAAAGGAATCTTTCCCGAAGACGAATTAAGGGTATATATATCTTATACGACCAAATCACACAGATTGAGCTAGGCCCAAAGTAAGTTCGAGACTTGTGTTATGGGATACTAACTCAACGATACTATATTTATAATAGATACATATATAGATAAACATCCAAGACCCAGGCCAATCAGGAAAAAATCTTTTTCCATCATGACCTGGCCGGGGATCGAACCCTGGGCCTTCACGTCGCAGGCAGGCAGGCTTGTTGACGTGAAAGCCGGACAGACAGACAGACAGAGATACTTTCGCATTTATAATATTAGTATGGATTACAATCACCAGATTTACATAATTAGCCGTTTTGTCAACCGCCTGACTTATGGAAGTAGTGCTCTCCTAGCTTCGTTCACTCGTGTTGCACTCACTTCATCACAGTTCTAACGTAACCCATTTGGTCGGAGTGCCCTGCCTTAGTTACCGCGACAAATTAGGCTGGCGCGTGATTGATTAGTTAACTACAATTTATTGAAAATCCTTCAGGCTGTTGATCGGCCGCGGCCGGTGAACTAAACGACTAATTAAAGTTGGTGACATATACAATATTACTATATTCAAATCTCTATAATACAGGATGGTAGCGACATCGACGCAAGATAAATCACAACGCCCTCTAGCGTTGAAATTTTTGTTAGTTATGAATACTAGCTGTGTCATACAAATGTGACCTATAAGGTACAAAATTTATATAAGAGCATTTTTTTTAATATCCGGGCAATAATTACAATGCGGCGGTATTCCGAATCGTCGTGGTGGCCTAGTGGTTAAAATATCAACCTCTCAAGTATGAGTATGCGTGTTCAATTCCAGGTTCGGCAAGTACCAATGTAACTTTTCTAAGTTATATGTACTTTCTAAGTATATCTTGAAACCAATGACTGATTATAAGACGAAGGAAAACATCTTGAGGAAACCTGAACTTTAAGTCTGAAATCGCCAATCCGAATTGAGCAAGCGTGGTGTTTACGCTCAATCCCTCTCTGTAAGAGAGGAGATCTGTGCCCAGCAGTGGGACGATAAATAGGTTGATGACGATTCCGAATCATGTATTGTATCAATAATGCGTCTATGGCCCGATCATCCTATAGGTATACGCATTTATTAAGCAGTATTTGGCCGAACTGCAGAGTCAGTATTGCGAGAAACCTTGCTACAGTAGTCACACAGGCGCTATAGACTAGATTTTTTTTTCCAGACAAGAGTCTATAATGTTACTAACATTTTAACTTAACTTCTAGTGTTAGTATATACATATTAATAACACTTAGCGTGGAGATATACATATATATTTGACAGCCTCCGTGGCGTAGCGGTAGCAACGCGGCTGCTGCCAAGGAGGCGCGGGTTCGATCCCCGCGCAGTACAAATATTTGTATGCATGAATATCAATATTTGCACTAGTGTGGTCATGCCTCGGAAAGCACGTGAAGCCCTTGGTCTCGGTTGTTATACGAAAATCTATTGGCAGTCGTTACGGGTTGCTGGAGCCCTCAAAAGTCCAACAATTGGTCTAGCTGCAATGCTTCGATATCACCTTCGGGTTGTGGAGGTCTGTCGGCTGTCGCTTCACGGCGGACCCCAGACTCCAAAGCTGAAAAAGCTTCGGATGCGACTGGGATTAACGCTGAGATGATGATGATGATGACTTAGCGTGGAGGTGCGCCACGTGGACTCCACCTCCACAACAAGAGAGACTACACACTGAGAAACTGTTGTTGCTGCCGCGAAAACGCGTCATTAAGGATGCGCATCTATTCGTAATAATGACAGTAAAACCATTAATATTATTTATTGTCCACAAACATCCCTGACGCACTTCAACGTCACGGCAACCCCAACAACACTTTCAGTGCATTATTTAAATATTGAAAAGGTAGCAATAATTATTTATAAGCCAGTTAAGTTTTACAATTGCTAAACTGAGAGAGCTATACATATACATTGAACGTTTGGTAAGCTATGCGGCACTAGCACGATATTCCCCTATGCGTATTACTGAACCAGCTTAGATTTTTATATTATGAATATTTAAAAACAGATTATTAGTATGCGGCTTAAATCTACACTTTAATAACATCTTTCTTTAACTGCCATTTGGTTTGCCTAACTGTAAACGTTTTAATTATATACGAGTATGCTCAGAGAAAGTGTCTAAGACGTTGAAATGGGGAATGCCTACAGCAACAAACGTCCAACAACTTACGTCCCTGTCAGAGGTGTTAAACCTCAAGCATTATTTATAATTATATCTAAGTATGTAGGTATATATTAGATTTAGGTTTTTTGACGGGCGCGGCAATTAAACACAACGCTTGTTCGTTACAACGAGTAACGAAATGGGTATGTGTAAATACCAACGCACTGCTTCTTTGGATGATAACAAAATATATTTGAAAAGTTTCAACTCAAAATAAAATCTAAGAATTGACATCTAATTATCATTTTCCTACGTTTTTATAAATTCAAATCGTAACAAAGGCGTCACCGCGCAACGTAGGTAGGTACACGTCACGTTAGTTGGCGATATCATGATATTTTTTTCCGTAATTCTACGCGTAGTACAGTTGTGCCTTTAGAATGTATGTGCCTTTAGTACCTGTATTTGTACCTTTTCCCTTACACGTTGTATGAATAAATGTTGCATGTTTACCGCAAATAAACGTTTATTCTTCCCTTTAATAATGAAATATTATAAAAATAATACGAATTGTAAGGTTCTTGCCAATTTTACGAATCGCATTATTTTTATACAGATTTTGACTCTAGACTAAGCGAATAGCGTAACTAAGAACATAGAAAGCAGTGTAGCGTAGCGAATAGCTAGCAATATAGTGAACCGAGTAGCAAGTAACGTAGAAAAGCGCGTAACATGCGGTATTTAGTAGCACGTAGCCAGAAATGAAGTAGCGTATAACCCGCGCAGATAGAAAATAGATCTGTAAATGGCGTCCGCTCGCATGCGTTCTCGCTCACTCTCTATTGCTGTCTATACTGACACAGTGAAGTAAGCGCTGCAAAAAAAAATCAAATCAATCACACCGTCAGGATTCGCTTTCCAAGCTACTTTGACGCACTCCGAGTTATCGTTAATTTCGTTCCGCTAAAGTCTGTTATTTTGTTGTTTTTGTTGAGTTTGATTGTTATTTATTTTCTTAATTATTTTTATAAGTTTTTAATACCAACGTTGACATTTTATTATCTACTAGCTTTCCGCCCGCGGCTTCGCCGGAGTTCGGTTATATCGCGCTTTTTAGATTTTCTTCGGGAATATCAAATTTCTTCGGGATAAAAGGCAGCCTGTGTCCTTTCTCAGGGTCTAAGGATTGTCTGTGCCAAATTTCATCAAAATCGGTTGAGAGGTTTAAGCGGGAAAGCGTAACAGACAGACAGACAGTTACTTTCGCATTTACTATAATACTAGCTTTCCGCCCGCGGCTTCGCCCGCGTGGAGTTCGGTTATATCGCGCTTTTTAGATTTCCCTCGGGAACATCATATTTTTCCGGGATAAAAGGTAGCCTATGTTCTTTCTCAGGGTACAAAGATTGTCTGTGCCAAATTTCATTAAAATCGGTTGAGAGGTTTAAGCGGGAAAGCGTAACAGACAGACAGACAGACAGACAGACAGACAGACAGAGTTACTTTCGCATTTATAATATTAGTATGGATTAGTGTGGATTAATTTTCATTGTATTAACTACTTAGGACATGTGTTGTATTGTAATTTTTACGGGTATGAATCCCTTCACCTTTCCAAATAGACGAAAGAACCAAACATGTTTTGTCAACCGTACCATAAGTATCCGCCGCCATTTTCAGATCTTTTCTATAACTGCGCGAGTTATACCGCGTAGCAAGCAATGTAACTAACGCAAACATTGTGGTAAGTACCTCATGCGTTGTATTCCAAAAAAAAAAACAGGTTGACTATCTCTGAACTAACTCATTGCAGTAATGATTGTGATAATTGCATGCCTGACTGATCAAAACAAGCGTATAATTGAATCTGTATTTAAATCTTAACATAAACAAATTGCTTTCATAAGTCCCGCTCAACATTTTATATTAACATGCAATTTGTTAAACGTGTCTCGTTAATCTTATGGCGAATTATTATGTTGTCAACCAATGTTAGTTGGGTAATAGGGTTTAAGATTTTAGTGAGTTTGTGAAATTATGCAAAAACAACGATTCTGTTCGAACGAAAAGGTGAAGGCAACAATTTAAATGACCTATTTTGTTTCGTGACCTCAATTCATTGATACACGTGTAATACAACCGCGACGCATGCTCTGAATCCCACGTATTTCATAGAAAATTATACGTATAAAAACATTTATGGATAGTTGATATCATTTCTTAATCTCAGTAATAGTACAGGTTATCTCGTCACTTAATTAATTGGTACATAAACATAGTTGCATATGGCGATTGACCGATGGCAATAAATCTATATAAGGTAAAGGGTCATTCATTACTTGAATGTTATCAAGGTGGGACCACACCGTAGCGTTACGAAACGAAGATGTATAAAAAATATGCGAATGACTGCTTCTGCCGTATCGAGGATATGAAATTTGTTGACATACATTTAAGGTATTTTGTGTTTTCGTCATCAGTAATTTCCTCTCTTTTAAAACTTGTCTGCGTTCCTTTAATGTAATCGACATAATTATAGGACACGATTTTATTACAAAACTGATTGCTGGTTGGCAGGTTAATCATTGTATCAAACATGCAAATTTTGTTTGTCCATAGTTTCCATTAATTTTCTATATGATAAAATCATACGGCTTTGTTATGACGAAGTAATCAAGTCTAATTGGCAAAATATCGACGCCATAGCTGATTGGGATGATTATTTAAACATAGGCTATTAGATTTAGTAGGTCACAAAAGACATATGTGCTTATCTGCAAGCATATAAATTTACCCAATGGTACGATTTTTACTAATCAATGTTTTTTTAAGGAGCTCTGCTACCAAACGCTTGGTGTTCCCGCATTAGGATAATCTTTTTTTTTATTATAAATCAGTGCTTGATCGCAATTTTGCCTTATAGTAAGCATTGATGCGATAGTTGAAGATAAAGCGCGCTAGTTTATTAAGAGCCAATTGCGCCATAGGGAGATTGATCTGGAGACCCTCCACGACCAAACTCCCGACACAACAACATTTGGCGCATCATACCCGGCACACATCGCAACACAACTGCTCAGACCGTACCATCGTACGGCTTTACTAGACATAATGCCGAAACACGACGATCGCAAAGTCATGTCGCTTGTCGGCATAACTTTGTCTTGTGGGTGGCAACTTCTGCCGGCAGTGGATGTTAGGCCATAACACCACATATAACCACAGATAAACACATAAACATACTATATTATTTCATCATCATCATACTACTTATAATATTTCTATTGTTTTCCAGGGGGTATCACTGCACGAGGCTTGTCGCTCGTGGGCCACGTCGCCCCTCCGCAGACAGCGGCAGACGCCAGTGAAGCTGCGAGAGGACCCGCAGCTGTGTTACGCCGACCCGCTACGCAAGAGTGTCGATAACGACATACGATACAAACAATCACCACACGAGCAGCGGAACTACAAACAGATATTAGGTACCTTTACTATCGTGCAATGGTTATCATCATCAACCTTTTTATCGTCCCACTGCTGGGCACAGGTCTCCTCTCATACAGAGAAGGATGCAATGATTGAAGGATGGATGATCGCTTCACAGAAAATATCGAAGTTTAGCTAAAATCAACATTTGGACTGGTAAAGCAGACCCCAGACCCCAAAGCTGAAAAAAGTTTGGTATGCGACTGGGATTAACGCTGAGATGACGATGATGGACTATCGTGCAATGGAGGCCTGACAGGCCAGAGGGCCAATTCTTGTAAATTAAAACGTTCAAAATCTAGTCGCAGTCTCATCTCAGCGACAAGCAAATGTGTAAAACTTGTCAAATGTAGGGAATTTAGAAGATTTTTTTTACAGATATAGACTGACACCTGACTGTGAACCTTTTTAAAATTAGTTGAACTAGACCTCTGGTATTTTATCATTACGACTTGCAAAATGTCGTGGTAGCCTAGTGGTTAAAAAACCAACCTCTCAAGTATGAGTGTGGGGTTTCAATTCCAGGTCAGGCAAATAGGTACCAATTTAACTTTTCTAAGTTATATGTACCTACTTTCTAAGTATATCTTGGACACCAATGATTACAAGGCGAAGGAAAACATCTTGAGGAAACCTGGACTTTAAGTCTAAAATCGCCAACCCGCATTGAGCATGCGTGGTGATTACGCTCAATCCTTCTCTGTATGAGAGGAGACCTGTGCCCAGTAGTGGGACGATACAAAGGTTGATGATGATGATGACTTTCAAAATGGTGAAAGATCGGTGAAGATAATCGTGGGGAAACCTGCATATCCTAGAACTAAACTATTCGAAGACATGTGAGATCAACACGCATTGGGCTTGAGTGGTGGATTATGGTCCCATTCCCTCTCAATTAGAGGAAGCTGGTGTCCCAGCAGTGGGAATATCATAAGCTGATTAATCTGATTATGCTACTACCGTGTATAAACTTTGCTTTGAAATACATTTTTTTTTTTTTATTTTATCCATTTATTTCAGGTGATGCCTGAAATAAATGGACCATATAAACATATAAAATGCTAAATTAACATAAAAACTTAAAATACTATAAATACATATAATATGCCATTATTAAATAAATCTAATGTACACGAAGTATCGGCGTCGTGTTTCGTTGACTGGTGTCACGTAGCTGGCCATGAAATCGGCGGTACACAATACCTTTCGGCTTTCTCTTCTTTGAGGAACTTCTTGAGATGATGTGTCGGAACACGCACCACGAACGATTTGAAATTCGTGCTGTGACGCGGCTCCAACCTCTCGACCCTCAAAGTCCAGTTGGTCTTGATGCGCAGATACTCCACGATCTCCTCAATCTTCGTAGAGTGGTGCAGTCTGGACACATATAGCAGTACTTACATAATTCAATTAATCATAAATTAAGTCTTCAGAAAAAAAAAAAAAGATATTTTCTTTTAAGTTATTAAGAAATTTAAACGTAGAAGGATAATCTCACCTGCTTTTTTGTAATAATAAATTATAATTACACCTACATTATTATAATAAATTATGATAAATATTTGTATTTCATACACTAAGGTCTATGCTTAGAAAAACCTTTGTGCAAATTACTATAGATGGAATGTTTGTTTGTTACTTGAATGAGAAAGCCTTATAGAATTTTGATCTACATTAACTAGATGACAGTTAACGTTTTATTGTCATAACACATAACGATGAATATTTCAGATGAGATGGTTACTGAAAAAAAGAAAGCCGTAAGAGAAGAAAAGAAAAAGAATTTGGAATATGAACGCAAAATGGTAATAACATTATTTTAATAATGAAATGTATAGTAGGTATTATATAATATATTTAATATTTTCAGCATGCCATGGAAGGGCCATGGGGTAAACCAGGGCCGGGAGGCACTATATGGAGGAACCCCCGAAATGTTGGGCTAAATTTCTCTAAATCTATGGTCCGTATTGAAATAAAGATAAACTTATTCATAAAAACCATTTTATAAAATTACAACGATTTTTCTACAGGGATGGACAGATAATGAAATTTTAACGAAATATGCTGGGGGTAACATGCGCAACGAAAAATCTTCGCTAACTTTACCCAAAGTAAAGGGAGACGATGATTTTAGTGAAGATATACATAGCAAGGAAAATGCAAAACCGCCAAATGTTGAAAAATTACCTAATATTAGACACACTGAACGGCCAAAATCACCAGAACAAAGAAGATTTAGTCTAGATGTAAAAGTTAAACACGAGGTTTCTTACGGTGGTAATGGAGAAGGCAGAAGAAGCCCAAAGAAAACTAAATTTGTTAAGAGATTAACTAATGGCGATAAAGTGACAAAACTAATAATTGATGATAGTTATGACAGCGGGGAAGCTGTTGTAGCTGAGAAAAAGCCAACGCCTGAGACTGCTATTTTACGAGTAACAGGGGGAGTGGAACTTGTACCGCTTTTGGCTAGGAGACGTCGCGTCGGCGCACGAACACTACCGTCGAGTGATGTCACAAGACAAGCGGATCAATCGTGTCAGTACGTATAAAACTAATAAACACCATTGTAGTACCATAGTGATGATTAGGAACCTATTCGCTATGACAAGACCGATCGTTGTATGATTTCAAAGCTTCATTTCATCGATAACACTCTTTGCGCACAATAGGACCTAACCAATGTCAAAGAAGTAACAGAATTCAATTCATAAGATCACGGCATTTGACCCGTTTATGATTCGATTAGATTCGCAGGGTTCTTAAAGCCATTGCTTACAGACTTTTTATTAACGTAGGTAAGTAATTTGCCGAAGGCTTACGAAGTTGCGTGACACGTTTTCCCGTATCGTAAATTTATTCGCGTGTAAAATGTCAGCGGATGTCGTAACACTTTTTTCGTAAATCATATTGTAATATTGAATCATGAGCCGCGTTTCGGAAATTCCTTTGCCTGTTTACTTAGTACTGTTGTGGCTGATGGTTTTTTTTTTATTGATTAGTGCTATTTATTAGGTTAGTGTGTATTTATTAGTGCAGTTCTGAGGAAAACAACTGCTCGTTGATTTATATAATACCGTACGCACGAAACAAAACTACTGCTCTATTTGTTTACCAATGCTTTCAGCAAAATTAAGATTTCCCTATATGCGGTAACTCTTTCTCTTAATGTCTAATTAAATAAACTCTTGGATACTTGCATCACATCTGAACTCCAAATCGATGTTTGATCTTGAACATTCCGTGTTTATCTTATGAATATTTTACGAATACGTTTCCGTTGCGATGATTCGAGTTACATATCTAACGGTGGGCAATGTTTGGTCACAAGTCCGGTAAGGCTGAGGTTGCATCACAGCTTTCTATCGTTTGGGGTCCATACGACACCAAGATTAACGGCTTTCATTAGACCGGTGACGTGGGCCTCAAGTCAGTCAGTTGTTGATAATGATCGTTGACACCTCGACATAGATATTGATGAGTAACTACGTTATTACGTTATTCAGATAAATGGTAATTATTTTACGTTGTCTTTGAACCTTGACCTCCTTATAATAGGCTTAAGTTATTCTCTCTTCATTTTTACTTGTGATAATAAAATAGTTGAAGGCGTCGTTTGCCTAAAGCTAAAGCCAGGTTTATTTTAATACGCATTCAGTTGTAATAATAATATAGGTTATAAGTAAGGTTATAAGTATAGTAATAAATATATACCGTGAGCATTTTTCGCAGATGGCGTGATTCGGTCAATATGGACTACTTGAGGGAACTGAAGAATCAAATGAGAGTAAAGTGTATACAACGGGAGGTAAAAATTTAAAATGGGTATTTCTTAAAAAAAAAACCAAAATAAGAGGATATTCTGCAGTTATTTTCTTTAATATTCCCTCAGGAGCATCGTCTCAATTCAGCAGAAAGTGTCCGAAAGCATCATGAAACGTGGGAGTCGCTCTGGGGAAGGCAAGGACACGGGGCTCCATTGCGGGGCAAGTACGCAAGAAATAACCTAGCGCATTTACTGTACGTAGCACCCCTGACAAATGCTCAATAGACACCTTAAGATATTATACGTAGTAAACACCCTATCAATATATACTTTAATCGTAAGTTACTATTATCTACTACGAACTTTGTTTTGATGACTACCATAAATCTCTAGCCATTATCCCAATTTCTTTGTGGTCAGCGCTACAAAAACCCTTATTGTATACTTCTTTAAGTGTTTATACAAAACTATTCACAAAATATAATTAATTTATAATTTATTTATACAGAGAGGGTGATCTCTTACCTCTAGAATTGGTTGATGGCAAATTAAAATGAATGACGATAGTGGAAGTGATTTTTAACATAAAAATATGTATGTTCTGAAATCAGCATGAAAACATAAGAAAATGATTTTCCCACAAATATAAGGAAATAGATCAGTATTCAATTATTCCTATAGGATAATTGAATACTGAACCTAATTATTATGGTTTGAAAAAACATTAAATTATCGCAATTTATTATTACAGAACTTTTATCTAGACTAAACACTGCGACATAAGAAGCTTTATATTTCCAGTTTTAAAGACCTCGCATTGTAAAGGTATTTCGTACAATCATTAGTTGGCTTATACTGGTTATGTATAGCGTGATATACTTACATTATTGGTTACCAGTAATATTAATTAAGTTTTATTTCTTACTTAGATGCCTACGTAGAAGTTATGAAATTGGGTAGTAAAGATAAATAATATTAGTGCCAACCTATAAAAATACAAATCGTAGGTACAGACGACAGCACATCAAGGTACTCCAACGTGTCAGATTTCTTTATTAGATTTTCAACTTTATCTCTAAAGCATTAAGATTGGGAATATTTGACAGTTTCTGGTAGCTTGACCTCCTGTCGTACATTCATGTTAAAATAACTGTAAGTATGCATCCTAAATGATTATACTATTACCATATCATTACTATTAGCTTCCATAGACAACCAAAAATTTGTTAACTTTTAGCTGTAAATGTTATTTTTCCTCGACCTTCTTTATTAAGCTTAGTCTACCTGTAATCATTGTGTATACTTAGATATTATAAATAGTAGTAATTATTTAAATATTTCTGATTTTGTAAATACGAAATCTTGACGAAGTTTCTAGTCGCTTCTCTTTCCCCATTTATTATTAATACAAAACGATAAGAAAACAATAGATATAACCTAAGTAGATATATTCAGTGATTTTTTAAGAATTTCGTTTCATTTAAATGTCGTAAAAATTTTGAATTAATGGAAGGTATTTTTCAAGTTGGTAAAAGATAATTAAAAACCGCAAATTGTAATAACTTAGAAAATTACTATTTCACGAATTTTAGTCTTATATTAATTTGTTTGTAAGTGGACCTTGCACTGTGAAAGGGTGGATAAATAAAGTGTTTTAAAATGAATAATACAGTGTTTTCTTCTGATATATCACTTCAACCAAAAATTAATAGGTGTACAACTAAGTTTCCGCCGTTTTTTGAACATTTTGACGAGCATTATATGTAGGAGAATAATTTTGTCATGTCTGGTGTAGTAATGGGCGGGTTTTTCCTCTTCCTTCTATTTTCCTCCAATAATGCTACCAATTCGATGTCTTCGTACGGTCCTTCATACTGCTTGTTACATCTTCTCGTTCTTGATTTAGTCACTCTATTACCTGCCAACGAATGTTCAATGAAATATAAGGTAGGTAATATTAAAGACAAGAAAATAAAACAAGTTGTATATCAACGAGGCTTGTTAATTTTACCTAATGACAAAAAACTGATTAGGTACTGCCGCACATCTTAGGCTTGGTGCAAATGGGCCGCCGACCACAGCCACCGGTGTCTGTCGCGCGCTACCGCCACATTTCTAAAAGTGTCAGGAGCGAGGCACAGCTACCGGGGTCTGGAAGCTACCACATTTTATAACCCGCTCGTTGCTGCGAAGTCTGAAGTTAGGATAAGGATTTCCGATATGAATGTATGTATCAACATCCATTGAGATGTCGTGCTCCATGATGGTGTGCGTGCGATACGTAGAACGTCGGACGGTTAACTGCGCGGAGGGTGGAGAAATGCGACAGTGGCGGGTGTCGGCGTTTTGTGTAGCACGTACTGTCCACTAGTGGCGAGTCGCGGACACTACTGTAGCGAGTGGCCGCCACCGGATACACGTGTGCGGCGCGTCTGGACAAATATATATTAAAAAGTGTGTTAAGTCGCCGTCGCTGGCCACCGGTGGGTGTGGTTAGTGGCCCATTTGCGCCGAGCCTTATGAGCCCACACTCGATAGGTTTACTTGTACCTAGTCAAGGGTTCAGTTATTTAGTATCCAGGTCTATCATCATATCACCTCGGTGTTTATTTCACAATATGAATCTTTTTGAAGCATATTGCTATTCCATTGCTCTATATGTTTCAAAAATTTGTCTGCTCATCAACGTAGATAACGCAATGAAAGATGTTGAACTGTCAAAATGAAGTCCATTCCTACTTTCAGACAATAGGTACCTATGATGGAATTATTTGTCAAAATTAATAATCAATTCAATATATTTCGAAGTTGTCCTTGATGGAAGTTGTTAACTATTCAGATTATTTACTATATTCTATTTTAGACATTTTGAATCGAAATCAAAATATTACACAATACATTTCATCGGGCACGCGCGTCGCTTAACTCGCTTATACAATAACTGCAGTTTGCACCCATTGTGTTACAATGAACTTTCAACAAAGAACAGGTTTATGATAGTTACCTACATATATTTATACATACTTATATAGCCAATAAACTCTGGGATCCACCTGCATGGACTCAGCGATATTGATCTATTGATTGCCAAAAGTTTTATTTATAAATTATTGTAGTTAATTTAAACTAGGTAACTCGTTTTAATGAACATTTTACGTGATAGAGAAACCGGAGTATGAACTAGAATGTGTGAAGTAAGTATGTGTTTTTATTTTCTTTAAAAAGAACGTTGCACCACACTAGGAATTAGCTCCTGTACCGTGGGTGCGTTTACAAACATTTAAACTCACACACACAAACATACAGACCCGAAACAACTACCTGTAGAGGTACTGAGTCTAGTTGTAGGTATGGGCCAACAAACACACACAAGCGGTGGACCTATACCCACTCCCTCTCACCGAGAGTTCCCAGCATGCTTGACAATATACAATATGTAAAGAAAACCCTGTCCGACCCGTAAGGATATTAAAGGTTAGGTAAACACATGACCAAATATAATATCAAATTTTACATAATCATCATAGTAACAGTAATAATGAATTTTGAAATACTTAATCTTTTTTTCCCGGAAATTAATTCCAATTTCCCCGAAATTTGGTATTTTTTAAGAAACTGACAACACCATTTGTGACGGAGCGAATAGCGATGCGACCACGTGCCGCATGCCCCGCCCCCCTTCACCCGCGCATGTATGCCTATCGGGTTGCCTACCGCACATGCATTAAGTTACCTCGCTTTTTTGAAATAATATTTTTTTTGGGGTTTTTTTTTTAAGTTTAGTCCGGCTTTGTAGGCATTATTAGAATCAGTTAACGATACCTAACAATACCTTCACGGATCGGACAGGGTTTACTTTACATATTGTATGTATGTACTGTAATTGTCATAGGTAATTCGCCGAGAACCCGAACGTTATGTCTTTGAGACGCATGGCCAACAATTTTCTAGTATGATGCAAACTTAATTAAAAATATCTCACTTACTATGCAAGTAGAATCTATAATATTAACTTCTCCTTCAGCCTATAGAGGTCGACTGCTGGACAAAGGCCTCCCCCAAGGCTTTCATTGCATTGGGTGGGTTTGCCACAATCCCCACGCTTGGCAGGCGGGTTGGGGATTGCACTAGTATTTTCATTTTCCACTGGAGAAGCGCTGCTGCCCGCTTCTCTAGTCAGAGTTTCCTTAGTCGCCTCTTACGACACCCACGGAGGATATGGGTTGATACTATTCGAAGCCCAATATCCCACGGGTCAATACTATTTTATTGTACGGGATAATATTAACTACTATTTATTAGTCTATAACAACTCAGTATGCGGTAACGATGAACAGTCATCTCTCTCTCAAAGTATTTCGTGTTTTTATCTCTCCGCTATGTAGGTAAATTATTATTACATACTTTATTGTTAATATTACGAATTCATGCATAATTTGAACAAGTAGGTAAACTACACGATAACTTTGTTATGAATGATTATGACAAAGCAGCGCTTGTAAAACATCGCATTTGAATTTATGTATTTTCTGTGTCAAGCAGAATGTACAGTTAACTTACAATTTATTTTATTAATGGCTTAATTACTGTCATCAAGCATGTTGTGGGTAAGATTAACAGTTATAAAATTCCCGAAAGTTAAATTTAACTAATATAATAAACGTGAAAATTTGTATGTATGTTTGTTACATTTTCTCGCAAAAACTTAAACGGATTTGGATGAAATTTGGCACATAGATGGTTTATAACCAGTGTTAACATACCTAATGGAGTAGCTTTTATCTGGATATTCTCAAGAGATCGAAACTTATACGGGTGAAACCGCAGGGCGCAGCTAGTTAAATATACAACGTTATTTTTTGTTTATGCGAAACCTGAATACTGTTTGTTGAGAATAAGCAACGGAATCGATTTCAATCATTTTCATTTTTTTATTTTTTCCCATATACATTTAGAAATTGTTACAGAGTGGTTACCGAGCGGTTACGATAGATCAAAGTACTTGCGCGTGCGCCACAGCTAACGCAAAGTTGAAGAGGGTCAACGCACCGCGCTCGCCCACCCGAGCGGCGCTTTGAGCATATTTTTGTTGGGACAACCAACTAGAATAGCAAGCTCATAACTTGTGATGGTGTTTGGTATTTCATTATATCTTTTTGGAATTTTGTACATAGATTCTTTACTTAAAAATACTGGACACGTGTTTCGGGTTCTTTACCGGGGTAATTTACCCATAAATCTTGATGTAACACCTATTATTAACTCATCTAACACACTTTGCAAATCCGACACCTATAAAATCACGACGCAAATTATTATTATTCTGCAGGAACGCCCGCAGCCCTTTGGGCATTACACATTATAAATATTTCGCAACCCTATGATTGCGTCGAGTACCTACGACGTGGTGCTAAGTGTAATGTAAACAATTCATTAATGAGCCTCTAATTGTTCTTATACCCTCGAGACGACGAGTCTCGCGTGGGTGCGTGCGACTTATGGTGAAATCTGTAAAACAAACAAAAATGTGCGCATGAACATATATGACACGCCCGGAGAAAGCCTATGACGATGAAATTACAATAAAGCTGTAAAAATACCGACACCTCTGTCAAATGCGTCTTCAATAAAAGAACGTAACGAATCGACTAAGAATTGATTAATAAAATATACAGCTGGTAATTGGCCATTTTGAAATTGTTTCTTTTAGTATCTAATAAACTAAAAGAATCGATTTAAACATACATATGTGTCAAGACTTCAGTTCAAGGACTTAGAAATTATTTATAAATACTTAACTACATAAAATGTTGGTAAAGAATATTAATACAACGTTATCGAAAAACTTTCATGTTTAAGTAAAATATATGTAATTCTCTCTTAAATAAATGTAATCTTAGGTACGGATGACAACTTATCTTTATTGCATTCAAAGAATCAAACATTGTGGCAGATGCGCTGTAATTTAATGCCGGACTAAGCTAATGGAATCTAAAGAAAATATGTCTATTGGAGTCATAAATAAATGATACCCTCCAATAAACATAACATTTTATTAATCTATCACTAAGTTTAATTAAACTGTTTATTGAAAAATGTATTTCCATAAATAGAGGTAGGTATAAGGGTTATTAGGCGAAGGGTTAGCCCAAGAAGAGGGTCTATAGGACGTTAGAGTTTTAGTACCTATTAGGGTTGTAACGGAGGCTTGTTAGCGGAGGCGGAGGCGGATGCAGAGGCGACGAGTCTCACCTCCGCGGATGCGGAGATTAACGGAGGCGGAGGCGGAGGTGAAAGTACATAAAGAAAAAAATGAAATTTATGGTTAATGAAAACAAAATTTTTATTTTAAATACGTACATTAATAGTAGTATACTTGGTAAAAAAAAATATTACCTTCTCGTAATGAAAGTTAAGGAGAAACAAATTGTGTTTGCCGCATTCCCGCCTCGCACTAGTTGATTCTTGACTATTTCGCGCTCAAACGCGGCCGGACGGTTGTCGAGCGTTGCAGCTTTCGCATTATTTATTTTATAAATACGTAAATAAACCTCCGTTATAACTCCGCTAAAAATTGTGCGGAGGCGGAGGCGGAAGCGAAGATACGATTTCTTGCGGAACTTCCGCAGTAACGGAAGCGGAGGCGAAGATCCGTTACAACCCTAGTACCTATGCATTTAATTTACTTTTTAATCGACTTTAAAAGGAGGAGCTTACTCAATTCGACCGTATAGGTACATATATGTTTTTTATGTTTGTTTTCGCGGATAACGTCGTCGTTTATGAATCGATTCTGATCATTTTTTGCTGAAAAGAAGATATTTTAAAGGTGGTCCCATGGTCAAGAAATCAGGGTATGAAGGTGGAAGACCTGAGAAATCAAGGAACTTTCAAAAATCGTAGGGGCAACTACTGCATTTGTGAGTTTTTCATTAGGTGTTTTAAAGCACTACAATTTAATAAAGGTTCGGAGTAGATCTGATGATGGAGCTGGGAGACAGTCGAGGGAACTAAATCCATGATTCACAGCAGCTACCTCATGTTTGTGCTTATGTAATTTGTATTGATAAGAACTTTATATCTACTAGATGGGTTGTGAGGTTGTGACTGTCATTAGGGGTCTTATGATGAAAACAAAGGTCAGTTTAGGGAACTTTACAACGATTTACAACAGGTAACTTGTGTTTGGACTTAATTTATTGATATTGATGAGAAATTTGCACCGATATGTGTTATTAATGAAAGTCCGCGGTAGATCTGATGATGAAGACTATAAACAGTCGAGGGAATTCTTTAACAATTTACCGCATTGAACTTTAAAGTAGGACAACCACTACCTATTCGTCATGTTGATGCAACAATCAATCAAAATCAAGGGACTGAATCTAAGTCGCGAAATCGCGTCATCTCTACCAAAGCTCGTACATTCAGTTTGATCCCATAGGAATATCATTAAAATCGTTTCAGTAGTTTGGTATTGAAACCAAAATTACGGGTAAAAATTCCTCATTATCATCATCTCAGCGTTAATCCCAGTCGCATCCGAAGCTTTTTCAGCTTTGGAGTCTGGGGTTCGTATTACCAGTTTACCTTCACAACCCGAAGGCGATATCGAAGCATTGCAGTTGACCAATTGTTGGACTTTTGTGGGCTCTAACAATCAGTAACGACTGTCATAGCCATTATATTAGATGTCATGTTGGTTGGTGCATGTTGTGTGCCTGTCATATTAGATGTTCGTATGGCAACCGGGACCAATGGCTTAACGTGCTTTCCGACACACGACCAGACCAGTGCAAATATTCATATTCATGCATACAAATATTTGCATCGAACGCCACGGAGACTGTAATTACGGGTAAAAATTGAAGTAAACAAAATTGCATCGGTTGCTTGTTAGCCTATTCTCATGTTAGCGTGAGCGTCCAGTCTGACCGGATGTAGCTGAACAGTACTTTTCACAATTAAAAAGTGTAAAACGAATACATAAAAACCAAATACACCATGACCATGACATGTATTTTTCTTATTTGTCACCGATTTCCGAAATTTGTTATTTTTCACTTTGTAGTGTTTTTCTCGACTATGTTCTTTTTTTAATTTATTTTCGATGTGTCTGAATTGTTATTGGTTTATGGTATGTCATTCTTGGTCTAGCAAAGCCAACGCTCATGGCTGTGCCAATTGCCTAACATTTTGGACTCCTTTTTAGAGGAGTCAATTCATACTTAATAAAATTACATGCGAGTTGCCTACAGAAATAATATTATTTAAAAAAAATTGGGATTCGCACTTTCCTGCCAGTAAAATTGAACATGAATTTTACTAAAGCTACCACACCCCAATACCACTACCCAAGTACCCACAATAACTACGTAAAAAAATGAAGGGAATTTCATCTTAAATATTTATGTTTTTCCAAAATGAGTACTTATGATCACCCCACACCCCCCTTGTTAGGGTAACCCTTAGCTTAACACTGTAATGGTTAACTGGAATCTACCTTTATTTAAGTGCTTATATTTAAGTATTAGGTACCAACTTAAGTTTTCTTAAACAAACAATTTATTGACCAACTTAATAAATTATGGTATATCAATTAAATGAAGCAAAATGGAACAAACAACACATAAGCACATCAAATGGGCATGTATACCTACTAAGCTTTTAAGTGACAAAGCGAAAAATATAAACATCTTTCATACAAGTAACGGCAGCTTGCGGCGAGACCATCAAACGAATGAATAATTGTTATGTGATATCTCTATTGACAAGAACGTGAGTTACTAAAGAATTTTACACTTCAATTTGTCATTCGTTGATTGGTGCCTACTTCTTGTTAATGAAATATGACGAAACATTTGCGCCAAACAAACTCTCTCTTGGTTTCTATTCAATTTTATTGTTCAACTAAAACAATAGTTTGTGCGCTTTGCTTGACCAAATCCTTCAAGGAATTTGAAGACCTCTGTGATAAAGCATTTTTGCATAAAATGGATTAATCTTACATTATGGTACTAGTGTGTAACATTGGTGATTAAGAGAGCCGAGGACGGTAATCATCAATACACACGTGTATCATACGACCTTTTTCAACATAGGTACTTGTGAATAAAATAACAACAAAAACTGATTTTATTTAGTACATAAAATTTTTATTTGTTCTATTGAACAAGTTTTCTTTTTTTAATACTTTTGAACAAAGCTACTCAACCAATTAAAATTTAATAAAAGATGGTGGGAAGACGCCATTTTGAAAAAAACGTATTTTATTTTTGCATTGCATTTTATAATAAGAAGATATTAATTCAAGACGAGGCTATCATGGTCTAAGATACCTTTGCCAGCTCAGTGTAATGCAATGCATTGGCAAATTGAACAAACCAAGGAACTTCTATCTAAACGGGAATGTGAACTATCGATCAAAACGCGGTCCGAGGGAGATAGCTTCATAGTAGCCCTCTGTCCTTGTTGTGTCCTATTATAATGGAATTTATAAGGAATGTACGTAACATTTTTTTTTTCACTTATATTCCTGAGTTTTAATGAACATTTAGACATGGGTGCGAACTTTTTAATCACATTATTGAATTTTAAAAATGGATGAATTAATTGATGATGTACGGACGACAGCAGGTCAATCTATCCGAAACTGTACTTTTAGATAAATAAAATATCTACGAGAAAGCAGAATTTAATCTCATTGTAAATACCTAATAAAAGTCACTTACTTATTATGCACACAATGACTAAGTCCACATTTATTAATTATTCCGAAATTTATGGTCACCCACATACAAACAAAATAACTTGTATATGATTACCGCAAAAATCTTACTTAAAGAATGATATTCCGCATCCAGAGTATGACTCACTATTGCAGACATTAATGGCACCCTTTTTCACCATCTTTTTAGGGTTCCGTACCTCAAAAGAAAAAAACGAAACCCTTATAGGATCACTTTGTTGTCCGTCTGTCTGTCTGTCTGTCAAGACCCTTTATCTCAAGAACGCGTGGGCGTATTAAGCTGAAATTCATATGAAATACTCAGGTCTATTGTCCCTTTAAGCTGTGAAAATATCAAACTTCTAAGCCAAGCCAATCAAAAGATACAGCCGATTATGTCGATATTTTCAACAAATTTTCGACACTCGCGAAGGAAATAAAACCTACAGGTCACTTCTCGTAAACTCAGAATCTTAAAATTTGGCATGAAGCATTGTCATATAACGCAAATATAGGAAAAATTGCGAAAATCACATTTTTTTAGTTGTATAATTTAATAAAAATATTTTAATAAAATGAAACTAACTACCTTATTTCTCACGAACTAATAAAGGTATCAAATTGAAATTTATACCAAATACCTAGGTCTATTGTCCCTTTAAGCTGTGAAAATATCAAACTTCTAAGCCAAGCCAATCAAAAGATACAGCCGATATGACGATATTTTCAACAAATTTTCGACACTCGCAAAGGAATCAAAACCTACAGGATACTTCCCGTAAACTCAGAATCTTGAAATTTGGCATGAAAGATTGTCATATAATGCAAATATAGGAAAAATTGCGAAAATCACATTTTTTTAGTTATATAATATAATAAACATATTTTAATAAAATGAAACTTACTACCCTATTTCTCACGAACTAATAAAGGTATCAAATTGAAATTTATACTAAATACCTAGGTCTATTGTCCCTTTAAGCAGTGAAAAAATCAAACTTCTACGTTAAAGCGATCAAAAGATACAGCAGTTTATACCGACACCTTAGACGAATTTCCGTCACACGCTAGGGAATCAAAACCTACAAGCAAAGACATTAAAATTATATTTACAATAGACAGGACGTCACGAACAAAATCGTAAGCCAATACTTTTATCGACTTGCTTAAAAGTCGCTCAGTCTAGTCTGCGCGTCAGGACGTAATTTGTGTCCACCAAGAATAAACATTTTCTAAGGAAATATGCCATGTTGCGCTTTGTGTTACTGTAGGTACATCTCGTTATAGTAAAACGACTGGACCTAACTTCGGAATGTTTTTCTATGAATTATTTATATTTCGTCTGCAATTCAAATTTAAAAAAAATCTTAAATAGTTCTAGAAAATTTTCCATTATTGTAATAAGCGCCCTCTATTGTTGAGTAGTTTTACTATTTTCTTGTAGAGATGTAGTAATATTGTTTATCGATTTAGTTATCGATAATACTTATTAGGATGAATACATTTTGTTGTATTTTATTGACATTTAAAATATAGCTAAATAAACTTAAAATATTACTATATTTCAAGTTTATTTATTATTAACTCTATTTAAACATAATCATATCATATTAATAAACAAAATTGAATGAACAGTTACTATTCATTTATCTAGGTTTTTGTTATTTTTGGTTTCCGAATAAAAATAATGTTGTAGGGAAAAAGTGGATACGATTTGTCCAGATAGACCGTAGAGAAGAAAATTGGCTTCCGTCTCATTCGTCGAAATTATGCTCAATGCATTTTAAAAGAGAAGTTATCTACTTTGGAAAGACTTGTCGATCAAATTTTAAAAAAAAAAGAATCGGTACCTTGTATTAGAAATGAAATAGTAAGTTATTAATTTCAGTACTTTTCTACTTAACCTTAAAAATTGGAATAAAATTTACGGTTAAGTGGATAAGTACATAGATTACATAACTTATCTAGAATGAAATATATTCATAAAATATGTAGGTACGTATATGTAGTACAATGATTGCGAGCTACTTTGTGATTTTGAGGATTCCGTACCTAAAAGGTAAAACGAACCCTATTCATGAGACTTCTCTGTTCGTCTGTCCGTCTGTTACCAGGCTGTATCTCATAAACCGTAATAGCGAGACAGTTGTAATTTCCAGAGATTGTGTTAGTATTTCTGTTGCCGCTATAACAACAAGTACTAAGAATAAAAATAATAAAATATTTAAGGGGGCTCCCATACAAAAAACGTAAATTTTTGCCGTTTTTTGCTCCATATTAATAACGGAAACAGATAGACGCTTAAAATGTTCACAGAATTTTTGGTTATATATTCAAATTACAAATAAATAATTAAAATAAAATAAATACTGAAGGCGGGCTCCCGTACAATAACCGTGATTTTTTTGCCGTTTTTAAAGATAATGGCGTACGTATCTGGTAAAGGTCTTGCTCCAGCAGACTACCATTTTTGTCGTGATTTGGACAATTATCTACGTGACAAGAAGTTTTCTTCCCAGGAGGCAGTTCTGCTTTCACACAGTTTGTGCAGTCTAGATCCTCAGAGTTCTATCACAAAGGCATAAACGACCTTCCTATATATTGATTATAAATGAATTATTAAAAAATTAAAAAATAAGCAATTATTTAGATTTTCAGTACTAATCGGCAATTTTAAACTTTAACGCCTATTATATTAAGAGAATTATATAAATAAGAAACTTGTAAACTTGAAATTACCCATAATTATTCTGCTTCCTAATTTTTTGTTTCAAGCTATCATAATGCGACAAAACATCGTCGTAGTAACTTCTTTGAATATTATCGATAACTTTATATCGAAATGATACAAACCCTACCACAGTTTTTTGCATTGCCATTTAAAAATATTTGCAAACAAACGTGTAAAAAGAATAATTTTGCTAAAAACGAAATGCAAACGAAAATTGCAAAACAAAATGCGCTTTATGGCCTAAAAGGTCTATTACACTCAAAAATCGCAATAAACTGAGCGTTAAAATAATTCGTAAGCATAAAACATCTAAAATGCCAATAGACGGTGTCACGGTAAATGAATAGTAGCGAATAAAATTCTAAAACAGTTTTTGTTTGTACAAGACAAGTTTCACTTAATTTGTTTACTTTTCAATATTTATTTACCCGATTTGAACTATACTAGGGTATTAAATCGGATGTGGCAACATAGACCACACTGGCCATCTACCGGGCAATAGCTGAATATATTTTATATAAACTTATTTCATTTTTACTATTTGATGTCTCCAATTGTCGATCTAATTTTGCTATATTGTACTAAATGGCGGAACTGAGCCATGGGATCACAGTTTTTCTATGCCATTTTGACACATGCCCTCTCTATATATCTTAAATCTCTTTGCCTACTGAGGTATTCAGAGAAAACACGTATATCCAGCTATGCGGTTTTTATTAGAAGACACCTGTCAACATCCCAGACGTCATAGATCAACCTAAACATAGACAATACATCACACCCTCACCCTTAATCTAAGACCCTTCATTTCCTTATTATAAGCTAGGACATCTAAACTAACAAAACATAAATACTTTACAAAAGAAAACACATTACAAGTAAAATAACTAACTAAACAAAACCAAACTTAACTCAGATTATATTTTATAATTTACCGGGTTATTTACTCGGCATTGGCGAACGGGACGAGACTGGGTCGGCTCAGGAGAAGGCAAGGCAGGTGGTAATTCACACTGAATCGGATGATCAAGACAATCCTCAAACTGATCATTATCCACCTCTCCGACGGCCGGAGCTTCGGCTCGAGGGTTGCCCAGACCGGACTCTTCACGATCCTGAGCTACTTCCACAATGTCCGATCTCTCACGTACCGGGCTTGAAGGACCGATTAATGAACTCCGTTTCCGTTGTTTGAGCTGATCTACATGCCTATGAAATTCCCTACCAGAAGTATCTACCACCCTATAATCCGTGGCTCCCAATCTATCAATCACTTTCCCCGGTACCCATTTATCCTGCCCCCTATATTGGCGCAGCCAGACTTCATCTCCCGGACTTAGCTGACGAGAACCACTTGCTCCAAATTCCTGTTGTCGTTCCTGAGCATCCCTAACTTTATTTTCTCTACTAGGTCGTAACGCGTCTAATTTAGTACGCAACCTGCGGCCCAACATAAGCGAGGCGGGCGTTTCACCAGTCGAACAGTGTTCGGTGTTTCTATAGTGCAATAAAAATGTGTTTAAAAATAACTGAATGCTTAACTTTTCCCTAATGGCTTTTTTGATCGCCCTTTTAATCGTATGTACAGCATTTTCCGCTGCCCCGTTTGAAGCGGGATGGTAAGGAGCTGAAAATATATGTTTAATGCCATTGCTAAGCAGAAATTGTGAAAATTCGTAACTTGTGAAGGGCGGACCGTTATCAGAAACAATTTGTCTTGGTAGGCCAAAACGTGCGAAGATGTCGCTCAAAACGGCAATAGTGTTACTCGCTGCTGTATTGGGTACTTGACTAACTTCAAGCCACTTAGTCCGGGCATCGACCAGTACCAAAAATATTTGTCCATTTATAGGGCCTAAGAAATCAATATGCACGCGAGCCCAAGGTTTGTCAGGCCATGGCCAGGGACAAGGCACGTGTCGAGGTGGCGCCTCACTTTCTGCAGCGCAGACGCGACAACTCTGACACATCTTTTCAATTTCTTCGTCCAGGCCTGGCCACCAAACGTAGCTTCGGGCAAAAGCTTTAGTTTTTACTATGCCCATATGAGCTTCATGCAAGTCTGATAAAATCTTCCGCCTGCATGCCGCTGGTATGACTACCCTGTGTCCCCACATCACACAACCTAATTCTTCATATAGTTCTGTTTTACGATTAAAATAAGGGTTAAGTGATACTATTTCCATATTGGCTGGCCAATCGTCTCGTAAATAACTTAAAACTCGGCTTAAGAACTGATCCTTACTAGTTTGTTTTTTAATCTCATTGTGATCCAATAACATGGAATTTTGAGCAAAATGTAAATGTGTTTGTTCCGGAATTCTAATATGCTGTGAGCTCTCCGTAAGAGCGGGCAGTCGCGACAGTCCGTCAGCCCCGTTTTGCTTTGACGTTACATATTCAATATCATAAGTGTAGGCGGATAACTTGATAGCCCACCTTTGAATCCGACTGGCAGTCATCGACGGTATAGCCTGTTTGGGCCCAAAAATTGTGACCAAAGGCTTGTGGTCCGTCCGTAACGTAAAACGCCTACCATATAAGTATTGGTGTAATTTTTCAAAGCAAAACACAATAGCCAAAGCCTCCCGCTCAATTTGTGAATAATGTTTCTCTGCGTTGTTGAGCGCGCGTGAAATATACACCACGGGTCGCTCCCGCGCTGTGACTACGCCATCGTCAACTGCCTCGCACATCTGCGTGAGCACACCGCCTATGCCTCTAGCACTAGCGTCACACGTTAAAAACAACGGTTTATTAGGTTCATAATGAGCTAAGACGTCGGCACTGATCAAAATGGATTTTACCCTTTTAAAAGCGGTCTCACATTCACTGTTCCATTTCCATATCACTCCTTTCTTAAGTAATTGATACAGTGGCGCTAGTATGGTACTCAAATTTTTAACGAACTTAGCATAGTAATTAATGGTACCTAAAAACGCTCTCAATTCCGTGACATTGTCCGGTCGTGGTATATTTAGTATACCTTCCACTTTTTCCGGGTCTACTTTAACTCCCTCGGCGGAAATGATATATCCTAAATATTTAACCTCGCTCACCATGAAAAAACATTTACTTTCTTTAAGTTTCATACCGTTCGAAAGTAATCTTTCCAATACTCTCTCCAGAGTTATTAAATGCTCTCTGACATTAGGCGATCCGATAATTATATCATCCAGAAAAACTTCTACGTTTGGAATATCATTCAAAAGATTAGCCATAATCCTTTGAAATATTCCCGGACTCGAGGACAAGCCAAAAACTAATCTTTTATACTTAAAAAGGCCCTTGTGTGTATTAATAACAGTACAATTATCGGGGTCTTCTAATTCAATTTGATTGTAAGCTTGTGTTAAATCTAACTTTGTGAATACCTTTGCACCGGTTAATTTAACCAGTAAGTCGTTTATGCGCGGTAAAGGATATTTGTCAACTACTAGAACAGGATTTAGGGTTAATTTGTAGTCAGCACAGATACGGAGTCCACCATCAGCCTTACGTACAGGTACCAGCGGGGTAGCCCAGTCCGAGCTGTCCACAGGCTCGATGACACCGGCGCGCAACATACCGTCCAGCTCCGCCTCCACGCGCTCGCGCAGCGCGTACGGAACAGGTCGTGCGCGGCAGAACACTGGTACCGCACCCTCGCGTAACCGTAACTTAGCCTTGCTTCCCGTGAACCGGCCCAGCCCGCACGCAAACAAATCCTTATATCTGCAAAGTAATTGCTTTAGTTGATTATCACCCACTTTACCGCAACCTGTTCTCATTGTAAAAATATCATTTTGGTACAAAGGTATTTTTATTCCTAGCTCTATAAGCCATTGCCGGCCTAGTAGACAAGTAGTACCTCCACGTATTACAAACAATTCTAAATGCTTGCACTTTGACCCGTACTTGACAAAGGGTTTAATTACCCCTAAAGGTTTAATTATTGTACCATCGTAAAATCTAAACACTAGCTTAGACCTTTGTAGCGATCTATGACCAAACCATTTCATGTACATGGTTTCACTGATACACGATACTGACGATCCCGTATCAACTTCCATTTGTAATTGTACAGCATCTACCCATATGAACATGTTCACCGGTCGATAGCTGTTCAGGCTGAGTTGATGCAATTCCTCCGCCTCCCAGCTTTCTCCGTCTGACAACGGAGGTTCATCTTCCCCTGACTGGTCTCTTGAGTGCAGATGCCCAGCTGCTTCCATGTGCCCTACCGCGTTGTTGGTGACCCGACGCACTTCCAGCTGCTTATCCCCTGAACGCGTCGGACAAACTCTACGTAGGTGTCCTTTACGCCGACACCTACTGCAAATCAAACGCTTGTGTCTACAATCTTCAGTCTGGTGATCTTCCGCTCCACAAGCCGAACAACATTTTCCGCATGCCTTGCCGGCGGTAGTTTTGAGCGTATGTCCCGAGACGCGTGCTTGCCCGCGCTGACCGCACCGGCCTCGACGCCCGCGCCCAGCCATCGTCACCGCATGCAGCGCGCCCGCAGTTCGATTACTGCCGCCGCTAGCTCCGCTGTTGTTCTCGACTATTTCCACGGCTGCCGCATCGCGTTCCGCTGCTTCCATTGCACATGCAATTTTAACAGCGTTGTTAAAAGGCAGGTCCTCCTCCGTGAACAGTCTTTGTCTGATATGCTCATTCTTTAACCCGCAAACCATCTGGTCCCGTAAATTTTCTTCTAGACTGGCCTTGAATTCACAATGTTTTGAGAGCTTTTTTAATTCTTTTAAGAATTCTAAAACAAATTCACCTTCATTCTGACGTCTTTGACGGAAGCGATATCTTTCCGCCATGAAGGATGGTTTCGGTTGTAAGTGATCTGTCAATATTTTGACCACTGACAAATAAGATTTTTCGCTCGGCTTTTCAGGGCTTGTTAAATTACTGAGCAATTCATATGCTTCGTCCCCCATCGCCGCTATCAACGTGGGTAACCATAACTCGTCCTTTATCTTGTTCACTTTGAAAAACATTTCTAAGCGTTCTACGTACAAGGTGAAATTTCCGGACCTTACGTTAAACTCCACTAATTTTCCAATTGACATGATGCAAAGCTCTCCACAACAATATTATATATTGATCCTCGTCGCCACTGAGGTATTCAGAGAAAACACGTATATCCAGCTATGCGGTTTTTATTAGAAGACACCTGTCAACATCCCAGACGTCATAGATCAACCTAAACATAGACAATACATCACACCTACAAGGTACTTCCCGTGAACTCAGAATCTTGAAATTCGGCACGAAGCCACGTTATATTATAGTACAGACAGATAAAGGAAAAATTGTGAAAATGATAAATTTGAAGTTACATAAAATATTAAAATATTATTTTTGCTTACATGACATGAAATATTTTTTTAATAATTATAAACTTACTACCTACCCTTTTTCACATGAACGCGTAGAGATATTAAAGTTGAAATTCATATCAAACACTTCTTAAATCTAATTGCCTCTAAACTGTGAAAAATTCTAAATCAATGCTAGTATTATAAATGCGAAAATAACTCTGTCTGTCTGTTACGCTTTCCCGCCTAAACCTCTCAACCGATTTTGATTAAGTTTGGCACAGACAATCTTTAGACCCTGACCAAGAACATAGGCTACCTTTTATCCCGGAAAAATTTGATGTTCCCGAGGGGAATTTAAACAGCGCGATATAACCGAACTCCACGCGGGCGAAGCCGCTGGCGGAAAGCTAGTACGTCATAAATTGTAAACCGATACGTTTGTACGGCGGAACCCTCGGTGTGCGAGTCCGACTCGCATTTGGCCGGTTTTTTCTAATTGAAATTGGTGGTTTGAAACAAAATTACAAAAAATAAATACGAGTAACACTTAGAAAGAGACAGAGGGCTACTGAGATGCTTTCTCCCTCGGATCGTGTTCTCTTCAAATAAAGTTTTATTTCCGATCCACCTTATTGCTCTTGCGATAGAGTCTTATTTTAAATAAGAGACTTATGCAAGTTCACATTCCAGTTTAGAAAGAATTTCCTTGGAACAAACAACCAAACAATTAAAAAAATATATTTATAACTCACTAGTGAGTTATAGATTACAAATCTTAATTCTCAATTAAGATTTATAAGGCGTTAGGTACCTATGCGGAACACGTTTCTTAAGTTGGAGAGGTATGGCATGAGAACAACTCAGCAAAAGACTATACCTAAAGGTCACCTTTGATTTAGTCATTAATGCAACCTGTCTCATCGTATGAGCTTCCTTTGTTTACGTTGTCATTTGTTCTAAATTGCTAATATCACGAAACCATGTTACTAAATTATAATTTTAATAAATAGTGTTTGTGTTTTAAAATCTAAGCAAAATAACAAGAAACATGACATTTATTTGAATATTAGTGCCATGTTTACTTGTCATTTTGTACGAAATATTTTCTTATAAACTTTGTTGACAAATTAGACTTTCTCAAAATATTTAAATTAAATAATAAAATACTTTCTCAATCATACAATTTCTCAAAATATAAAAATACAAACATTTATAAAAAGATAAATAGCTAATTAAGTAATTATTTCATTTCGATTTTATTGGAATGGAATACTCAATGAACTATCAAATTTAGTGTAGGTACATGCAGGTAGGTGCTGCCTAATTTGACAGGTCTAACATTTTATCTTCTGTCCTTTTCTTAATGAAATAGAAATTGAAAGATGCACTGAACTTAAATTTAATTTACTTCGTGCAAGGGAATCGGGCCAATGTTAGGTAAAATAAGCATAGAATGAGATGTATACAATATGTAAAGAAAACCGTGTCCGATCCGTGAAGGTATCGGTAGGTATCGATAACCGATTCTACTAATGCCTACAAAGCCGGGCTAAACAAAAAAAAAAACCCTAAAAATAGAAATAGTGAGGTAACTTAATACATGTGCGGTAAGCAACACGGTAGGCATACGATATACATCAATTTCATATTTTATTTGGTCATGTGTATACCTAACATCTATTATCCTTTTGGGTCGGACGGGGTTTTCTTTACATATTGTATAGTGTGAATCCTTACCTAACATTAGTTAGAAACTCGCTCCACACTTCGCCTAGGTTTTCACTGAGAGGTGCCTAGGTCTTCGAGCTTGCAGCCAGCACGTTTTTAGTGGACAGACAAGGGTGTAAAGGTGTCAAGAAGTGTAAAGAGCCTCCCAGCAAGATATTGAGCCACATACAAGGAATAGAATTTTAAAGATTTTTTTTTTCTATTAGCTGCACCCTGCAGTTTCTTCCGCATTATTTTCGATTCCGATGGAATATCCAGATAAAATGGGACGATAAAAAGGTTGATGATGATGGTTATCCAGATAACACAATCCTATATGTAAATCGTAGAACTATAAACCACCTGAGTGACATCATCATCATCAACCTTTTTATCGTCCCACTGCTGGACACAGGCCTTCTCTCATGCAGAGAAGGTTTGACCGTAATCACCACGCTTGCTCTATGCGGATTGGCGATTTCAGACTTCAAAGAAGAAGTCCAAGTTTCCTCATGACGTTTCCCTTCACCTTGTAATCAGTTATAGGTGTCCAAGATATATGTATCTACTTAGAAAGTAAATGTGTGTCAATTTTCATCTAAATCCGTTTAGTAGTTCGTGAGAGAAAGAGTAACAAACATTCATATAATATTAGCAGGATATTGAAACAAAAATATCAACACGAACCATCGAAAAGGTGGATGGACTGAGTGGGAGATGATACATAGGTATGGCTAGAAAACAGTTTGTTGACGGCATAGTTTGCGCAGTGGTTAAGCGATAGACTGCTACACTGCATGTCGCAGGATCGATTTTCATACGGAATAAATATTTGTATGACCTACAAATAACGCGTGCAGTTTTTTTTTTTTCAAGAAAAGTGGGAGTGACTTCCGATATCTTAACTAATAGAGAATGTACAGAAAAATACATATTACGCCGAACCTAATATTTTTTTTTATTATTATTTATAAACCAGCGCTTGACCGCAATCCCGCCTGATGGTAAGCAGCGATGCGATCGTTGATGGTAAAGCGTGCTAGTTTATTAAGAGCCTATTCACTCTAGCCTTGAAGACACTCAAATTGTAGTCCGACGGAAACACCGCCGCCGGTAAGTTGTTCCAGTCCCTTGATGTACGCGGTATAAAGGAGGAGGCAAAACGCTTCGTCCGGATCGTAGTAGTGTTAACAAAATAAGGGTGGAAACTCGCCGTACGACGGGTCGTCCGATGGTGGAACGGAGATAGGGGAATTAAATCATGCAATTCCCTCGCACAATCCCCAAAATGCATCCCATAGAACACCGAAAGGCTGGCTACTCTACGCCTGTGCTCTAGGCTTTGGAGATCGTCTCGAGTTAAATCAGGGTCACCAATTAGCCTCTTCGCACGCCTCTCCACTGAATCCAAAGTAGCCAGGTGACATTTCGCAGCACCAGCCCAAATGTGGCTGCAAGAGCAAACCAATAAATAACGATAATTGAAACAAATATTTAGCTTAAATTGATTGTGAGATCAGCACCCAAATTGCGTACCACACAATTATTACTAATTTGTATCATTTTGAAGCAAATTGCTAACCATTGCTTAATACGTTCGAAAAATGTGTGCTCAATAACGCAATAAATGTTGTTGAACTGTCAAAAAGAAACCCATTGCTACTGATAGTGTGTTAAGCAATTACCCTGTATAATTACCTACTTGTTAAAGAAATTGCTGTCACAATAACGCACCCCAATTTGATGTTATTTTAAGCCCAACTCGTACGTATTGTCAATATTTAATTTCATACAATATGTTTAGGTTGAGATTTGTAAAGAGTGATTTCAACATTTCCAACGATGTCATCGTATTGAGAACCGGTTCGTCATAGACATGTATATAAATAGGACCGGAATCACTTCCGAGTCTAGACCAACAAAATGAGATTCTTTCGAACCGCTAGAACTTTCAAACAAATCTCGATTGTCGCGTAAAATGTCGCTGTCGCCCCGCCTGTGCTGTGAGGACCCGGTTTTAGGTTACGGAAAAGAAAGTCCATACATCGCACACCCGCGGCCGTCTCGCCGCGCCCCTCGGACGCTGCGCTTTGACCCCGAATAAATACAACTAAACATTTTATTTCACCACTTTACCACAAAATTAAGGCATCATGGCAGGAATTAAAAATAATTTTGAAGTTTATTTCTGTACCACTGTTATATTTATATTCATATATTCGTTATACACAGAGAAAGCAGCTAAGGTGGTATCTTATTATCTAATACATAATAGATGAATGATTTTTTTGTAATTTTGGGCAAGAAGAAAGGTCACTATACCATATATAGCAAATATATTTCCTGGAAGGTAGCGAACGAAGCTTGCAATATCGTCATTTTGGATGCATAGAACCGAATAAATGGTAAAGGTAAAGCCACCCAATAGGGCATGAAAGCTGGTAACTGACAAGGTTATAGGGCCGTTAAAGCCACTTTCTAGCTTTCAGTTACGATTAGTGCGAATTTCATTATCCTATATATATTATCCTATATATCTATATTCCATTATTTTACACGCAAAATACTTTATTGATATTTATTTTTTGTGTATGTACGTTTCATCATCATCATCATCATCATCAACCTTTTATCGTCCCACTGCTGGGCACAGGTCTCCTCTCATACAGAGAAGGATTGAGCGTAATCACCACGCTTGCTCAATGCGGGTTGGCGATTTCAGACTTACAAAGTCCAGGTTTCCTTAAGATGTTATCCTTCACCTTCAGTCATTGGTGTCCAAGATATACTTAGAAAGTATATATAACTTTAGAAAAGTTACATTGGTACTTGTCTGACCTGGAATCGAACCCGCGCACTCATACTTGAGAGGCTGGTGTTTTAACCACTAGGCCACCACGACATGTTATGTACGTTTAGACACGTTTATTTCACATTTGACATAATTTAGCTTCACACTCATTCTACTCGTATTAGTCATACATCTTTAGCACTGTCTTTGTACTTACTATTCAGTGGGGTTACTCGAGAACATACATTAACTGTGTTGCATAGCCGTGCCGAATTCACTTGACGAGGATTACGTGTGTTTGCACTTTTGTTTGCACTTAAGATTTACAGTGTTAGTTGTAATAATCTAGTATGCGTTGGTGTTTTCACACACTGAATAAAAACGGACGAAGAAAAGATTTAAGATAAATTATGTCTGATGAAGGGTTTTTTATGGTTTTGCTATTAATATCTCTAAGCATATACTGCAACTTCTACAATTCCGCCCCTTAAACAACCCACTGACTAAATGACGTGTGATACCGGGCTTAGAATAGTACTAACCCATATACTCCCGTGGGTGTCGTAAAAGGCGACTAAGGGAACTCTCACCAGGGAATCGGGCAGCAGCGCTTCTCCTGTGGAATATCAAATTATTGCGAACCCCAACCCGCCTGCCAAGCGTGGGGATTATGGGAAACCAATCAAAGTGGAAAGCCTTGGGGGAGGCCTTTGTCCAGCAGTGGACCCCTATAGGGGCTAATGAGAAGAAGAAGACCGAAATTCAATTCCATATTACCAGCCTAACGTGTTCGAACCTTGTCCTATCTTGGGTATAACATGTTCATTTAGACTTCTATTTAGCGTATATGTATACCTAACGTTTGTGCAATTGAACATCCCTATATTGTGCAATCACTGAGATAAACCTACGTTGACGCCATGCTCTATCTAATTGCTATGGAGCGTATCGTCTATTTTGTTATGCACACTCTTCGTATGACATCACGCGCATGTAGGGTCTAAGGATGCTTTATAAGCAGGTCAGAGCTATAATAGGTTTTATGAAATTCAGATTTGAACAAGTTTATGCAATAGCAAGAGAACAGTGGTGGCTCAGTGTCAGCTCCCAACGGCCGCTACTTACAAGTTACATGTTTTAAGTTCGAACCCAAACAGTGCAAACTATTTTTGCAAATTATTTTATCACTACTGCGAGAGCCATTATGAGAATAAGGGCTCAATCCTTCTCACAGAGAGAAGGCCATTGTAACAGCGGTGGGAATATTATAGACTGATTAAGTATGCAACAGCGCAAGCTTTGTACTTACATCCCATGGTCCAGGAGATAAGTACCATATACATATATACAATATGTTAAGAAAACCCTGTCCGACCCGTAAGGATAGTAAGGGTTAGGTAAACACATGACCAAATAACATATGAAATTTTACATAATTATCATAGTAACAATACTAGTGAATTTTGAAATAATGTTTTTTTCCCGCGAATTAATTCCAACTACCCCAAAATTTGGTAATTCTTAAAAAGTGACAACATTATTTTTGACGGTACAATTCTGAGCGAATAGCGAAGCGGCCGCGTGTCGCGTGCCCTGCCCCTCTTCGCCCGCGCCCGTATGGCCTACGCACATGTTTTAAGTTACCTTTTTTTTTTTTACGAAATAATATTTATTTTTTTAGGGGGATTTTTTTTTTAAGTTTAGCCCGGCTTTGTAGGCATTAGTAGAATCAGTTATCGATACCTAACAATACCTTCACGGATCGGACAGGGTTTTCTTTACATATTGTATAGGTGCCGGAACCTTTATCTAACTGTGTTGTGCGATGACAATTAGGGCTTCCAATCCGGAGTTCCGGAGTTTCGTAACTCCGGAGTTTCGGAGCGATTTTAAGCATTTTTCAAATCCGGAGTTGAAATAGAACACCGGAGTTGAAACCGATTTTCGTAGACTTTATTAACAAAACGAGGAATAACGCATTTTAAGTCTTGAGCGTAAGTCGGTTGTTTGATTCCTTCACAAGTCCATAACACACATAAACATAGTACTAATGCAGCAGGGTTTTTTCTGCACAAAAGTTAGAAGTTCTCTTTCTGACTCATCTTTGAACGGGCTATCTTTTCACAGAACATATAACCAAGAGCTTCAGTCTCAAAAAAAGTAGATTTTTTGGATGCAAGTTAAATAAAATAATAATCATGAAGTTTCATGATTATTATTTTATTTAACTTGCCAAAAAATAAGGTTTATTTTTATGACTGTTTTTGTTGATTTTTTAATATGTTATAATGCGTATTACCTAATTGTCTAGTATAACGTCTGCCTGTCAGACATTTTTAAGGAAAACGACTGATTCTTCCTAAACAAGTGTTTATTTTTGATGATTGATTGGTCTAACATTTTATAATGCGTATTAGTTATCTATTATAACGTCTGCCTGTCAGACGAAATGAGGAATCTAAAAGCGCGATATAACCGAATTCCACGCGGGCGAAGCCTCGGGCGGAAAGCTAGTATTTTGCAATCAGTATTAGTTGTCTATTATAACTTATGTCTGTCAAACAGTACATTTTTAAACAAAAACATTGATTTCTTAACAAATAAAAGTTCTATTGATTAAAATTAAGGGCATTTTTATTCATCTTTAAAAAAGGTGTCGACTCCGGAGCCAACCGGAGTTGAGCAATCAAAGCCGGAGTTCCGGTTTTGATTGCTCAACATCTTAACTAGCTCCGGAGTTGATAAGTATCCGACTTTTGATGCCCTAATGACAATGATGATGTAGGCAAAAGATTTTTTTTGCCCGCAAGTAAATTATTATCCACTATAATCTGGGAACTACGAAATAACACCTACTTGCTTTTTACTGCTAGTTACTAATTTTCCCATGAACGTTGCAAGAACCAAGTGAGGGTAATAGGTTACTATGTTGATCGTAGGCCGTGGGCTAATCACTAGGTACTCGTGTAGATTACTAGTATAAGAAACATTAAACAATTAGATACAAGCTGTTACCACGCATAGCTTCAGGCGATTGTTACATTAATCCTCGTGAACGACAAGTGAACTATTGATAAACGATCCACTTAATTATGACCCAATGAAAATGTTTATCAACTCCCTTATTTCCCGCTGTTCCGTAATTCGATGCTATATCTGGACAGGTATTGTCCATGTATACATAAAGTCATAGTGACAACATCCTTGTGGGATATCGGATGTCATGTTATATACAATCAGTGGTTGTCTGGTCGCTTCGCGAGCGCAACAGCAGCGGTGGTCGACAGAGCGCGGTGTTCTCACGCAGGCGCAGTGCACGCAGATACCGGGCCGCATTCACACGTGCGACAACCACCTTGCAGCCGTCGTCAACACATACGTTGCTGTAACATAGTGCTACAAGTGTTCCTCAAGAGCCGGCAAGATGCGCCCAGTGAGTACCGGTGTTCACTTATTATACGTTAAGCAGTGTTGTTCAAGTTAGGCCGTAATCGTGCGTGAATTAATTGGATACGTGAATTTTATGCATGAAGCACTATTATTTTGATGTTTTTGGATTATTGACGCCCAATTTGGTATTTTAATTAATACATAATTGAAAATATTTACTTTATTGATTTTGAGTGACAAAAGTACTTTACTTAAAAATACTGTTTTATGAAGAAAAAGCTTATCAGCAAAATTTGAGTATGGCGTTTGTACGAAATTAGTTCAAATATTTTCACTTGAAATTTCGCAGTTGAATAATTAAAATTGTTACAATGTTAATTTAAAAAAATATTTTCTCTTTACCACCATTAATAAAACAATCCTCATTTTGAAAGTCTCCATCGGTTTAATTTAACATAAGTTACGTAACCATACGATTCATAAATTGTTTTCTCTAAAATGTGAAAATCGCATTGATGATCTTTATAATGTGAACATAACCTTTCACCATACTGCACAGCACGATTATCTATTAACTATTCTTCATGTCAAGTAAAAGCTACATTGCGATTAACTACCGACAGAGTTTGTATAAAAATGAGGCTGTAGTTACGTCTACGTTTAAGATGGTCATCTGTCATGTAAATGACTGGGTCCCTATGTAAGCGCTCTTCAGTGTATTTAAAATAGACTGTAATGCGGAAATTTTGCATACGGCGCTCACACCGTTTGAATATGTATGTTTGTGAGAAATATTAAATAAGTAGTGTTATTGTTTACGGTTATTTACCTTAACCTGTCACAGTTTAAGGTCCGTATTACAGAACGTCACTCAAAACTCAAACTATACTTAAGTCTCGTTTGAAGCCTTTTGATTGGTTAAAACTAGTTTTAAGTAATGTTTAAACAGAAATCAATGCTTGAGTTTCCTTCTGGAATACGGACCTTAAAGCATGGATATTTAGATACGGAAACTTCTCCATTTGATAAAGAGAAGAGTAACTGTGGAGGCATGAGGAACAGGGAGTGAAGTTCACTTATCCTCCATAGAAAAGGAGGATCCTCCGACCAGACGGGTGTTATATCTGGCGGACACATCATTGCAAATTCCACTGACTCAATAGTCCTTACTTATTGCCCCTTTCTCTCGATGTACCTACTATTAGATATAATTAAGACCCGAGTGGTGTCTTTAGACATTTGATTGATTCCTTCTAGGTCTATTTTTCTGATTATATTTTATGTATCAATCCGCACTGGGCTAACCCTCTCACAAAGAGGAGGCCTGTGTTGTGGGGACACTGTTCCCATAACATTACACGAACAACGTTCCCACAAAATTCAAGGCTAACTGTAATATGATATTGGCGCCGATTCTGTTGTCCACAAACTAAACTAATTTTAAGTTATGTGCATCTTTTTCTTTCCATTTCGTTAAGAAAAGGATAGAAGATAACATTTTAATTTAATCCTGTCAAATTGAGATACTCTATAGACAGTTTAGACGCGATTATAAACATGGCGACTAAAATACGCCAGTTTACGTCAGGAGCGAACTAATTTGACAGATCTAAACTGACGTTTTATCTTCTATCCTTTTCTTATCGAAATGGAAAGAAAAAGATGCACATAACTTAAAATTTGTTTAGTTTGTGAACAACAGAATCGGCGCCATTATAAATGTTGTAATCGGTACACATATTTTATTCCTTAATATTTCTTCAATTTATTTGAGCATTGCATAAGCGCTCCAGTAGTATGTTCATTTAAAAGCTGTTAAAATCAAGTTAACTCTCTCGCGCATGACTGTGAATAATAAACCGTTACAACACTAATTACGTACAAATGGGGTGTTACCATCTACCATAATCTATATGCAGCAGCGTGCGATTTTTTTAAAATATTAAAACAATAAATTCATCAATGCACTTTCCCCGTGTGACGCAAGTGGGCGTCATGATGCGGTGCGCTCGGTAACATGAATCGTCGGAAGAGAATGATGGCTATTAAGGATTCATCATCCATTGCCGAGCCGCACGTGTTATGAGTTATGACTGCAGCCGCTTATCGGTGAAATTTTGAATCATTTCACATCATTTCCAGTTTCTACGTCTAGACCGCGACTCGAGAGCGGATGACCGGCAGATGACTCGTGCTGTGACTCGAGGCAGGCTTTTGTTTATGATAAACTTTCCACTTGTTCGAACTGCTGTCAAACAGGCTACTAAAATGGCATACCACGCTAACTTTGAAATAATCTTGTATAATCTAAGTAGGTTATAAAAAAACTACCTTCTTTAAATATTTATGTAGTCACTATGATGGTACGGTTCTTTTTTATTATTTACGAATTATAGTATTTCAAACTAGCAGTACTTATATCTGTGCTGTTAGAGGCAAACTGGTAGAAGAGATCCAGAAAATATCGCATACTAATCATGAAGTGTAGTTTTTCTCTGGTGTACCATAAAGTATGTATAAATAAATAACCGTAATTAGGTCTCAGCATGTATGCTAACAATACCGTGAAACGTTATACCTTTAAAAAGCTGTCATACGACTTCCATCTCCGTATCGTACACTTAATTGCTCATGCCAAGAGGTTCCATTGCATTTATTCATAGAACCCCCAAAGTATAACAACATCACTTTTAAAAATCTTCTTAACTTCTCCAGAAACTGCACAAATGTCAACCAGAAAGTCTATATCAGAAATAACTTCCTCCGTCGCTTAACATCCACCAGATAGACGCGGCCTCTAATCAAGTCTTGAGAATAACTGGGTTTTTACTTTGTTCTTCCACAGAATATTCTCGCATTCAGTTGAATATGCCAGTCCAGTATGGAAAAGATCTGCCCACGCTAAGTTGCATACATCTCTAAAATTAGAAATAAGACATTACATGATTATTACTGGTTGCTTAAAACCAACTGACGGCACGGGCTGCGTTGCGTGTCGCGGGTACGATTCCCACATGGAAAAAATATTTGATAACTTACAAGTAGTTGTTTCGGGACTACCTGTTTGTGTATGTGTGCTTATATTAAACGCACCCATCATCAGGAGTTAATCCTAGTGTGGGGCAATTTATTTATTTTTAAAAAGGGCTCTAAATGTTATACTTATCCACTGACTTGCATCGCGCTTCCAGCAATTCCCAGGATTATGGAAGACGCGTCAAAAGGGTGAGATGTAACCTGCAGCTTCACCCTTTTGATGCTCACACCACTCCATTCACAACTGCAGGGCCACAGTCATAGTCGTGCTAGCGCGCTGCCGAATTTTGCGGCAAATAAATTAAAAAGACGATATCGTTTTTCGTGTTATATTTGCCATCCACACGTTCAGAAATAGATTGTATTAAAGGAATTTTTACCATAAGTTTTTACTATACTAAAGGTTATATAAAATCTGTTTTTAGCCTTATTATTCAACAGCAATACTTGGACATCGTTAGCTTACGAACATAATTAATAAAGTAAGCAACGATGAGGTTTTTAAGTAACAGGTGTTGTCACCTCGTAAAAGACGAAACTAAAATTAACATATTATATGTATTTTTACAAAATCTTTCTAATAAAAAAACCTTTGCATGATTTACATATTCATCACCATTTTGACACTAATTCCAGATTACGAAATGCACGATACGAATATGCATGCGTGATAAAAATACAAATACACTTAACTATATATAGCTAAATTCGACAAAGAATAGAGGTAAACAAACCGTTGCTAAGCAACGACTTGTATACAAGGAAGGTGTTAAACGAAAGATGTTAACAAACTTTTCTAGATAGAAGACTTTTATACAAGTAATAATCCTACTTCCTACTAAAGTAAACAATTTATTTATGTTTAGATATTTATGATTTTTTAACAGATTTGAATGAAACATGGCTCACATGTAAGCTAATTACCTAATAGGTTAAATTTTTGATACATATATATTATACGTAGGCCATACTTAAAAGTATTATAGGTAATGCATGTGTTATATAGTTGATTTGAAATGTAGTTAAAATACGCAAAATTGTATTGACAAATGCCTCAACTTTATTCATTGGCTGAATCCCACAAAATGTGTTTAATACCTGAATTTCATTTATGTTTCTTTTTTTGTAGGGCTATCACGTAAAATTAATGTAGAATTTTTAATGGTTTTTCGAAATAGCAAGTTAATAATATGCATGTTATTTAAGTGATTCTATTGAAATATGCTGCAATAGGAATTGTTAATAAATAGTTAGCATGTAGGCACTTTAAAGTCGATAATCATGCAAATTAACCTGGTAACCCTAAATTAGTTTGTTTACCTCTAATCTCTGTCGAGCTTGGCACAAGTATAGTGTAAAGTTTGATAAACAATATAAAAGTTACCTTTAATTTATTAAAAATAAGTTCACTTTAGGATTATAATTTACAATTTCTAGTCAAGAGTAATTCTAACTATTACGGTCCTAATCTTTTTTATTTTTTGTATAATTGATAGGTATTCTAATACAGTGTTAACATTACAAACGATATGTTACCTAGTTCTAGTAGATTCAAATTAGATATACCTACAACATTATTTTTTCTTTATACGAAACCTGAATATTTTGTTCAGAATAAGGAACTAAATCGATTCCAATAATTTTTACATCATGTTATATATTTTCCCAAATACTTACATTTAGAAGTAGGTGCAGTGTGGTTACCGAGCGCACAACACATGTTCACGGCAGATCAGTGGTACTAGCCCCGCACGATGATATTGCGATCGGCGGCCATCTTGGTGACGTAGTCGACCTCGCACCGTCAGTACCGTTCGCAAGTTCAGTCCGCGCTTACCCACTTACGCACATCGAATATTTTGTTAGTTTTTTGTTTTTGTTATCCTGTTTTATTGTTGTTCTTGAGTTTTGTTGTTTAGTTTTGTTAGCTGTTACTCGTTAAAATGAGTAAGAAATTAATTCACAATCGTGCTCGTGAAATTATAATTAAAGTGGACAATTATTTTGTTAAAGAAAAAGAGGACTGTAAGTTAGTTCTTGAAAGTATAAACCATGCTTTCAAAAGTACTTCGGACACTACTGAGGACATTTTAATACCGAAGCAACAGCTAAACCAAAGTCACGGAGCGTGTGGCATGTGCCACAGGCGTTGCAAAAAAATACTGTGACTAAATTGCGACGAGAGCATGAGTCGGCAACAGCCAGTGGCAGCAAAATGAGAACTCCTACTAAAGGAAAAAGACAAAAGAAGGAATATTTCGACGGGTTTTCCTTAACAGCTTTAAGAAATATTATACATTCAATGTATACGGTGAGGAGAGAAATACCCACAATGCGCAAAATCTTGGCGGCTTCAAAATTAGACCTTAATTATACCAATAGTGAAACTACATTAAGAAAAATAATTAAATGTGATTTAGGCTACCAATTTAAACGATGCTACCAAAAAAGACTGGCTCTAATTGAAAGACCCCAAATTCAAGCGTGGAGGGCTAGATATTTATGACGTATGAAAGAAAATGACTCGCTTGCTAATAACAAAAGACCCGTTATTTATCTCGACGAAACGTGGATACACGCACACTACACGGTAAAAAAATGTTGGCAAACAGCAACCGATGTCGGAGTGAGACGGAACGACAGCCCCGGCCGCCGATGGATAATAGTTCACGCGGGAAGTGAAAGCGGTTTTGTTGACAATGCCCTTTTAATGTTTAAAGCAGACACCAAAACGGGGGATTACCATGATCAAATGAATGTTGAGAATTTCACCAAGTGGCTTACAGAAAAATTAGTACCCAACATACCACGCAACTCCATAATTGTGATGGACAACGCCCCTTATCACAGTAGGGAAGAGAATAGGCCACCAAGTATGAACAATAAAAAACAGTTGATGGTTGAGTGGCTACAAGCTCACAACATCGACTTTCCCAACGACAGTACAAAACCTGAACTGTATTTATTAATTAAACGGCACAGACCGCCGAAAAATTATAAAATTGTCAATTTATTAGCTGCCAATGGCCATGAGGTCGTTAGATTACCACCCTACAACTGCGACCTCAACCCCATTGAGTACATCTGGAACCTGGTAAAGATGAGGGTGTCAGAAAAAAATGTGGAGCAGTTGGAAAGTCGCATTGAAGCTCTGACATTGGAGGCGTTGGCGTCAATAACTCCAGATGACTGGCGAAAGGAAGTCAATCATGTTAAACGGCTTGAAGAGGAATATTGGAAAAAAGATCGAATAACTGACGAGTTATTTATCATAAATACGGCAGACGACAGTGAATCGGAAACGACAGACACAGAAAGCCGTTCTGATTCGGAAGACTGTATGAGTGGAATTGAATAAATAGGGTAAGATTATATTGAATTATAAATAAAAAAAAATTTACATACTATCCTGGTGTTATTTGGTACTCTGGTTTAATTCCCGCTCACAAATTAACAGAAATGTAGTTAGCAAAAGTTAATAAACATGTAAGAAAGATATACGAATAAGTATATTTTTCTTACGTCTACAAGAATTATTTCCTTGAATTTTTTAATAATGAAAGTTTATTTGTCAGAATATGGATGAGTAGGTATGTGTATGTATAATAAAATTATAAAATACAAATAAATCCTTAACCCGAAAGAATGTTAAATGCAAAATTAATAAACTATAATTTTGCATTTAACATTCTTTTGCTAGCTGTCCTTTCGTGTGACAGATGACGTCACAAAGCTGTTATTGTGACAAGGTTCCATCGCAATATCATCGTGCGGGGCTTATACTAGGCGCGTCCGCACAGCGAAACCACAGTAGACAGACAGTAAAACATCTTCATAGAAACGAGCCGCTTTCGGTTTGAATGATTGCGTGCGCGCCGTGCGCCGTGTCGGTACGCGATTTCACGCACACGCTGGCATAATATAGCTTGGAATAACATAGGGGCAGTACGGGCTGTGGTTCAACGCAAGAGTAGGCAAATAACTCTGCGGGCGGCCTTATATAATCTACTGTTCTGTCTCTACTGTGGCGAAATGACCTTTGTACAAGGGTGAAAAGAAAAGAAACCGTTAATTGGCGCACACCCTTATACATACCGTATACCGTACCGTATACCCTTACATACAGTATATGTAGTGACAGTAGTGGTAGACTAATAATAGTTTTAAACAAAGAAAACAGAACAAGAAAAGAGAAACAGATAAAGAGACAATCAACAAATGTGAGTCCTGGAGTCCAACGGTTGCGCCCAATAGGTCCAGTTCAGCATAAATGTCAGACAACTACGTAGCAGTTGCCTGACGCTGGTTTTCAACTGAACCTTGTTATGAGTGTATAATTATTTAATTACTGTGTTTGGGTGCAATAAGTTCTAAGTAAAATTAATATGTTTTAAGTAAATTATACTAGATTTTAATTTATCACTTACGGCTGAATTTACGATTAAAGTACATAATAATATCTACCTACACTTGACCGTTACAACTACAGCCTGCAAGTTTGATGGCAAATGTTTACTACTTAATTACAAACAAACAGAAATTATCTATACTAATATTATAAATGCGAAAGTATCTCTGTCTGTCTGTCTGTCCGGCTTTCACGCCAAAACTACTGAACTGATTGTAATGAAATTTGGTACACAGATAGTCTAGAGCCTGAGAAAGGACATACGCTATAAAACATCCCGCTATGACCAATAAGAGTAGAGCAGGAACAAAAAATGTTGCGAAAACGGGAGCAGACGCGGGCGTACATATTGCTCCCATTATTTTAACAGGCGCTTATTTAAATCAACTGAGCTCTTCCGATTCGAAGCTTACGCGGGTGAAAACGCGGGGCACAGCTAGTTATCAATAAACGCAAGACGACGCCGCGCCACTACAGGCGCGGGCGGGCGCCGGGCGTGCGGTGCGTTGACTATATTTTTGTTGGTCAACCAAATAGCTTTGGGATTTTCCTTGACATCTTTTTGAAAAGGTTGTACATAAATTCTTTACTTAAAATAGTGGGTCACACGTGTTTTGGGTTTCGCATATACAAAAAATAATGTTGTATAATCGTTTGATATCATTTGCTTACAGTCTGAAAATCATTTGTGTCATTTAACAATAGATTCTTTGAAAGCCTCCGTGGCGTAGCGGTAGCGGACGCGCCCGCTCCGCAAGGTGGCGCGGGTTCGATCCCCGCACAGTGCAAGTATTTGTATGCATGAATATGAATATTTGTACTGGTCTGGTCGTGCCTCGGAAAGCACGTTAAGCCGTTGGTCCCGGTTGCCCTACGAACATCTAGTGGCAGTCGTTACGGGTTATTGGAGCCCTCAAAAGTCCTACAATTGGTCTAACTGCAATGCTTCGATGTCGCCTTCGGTTTGTGTAGGTCAGACGGCAGTCGCTTCATGGAAAATGCCGAAGTTTAGCCATATTAGCAGTTGGACTGGTAAAGCGGACCCCAGACTCCAAAGCTGAAAAGGCTCCGGATGCGACTGGGATTAACGCTGGGATGATGATGATGATGAATGAAATGAGATTTGAGAACGCTGGATTTTTCATTCTGGTTGGGGGTGACAGACATCGGTCACCTGTTATCAAGGTGTATGTTCGCTGCAGTTGATGAACCCTTCTGCATTTAAAATCATCCGTGGATAATCTATACTTATATATAAAGCTTTAGAGTTTGTTTGTTTGTTTAAACGCGCTAATCTCAGGAACTACTGGTCCGATTGATGAAAAATTCTTTTTGCGTTTCGTTTTAACCCAGGAAGGCTTTAGGCTATAAAACATCACGCTGCAACCAAATAAAGAATACTTAAGTAAAGTAAGTATTTTGTAGTTTTCTGGACAGAAAGTAGTAAAAGTACTTACTTAATTTCTATCGTGTTAGACTACAACTACGGAATTTATATTTCGAGTCGACTAAGATCTGTCCGATAAGCTGAATCATCACAATGCCGGTTCGTGCCTCACTCTTTACTTTTGACCGTGGGACAGTGAAAGCTAATAGAAGTAAGATTCTAAACAATATTTCACATAATCTTACTTGATACTCACTTTGTTCGTAATTTCTATGAGTTATTTTACACAATTCTTCTAATTAGTCATTGTAATCCTATGGATCATTGTTGAATAATTTCTCGTTGCTGAGATTATCATATGCACTGCGATCTATGCTTAATTACGATGTCTGTCGCCTTTAAACCTTTCACAATCTAATATTTTCCACTAATTTACAACAGTTTTCTTGTGTAATTTGCTCTAATGAGTTACGAAATATTATATTATGCAAAAGGTATAATTTAGTAATCAAAACAAAGATGTTGCAAATGCGAGGAAATATACCTACTGACACCTATCTACTATCTTATTTGATAATTAGCGGTAATTTTTTTTGTCAATTCTACACAAATTAAAACGGAATTTACCTACTTATAGTGTGGCAGGGATCGACGCGCAAACTGTAACTGTGAATTCAACTCATGATTCTAACATTCTAGAAAAAAATGTTTCGTCGATTATAAGAAAATGTTGTTTTATAGAAAAATGCTACCTTTTATTTTTTATTTTATTTATTCGGGACAAAAAACAGTTATATGTTACAATATTAATAGTAGGCTATAATACATAGTAAACAAACATATAACCCACACCAATGTCCACGGGATCACATTGATTGTTACATACATAAGGAAACGGACGCATACAGAAGGGGACAGTCAAAAAGTAACTAATGATAAAACTAAAACCAAACCCTAAAAATCACACAAACCAATTCAAGATATTATAGATTCGTGCCCCGTCCAGATATGGTCTGCGGGCACAATCACGTCACACCAAATGAAGCAGAATAAAGAAGAAGAAGCAAATAAAGAAGAAGAAGCAGTAACAGTTAAGGATTACCAGAAAGTAAATTAATTGCCACTTTTCTAAATTTGTTCTGGTTAAGAGCGAAAATATCCAAGTTTGCAAAATGTGAATTATAAACTTCCAATAATCGGCGCAGAGGAGCCCTTTCCCCAGCATTTGTTCTACATTGCTCTGTGTAGAACAGGCGGGTTGCTCGTACTGCACGCCTACTAGGAATTCTAGGTACCACATAACATATTTTATTTACAAGCTCCATACAATTAAACCTGTTGTTGCATATGCCAAACAGCATCATAACCATAAGCAGTGTACGCCTGTGCTCCAAGCTTAATATTTTGTACCGTTTTATCAGATCCGCATAGGAAATCTTAGTGTGGTAACACTTATAATGTGTAGTGCGAAGAAATTTTTTCTGTACCATTTCTAGTCTGTGCTTGTACTTTCCGTAAAATGGGCTCCAAATGGGCACCGCGTATTCTAACTGAGAACGGACTAAAGTTTTATACAAAAAGAGGAAAGTGGAGGTCTTTTTGAATTCTTTACAAGATCGCATTATAAATCCATACATTTGAAAGGCTCTATTGATAATATTGTCAATATGGATGTCAAAATGTAACTTACTATCAAGAAGTACTCCAAGATCACGCGTGCAATCTGTTCTGTTCAAAATCATGCCACTCAGCGTGTAGGGAAAATTTATACCTGTTTTGTTTTTGGTAAAAGAAATATAATGACATTTTGGCAAGCTGAGGTGAAGTTTATTTCTAAGACAATATTGCGAAAGTCTGCATAGATCATCTTGTAATAGTACGCAGTCCTGCATACTTGTGCAGGATTTAAAAATTTTGATGTCATCGGCGTACATAAGGAATTTAGAGTTAACTATATAAGACTTTATGTCGTTAATGAATAAGATAAACAATAAAGGACCCAAGACCGAACCCTGGGGCACACCGGATTCTACAACTGTGTATTCGGACTCGTATCCATTGATGACAACTTTCTGTGTTCTGTGGAAAATGTACGATACAAACCATCTGAGCAGATTTCCTCTAATGCCGTTGAAGGCAATCTTGTCTAAAAGCAATTTATGGTCCACCTTATCAAAAGCCTTCTGAAAATCAGTATAGACAGCATCAACCTGCGTGCCTTTGTCCATATTTTGGAATAAAAAATTTGTAAAAATCATTAAGTTAGTGGTAGTAGATCGCGACTGAACAAAGCCATGCTGTTCGGGAATAATGTGATGTCTAAGATGTGGAAACAGATTGCTGTGTACTAATCCCTCGAAAAGCTTAGACAATGTGGATATAATTGAAATAGGGCGATAATTTTCTATGTTGGCTTTATCACCACTTCTATAGATTGGAGTAACAAAGGCTCTTTTCCATATGCCTGGAAATACCCCCTCATTTAAACATTTGTTGAAGAGGATATGGAGTGGAACACAGATTTGTTGTGCTGTGTGCTTAAAAAATGTTGGTGGCAGACCATCAGGACCAGGCCCCTTATTTAAATCCAAGGACAACAATGACTTAAGCACATCACATTGATCAAGAAAAATATAGGGAATACAGGGTGACTTCTCATCAATGATATTAGGAGGTACCCAGTTCTTAGGGTCGAGGGTTGAGGGCTCGTGCACAGACTTGAAGAATGTAGAAAACAATGAACATATCTCACTAGGGCAATTAGAAGATTTATCTTTGTAGTACATGTTTGCTGGCAGACTGGAACTTCTCCTATGGTTGGAGATGTACGACCAAAAGTGTCTGACATTAAGTGGGATGCTATCTTCAACCGCTTTCATATATTGAGTGTAACACTGACCCGACAGCTGTTTGAACTGCTTACGATAAACAGAGAACCTTTCATAATCTGAAAGGTTTTGGCTCCTTTTTCCATTTTATCCAAGCTCGTTCTTTGTTTTTGAAGATTTTGATAAGCGGAGCGTTAAACCAAGCGGGAAATCCAGATGCCCTAGGTCTTTTGAGCGGGACGTGTGCACGAACTATGCCATACAGATACTCATAAAAAGTATCCACTGCTTTTTCACTGGAGAGATTTAAAAGAAGCATATCCCAATTCGTCTTTTCTAATTCAATATTAATTTCCTGATACTTAGCTTTATAATAATTATACGTTTTAGTAGACTGACGCTTCATTGGTGTATAATTTGTTTCAAGTAAAGTCAGACCTGAAAACGGGGGATGGTGACGAGCCTGTATTTGGCAATCTGTGTTACTAATGAGCAAGTCTAAGATACGGCCCAAGTCATTCTCAATATTGTTATATTGTGAAGCATTTGTGATAGAAATCAAATCAAATAAACCCCGGGCAATATTGTTTTGCGGCCGAGTAGACAAATTACCGGTAACAGGCCAATCTATTTCGGGTAGATTATAATCGCCCGCTAGGAAAAATGATTCAGTGCACGGATCAGTGAGAACATCTTCCAACACGCGTAAATAAGACAAGTAAATGTCCTCCTGTGTGCGAGGAGGTATATAGGCAGTGCCAATTAAAAATTACCTTAGCAATTTTATTTTTTACTAACAGCCGTCAGCGACTTCGTACGCGTGGAGTTAGTTATGCTCCGCTCCTAGTAGTCGCAGCGTGATGTTATATAGCCTAAAGCCTTCCTGGATTAATGGACTATCCAACGTAAAAAGAATTTTTCAAATTGAACCAGTAGTTCCTGAGATTGGCGCGTTCAAACAAACAAACTCTTCAGCTTTATATATTAGTATAGATTAGAATTAGTGTATTAGTATAGGGTATAGATTATCCACTAAAAATTTTAAACGCAGAAGGGATCATCTACTGCAGCGAACATACAACCTGATAACAGGTGACCGAAGTCTGTCAGCCCCAATCAGAATGAAGAATCCAGCGTCCTCAAACCTCATTTAGTTGACAGGATTAACTTGGAACAATAAATTAAGCATTAGGCGTCTACGGGCTGTACGGTCGTTGATCTACTGAATCAATGCTAACCAGCAAGGTAACTGCGTAACACACTACTGTACACACTAGCACTAACGCTAGCACTAGTACTACACAGTAGCAATGGGTTTCATTTTGACAGTTCAACAACATTCAATGCGTAAGTTACGTTGTTGAGCAGACACACTTTTCTAACCCATGGAGCAATGGATTAGCAATAAGCTTCGAAGTAGTGAAGAAGAAGTGATCCCAACTGATAGTAATAGTGTGTTACGTAATTAGGGTGCACATGTGTGACGGTGTTGCTCTGTCTATTGCCTAGTTTATTAAAACTTTTTTGCGTTCAGTACCTTCCTACAAATTAAGTAGGTATCTCTTCTTCTTCAGCCTGTAGATGTCCACTGCTGGACAAAGGCCTCCCCCAAGGCTTTCTACGCTGACCAGTCTTGTGCTGCTCGCATCCATCGGCTTCCCGCGACCTTCACCAGGTCATCGGTCCACCTTGTTGGGGGCCTCCCTACGCTGCGTCTTCCAGTATGTGGCCGCCACTCCAGAACCTTACTGCCCCATCGGACATGGGTTCTACGGGCAATGTGCCCTGCCCACTTCCACTTAAGTTTAGCGACTCGCAGAGCTATGTCGGTGACTTTGGTTCTTCTGCGGATCTCCTCATTTCTGATTCGATCACGCAGAGAAACTCCGAGCATAGCTCTTTCCATTGCCCTTTGTGTGACTCTGAGCAGTAGGTATGGTTGATATGAAGTTCTTTTCAAGCATTCTTAGGATCGTGATACCTACTACATCGCCCATTGATTTATTACAGATAAACAACAATTCAAATCAAATTCTTTTCATGTTTGATAAATGATGTGTACCCTAGATACACGTCTACGTATTGTTTCCCTTGATTGCGGGGCATGACCTTTCCTGGCAAGACAATTTCGTTATATATCTGCTCTAGGCGATAGCTTACTCGAAACATTCAGTTGGAATACTCTATAGGCATTGACTTATTGCATGATTTTTAAATTATATAACGACTAGCTGTGCCCCGCGGTTTCACCCGCGTAAACTTCAAACCGAAAGAGCTCAGTTGATATAAAATAAGCGCCTGTTAAAATAATGGGAGCAATAGGTACGTCCGTGTTTGCTCCTGTTTTCGCAACATTTTTTGTTTCTGTTATGCTCCTATTGGTCATAGCGGGATGTTTTATAGCCTACTAGCTTTCCGCCCGCGTCTTCGCCCGCGTGGTGTTCGGTTATATCGCGCTTTTTAGATTTCCCTCGGGAATATCAATTTTTTCCGGGATAACAGGTAGCCTATGTTTTTTCTCAGGGTCCAAAGATTGTCTGTGCCAAATTTCATCAAAATCGGTTGAGAGGTTTAGGAGGGAAAGCGTAACAGACAGACAGACAGACAGAGTTACTTTCGCATTTATAATATTAGTATGGATTAGTATGGATGTCCTTTCTCAGGCTCTAGACTATCTGTGTACCAAATTTTATTACAATCGGTTCAGTAGTTTTGGCGTGAAAGCCGGACAGACAGACAGAGATACTTTCGCATTTATAATATTAGTATGGATATACATTCCCCAATGTAATATTATAGAGTAAAACACACAAGGGCGGAGTTAGTGCTTATTCAAATTGTAACCGTAGTGGGTGGTTTAGATAAGTAGACAATACGTCTATTATTAGAACGCCCACAAATTCTATGTACTTGTTACGACGATCTATCTTACTTTTAAATGATACATGACATCACAATTCGATAGCCATAAGGAAGAGAAAGATTGTGTGATCTCTTTAGCTTAGATAATACTAAGACCGCGATAAATTTCGTGACATCATAGCGTTTGTGATTTCAAACACGCAAACTCGTCAGTGTGGCCAACGAGCTTTAGCAACACTTGGTTTGGTTAAATGATATGATGCTAAAAATAAAATGCAAGTTAGAATTCAAGCCAAAAAAAGTTTCATCGAGGATTTTACATGCTACACCTGGTAAAAAAATTGTACCAGAAATTACTGATACTTATCAGTAATCATACATTACTCTATTCAAATTCTTAATGAGATTATTAATTGACATTCGTTCCCACAGTTGGGAAACTGCTAGGCAAATTCACTAGATGCAGCTAGAGACCAGTTTTACACACATATAAAACCCTAAATATATCATTAACCGAAAATTTGTAATCGTTTCAAACTTTGACATAGAAAACATGTTGATAATTTTGGATGACATAATTGCAAAAAAATCAAATTAACATTTCATATTCATTATGGTAAGGACTCTTCTACATAATAAGTATTTATAAACAAAGGAAAATGAAATATTTCATGACGAATAATAAACCGCAGTTTAATTAAGTTTTTGTCAAATTTATTTAAATTCTCACGAATCAACGTTTCTACAGTAAATAAATTGTTTAATTTCAAGGAAGATAAAATTAAGCAATTAATAGTGAATAGGCTCTTAATAAACTAGTGCGCTCTATCATCAGCGATTGCATCACTGTTTACCATCACACGGGATCGCAGTTAGGCACTAGTTTTTAACATAAAAAAAGAATTACAAAGCATAAACACGTTTTGTTGATAACACAAAATATTGCTGATGATAATGGTGGGAATACATAATTTTAAATGGAAAAAGATTAAGCGGAAATGATTACTTCATGCAAAAACTTTCAAAGAATTATTCAAATGCGCCGCGATGTTCCGAACAAATAGACAATATGTTGAGATTTGCATGACAGTGCGACATTTAGTAATTAAATAAATTGATTGCTGAGGAGAAAGTTTTGTTAGAGGTTTTGTAATTAATCCTTTGATTTACATAGAATACAAAACTGAGGTTTTATCCAAAAATATTTCGTAACATTGCATAAATTCGTTATCAAACCTCCATAGCCGGCCAAAGAAAGTGAACCTAAGCAAAAATTGATAGGCTTAATGAGACGTACAAAACAATAACTGAACACTATGCCAGCCTTTAAGACTTTTACTCAATGAAAACCAACAGCCACCGAAGCGTAGCGGAAGCGAACGCAGCCGGTACGCAAGGAGGCGCGAGTTCGATCCCCGTGCAGTGCAAATATTTGTATGCATGGATATGAATATTTGCACTGGTCTGGTCATGCCACGGAAAGCACGTTAAGCCGTTGGTCCCGGTTGCCATACGAACATCTAATGGCAGTCGTTACGGGTTGTTGTTGCCCTCAAAAGTCCCAACAATAGGTCTAACTGCAATGCTTCGATATCACCTTCGGGTTTTGGAGGTCAGATGGCAGTCGCGTCACGGAAAATATCCAAGTTTAGCTAAAATCTGCAGTTAGGCCGGTAAAGCGGACCCCAGACTTCAAGACTGAAAAAGCTTCGGATGCGACTGGGATTAACGCTGAGATGATGATGATGGCTCAGTTAATACCAACAAAACATTTATTGGCTAGCTTTAGGGAATGTCCACGGAGTTTGTTACAAACCTTTGCTTGGACATTCCTTAAATCTATGGAAAAAAATCGTTAAACAAAAAGTCTTTGAAGCAATTCTTGTCTAGTTGAACTCTAATAAATAGCATGTGGTAGGGTTGAAGAAAATAACTGGGCATATTAAATAGCTGGGCAGAATGCCTTAATAAAACTGATAATAATAAATTGGTAATCTATATAACGTTATTTTTTGTTTATGCGAAACCAGCCCCCTAATCGGCGAACATATTTTTGTCAAATGATTGCGACTAGTTGGGATCAGCTGATATCGTTCGTGTCGCCCATTGGTCCGTTCGGTCCAAACGATCCCAACTAGTCGCAATCATTTGACAAAAATATGATCGCCGATTAGGGGGCTGAATATAGTTTGTTCTGAATAAGCAACTGAATCGATTCCAATCGGTTTTACACCATGTTATATTTTTTTCCCAAATATATTTAGAGTGAGACCGTAGAGTGGTTACCGAGCGATTACAATTACAATAGATCCCAGCTGACGCCAGAGGTCAACGCCCGCGCTAGCCCGCCCGTACGGACCTTTATCCATATTTTTGTAAGGACAACCAAGTAGAATAGCTAGGTCATAACTTGATGGTTTTTCATTATATCTTTTTGAAATTTTGTACATAGATTCTTTACTCAAAAATACTGGACACGTGTTTCGGGTTTCGCATAAACAAAAATTAATGTTGTAAAGCAGATACTGTAAAACTTGAGGTTGTTATGTCGTGGGATGTCCAAGTTAGTTTACACAGATTTTATTAAAGTCAAATGCAAAACGTGTAGTCTTAAACATCAGATCAGATTGTATTTATTTTTTCATCTGACCAGACGGCTGGCCTACTTACAGACCAAAGAAACAGTCATCATCATCATCCCAGCGTTAATTCCAGTCGCATCCGAAGCTTTTGAGTCTGGGGTCCGCTTTACTAGTCTAACTGCTGATATGGCTAAACTTCGACATTTTCCGTGAAGCGACTGCCATCTGACCTCCACAACCCGAAGGCGACATCGAAGCATTGCAGTTAGACCAATTGTTGGACTTTTGGGGGCTCCAACAACCCATAACGACTGCCACTAGATGTTCTTATGGCAACGGGGACCAACGGCTTAACGTGCTTTCCGAGGCACGAACAGACCCGTGCAAATATACATATTCATGTATACAAATACTTGCACTGTGCGGGGATCGAAACCGCGCCACCTTACGCAGCGGCCGCGTCCGCTACCGCTACGCCACGGAGGCTGAAACCAGAAACCAAAGAAACAGTATTGCCAGCTAATGAGATAAGGCTGCGAGAATTTTGGGAGGATAGTCTTTAGCCCGAAAGTCTCATAAATACCTTACCAAGTGGTACCGTATTATCTCGTAACTGAGCTGAGAAGTTCCGAATTCACACGAAATATGAAAAATCCCACCATGTATCTAGGTCTAAATGCACCGTTGACTTTTATCGCTCTATCAATATTAATTAGACCGCAACAAAAATACAATGAGTAACAAACACGTACGTAGGTAGGTATCTACCAACAAAATATTACACATCACACCAGGTTACGGTGCAACAAAAAGGTTGTAAACAATTCTAGGACGCAAAACAATGCTCATTCATAACTGGGTCTTAACTTAATTAATGAGATGTCGCAAGCTATCCGTGGATATATCTGTTGAAGTCATTTGGATTGTATCTACTACTTATTTTTTGAAAAAGCTCCGTGAGGTTTCCCACGGTGTTAGTAAATACATTTATAATCTAGTAACTGAAATAATTATAAGTAAGTAACAAAAATATTTTACGCGAATTGTGCTCGTGTGAGGAAGGCTATTCATTGATGAGACGATTACGTAGCAAGTTGAAAACGCGTGGACTGACCGCGCAGCATTCGGTAAGGAGCTTCCGTTTCACGGTTCTGGCGGTAGTCATCTCTGCAGTGTACATTACGAAAAATGAATTATGTAATTGAAAAAATCGAACGGTCATGAAACCTATGTTGTAGAGATTTTGCGATGTGCTCGTTCTTTTTTTGGTTCCCAATTATTTCGTCCTGATAAAAAGAGTAACCTTGAGCTTTCTTATAAGGCCCATTGTTAACGACCACGTCTCAATTCCATATGTCATCATTGGCATCACAGTCACAGTCGAAGACTTTTGTCTTAAGACGTATACGTATACGTAGCTTCCCGAAAGCAGCCCAGCCCAGTTGGATTCGACGATTGACCTCTTTCTCGAAGTTAGACCTTCCTTACTGGATAGTTTGTATCAGGCATACATAAATGTCAGCAACTTCGAGAATAGAGTCCCCAATCTTTATAAGAGTATCGGTACCACATGGGCATTAGACATGACTTTGAGCGCTGGATGCGGGAGGTGCTAGACTGGTCGTCGTGTAGATCCTTGGAGGAGGCCTATATCCGGTAGTAGATGTCTTTCTGCTGAAATGATAATGATGTTAAAAAAGACATAGGTTTGTATCTTTTTGGGCGAAAAAGTACCGTATTATTGTGGCTATTTATGTTTGAGGCATATGTATAAACATAAAATCAACATCCCATAATAACATCATATCTATGAACCATCATTAATACCAATTAATGACTTTAACCATGTGTGATATATTGAAATTATCACCTACCTACCGGTCTATACTTCCTAAAGATACCTTTAGGAACTATAGATCTCTTAGAGGTACTTCATCACGTCTATGAAGTATGTAGTCAACTGCTAAGGTACTTAACTATTAATAGTTCATAGTTATACCGATATTGTGCATAGAACAACACTAACACAAAAACGCGAGGTAAAGAAAGGCGGCATGAGTTTATTGTGTCGTGGAATTCCCAGATATTTCAATCCAAGACGTGCTGTGAGGAATACATGCTAGTTTCCGCATATCAGTAGCTGACTGTTCCCTATCACGTCGTTTGCTTATTTACTTCTAAAATTGCCAACCCACTTTGAGTGAACGTGGTGATCAGTAATCATGCCTTCTATGTATGAGATGCCTTTGCCCTACAGTGGGACAATGGGAGGTTGACATTATTTTACTTCCCCTCTTTTAACTACTGTCATAGCTATAGACATCGCTGTTTGCAGGTAGGTACTGAAGTCCTAAAAACGATGCTAAACTGAAGCGGGTCGCTATTTATGATAAAATAAAGTCACACATATCTAACTAAATAGCATAGTTAGTAGCATATAGTTTTTCAATTAACAATCGTGAGCCGGTCAATAATAATTTAAAACGCAATTTTAAATGCCATAGATTCAACGCAGATTTCAAATAATTAAATATTACTGATAGTTCACTTATTGTAGTTTCTTTGAAATCATTACACAACTCTTGTCAAATACCTTAATGAATAATTCCTTGACCACGCTGCTGTCCTCTCGCAACAACAAACTATTTAAGTGGTGTTTACTTAACGTGTGTATTTAAATAGCCCTTTCCATAGCATTAGCAAGGAATCTCATTTCTCTCACAGCAATAAAGCGCAACGTACGAACACTAGACGGCACCACACAAGAGGTAATTTGCGCAAATTCTGCGCGTTGTGATGACGTAAACTTTCACTGGCGTCTAATGATGTTAGTTTGTCAAAGCGAGTAGGTATTTCATTTAAAAGAAAGTTCATTCAAAACATGTGTTATATACATATCTGCGGGTCCTTCGTAGCTATCAAAAACTCATAATTTCTCAGGCATTCACTATGTAATGTCCTTCTAGACCATTTTTTTGTCCGAAGGTGTAAAAATCCTCGTGAACTATCCTGAACTCAGATCCGGGGACGTGGAGGGGTGTGCCGGATTCTAACCAGCTAAAAAACCAACTATGCGTTTGTCATCTGCGTTTTCGGGAGTGCTGGGTCCTCCCAATTCTACGGTAAAGTCCTTCTAGTCCAGTCAGTTACACATAACATTAACTGATGAATGCTAGTGATAGCGCTAAACAAAAAGACAAATTCTAGGCCGCGACCATTAGATTACTATCAATATGCTAATAAGAAAAAGGTCGAGTCTCGTCGCCGGGGGATGCCCGTTTACGGAAGTATTAGTCCGAACCCTACAACTACACTAACCTTAGTGAGAATGTATGCTATAGGTATGCTATAGTAGGCATTTTATATTAATCGAAAACACGCCGATCGTTACCGTTTCAATATCAATATTTGAATATTCAATTAATTAAGATCAGTTTCACCATAAAGTCTATGTAGTTAACTGTGATTAAATTAAAGTTACGCAACATATCCCACTAAAGGCACCGCTGCTGCTGTATCACCTAGTTGTTTAGTAATTAAAAAGGCATCAACATTGAATAAATTAAATCAAACCTACTTTACAGTTCACGAACTTCACAACCGATGAATGTTTAAATTCATCGTACATGCTTGTACGTCGTAACATCTCAGGTTGCGTGAAACTTATCTTAATATCCGCGTAATGACAGGTTTGTGAACCACATTAGTCATTCAGTTATGATTTTATGTATAGTAATTTTGAACATGATATTGGAATAACTTCCTGATATTGCATTGCGGATTATTCTGTTCTCTTCACATTATCACGGTACAGTACAAAGATAACAATTATAATTAAATTTTTATATGTATCTTTTATAATTCGGTCAGGTTGAATAAAGTTGGCTATATCAAGGTTCGGTCAGTTTCAATCAAGTGCATAAAATGTACTTATACATAAAATCTATCTATCTACTTATACATAAAATCAAAAACGTCTGAAGCAAAATTTGGGCACACATGATTGTTTGTTAAAGTTCTAATTTAACTGCATTAGAACGAGCCGCTTTTCACAAGTACCACAAGCAAATTTAGGTATACCAGCCCATCCCGGAGAGGTCTAAAGACTATTTTGCCTCTTAAATAAGATATATCGTACTTTTTATTCGGCTAAAATAATTATAAAATTTTAATAATCAGGTGGTGTTCACTATAATCCATACTTCCATACTAATATTATAAATGCGAAAGTAACTCTGTCTGTCTGTCTGTCTGTCTGTCTGTTACGCTTTCCCGTTTAAACCTCTCAACCGATTTTGATGAAATTTGGCACAGACAATCTTTAGACCCTGAGAAAGAACATAGGCTACCTTTTATCCCGGAAAAAATTGATGTTCCCGAGGGAAATCTAAAAAGCGCAATATAACCGAACTCCACGCGGGCGAAGCCGTGGGCGGAAAGCTAGTCACTTATATAGGAGCTTTGAGGTTTAGGGTAAAACCACCGAAATATCATAAGTACACATAGCTTAAAGGAAACTTCCAGTCACCACTCGGGATAGAGCGGGACTGTGTTGAGGTGCTACTATTAAGCGGTGTACTACATTTAATAAGCATATATCACAATTATCACAAATCACAACATGTATGTTCATAATAGCACCTCGCCGCATCTCACGTCATGTTACATGAGGAATCAACACGAGGATGAGTTCCCAGCACATTTTTCCCAGAGATTATACTAACCACTGATTTCGTGTACGTACACGGATGGATAACAACATTTGGAAATCACATGTCATCTACGAGTGCACAGAGTGCATGCATTGCGAGTCACGGAGGGAGAGCGCCGATGTGTAATCACGAACTAAGATCAACATAGGCTGCATTCATACCTAGTTAAGGAAACAAAAGATGCAGTAGGTATAAATGCCGGAACGTGAGCTACAATACAAACTAAGTACACTTTCTTTCAAGAATACGGTAATATGACTGCAGCCACACTCCAGTGACACACCTTTGTACATACCTAAACATAATGGTCATAGGCGGAAAATTCAAGATGAAATCGAAAACTTATGTCATCTTTAAATAGGCGAAATAATTGTTAGGTACATACATAATCCTTTTAAATTGTTAATTACTTACTGAAAAAAAAACTTGTCGTCCTAGATAGTTACACTATCTAAGACGACAATCACAAAGTTATTGCTATGATGTAAAAGCGAATAATCGGCGTTCTAAAAAACTTAGAAAACATATAAGGAAAAGATTTTTAGCGCGTGCCCGATAAGTAATCATACATTGTAGTGCGTATATGAAACAAGTTGGCAACGCGGTTAACCAGCTGTGAATTGCCTAATTTTCACCGTTCCGACGACACCAAATCTCCTTGGACACTAATGACTGAAGGTGAAGGAAAACATTTTGAGGAAACCTGGACTTTATAATTCTGAAATCGCCAAACCGCATTGAGCAAGCGTGGTGATTACGCTCAATCCTTCTCTGGATGAGAGGAGACCTATGCCCAGCAGTGGGACGATAAAAGGGTTGATGATGACTGCGCTCAAGCACAGATTACAGAATACTACGTGCTCAAGTATATGCAACCTTGTCCTTAATAACACACTCTAAATTACCTTTCTAACACGATGAATTCGAAGATATTGGCCACAATTCTCTCATTTACAAAGTAAATAAATTCCCTCGTTTAAAAACTTTCAAAATATTAATATTAGTTTTTTTCCTGTCAAATTAGTCGGCGCTTGAAGTATTTTTAGTAGCCATGTTTTTAATCGCGTCTATACCTACTCTATGGCGTATCTTAATTTGACTTTGAATTCTTATTGAAATAGAAATAAAAAGATGTATTAAGCTTAATTTTGTTTAGTATGTTATTGTGAATAAGGGAATCGGCGTCATTATACACGCGTTTCTATTATCTCATTACACCCGCCACAATCCACGCGTTTCTGGCGTAAAAGCCTCTTATTCCCGCTCGGTCAATGAGGTTGAGTCGAAACTTTTAAAAAATTCTAGAAACTTATTTTGAAAACATACGACGCACGCCCAAATGCTATTGTTATGACATGGATCATTGTCTGTATGTTAAAATATCACAGACGCACGGATTCAATTTCATCTTTTATGAATTTTTGTTTTATATTGATATAAACCAGCCTTGCTTGTACTAAGCATTTCGCAAGAAATTTCGTGAGCACGCATAACGCACGTTGCCCGAGGCAGATATTTTTTAATTATTAATTATGTAAATTTATCACAAGTTACGGCGGAAGAGAAACCTATCGTAATAAGCTACTGACTCGCATTGTCGTACCTACATTGTTACATCGATAAAAACAGCAACACCCCTATGAATGGTGTAGTTCCGTAATTAGCGACTACTTAAATACCATTATTCTAGCGACAATGATCGCTTATGTCGGCGTAATTAAGCTATTGATGCCTTGATAGGTGTATAGATAGGATTGAGCTAACCCTGATAAGAGATATATCTAGTACGTACTTATGAACATAAGTTTAAGAGTTACAAAGGCTGGACGTATTGAAGTAGGATAGGTACCAATATGTGACTCAATGACATCCTAAATAGTCTTCAGAATATAAGCCCAAATTCCGCTATAGACGGATAAACCGTATTTTAAACTCGGCACGCCGTGGCAAAACCTGTAGTTAACCCTGTTAAGTACCTACATTTAGATTTTCTCTTAAATGACGACACGTGGACGACACACATACCCATGGTTAAATGATTTGAACAAAGTCACTATTTTATTTTGGATATTATGAATTGTTTAATTTTATTACTATTGAACTATGAAAAGTCGTGGTGGCCTAGTGGTTAAAACACCAGCCTCTCAAGTATGAGTGTGCGGGTTCGATTCCAGGTCAGGCAAGTACCAATGTAACTTTTCTAAAGTTATATGTACTTTCTAAGTATATCTTGGACACCAATGACGGAAGGTGAAGGAAAACATCTTGAGGAAACCTGGACTTTATAAGTCTGAAATCGCCAACCCGCATTGAGCAAGCGTGGTGATTACGCTCCATCCTTCTGTGTATGAGAGGAGACCTGTGCCCAGCAGTGGGACGATTAAAAAAAAGGATTATGATGATGATGAAACTATGAAAACAGACGCTACCATATCTACAAGTGTAAGTGTATCTACTTTGTGGTAAGTACACCACAAACTTCCAAGTGGTTTGTAATCAATTTCGGACGGCATCTTAAAATGCTTTGAAATAAACTTATTTTTATTTTTATTAACAGTTTATGTTAAGAAAAATAAGTTTATTTCATAGCATTTTAGATTCATTGGATGTCAAGGAATCTCCATATAGGCAGAGTAATTTAATGTTTGCTGTAGTTGAAGGCTGCGCTCTTCCCGTACGATATGTACTTAGGTAGGTAGGTATACGTAAGCAACAAAAAGAGAAATGAGAGAAAATATAACAAAATGCGATGTGTATGAGTGCGTGTGTGTGTGTTGCGTTATGTTAATATACATATTATATTTATAATAATACCTATAATTAGCTTAATTTCGTACCTGTACCAACTTACAGAAATAGTAGTAAGTGCAAACTAATCTAGCCGATATTCTAATCCATACTAATATTATAAATGCGAAACTAACTCTGTCTGTCTGTCTGTTACGCTTTCCCCCTTAAACCTCTTAACCGATTTTGATGAAATTTGGCACAGACAATTTTTAGACCCCGAGAAAGGACATAGGCTATCCTTTATCCCGGAAAAATTTGATATTCCTGATGGAAATCTAAAAAGCGCGGTATAACCGAACTCCACGCGGCGAAGCCGCGGGCGGAAAGCTAGTATCTCATGAAAATAGATATAAATCCTAGAACAAAATCTACTCACAAAAAAAAAAACTTATTTGAAGCAAATTAAAATCACCACTTGGAGTAATTTCGATAGCTTAAAGATAAACAATGTGCACACGTAGCTAAATTCCGGATTTCCCGTAATACTGTCGTGTCGGAATGTAAGCACGTACCTAGTACTATGTGTCAATAAAAACGATATTTCCGAACGGCGCTCATTATGGAACATTTTGTTTTATGACGTGTCATAAAACTTCGAAAGCATAGTCGAATGAGATAATGTTTCCGCGTGATTTTTGTAATACCTAGCTAGTTCGCTAGTTTTCAAAGTTTTTGCTAAGACATCATAAAATAAATACATTGATGTATAAATAATTCAAATAAATATAAAGAAATAATTCAGTCAAGTAGGCAATTGGTAGGTACTCGTGTGAAAAAATGTTTCATTGTTCATGCATGCGTCCTGAATAAACCCTGCGACGAAAAGAAAAGTACTTTTTTTAAAATAAATTATAAACTAGCGCTTGACCGCAATCCCTCCTGATGGTAAGCAGTGACGCAATCGATGATGGTAAAGCGCACTAGTGAATTAACTTAATGAAATCTGCATGAAAGAAACCATATTTTCTATTCTTTTTTCCGCACAACACTGAACACACACATGCTTTCACTCGACTCACCACAACACTCCTCGTTATAATTTGTTTTATTGATATTTCCTTGTTTTTTTTTTTTTTTTTTATTGGCGCCGACTATCTCGTCCGCAAAATAAACTAAATTTATGTTTAGTTCGTTTCTATAAGCCTGTCTCTTTAAGAAAGGTATCATCATCATCTTCATTTCAGCAGAAAGACGTCCACTGCTAAACATAGGCCTCCCGCAAGGATCTAAACGACGACCGGTCCGGCACCTCCCGCATCCAGCGGTTCCCCGCGACCTTCACCAGGTCGTCGGTCTACCTTGTGGGGGGCCTACCTACGCTGCGTGGTCGCCACTCGAGTACCCGTCAACCCCATCAGGCATCGGTCCTACGGGCAATGTGCCCGGCCCACTGCCATTTTAGTGATATAATTTTTCGGGCTATGTCGTTTACTCTCGTTCTTTTTCGGATCTCCTCATTCTTGATTCGACAATTAGAAAAGGATAAAAGTTAAGAATTAGTTTAGTCCTTTCAAATTAAGATACTCTATAGACAGTTTAAACGTGATTAAAAACACTGCGACTAAAATTACCTATATTTTACAACAAGCACTGACTAATTGACAGGACTAAACTATTTTTTATCTTGTGTCCCTTTCCTAATGAGTTAGACAGATTGAACTGAATTTAAATTTAGTTAGTGTGTGACCAAAAGAATCGGCGCCATTTGGCATAAAAACATACAATATATTGGGATACTTAAATTAGGGAGTCAAACCTGTCACTTATCACTGGATCTAGCTTGGAGAGCAACTGTTCACCCAAAAATTTATTGTAATTATACCTACACCATGTACTAACTAATAATGCATACTTTAGATATAATTAGCAAGTTCCTCATAAATAAAATACAAAACCTAGTAGGTACGTACATTATTGGAATGATTTTTTCAATTGTCAGATATTTCTGAAAAATAAATGTTAGACAGTTTTACGATTATTTATACAAAGTCTGAAAAGATTTATTTCTGAGATTAAAATAATCTGACTATTCAAATATCAGACTAGATCTACTACATTAGATCGACATAAATTAAATTAACACACAAAAACTAATACAAATTAAATAATACACCAGATCTAGGTACATAAATTTTCTTTTGTTTATAATTTGTATATACTTTTAAGAGACTTCTTTAAAGAATACATTCATAGATGTATAAAGCTTTCCTATCCTATATATTATATACTATATTCCAATAGGTATGTGCAAAATGTTTATGCTCCAACAATTAATTTAAAAACATCTGTGTATTGAATGACTTTCTCCACAAAAGACTATATTGAATAACGGATAAATATACATAATAACATTACCAATGTAAAAGACAGGTAGCAATCTGTGGAATTAGTTTATGGTATGGAATTATTTCTGAACAATACATGTGTAGAGTTGCGCAATGATAAATCAAATCGTATTACGGCAATCAAGTATAATTGTTCTTGTTTCGGATATAATATCATCACAGGCGGCTGTCACGCTGAGCTCGTGGCGGTCACTGCTCTTAGGATAATTACCACAGGCGTTGGAACTTCGACCATGTTATTTACTTGCACAATACTCGGCGCCTAAAGAATAATTGGTTTAAGCCGCAGGTCGTTTCCGTGTACCAGATAAGTGTAATATACGTATATGATATGCCCGGCATTGTACAATTGAACCTGTCGAAATAGCGCTATGTCATCGGTTATTTGGATTGTGATAATTTTGGGGCTATGCTCGGAGTTTCTCAGCGTGATCGAATCAGAAATGAGGAGATCCGCATAAGAACCAAAGTCACCGACATAGCTCTGCGAGTCGCTAAATTTAAGTGGCAGTGGGCAGGGCACATTGCTCGTAGAACCGATGGCCGATTGGGCAGTAAAGTTCTGGAGTGGCGGCCACGTACTGGTAGACGCAGCGTAGGGAGGCCCCCTAACAAGGTGGACCAATGACCTGGTGAAGGTCGCGGGAAGCCGATGGATGCGGGCAGCAAAGACCGGCCAGCGTGGAAAGCCTTGGGGGAGGCCTTTGTCCAGCAGTGGACATCTATAGGCTGAAGAAGAAAAATTTTGGGGCATCTTGATTCACAAATAGTAGGATACAACCGCACAATTGTGCGTTGCACAATGTATTTCTCATCCTCTTGTCCCTACTCTCAATTAACATACCAACAAACGCGTAATTTGTATATTAATTAAATTTATAGTTCTATTAGCTCGAGAGGTAAATAATGATACCTCTTTCCTTTCCGGTGATAAAAGAAGCAGGTTTTCTTGGTGACAAATGATTCCTCGTAAGTTTTAACTTTTAATTCTCCCTCCCCACATTCCATTAATTACACAAATCTCTATGAGAAAAAACTGCTTAATTATTAGAACTACAGCAAGTAGTTTGAAACATCTTCGTGCTTATTGAGAAAAACTTCATCTAAAAATTTTCATCATCATTATCGATCTTCTTCCTGTATATCAATTTTACTATTTGGCAATTTACCTATAATAATCGAAACTCGTAACTATGAACAAACTGTTCAGATTTCGAAAATAATTGGATCAAGGTATTGATTCATACCTATATGCATAAATTGATATGTTATAATACGGTAACCCGAAACCAACTCCAATAGTGTAATCCAAAGCCATTTCATAGCCTTAATGAAGACATAATACGTCTCTTCGCACGTTTAGATAGACATTACAAAGCCGTTTAACTAATGATTAGTGTCAATTTGTACATTGTAAGAGGAAATCCAGTCCGACCCATCCATTATAGAGGTTGAGCATTCAAATCTTCGATGAGATGAATACATCTTCAATAGATAATAATAATTGAAACGTGCACTACGAATACTTAATCCTTTGATGTAACTCAGTAATATTTGCCAACCATAGAAAGCGAATTCCATATTGGTTGACAATAGCAGCTTATATAATTACGTGCTATTGTACTTTAACAGTTTTGTTGACTTGGCCGTAGGCATAATAAAATAACACCTATTTCTGGAAGTTGAAACCGGCTTCGGTGTGTCAGTTCCCACACTCACTTGAGTGCAACACGTAGGTGGAACGCGACAAAAACAAACGACAATCTAGGACCGGTCACTCACACGTGCGTGACGCTGGTGACTACGAGATTGAGTAGATATTTATTTATGTCTTTACGGGAATGTCAGTGACCTTTGCACATCAATATCTTCTCAATTTTCGTAAGTTTTTTTTTATAAATTACTAGCTGTTTTCCGCGACTCCGTCCGCGTGTACTGCAGTTTACAGCGCGCGGTGGTTCCTGAAGATTAAAAAGAACTCAGTTGATATAAAATAAGCGCCTGTTAAAATAATGGGAGCAATATGTACGTCCGTGTTTGCTCCCGTTTTCGCAACATTTTTTGTTACTGCTCTTCCGCAATTGGCCATAGCGGGATGTTATATAGCTTATGTCCTTTCTCAAGCTGTAGTCTATCTGTGTACCAAATTTCGTTACATTCGGTTCTGTACTTTTGGCGTGAAAGCCGGACAGACAGAGAGACAGACAGAGACACTTTCGCATTTATAATATTAGTAAGTATGGATAAACTAGCGCTTGACCGCAATCCCGCCTGATGGTATGCAGTGTTGCGATCGTTGATGGTAAAGCGCACTAGTTTTTTCACTCTAGCCTTGAAGACACTCAAATTGTAGTGTGACGGAAACACCGCCGCTGGCAAATTGTTCCAGTCCCTCGAAGTACGCGGTATAAAAGAAGAAACGAAACGCTTCGTCCGGATCGTAGTCTAGTATATCTGGGTCGCCAACCAGCCTTTTCGCACGCCTCTCCACTGAATCCAAAGTAGAATGTTTGACTAAATTGTTGACTTTTATCCGATTTGAAGGCCTATAAACCATTACTGAAAAGGAAAGTGAAATATTAATGCTTTACGTTTATGACTACTGACAAGAGTTATTCACATTTAAGACAACGATTGCCCCTTCTTCATTTATCTTTATAGGGCGAGCGCTTTGAATGACAAAAGAGTAGATATTACTTAACCAAGACGCGAGTATACTGCGTATACCCAGAGGTTATATTTAGATATTCATCAGAAGCCGCTGCTAGCAAGGGTGCCATGGCAGGTCAAGCACTCGACTTGAAGTCGATTATGAGGTTTCACCGATACTGCTCCTCGCACTTAGTTACTTTCTTATGTAATGTAAGTAAACTTTGACTTGTAAACTAGGCATGTTACATAACGTCAAGCTTTACGTTTATGTGGAAAAAAATGGTAGTCAAACAGTTTTCCTCTTAGTACCTCGTAATGAGAAAGTAGGCAACTGCTTCAACAACTTTTCCAAGAACAGTTTATTGATTTCTTCATTCACTGTAGATGAGGCTATAATTGAATACAGCTTAAGTACTTCATCAGATGTTATTATCGAGGATTCATACGTGACTGTATCAAGAGAAATGTATTGGCGACGTTGTTTTGACATGAGAAGTGTTCACGACTTCACGTCCGACCTTTGATATCGAATAACAGGCGCATCATTTAAAGTTGCTTCGGGCTGTTTTTACCGACTAGGAACAAACAGCATATATTATGTAATTATTCACTGAAGCTTTTGTAGAGATTCGCAAAAGTTTTAACTGTGAAATTGGAGACCGGATATAACTGGTTGACTAGGAAATTCCTACGAATATTTCTACAGGCTTTGTTCTTTAGTACTTACTATATCCGTAACTTTGCTCGCGTAATGTCGGAAAACTAACTGGGTTTCAAAGGATTTGTTTTTAGCGCGGAGTCCTAAAATAAAAATGACTTATATTAACACTATACATAACATCAACTATCTGTTATACTAGCATTATAAACAGACAGTTAAATTTTAATTATACGTAAACTTACTGTACAAAAGCTAGAAAGTTCCACTATGAAGATACGGCCGCGTGAAGGTGTGACGCTGCACACAAGGGGTGTTATATGGTGTAGTTTCATGTTAAACTAATATAACCTTATTATTTTAATGATAATTAAGCTGATCTCAAAGTGTCTATTGAAAAGTTAAAAATGATTAAAGTTATAGCGTAAACTGAACTTTATTGAAAAGGAATTAAAGTTATTTTTTATTTTGGCGACAGTTCTGGCGAATATGTGACCTATTTCGTTTTTTTACCCGACTGCCTACTGACTGGATATACAGTATGTTAAATAACAGAGGGCGTTCCCTTAAACTCGTTAATATATATCATTAATAGATTAAAATAAAAATATCAGCATAGAAAAATAAGCATAAAAAAATCCGAAAAAAAAAATTTCTAATTGGAAATAAATTTGAAACCTCCTGTTTTAAATCAAAATAGTAGCGTAGTATCATAAACAAATTGCGACCTTGCCGTCTTTCAAGTTCGCGTGTACAGTGTGTTTCTTTTACATGTCAATTTTAAATTTTTATTGAACATTTTCTTATTGGAAAAATTAAAAAAAAAAATTGTTTTCGAATGGAAATATTTTTTTTAGCATGTATGTATGCTATACTATTTCGGGTTAACGGGAACGCCCTCTGTTAGTTAACATACTGTATATTATAAGAATGACTTGATTAACACCTGAATTACATTTCGTAGTCGCTCCGTTTTAAGGACACAATAAACACGTGTGAAACCACTCCAATTCCAAAATATTTCCGACGATATTAGCATCCGGATTGTTTGAGAGTTATTAGGAAAATATTTGTGATAGTTGTACAGTAGCAATGGAATCCCAAATCTATGGTTGTACAAATAACGTTATGTCAAACATTACATAGGAAGTATTCTACTGGCTAATTACTATGTTAGTAGGTAATTTTCTCTGAAAACTTGTTTTTATCTTGCAGCGAATAAATAAATTCATTTTGCATAGTTCGATTGCTTGGTTGGTTGGTTAAAATTACATAACAACACCTAGAAACTGAACGGACAGACGTTGACTTAATTCCTTGAAATGATTACGATACTAACTAATGGGACCAATTTTGAATCCGAAGATCCACTTAAACACACAACATTAAAATCGGGTCAGCTGTTTAAGGAGAGTTCAGTGACATACACATAAACAGAAGTATGATTTAGATAAAGATAGGCGTAGATTATATAATTAGGTATCTATATTATACTAAAGTATACACGGCGACACATCAAGCCATACATTTTCAATTTTAACTGACTCTGCAAACGAAAGAAGAGAATAGAATCATCATCATCATCATCAGCCCCTACTCGTCCACTGCTGGACGTAGGCCTCCTTCATGGCACGCCAACAAGCTCGATCCTGAGCAGTTCTCCGCCAGCCACTACCAGCCACCTTTTTGATGTTGTCGCTCCATCTCGCCCAAGGGCGTCCCACGCTACGTTTGCCGAGACGCGGTCTCCACTCGAGGACTCGTTTACCCCAACGGTTGTCGGTCCTGCGGCATATGTGACCAGCCCATTGCCACTTTAGCTTGCTAATCCTCTCAGCTATGTCGGTGACTCTGGTCCTCTGTCGGACCAGATCTCCAGATCGGCTCTTTATTATGTACACCAAATAGATTACAGAACATAAATAAAAAGATTTTACAAAGGGTGACACAATGGGCGGTCTTATCGCTAAGAGCGAACTTTTACAGACAACCTTTACGTAGCTTGAACACCAAAGACTGATTAAAAGGTGAAGGAAAACATCTTGAGGAAACCTGTAGGTACTTCAAGTCTCAAATCGCCAACCCGCATTGAGCATGCGTGGTGACTACGCTCAATCCTTCTCTGTATGAGAGGAGACTTGTAACCAGCAGTGGAACGATAAAAAGGTTGTTGATAATGATGATCTTAACAGTAGGAATGACTTTCACTAGACAAATTCGAACATATTAGGCAATGTATATACATTACTACACAATTAATTTAATTATTATACTGAACAATTTTGAAGGATATCCTTCAAAATTGTTCAGTATGTGATCGATAGTGTGTTATGCAATTAGGTAAGACCTTTTCATTTTGAAACGTAAAGAGAAACGCCTATCAATTGTATTGGGCACTTAGCGTGATAAACTGAAATTTTCGTGTACAAGGTTCTATTGCATACAAATAAGTATCCAAATTTTATTTTTCACTTTCATTAATATTTCACCATGCATAATCAACCTACAATGTTCCCACTTCTGGGACACAGGCAACCTCTTGTGGCGGTACCTACAAACGCCACAAAGAAACATCGCGTCATACTGACGTCACATGAATTCTAAATCTCGCAAGCAGAGTTTACCGTACAATTAGCATACCTACCTCCAACTTCAACCGTGGAGCAAGTGCCCGCCAGACATAACACCCGTCTGGTCAGAGGATCCTCCTTTTTCTATGGAGGATGAGTGAACTTTACACCCTGTTCCTCATACCTCCACACTCTCATTGAGAGGGAGTTACTTAGCTGTAATCTAACACGCAAGCCCAGTTGGTAGATGTCACATAGCTTCGAATTTTTATTTTTATGCCATGTGCGTTTCCTTCACCCTTCGGAGGTAATTAAATTATTTACTCAAAATAAAGCTATTGGTGTATGTGACTTTAAATGTTTGTAATCGTACCCACGTTACAAGAGTAATTCTTGGTGTGGGGCAATGTATTTAGAAAAAAAAGAAAGAAATAATCGCCTGTCTTATTTGAAACCACGACTACTTGTAAATCGAGGCCGTTACCACTAGCCATCATTGCCCCGCACCCTGCTATTTCAACATTTATTGCCTAGTTATGTATGTTTCTACAACAAAAATATATAAGGCTATCTTGTTTACCATTAAATTACAATGTGGGCGTTTTGCAAAATTAAAATATTCAGAAACACATATACGTTTATCTTTTTTGCCTTAATAACAATGTCAACAGGATGATTACGGATCGTAGATTCGCAGGTATAGCGTAAACGGATGCTGCACCTACACGGTTTTGATAAATATATAGCAATGTTTACGCTCGCTCATAATATCAATTAAGTATCCATTGTTCTACTGCAAGTAGGTAGGTAGATATTACAGCATTTCCCACGTATTAAGATAGTGGTAAAAGTAGGTAAATATATTAAGAATGCGCGAGAAGCGAGTGTAGTTTTGCCCCAGGCTTATGTGATCGTCGTCACATACGCTTTAAAGGTGTGCCAAAGGTACGTTATTGAATTTGACGTTCGGCGAGAGACGTCTCTCCGTGAATTACCAATGTGCGGTGAAAGTGATGATACGGATATCACATAACTTTTGCAAATGGTCGCCGTCTCCCATCGATATTTCGATAATGGCCTAGATTTCTTTGTTTACAAAATCACAAACTAAACTAAATTTAACCTACATGATCCAGTTTTATAAGTTATCACACGTTACATTTGATTTTTCTCAATTAGGTTTTTTCGTACATTATTCGTTTTATTTCATTAAGAAAAGGCCTGTCAATTTAGTAATTGACATATTTTTTATTATTAATACAATATTTTGTCCCACCGGGATCGTAGGGCGGATCGCTCATTATTTTAATTTATGAAGCTTACGAACTACCACTTACCAAATAGCTGGAAATAGAACTAGCAAAAATATATACAACAAAATCTACAATAAATACAATCATCAACCAATCCTTGTCATAAAATAATTTAAAAAAAATGTTGAGAATAAACCGCGTCCACTCGACTCAAAGTTTCCCGCTCTTTTCTGACGTATTTTTAGACGCCATGTTTTTTAATCACGTCTAAACTGTCTATGGAATATTTTAGTTCGACAGGACTAAACTAATATTTTATCTTCAGTCCTTTTCTTATTGAAATATAAAGAAAAAGATGCATAGAACTTTAGATCGTGAACAAGGGATTCGACGTCGATATAATCTATATCTAATAAATTATTCTCGTGTATAGCAAAGGCTTTCAATAACTTTAGCCACTACAGAAACTGCGCTGACGTGATGGATATCGATATTGTATCACGACTTAAAAAAATGGATCTACAAGCTTGTCTCGGTAGTGTGTGTTATTTGAAGTATGCAAGGTAGTGGTGACGAGATCGATATTTAAAAAAGAAATATGTTAAGGTTAGATATTTCTTTTTTAAATATCGATTTCGTCACCCCGTCTGCGGAGGTTCGTTAATAAATTTACTGTACCTAATCGTCATAAAAGATAAAACAAGAAAAAACCATTAGGTACTTATCTATATCTACATATAAAGTAGCCTGAGGTAATAGCACGAGCCACAAACAAAACAATGGCCAACTATTTGACCTTTTGGCTGAACTGAACTTTCAATAGGTCATAGGCAGCCATTTCAATCTCATCATATTCAGATAATGCACTTACCCAAATGAGAGCAATCAAATATAATATGAACTCATAAAACAAAATAACGTAGGTTATGTAAACAAAATCCATATGTGACAAATCTATAGCGTAACTATATCTAGCATTAAGTGTACAATGTGCTGGCCCAGGCTCCATACATTTCTGAAACATCTCCTTTGGACATAGAATACTTTTATCACGATATTCACGTGGTTTCACAGTGTCTGCTTTGTTTCTAGGAAAAGCTTTATAAAATAGGTAGGTCTCTACATTATCAGAAGCTGCATTGCATAATATTAAAATTATCTAGTAAAATCACTTGATATACCGAAACAATAGGTAGTTCTCATTACCTATGTATTGCAACTTGCAGCCTCTCATGACCTTCTTTGATTGTAATTGGTTGGAAAATGATAGAGATCTCTTACCTACTGAGGAAGCTCACGAAAAATCCGTCCATAAACAAACATGCACTTCGTTGTCTGACATATTACTTAGGTAATAGTTATTATTACATAACTGTGCACATGCTAAAATCATGACTTGATGAAATAATGGCTAGTCAAATTTGGTGAAATTGTAACGTAACTACCTACCTACATCCTATATTATAGATAGTTCATATAACTGCATTGGTATTAAAACCAAATTGCTTTACTTGTAAGTTGGCACCTATAGAAGGTCATCAATTTTCTTTGCATTTAAATTTCAACGTTCGCGAGTAGATATTTACCAAGAAGATCAACAATGCGGTTGAAGCTGCGGTACGCTGTTGGTTCTAAATAAATTATTACCCAATAAAAAATTTAAACAAAGTATTAATGAAACGAATAGATAATACATCTATGCAAAGACATTAAAATTATTTTTACAATAGACAGGACATCACTTTGTTCGTGATGTCCTGTCTATTGTAAAAATAATTTTAAATCGTAATCCAATACTTCTGACAAATTGGTTAAATGTCGCTCAGTTTAGTGTGGTACCCCTGCGCGTCAAGACGTAATTTGCCTTCAATCTCTTTGCATCTATGGTACAAGTTCGTTAATTTCAACTAAATATAACGCTCACTTCCATGTATGAGTAAGTAGGCACATAAACTTCAACACTTACGGAACAATAGAACTATTACAATAAGATTAATTATCGTCTGATGATGAATGATGTGTGCGTATCCACGCATGTTTTGTTTGCATATTTCAAGGGTCATGTGCGCATACGCAACACTTATAAATATTGCTTTATGTTTTAACTTAATGCACACGCATATCCAACAAAAGATTGAATAAATTATTGTGTCTTTGCGAAACTCATTTACTCAACGCCATTAATGATTTGAATGTTTTCTTCACTCTAGCACGTAAGCAAGGGTAGAGATACAAACACCAGCACATCAAGCTACTACAATCTGTCAGATTTCTTTACTAGATTTTCAACTTTATCTCTAAATTATTAAGGCTCAAGGTTGATTGGGAATATTTGACTGTTTCGGGTAGCTTGACCTGCTGTCGTCCGTACTTAGAGTTCGGCCGTCGAGTGAAATCATTCTTTACACCTGTCAGTTTCAACAAATGAATACTTATTTTGCGAATTTGATCCTTATTAACTACTAGTAGCTATTATATGTACATACTAGCTGACCCGGCGAACTTCGTTCCGCCTTAAAGGCAATATCACATGACTACTTTTTAAATTAGGATAATTTTAAATAAATAAATATTATTATTCAATGGTTCTTTATTTGGGAGCACAATCTTGGCGGTTCTCCGGAAATCTTTAATGTGCTACAATACTCGCAAACAACATCCATTGGTCCAATGCGAACGCCATTGCGCTATATTATATGCGTATAGAAACGCTGCCCGATTCAAATCAGTATTTGATGAATTTCTTCTTGTGCTTCGTAAATTATCTAGCGCTTGATCTCTGAGGTTTGCTCGACGATTTCACATTGCCAACCGAGCCTTTTCACGGGCTGCCTCCCTTTGCTCTGGTGAGTGAGAAGCACGAAGTCGAGCCATACTAAGGCTGCGCTCTTCAAGTGCAATTTCTTGCTCTTCTTCAGTTCTTTTTTTTTTTGTTTTGGATGGGAAATCATCAAATGACCTCTCCCGCTCTGGGCGGAGCGGAAGGGCGTGTCAGACTTTTATTGACTAAAACCCACCCGTGTTCCTTCACTTGCCTGTGCAACGGCCAGTGCCATGGTTTCTTTTTTAACCAACCCTCAACCCTGTGGACCAGTCCTCATGGACCCCGTTAAGGTGTGCTGACATCTCTTTGAGGCGCGTGTGAAACACAACGCGCTGTCAACTCGGGCCTGGTTCTTACCAGGAGGCTAGCTACCTATCGCTCGCCGCCCGCAAGCCCGCGCCTATGGGGGTCGGGTGTCCGATGTTGCCTCCCGACCAGGGCGCTTCCTGAGGCGGTTTGAGGCGTGAGGGTAGTGGGATTTCCGCTCCCTCACGCGCTCTACCTCCTCTTTTGCCAGTATCACTGCTTCACAGAAGGAGTTGAAAGCTTGCCATACACTCTTGCTCCGAACTATGGCCCGGACCAGGGTGGGACGCGAGAGATCTCCGTCGATCGCCGCCACGAGGACACGGCTGCGCTCTACCCAAGCCGGGCAGACCTCCAACATTTGCTCCACCGTGTCCTCAGGGCGATGCACACAGTGGTCACCCTGGCGTTTCCTCCCACCTTATACGGAACAGGAACCTCCCGAAACAGCCGTGTCTGGTGAGGACCTACGTCAGTCGGAAGGTGAGGACGCCGTGGCGCCTCTCTAGCTACTCCTCAAAGAAAGGACTTACCGCCGCTATTGTGGCGTGCTCAGTGCTGGTGGTTGCGACAATCACACTTTCCATGTCGCCATGAGATCCCGCCGGAGCTCTGTCCGCTGTACTGCGATTTTTCGCGGCAACGGAGTTATGCCTCCTCTCGTCACTTCCACATGTGGGCGAGGGATAGTGTTTCTCCACAATTTAATGGATGTTATTATACATATAACCGCTTCTTTTTAATTACTCTATCTATTAAAAGAAACCTCATCAAAATCTGTTTTGCAGTTTTAAAGATTTAATCATACAAAGGGACATAGGGAAAGAGAAAGTAACTTTGTTTTATATTATGTAGTGAAGTGGTAAATGGCACAGCAATACAATATTAGAAATTGTAAGTTGAAGTTTGCTTTGGTGCTTTAATTAAAACAATTAAACCGATACAGAGTATTTATATTCCTTGCTTTAAATGGATGCGTCAACATTAAACCGGTAAGACTTTTTTTTTAATACGCTGAGTAGTGCAGCAGTGTGTTTGTACCATTTTTAACAAATGAATCGCTAACTTATATTTTGACTGAGTTGTTTTGTTATTCCATGTCAGTTGCGTTTTGTTATACCACGTCTTATGTTACGTCACACGGGAACGACGGGAACAACGGGAACGGGGTAAAAAGTATCCTATGTGCTATGTCCTTCTCCCAGTTCTTATCTACCTTCCTAACAATTTTGAGCCATACTGGTTAAGCGGTTCTTGAGTTATAGAGTAACTAACACGACTTTCATTTATATACACACATCAAAAGTGTCTAGGGATCAACATATATTTTTGCAATAACTTTTCTCCTGATTGATATTAATTAAAATTTTCTTTAAGGATTCATCAAATAAAGTGTTTTCGTTTGTCACAGTAACGATAAACCAAGTCACCTTTGCATTAATAAAGAAATTTGCCATTTTCCTAATAAAGGGATATTTGACATTTGAACCACTAACACAAAAGTTCGAAAAAAAGACTGAAATAACAGTTTTCTCTAAAATTTTATTGGGTAACTTAAACAATTAATAATCCGTGTTTCTACCGCGAACACTAACAACACAAGAACATCGGTTTGGCATACTCAAAATGAGTTCATCCAAATCACGCTGTGGAATGGCCGCCCATGTTCGTTGCAACAACAAAAAAAGGTCTTCTTGCGACTGGATACCCTCCATATTCGGCAGAGCTCTTCTCTGTAGCATATCCCATGCATGCTCAATCGGGTTCAAGTCTGGCGACTGAGCAGGCCAGGGCAGGACATTGATGTTAGCTGCGGCGAGAGTCTGTCTTACAACTCTTGCGGTGTGCGGTCGTGCATTATCATGCATTAACTGAAATAAGGGACCGATTTGCACTTGTAGAGGAACGATGACGTCTGATACAATCGTTTCAGCATAAATTTGAGCGTTGAGGTTGCCTCTGATCCAAATCAACTCAGTTCTTCCGCCGATCCAAATACCCGCCCATACCATGATGGTTCCACCACTATAAGGATGGACTTCCTGGCAGGATTTTAATCGCTGTTGGCGTCCAGGGGTTCTCCAGTGTCGTATACGTCTTGTATCCGGTCTCATACCAAAACGAGACTCATCAGAAAAGCACACGAAACGCCATTGTTCTTCTGCCCAATTTCTGTGTTCAAGAGCCCATTGATATCGAATCCTACGATTGTGCATTGCTATAGGTGGTACCCGTAGCGGTCTTCGGGAATGAAGGTTCACTTCATGCAAGCGGTTTCTGACTGTTTGGTCGCTAATTAAGTTCCCTGAAGAGTGATGAAGCCTCACGGCTAACATCATGGCGGTTATTGTTGGAGCTCTTCGAGTTAAGATTTGAATGTATCGGTCTTGTCTCCGTGTGGTGCAGCGATACCGTCCTCCATGGCGCTCAGCCACGGTACCAGTGCTTCGGTAACGTGTCCAAAGTCGACTGATAACACTCTGACTTGTATTCAGAGCTAAAGCCACAGTACGTTGCCGGGAACCAGCTTCTATCATTCCCACGGCTCTGAGCATTTCTTCCCTGCTTAAATGACGTCGCCGCTCCATAATAACGTTGGTTTTAATCAGTAGTAGGGAAACAGTAGCACTAATAATGTCTTCAATGCGTTGTATGTTTTTATAGGGAAAATATTGACAGCTGATTTTCATCTTTTACTCGAATTTGATTCACAGTTCCTGATTCAAATTATGAAATGCACCAAAAAGGATCCATATAAATTTATAAAATCATAAATTTATTACAAAGCCACATCTCAATCTCAAGAAATCCGCATAAAAATGCTTGATCCCTAGACACTTTTGATGTGTGTACATAGACTTCATTCACATCTGACCAGCCCTTTAGGAGGAATTCAGTGATGTAACACGTACAGCAGATTTAGGAATATACCCATTACATAAATACATTTGTAACAAAGATATCATACCTCTCTCTACCCCTAGAGCTCTTGTTTCAGAAGTTAAATAAAAAATCTTAAATATTTATTTCTATTTATTTTTTTTCTTTTAGTTCGTACAATTTTCTTTTTAAAGAACTACAAAAATTAAAAAAAGAAACTGTAAACTTGTCTAAAAACAAAAAAAAAAGTTGTGATTGCCCGGGTTTGAACCGAGGAACACCAGCCATCGCGAGTATACCATACCACTATCCACTACCCCACAGCCGCTATGTCAAGTCGCGCGAAATTAGCGCCCATATTATACGTGAAATATTGCGAAAGAGAAAACTCGAAAATATGCGCTTCCCCAGACATAAGACTGAGCTAGATCGATTTTTCGTCCCCGAAAACCACCACATATTAATTTTCAGCGAAATCGTTAGGGCCGTTTCCGAGATCACATGCTTCTTAAAGCGATTAGCGCCATCTGCCGGGTTGATTTGTGAATCTAAACCATCCAGGTCGCCACTCAAACGCATACAGAAAAAATCATTAAAATCGGTCAAGCCGTTTAGGAGGAGTTCAATGACATACACACGTACAGCAGAATTATATATATAAAGAAGATATAGCAGTGACTCTCGTCGGCCGTAGTGTATTTAAGTTTAGACATTTTTTTTTTTTTTGTAGAATTGTTGCCCCACACTAGGAATTTCTCATGTATCGTGGGTGCGTTTGCAAACATAAAAACTCACACAAACAATAAACTACCAGACCCAGAACAACTAGGTAGGTACTTGTAGGTCATACAAATATTTGTGCCGTGCGGTAATCGAACCCACGACACAATTAACAACTACGGTCAAACATTTAATAATTACACCAACCGACCAACATGACCTCATCAGGTATTTTTATTTTACGAAATGAATCGAATATCCAACCATTACCTATTGATATTTAACGGTGGTAGGCTACAACATCGGCTGCCGACAGAAGTTACCACCTACCAGACAAAGTCTTGCCGCCAAGCGATTCGTCGTGTTCCGGCATGATGTCTAGTGAAGCCGTACGGAGGACGGGTCTGAGCAGTTGTGTTGCGATGTGTGCCAGGTACGATGCGCCAAATACTGTTGTGTCGGGAGATAGGTCGTGGAGGGTCTCCGGATCAATCTCCCTCTGGCGCAGGATCGTCGGTCGTATTGTTGGGTTTAACATTGCGCTACCTCGCTAAACTGCCGTCATCCTTCCTATTGACTAAGTTTTTTAAGTGAATAGGCTTAATAAACTAGCGCGCTTTACCATCAACGATTGCATCACTGCTTACCATCAGGCGGGATAGCAGTCAAGCGCTAGTTTATAATCATTAAAAAAAATTTTTTTTTTTTTTATTTATTCTGCATAGTTGACACTGCTGCCGATTCCCTTGTCCACAAATTAAACAAAATTTAAGTTTAATGTATCTTTTTCTTTCTATCTCAGTTAGAAAAGGACAGAATATAAATATTAGTTTTCTTTAGTCCTGTCAAATTAGTGAGCCTGATAAACAAGGGAATCTGCGTCACTACCTACAAAACTAAAATTCTATTATATGATTCTACCATTGTGTTTTATGTATTCAGATCTAAATCAATAATACACAATGCAGTCATACCTATGTTTTTATACTTTAGGCATCATCGATATACGTCAGAAGATAGTACCTATTCAAGTTGTGTAATCGATCCATAAGAAAATAGCTAGGTATTGTTTAACACCACGCAAACACTGTAACATAGCACTGCGTGTAAAAACATAAGATGTTGGATATATGGAAGTATCAATAGCTAACGTAATCACGTATTCGTCACGACGTCCTAAATGCAACGCTATTATATGTAGCAAAATAGTTTTTCATATTATTAATGTTTCGAAATTCGAATTTTCATGTACTCGTACATACCTAAAGTCAACGCTATTTAATTTAAGTTATCCTACAAACATAGGTATATGATTTGATTTAGTTTTATTATATTCTACATAAATGAGTCGAATAAACGATTGAATGACTCATCCTTAGTTTTGAATATTGCGCATAATGTTATACATATATTCATTAACACATAGGCTATGTATATTGATAATTACAAGATGTTTTTTTATTTTCAGATGTTGGCGTTCATGCTCCTTTCCCTGTTCTCATTGGGTTTGGCAGAAGATACTACAACTGATGGGTACAATGATAAGTTTAATACTATAGAACCTAAACCTTCGGTGCGGTTGGATCCGTACATAAGAAAGGCCTTACTAAAAGCTCTCAGTGATCTTGAAGACTCTACTACTACAGGATCGGAACTCGATGAAACTACTGGCTCAGATTCGGATGCTTACACTGTAGGTGATGCTGAACCCGACGCTCAGACAGACAAAAAAAGCATACAGATTCATTCATTCGTCGTTAATGGACAAGCTGCCTTTGCTAGTAATAGTACAAACACACCAGCAATAGTTGATAACAATATTTCTATTCTGAGCACTACTACAGGTAACGTTGAAAGTCAGGTAACAGCGACTTTGCCAACGTCAGCACCATTTTCCGAAATATTCCAAACAAAGGAAAGTAACAGCAATTTTCTACAAACAAGAAGTATAGCCGGTACTTCTAAATTGAGCACGGAAAGCTCCGTCACTACTAAGAAACCCGTACCGAAACCTGTTACTACTACAACGACAACTACAACAACGACCACTACTCCGAAACCAACCCACAATGATGATGGAGAAAATATAGAAGAAGTAAATCAACGCGATGTACAAGTATATCAAGCTCCTTTAGTTGCAGCGTTTACAGTCCACCAAGATCCACAAGGCCTACCGAAAAAAGTGATACCACTTTATCAGCAAACGAATAGTCAAACTCACTTTATGCAGCCACTAACCGCTACAAATTTGGCATCTGGGGTTTCTCAATCTCAACCCTTAGGCCAACTAATTCCCAGCGTCAGTTTAAATCATATACCCCAATCGGAATACATAAACCAACAGTTAGTATTACAAAGACAGCTTGAAGAAAAGCAAAGAATCCTTGAAGAACAGCTTCGTCTTTTACAACAACAACAAAAACAACAAGAGGAACTGCTTAGGAAACAGCAATATCTTTTGCAGCAAAAAGATTCACAGCGGCAACAACTCCTTCTAAATTCCCAGAAATATCAAGCACAAGGTTCTGTGAATAATTTTCAAATCCAGAAAAATGTTCCTCAGAACCAGTTTATAAATCACAATGCGCAAATAAGACCAAATAATGGTGTATCAATTCAACCCAGTATACCTTTAGAATTGAGCAACACAGTCACAAATCAACAGTTGCCTAATCGTGAGGCTGTCGATTTTCTTATTCATTTACACAGTCAGCAGCCCGATCAATTTCCATTACAAGAAAACCACTTGCCTCAAGGTATAAGTAATTTTCTGCATCCTAACTCTGGTCAGACCTTTCACCAAGGGGTTAATTTTAATCAAGTAAGACCTGATCAGTTTAGTCAACAAAAACAAAGCCATCGTGTTTTCCGTCATGATAGTGGAGTCGGTAATTTTGGGATAAACAATCAAAATTTTAATACATTTACCTCAATTAACCCAACTCATGCAAATCGTTTCTTTCCGTCAAATGCGCAAAACCAGTTTAAACTAGATGCGGAATTAAAACAATTGCTGTTACAGAATGGTTTAAATGGAAGGAATCAAGAAGATTTAAATATTGTATCAAAGGTATTGTCTTTGAACCATGGTGTATTGGTAAATAACAATATTTCCAATAGGCTACCCTTTGACAGCCGGAGACATGTAAGACCACTTATATAAATAATCTAAGGCGTGACAGTAATACCTTTTAGTTTGATCATTCGAGAAGTTGTGAGTTCAAAATTAGATTGTAACTTTTAACGCCAACGAGGTATTCATAAGTATTACCAAATGGGGTCAGCAACATTATTGATTTTAAAACACAATCTTTAAACAATCACAAAATCACATATCAATAACATGAAGTAACCAAAGAAATGCTGAACATACTTATAGCAAAAAAATAATAATACAGCACACCCAAACCCCTTCTTAAACAACTGTTTTAATAGTTTAAGATAATTATTTATTTTATTTTAATTACGAACTGCCATAAGTAGTATAGATAAGAGAAAGGAAGAAATGGTATGATGCAGCCGACTTATTCATATATTTTAACTGATTTTGATGTATAAATTGTAATAGAAATGATATGCTTATTATTTATTTTAAAACATTTATAAAACCTGTCACTTTATCCCTTGTTATTTTCCAAGAAAACGGTACTTTGCTAGGATATCCAAGTATCTGTAAGATTTAAAAGGTTAGGAATAATATTTGTCATGAAAAATAATATTATATTGGCACCTGCTTTGCTCAAAACACAGAAGTCGTATCCAGCTGCTGACTGAAGAGAATAAGAATCATTTATTTGCAGTAATACTGTATCTATAGGTTGAAGGTGAGAAGGTAGTTTTTAGGTAGGTACTATAGGATACTTCATTCGTTGCTAATTAGAAAAGGTTGTTTTTAGGGGACACTATGTATTAAATGTGCCTACAATATATGTATATTTTTGTTTATGTTGTATATTGTGCTTGACATTAATTAACAATAATACTAAATTTATTATAATCAACTTATGTATCAACTGTTACACTTAAATCAACTGATTTGAACTACATATATTAATTTATGAAGCTTTTAATTACATAAGTAATTTGACTTTTAGTGTCCATCTAAAAGACCTTTTAGTATTCCGTGTCGGTACACGGAACTTGGAACGGTTTACATTTTCCTTTAGTCTACCAAATCGCAAATATTTCCTAATCCGGTTACTTATAAGTTTTGGAAGCGCGGTTTTTTTTTTAATTTTGCCGGGTTACAATAACTTCCGGTAATTAACGAGCTGTGTGATTGTCTTGCTATGTGATTGTAATGCTACCTTACCTTATTGTTTTTTACCGATTTTAGTTATTTAGTTGTTATGTGTCATTGTTTTCTGTGTTTTTTTTTGTTATTGTTACTTACAATATCTTTCCAGTTGTTAAAATATTATATTGAAAACACTATTTATAATAGAAAATGAATCGTTTCGACAATTAAATGTTACATCTCTGCTTCTATGAACCTCCTTTTTCTAATGCTAACGCGAATGGGGTATAATTGAAGCTTACCACGAGTTGACTCTTGTACAGACGACAGCATATCAAACTACTTCAATCTGTGAGACTTCTTTATTAGATTTTCAACTTTATATCTAAAGGGTTAAGGCTCAAGATCGGGATTATTTGGCAGTTTCGGGTAGCTTGACTTGCTGTCGTCCGTACTTATTAGCACTAGTAACAATTCGTGCGCTTTGTTTGTCAATTTTGCAATAATTCTTTATAATTGCATTTTTGACGAACTTATTATTGAAGAACCTGCTCATGTAGACCTGTAATTATAACATTATTAAGTACTCGTAATTATGAATAAGTGTGACTTTGTATTAAAAGTAGATTGAAATACTTAGATCTTAGAACTCTGACAAATGGCATTTCATTTTACCTATATATTGTGTTAATTAACGCAATATATCCAATCATGATCTAAAGTAATTTATTAAAATTAGGCTGAGAATCAGCACTTTTTGAACGTCAATATTGCATAAGACCAATTCCAATCATTATGATATGACTATGTTTATTATATGAAACATAATATCAAAATAGATCTTGTAAAAACATACTTACCTAAATAAGTATAAGCCTTAAGTTGAGGAAAATCATTGGGTAAATATGAAGTAATTACTTTACCCATAGAAGACAAGAAAATTGCTGGCATTTTACAATCGAAATTTAAAAACAGTTTTTTTTTCTTTTACCTACAGAAAAAAACGAATAAATAACAGTATTTCAAACAATCTGCCTAGCTATTTCCCAACTACATTGGAGTCGGCTTGCACTCGAACTGGGTGCTGCTGAATACACTGGTATTCAGCAGTGCCCAGTTATAAATTGCTCACACAATTACAGTACTTATATATTACTGAATTTACATGGAACGACGGCCTGTCTGACCTCTACTTATAACCTACTGAGTGACACGTTACTCGATGGTAAAACTGGTTGTCACACTTTTGAGCTACTGATAATCCATTAAGACTGTCAACGATCCAGGAGTGACAGCCAGGACCAACGACTTTACGAGGCACACAGATCACACAGCGTACAGTCTTGGCATGTCTTGGCTGAAGACCACGTGAAATGGAGGAATATCATAAGAGGATGGCGCGAAGGCCGCCTAATTTAAACCTAGGCACGGTCTTCAGCCTTCGCAGGGCAGCTGCCGTTAATAGTCCCGTAACCGTGTCGTTATTTGGTCCGATGGTCGACTAGATGATCGCCACGTGGTCTTTTCCCCTCTATCTGGCCCACAACTTTTAGCTTGTCCAGATTTTCGGACTGTCGACGAGCAACTGAGAGTAGATACCTACCTCATCATCATCATCTCAGCGTTAATCCCAGTCGCATCCGAAGATTTTTCATCGTTGGAGTCTGGGGTCCGCTTTACACTGGTAAAGCTGAATATATCGAAGTTTAGCCAAAATCAGCAGTCACACTGGAACTGCTGAATTTTGCTTCGATATTTTCCGTGAAGCGACTACCGTCTGACCTCCACAACCTGAAGGCGATATCGAAGCACTGCAGCTAGACCAATTGTTGGACTTTTGTCGGCTCTAACAACCCGTAACGACTGCCATTTTATGTTGGTATGGCAACCGGGACCAACGGCTTAACGTGCTTTCTGAGGCACGACCAGATCAGTGCAAATACCTACTTACCTATTCATATTAAATTTTATGCATACAAATGTTTGCACTGCGCGGGGACCCGCGCCTCCTTGCGTAGCGGCAGCGTTCGCTACGGCTACGCCACGGAGGCTATCAAGTAGATACCTACCTTCCGTTTAGTTTTTATACTGAAAATTTAGAGTAGGCGCGCTCAAGTTTTATGATCTATAAGGGTACCCATAGATCATCTTAGGATATCTTTTTTCAAATCAAATCAAAAGCTTTTTGATTGCCAATATGGCCTAAAGCAGTCCCCGTTCACTACTTCCTAGTGGTTCCACACTTCATGATAATACTAATAAACCTAGAGATAATTAATTTTATGTTGATATTAAATTGCATCGTTTGTGTCGTCGCTAAAGAATTTTATAGAGTCATACATTATTATAAGTAAGTAGGTACGTCCGACAGCAGGTCAAGCTACCCGAAACTGTCAAATATTCCCAACCAATTTCGAGCCTTAATGCTTTACCTATAAAGTTGAAAATCAATTAAGGAATTCTGACAGACTGTAGTAGCTTGATGTGCTGTCGTCTGTACATCTTATACATTGTGTAAATATATTATTATTCACATATTAATTATGAGTTTCTTTTATTACAAAACCTCTTACGGATTACCTAGACGCTTTCCCTCTATTTATAAACGTTGACGACACTGCTGGCGCAGTGATGGAGCGATCGACTGTTACGCTGCATGTCGGGGGTTCTAACTATTTGTGCATGTGAGTTTAAATGTTTTTAAACTCACTCACGATACAAGAGTAATACCTAGTACATATGTGGCATTTTTTTAAAAAGTAATAGTTGTGTTACTACCGATTTGTAACTGTTGAATCAGTCATTATCATCATCATCAACCTTTTTATCGTCTCACTGCTGGGCACAGGTCTCCTCTCATACAGAGAAGGATTAAGCGTAATCACCACGCTTGCTCAATGCGGGTTGCCGATTTCAGACTTTAAGTCCAGGTTTCCTCAAGATGTTTTCCTTCACCTTCAGTCATTGGTGTCTAAGATACATATAGGTACTTAGAAAGTACATATAACTTTAGAAAAGTTACATGGGTACTTGCCTGACCTGGAATCGACCGCGCCCTCATATTTGAGAGGCTGGTGTTTTAACCACTAGGCCACCACGACTCCTCTGAATCAGTACATTTTGGAAATCTCATGTCGTTAATCTACTTTTACAAATAAACCCCACATAATTAAGGAACAACGACTGTCAAATATTTAGTAAGTATTAACAAAAACCTACTACCTGCCTTCCCAATAATAATTTTCTTAACTAAGCCAAGATTAAGCTTAGATAAGTAATATGTTTACCACGTACTGCGAATAAACGCAAGCTGAGTTTAAACGCAGCGAAAAATGTAAAGTAGGTATCGCTGTAAGTAGGTATACAGTTTCAAATTAAATTAACTAGCGAAACTACAGGCATGATGAGTATCGATATTTAAATACGATAAATGCATAGCACAGCATGCTAAGGTAATAATTATAGTACTCTGTGGGTAATAGACTTAGACAAAATCAACGGGTAAGCATAGCATGCTTATTGATTTTGTCAGTTCAATTTGCTCGTGGTAAGGCCCCGGTCTTAGGCCGATACTGAATCGATGTAAATCAGCCTTACTATGAAGTACTAGCAATTTTTATTTCATTTAGTCAATGAACAAAACATTAGCCTGTGCAGCAAAACCTTTACGCAGGGGAGAGGCAGAACCATAGAATACTAGGCAGAACTGTTATTCCTCGTACTTAGGTAAACATCGATTATTTGAGTAGATGCTCGCTCCATCTATTTAAATATCCTAAAAACTAAAGATGCCCCCTACTTCGAAGAAATACGACAGATGGCGCATATAACCATATAATCTTTTCGGTTCATTCAATCTGCAATTTAATATTATTTAGAACCCAAAGACATTAAATTTATTTACATAACCTTTTTGTTAGAACCATATTCATTAAAATGAAAAAAATAAACTAGACTTCTAACGAAGACTTCTACAGAATTCTAACGAAAATGTCACGATGATATTAACTCGTGTAATACTTCATTACCGACATAAAAATGGAAAATGAAAATTATTCTATTCTATATTCTCTATGCCTATCTGTGGAAGGTGTTGCTCCGTTTACGTTTGACACATTGATTGACAGTTGACACTTGACAGTTTGCTGTCATTCATCATCAATTCATCAATGTGTCAGAACTGTCAAATATAAATTACAGAGAAGTTTTTGTAAACATTATTCATTAGAAATCCAATATTTCATTTCTTCATTCTTGAGATTATTCTAATTAAATTTAGAAAAGCAATGCTGGTATATTAATATTACCAGTTTTGTCTACTGTGTTTCTGTTAATACAGTTTCGAAAACGTTATGGTTATCATGGATACGGCGGAAGCTGTTGGCAATTTAGAAGAACAAGCTCTCAAAAGGAAAGAAAGACTTAAAAACCTTAAGCGCAAAAATCCTAATAATGAAAATTCTTCAAGTGATACGCCCACTGAGATTGTACCACTTCCCAAGTGAGTATCGTTCCAGTTGACAAATTACAGAGGTTATGTTTTGTTTTTAATAAACAGAAACCTCTATGACTTGTTTCGATTTGCCAGTCTTGTATCGTAAAAATATAATGACTCTCCTAACGTAATTAACTATTCTTCAAAAAGAAAATTTAGACTAATCCAATTTTTTTTATACTTCATGGCACATATGCAAAAAGTCAAATATTATGGGGCTAAAATCCAGCTGCACGAACTCCACTTACACTCTCCTAAGATCATCTAGTGCCCAGATACCAGAGCATGCGGTGCAGGATGGAAGGTGGGCCATTGTTTTAGAAGAGGCATGCAATGTCACCGTCACTTGAGATCAGTCATATGTAATCTCCCATTTGCAGGGTAATTGCGTAACACACTATCAGTAGCAATGGGCTTCATTTTGATAATTCAACAACATCCATAGTGTTATTTACCTTTTTTAGCAGACACATTTTCGAAAACATGGAGCAGTGAATGTGGATTAGCAATGTGCTCCGAAATGATTCCAACTGACAGTAATAGTGTGTTAAGCAATTAGGGTGCTGTGGAAACTATCATTATTTCGGGGGACTCTGATCCAAAATCTATTTATAAATTTCCAAGTTGGCCTTGCTCAGGGCCATGCTAATCAAGTCGGGGTCACCACTCGTACAATGGTCGACTGGAAGGACTAAGTTTGAAAACCAAACCCATAACATCGAACATTCCAAGTCGGCCAAAGTAATGCATGTCCAGATGGAAGGCTCTCCGGTGTCTCAATAAAATAATCAAGGGTTTTTATAGGTTTCACTAACAATTAAAGTACTTATAGTTAGTACTTCAATTTTACTAATTTGGCTTATTTTTTAAATTACAGACCCAAATTCAGAAGTTATAAGCCACAAGATGAATCACTGCAAGAGGCCAAATTAGATGATGCAGAACCTGCTGCCGTAGAGGCTGAAGTTAAGGATTTACTGGAAGCAGGAAAAGAAAAGGTAAAAGTTATTGCTAGGTCCTAAAATCTCCACTTCATTTGAAACTACAATAAAAATAGGTGTTATACTTTATTTAGTCAGAATGGTCCTTGCTGCACAAAGCTCTCCCCCATAGTACCATTCTTACCTAGTGTTGCCTTCCCAAAAATGAATTTTAGCCAAACTAAATGTGTCATAGATTTGTACCATCCCAGAATCAGAGCTGTAATGTCTTATGTATCTGTACTTACAGTAATACTGGCCTTCATACTCCTCAAACCGGGATACATTACTGTCTTGCAAATCTGGTAACATTGTATGACAGGTCATTGAGCTCTCTAAAATAAGGTTCATGACTGATGCATGCATGTCATCCATAGGGACAGGTCAACTAATAGCTGCAGTGACTTTTTGAAAATTCCTTCCAGCAGTGGTGCTGCATTATTAGACAGACATAAAATCCTAATAAATAAAATAAGTTTAGATCATATTATTTTGGTTTACATTGCATATCACAGAGTCTTCATTTAGGCAGACCTTTCAAAAGTATACTTTTAAAAGAGACCATGACCTCTGAGTTATGTTTCGGCATTTCTTTCTGAGGATCAGTCAGCTAAGATATCTTGCTTTTAAAATATCTTCTGTAAAAGTGTCTTAAAAAAATCTGCTTTACATTTTATTTTGTGTGCAATACTGCTACAAGACTATCTTATTCAAAAATAGCACTAATTCTACAATTAGTAAATTCAAAACTTATTTATTTTGGCCATCTATGAAACTTGTTCTGTAGGTATAACAATTAAATAACTAATAGTATTTATTATTGCAATTACAGATAGTTTTACAAGACCTGGACATTTCAAGTTTAGCGCCGCGAAAACCAGACTGGGATCTCAAGAGAGATGTAGCAAAGAAGTTAGAGAAACTAGAGAGAAGAACACAGAAGGCTATAGCAGAATTGATATGGGAGAGATTAAAACAAGGCAATGAAGATAATTTGGGAGCCATGGTCACAATGACTGATAATAGAGCTACTGAAGAGGACTGATCAATTTACAAATATATTAGATGAAGTATAAATATGGTTGTAAGTAGGGTTGTAACGGAGCTTCGCCTCCGCTTCCGTTACTGCGGAAGTTCCGCAAGAAATCGTATCTTCGCTTCCGCCTCCGCCTCCGCACAATTTTTGCGGAGTTATAACGGAGGTTTCTGTACGTATGAATAAAATAAATAACGCGCAAACTGCGGTTTCACAATTTGTTTCTCCTTAATTTTCATTACAAGATGGTCATATTTTTTTACCAAGTATACTACTATTAATGTACGTATTTAAAATAATTTTTTTGTTTTAATTATCCATAAATTTCAATTTTTTCTATATGTACTTTCACCTTCGCTTCCGCCTCCGTTAACCTCCGCATCCGCGGAGGTGAGACTCGTCACCTCCGCATCCGCCTCCGCCTCCGCTAACAAGCCTCCGTTACAACCCTAGTTGTAAGTTATGTGTAAGTAAAACAAATAAGAAAGAATATCTCTTTTTTAATTCCACAAAATGTTCTGTGAAATGGTTGAGGTCACTTGAAACGGCATTAAAATTGTGTAGGTATTGAATTATATGTTTAAGTATTTAGGTTTTAAAAATGGTGATAGCCTCCGTGGCGTAGTGGTAGCGAACGCCGCCGATGCGCAAGGAGGCGCAGGTTTGATCCCCGCGTAGTGCAAAGATTTGTATGCATGAATATCAATATTTATAATTTAAAGCTGTTGGTAGGTACCGCTTGCCATACAAACAGCTGATGGATAACAATCTGTCTAACTGCAATGCTTCGATATCTCCTTCGGCTCATGGAGGTCAGACGGCAGTCGCTTCACGGAAAATATCGAAGTATAGCCAAAACAGCAGTTAGACTGGTAAAGTGGACCCCAGACTCCAAAGCTGAAAAGCTTGGGATGCAACTGGTTTTAAAAAAATATATATGAGCAACAACATAAATAATGCAATGAATGTTGTCAAACATTCAAAATGAAAACCATTCTTAGTGGTAGTATGTTAGATAACTACATCCGTGAGATACAAATTTTGGGCATAAAGAAAAACAGGTTGATGTATTTCATTAGTGAAATTTATTGCACAGAACTTTCAATTTCACACTAGCAATTAGTTTAATATCACAGAATACAATAAATAGTGTACAATTGTATATTCCTTGTTAGAAACAAAATTAACTATCTCAGTCATAAAAATTTATAGTAAAATTTCTCTAATGGTGTCTAGTCACACTTAAACTATAAGCCCCGCACGATGATATTGCGATGGAACCTTGTCACAATAACAGCTTTGTGACGTCATCTGTCACACGAAAGGACAGCTAGCAAAAGAATGTTAAATGCAAAATTATAGTTTATTAATTTTGCATTTAACATTCTTTCGGGTTAAGGATTTATTTGTATTTTATAATTTTATTATACATACACATACCTACTCATCCATATTCTGACAAATAAACTTTCATTATTAAAAATTTCAAGGAAATAATTCTTGTAGACGTAAGAAAAAATATACTTATTCGTATATCTTTCTTACATGTTTATTAACTTTGCTAACTATATTTCTGTTAATTTGTGAGCGGGAATTAAACCAGAGTACCAAATAACACCAGGATAGTATGTAAAATTTTTTTTATATATAATTCAATATAATCTTACCCTATTTATTCAATTCCACTCATACAGTCTTCCGAATCAGAACTGCTTTCTGTGTCTGTCGTTTCCGATTCACTGTCGTCTGCCGTATTTATGATAAATAACCCGTCAGTTATTCGATCTTTTTTCCAATATTCCTCTTCAAGCCGTTTAACATGATTGACTTCCTTTCGCCAGTCATCTGGAGTTATTGACGCCAACGCCTCCAATGTCAGAGCTTCAATGCGACTTTCCAACTGCTCCACATTTTTTTCTGACACCCTCATCTTTACCAGGTTCCAGATGTACTCAATGGGGTTGAGGTCGCAGTTGTAGGGTGGTAATCTAACGACCTCATGGCCATTGGCAGCTAATAAATTGACAATTTTATAATTTTTCGGCGGTCTGTGCTGTTTAATTAATAAATACAGTCCAGGTTTTGTACTGTTGTTGGGAAAGTCGATGTTGTGAGCTTGTAGCCACTCAACCATCAACTGTTTTTTATTGTTCATACTTGGTGGCCTATTCTCTTCCCTACTGTGATAAGGGGCGTTGTCCATCACAATTATGGAGTTGCTAGGTATGTTGGGTACTAATTTTTCTGTAAGCCACTTGGTGAAATTCTCAGCATTCATTTGATCATGGTAATCCCCCGTTTTGGTGTCTGCTTTAAACATTAAAAGGGCATTGTCAACAAAACCGCTTTCACTTCCCGCGTGAACTATTATCCATCGGCGGCCGGGGCTGTCGTTGCGTCTCACTGCGACATCGGTTGCTGTTTGCCAACATTTTTTTACCGTGTAGTGTGCGTGTATCCACGTTTCGTCGAGATAAATAACGGGTCTTTTGTTATTAGCAAGCGAGTCATTTTCTTTCATACGTCGTAAATATTTAGCCCTCCACGCTTGAATTTGGGGTCTTTCAATTAGAGCCAGTCTTTTTTGGTAGCATCGTTTAAATTGGTAGCCTAAATCACATTTAATTATTTTTCTTAATGTAGTTTCACTATTGGTATAATTAAAGTTTAATTTTGAAGCCGCCAAGATTTTGCACATTGTGGGTATTTCTCTCCTCACCGTATACATTGAATGTATAATATTTCTTAAAGCTGTTAAGGAAAACCCGTCGAAATATTCCTTCTTTTGTCTTTTTCCTTTAGTAGGAGTTCTCATTTTGCTGCCACTGGCTGTTGCCGACTCATGCTCTCGTCGCAATTTAGTCACAGTATTTTTTTGCAACGCCTGTGGCACATGCCACACGCTCAGTGACTTTGGTTTAGCTGTTGCTTCGGTATTAAAATGTCCTCAGTAGTGTCCGAAGTACTTTTTAAAGCACGGTTTATACTTTCAAGAACTAACTTACAGTCCTCTTTTTCTTTAACAAAATAATTGTCCACTTTAATTATAATTTCACGAGCACGATTGTGAATTAATTTCTTACTCATTTTAACGAGTAACAGCTAACAAAACTAAACAACAAAACTCAAGAACAACAATAAAACAGGATAACAAAAACAAAAAACTAACAAAAATATTCGATGTGCGTAAGTGGGTAAGCGCGGACTGAACTTGCGAACGGTACTGACGGTGCGAGGTCGACTACGTCACCAAGATGGCCGCCGATCGCAATATCATCGTGCGGGGCTAGTAGGCGTAAATAATGTGTGTCCTGTATTTTGTTAGTAACAATTGCTTTAGTAGTAGTCAACAGTTTCAGATGTTGCACAATTTATTAGCCCAATGCATACTTACATATTTGGTTTTAATGTTTACCTGGCCACTACCATTTTTCACTCCGTTCTCAGCTTGAAAGTAAACAGGGTTTGAAAAGTTTACATATTTGGGAAGCATAAAGATGAGAGCAAAGAGCTACATTTCATCTAATTACGAATATAAATAACCATTTCTAATAAGAAAATATGTAAGCATGTACTTACATTCTATTTAAATTAGCGGAGTATCTACTTAGTTTATTAGTAATTATTATAAATATTTTTTCCTAAATACAGTTCCTCGTCTTGCAACAAAGAAAATTAAATTAGTGACATTGTTTAGTAACAAAATCATACTACTTTATTACATATATAATTTGTAACAATAACAAAATATTAACTGTATGTAGCTGAGTAAATAAGGGTCTTTAAAGATTACCACAGGATGAACAACGTCATTAGAGTAAAGCTGATTGAATATAAAAGTGTAGGAACTATACTATGAGCTTTATTATGACCCTTTTTCCTCCTCGATGGCCTGAGAGTCGTGGTTTCTTCATGATCTTCGATCTCATTATACACGTAGTAGTTGCTGTCAATATTGTAGAACACTACTCGGTCTCCTATAGGCTGTATTGGCCTGAAGTTGTGAGTAATCTTTCCATGCGAGGATCTTATCTCTCTGAATGCTTCTATCTGTGAACATAAAACATTTGTAATTAGCACGCAGCACGTGTAGCCAGCACATAATATATTTGTGTTTGAATACAAAGTTATATAATGGCACATAATTTGCGCCTCAGTGTTCCCATGTGTGCTCAGAGAATTGCTCATTAGCAAAGTGTGCAGTTGTAGAGAGTTATTAGGTCCTTTCTAATGTTAATTGCTTGAAAGTTTACAGTTTGCGCCATACGTTAACTCGCGGAGTTTATTTGTAATTGCATTACCACTATTAACAAAATAATGGTTGTCATGTTGCACCCATTTAACAGAATAGGTAGTGGTGTGCTAATACAACATGAAAGACGTATATTGTACTTGTATACAACATACGTCTTTATCTTCAACAATCGTCTCCTTAAAACCAGTCACTAACAAAATTAAATACTTTTCGCACCTGTTCATGTGTTAGCCTGATCGGTTGCTCAAAGTCAAGCCAGATGACTACTTCGGAGCAAGGTGGCGTGGTCAACGATCCTTTGTACGTGAAGTATCTCTTGAGGTCGTACGGTAAGATGTTGAGAAATGAGAAAGGGTGGCTCATGACCACACTGGTGTGGGGTTCTGTGACGTTCACCAGCGCTGATGTTATGTCGTCGTAGGCAGGATGCTGGTGACGATCCAACTGAAATGATTTAATGTTCAATTAGCAAATATTTTAACGTTCGTTAAAAAAGAACAACTGTCCCCGCGTGAGCAATTAATTTGAATCCGTACATACTTATGTATGTATCCCATGGAAGGGTAGGTTTTCCTAATATTATTTTTAGTTGATGCCCCCATTCCGAGATTAACGTCAAAATTGGGGCTTTATAGTCGCTCGACTGGTTAGGCCCTAAGAGGTGCCGCGTAGAGTCCCATACATGCCCTTACGTGCGGTCGTGGGATGCATACTGAGCATGGCGGGATCTTACCAGCCGGGGTGCGGCAAATGGATAGATGTAGAAGTCTCTACCTCCTCGAGACTTGGTTTTAGTTGATAGGAATCCAACTTGGTAGTTACCTACCCTATGAGGATTTACCGAAGCAATTTAGAAAGTCTATGGACTTTGAGATTTTCTGATTAATCATTGAGTATTTCGCGTAGTAGCTGTCGACAAAAGATTTCAGAAGGATTTCGTAGATAGACAATCGGGTCTTGTAAGCGCAGTTTTCCCTCCAAGGTGAAACGAATTTTCAATTGTGATGCTTGGTGGCAGTAATCTGCGCTCCAAGGTTCGTATTGTCTCATCAAGTTGCTAGTAATGTTAACAAAAATTCACGCTCTCGCTTGTTTTATTCTCAAAGACCACCCAAAAACTAGGTGCACCTAATATCTACCTACACCTCTGCCTTATCTACTCTACCATAAAACATGCGTAACAAAAGCAGCATTTGTCAATATACAACAAAAAATACTGATGTTCTAAATCGGTAGGATTTAGGGCTGGTAACAAAACTACCGTACCGTAACTCTTATTCACTTTCGAACATTGACCGTGACTTCGGATTCGGAAGTCACGGCTAGCGCCCCAAAGTGATTAGATAGGTAGGTATGTTGTATTCTAAAACTACGGTTGAACGCACTACGATAAAAGTAGGTCTACAAAAAGTGTGAAAAAGAACTGAGTACTATATATTTAGTAGGCGTTTCTAATCAACTGAAACAATGAACGTAAGCTTCTTATTTTGATTTGCTATGCCGAATGCAAAAGAGCCGAGGCGGCAGATTGCCAAACGTGATGAATTAGACATGAATTACACTCATCTAGCCGTTATCATATCACCACATTTGGCAGCCAACGTACTACTATCGTTCGATGGTATTTATTGGCACGTGCATGCTGCAACAACTCGCTTCTATTTGTAAACTCACGGGACCTAGAGCTATCTACTGATTTAAAGCCTGTGTTGCACAGAGCTCAATGAACAGATTCATATTGCAGATATGAAAGGCAAATTGTTGGAATGGAATCCATAGGCCTATATACAGGTAATGTAAAGGTAAAATATTATAGTTAAGTATACTTAGCCGGTCTCCTGATCAAGCCAAAAATAAATAAAATAGGGATGTATCTTATATGAAACGAACCTCATAAAAGAACGCGAGCACTGTTAGGCCGTCTGAATGTTTGACAGCGTCTGTTGCTGACCCGTACTCCTCTTTGAAGAACACCATGTGCAGTTCCATTGGGAAACTGGAAAGATGCAAGAACAAAAGTCAATAACTCGACTAACATTTATTCAAACTAGGCTGAGAATCGGCACTTTTTGAACGTCAATATTACATAAGACAGTCCCCCAAAACGCCCACCCATCGACATATTTTATTAGCTTCCCTTGTATGTTTGCTTGCTTGTTTGTTTGTTTGTCCGTCTCTAACTCTTTGGACTACGAGTGAGCGGCTCGTTACTGTAAAATGCCCCACCGTTTTCAATACGTTCGTTCGTTCGTTTTTTTTTTTAAAATATCGAACTTAAAAGTTGAAAATAAATATAGTTTAAAAAACTAAAAAAACATAACAAGCGTGAGGCGCTTTGGGCCATCATTTTTGTATATTAAGCGCATCACGCTTTTTTAAAAAATATTTTTAACTTTTTAGTTTAATATTCTTTAAAAGCATGTTTTCTTTTTTTAAACGTTGCCCCACTCTAGGAATTTCTCATGTATCGTGGGTGAGTTTACAAAGATATAAACTCACATACACAAACAGTCAGACCGGGCATGTCCCAGATCCTGTTCCGTGCGCGAATCGAACCCGCGACACACAGCACAGCAGTCAATAGCTTAACCACTGCGCTAATCGTGCAGTTAAAGATTTTACACTAACCTTGAAATTATCCAGAAAATGACAAGTCGTTAAAATTACAAAATCACGAAGCATTAAATGCACTCATGTCACCTTTCATTCGTTTGCACGACGTATTAAAATATATTTTTTAACTCAATATTCTGTACAAATTACAATCAATACTTGTTTGTAATGGACTGGTTTTGTCTTTTTTTTCTGAGCAGATAATCTGTAAATATTACTCGTAAATAATGATCTCACCTTCTATGGTTAATCTTATCTTCGGAGCCGAAGGTATCATTGTCTCCCCAGTGGAAGTGCATTTGACTGAATATGTAGTCACCGTCGAGGGGGCCTCCTCTCACTCGCGGATGGGGCTCGTTCTTCACCTCTATCAAAACTGACGAAAAAAAACATTAAGGTCAACCGGGGCAATTGCGTCTAATCGCAATAATTTTAAATCTATTTGAAAACCTATCTCTCCTGCCATCTTGTTTTGTTTACTTTGAATAAAAAACTATAACGTACCTATAGATGGCAGGAGAGGTAGGTTTTCAAATAGAATTAAAATAATTTAGATTAGACGCAATTGCCCCGGCTGACTATATTTTATTTCGTTAATCACATAGCTTCATAGACACCTACAATATTGTAATAGAGATGTTTATAATAATACCTAATTATTGTAAAGCAATCGTAATGAATAAACATGGAGTTGCTGGATTTGATTCCCAAATCGATCAATATAATGTTATTGGCATTTCCATTATATTTATTCAAATCTAGGTTTTTTCTCGGTTGAAGGCAATTAGGCCCTTATTACCTGAGAAGAACATAATAACTACACCTCCACAAGGCCCACTCCTTCCTTCAGGCCTTCTTCCCAACTGCGTTGCAGCATGTTACTACTGTACCTACTTACACAGTAAATAAAGAAGTTCATTTGCTCTTTAAGAAGTTTCGTAAAGTTGTATTTAACCTTGACCGCATTTATACTTGAACCGTGATAGGCGTGAACTTCGCTTATCTATTATCAATGATACTATTTACACGCAAATTTTAAGATCAATAAAAAAGTCATAAAAAATGCAATAGAAACCAACAGAGAGAAATCGTCCTATACCTGCAATAGTTTACTGAGCGCTCTGTTCTATCGAAACATCAACTTATTGTTGTGAAATAAATGTCTAGTTTATGGGGTTAAGTTGGAGTAGCTGCTTCCATCTTTGCTTAGACCAACGATTACGCCAGACCCGTGACTGACCGATTGTTTTTTTAATTACCTTGGTGCCAGTTACAGTAAATCCTTGCAATGAACTATGAGAGGCTGCAGCTTCAGTAATCGTGTGGGAAATATTTACATCACAATACACTTAATAACAAATTAATCTGTTATACAACTAAAAGCATGACTCCATCGCCCATAGGATGTCAGTCATGCATCAAGTCGTTTAAAAGTGGGTACAGCAGCAATGCAACCTTATTATGCAAGAGGCACAATAAATACGAAAACAGGCAAAAGCATCATCATGTCAGGCAAATACAATGTTTTAAATAAAGTACCTATTAAATTAAGGCGTTAAAAAACCTTTTATTTTGGCCCGGTCACGATGGCAATTATGGACAGACACCAGCTGGTCAAGCTACCCTAAACTGTCATATTTTGCTGTATTTTTCCAATCAACCTTGAAGCTTAACATTTTAGGGATAAACTTGAATATCTATTAAATATATTTGACAGATTGATATGATATGAACCTAGGTTATAAGAGGAAGAAATTGCTCATGCACTTGACCCAATAATCCTTCAACAAAGCTACCTACCTCTGTGTTTGAGCTAGGCGCTTACGCTAAAAGTGCAACCTTCAGTCACCTTTTACACCATCCAGTATTTGCTTATGTACTTATGGGAACCATATTTATACAGCAGCACAATAGTATATTTCGTTGTGCGTAAGTGTACCTATGTCTTAACACCTTCATGTGTGAAAACTTACCTGTGTGTCCATTGTTGGTGACGTGTACATCATCAATGGAATCGTCGAAGCCCACGAGTACAAGGTCGGGTAATGTGACCTGCTTCACTCGTAGCACGTTGATGTTGATCGGGCTCTGATGCTTGCCTGCGCACTCCCGGTACCTCTCGCCCCAGTATTCAGGACCTACAAATGAAACAATAGTTTTAAGCTGGATTTGTGCATTTTTCTCCATATTTGTTGCCTTTATCCGGTACATAGTATTGTATAGATAGAGTCCATGTACCAGCAAAAAGTATTCCGTTCTTTAACGGTTTTTTGCATGCAAGTAACTTACTTATAGCCTTCATTCCGACAGTGCGATAACTTTCAAACAATCAGATATCCGATTAAAAAGCACACGCAACCGTGCAATGGCATTTTTATTTATGGAACTTAACTAAAACCATAAAAACTGTTAACTACGCAGTATTTTTAGATCTGTAATCTAATCTATTAACACTAGCATATACAATTACCAAGCAATAATTAAATTTAACCTTGTCAATTGCATTCTATTCACGAATAATTCAGCAATATTAATTAGGTGGAATTCATTCGAGCACGCCATAAAAACTATAGTGGAAGTATGAAATTACATTGTTTTTGGTAAAACAATGTGTACCCGGTTACATTATAGCATTAGGTATTGTGTTCATGCTGATTTTCTTCTAAATTCAACAAGCAAGTTGGTCCAAGGTCTCGGACCACCTTGGTACCTACTTTTTGTATGACTCCACTGCAAGATAAATTCAAAGCATAATAGATAAAGGTAATATCTACGTAACCAACCTAGGAACCTGATCCCGTATCCTTGAAATTACTAATACAGCTTTCTAAAATACCACCAGCACCTGGATTGGGGTTGCTCAAAATGGGGTAGTATATACTCAGCACAATATTCGTCATAGACTCAAAAACTCGGGCATAGTATTGCTAAAATGCTTTTATAGCTATAGACCCACTGCAGCTGCTGCTTACATAACGGAAATCGGGCAAGGAAATTGATTTCTGGTTATTAATAGTAGCAGGTGGTCCGCAACTTACACAGGTGTCGTACGACCTATGATGCCTAGTTCCTACAATTTAAGCGGAAAAAAGTCAAATAAATCTTTCAACTGTTTCCTCTACACCTCTCTAAAGCTGTGGATCATAGTGAATACTGGATTATGCAGAGATCTTAGTTTATTTGCTTGATATTACTATTGAAATTGTTAGTTTAAAAAAAATGCTCCTTCCATTTACCATGCCAATGATACGTTGGTAAACAGCCACTTAATTAATATATCGACATACAAGACGATTGGTCATTCAAAAATTCGATCTATGACAGCGATACACCAATCGCTGTTTAATAGAGCAAATAGTGAACGTTTACATTCCACCTAAGTTGTGCATATAGCCTCGATATTAGTTCAGACGCCAACACATTAAGCTACCCGAAATTATCAGTTTCCCAATCAACCTTGAACCTAATGCTTTAGGTATAAAGATGAAAATCTATTAAAGAAAATTTGACAGATCGGAGCTTGATGTGCTGGTGTCTGTATATACAGAATTGTTGCTTACCGATACTTCCATCGTAGCCAAACTCTTCGCCATGCGTGCGATCTGTAATAAAACAAAAGAATAAAATATGAGACTATTAGCAGTTACAAATTAAAGTAGACACGTAATGTATGTAACTAAAAGGTTTCAAGAGAACCTTATACATCAATTTCAGATGCTTGAAAAGTTCATGGGTGTATGAATAGGAATAAGTTATATTTCCTTCATGAATACGAATGAAGATAAACTACCGTACTATAGGCAAGGAAAAAGATCCTTCGGCATCCCTACATGCAAGCGCACGCTGTCGGAAACTATTCTTTGGTATTTATATAAAGAATTTTTTTTTTAATATTGTTTTTTTTTATTTTTTTTTCTTTGGTATGCTGCAACGTGCAATTTCTACTTAATAAAGTAGGAATTTCTTAGATTAAAAAAGATTTTTAGCTTGCTTTTGCGATGCTTTTAATCACCTAAAATTCTCAGCCATGCCACTGTCGACAATGGGCGCCGGACCTTACATAAATATTGAATATCATAGCATTCATAGCCCGTATGGGTGAAAGAAGACAATGACTTATTGACTTTAAAAAAATCGGCCACGCTCAGTGAAGGGTACCGTAGTTTCCCGTCCGTCACAATAAATGCCCCTCTTTAAAGTTAAATAGGCAAGAGATTAAAAAAAAGCTATTTGTTACATTAAGTTGACATACTAAGTACAGAATCCTAAAAACGGGCGCACAAAGAACGGTGATAACTAAAGAAAGAGTTATAGGTAGATTCCAACTATTCTACAGGTAATACCTATCAACTCAGGAAAAATCTTAACAGTGCAAAGCAGCCCAAAGTACCTACAGCGCCATCGCTCGGGAAATTGGATAATGTACCTATGTTGGATTTTGGATTGGCCCAATCGATTTTAATCATTCTTTTTTTATATAAAAGTATATACGTTCAGGATAATAAAATATGTAAATTATGATTAAAAAAAGGCTTGCATAGAATTCACAAATTTACTTCAGAAATTATATTGTACAATTTTTTAAAAACTGTTCAACCCATTTTTTTTTTTTGTTGGTATGGGAAATCATCAAATGACTTCTCCCGCTCTGGGCGGAACGGAAGGGCGTGTCAGACTTTTACTGACTAAACCCACCCGTGTTTCACTTCACTTGCCTGTGCGACGGCTAGGGCCACAGTTTCTTTTTTTACCAACCCGCAACCGTGACCCAGGAGGCATCGGTCTTCGTGGACTCCGTCACGATGTGCTGACATATTTTTGAGGCGCGCGTGACACACAACGCGCCGTCGACTCGGCCCTTGTCCTTACCGGGCGGCCAGCTGCCCACTGCTCACCGCCCGCAGGCCCGCGCCTACGGTGGCTGGGAGTTCGATGTCGTCTCCCGACCAGGGCTGCTCCTGCGGCGGCGTGAAAGCGCTGGGATTCCCGCTGCCTCACGCGCTCGGCCTCCTCCTTTGCCAGCATCACTGCTTCGCAGAAAGAGCTGACGGCTTGCCATGCACTCTCGCTCCGAACCATGGCCTGGATCAGGGTTGGACGCGAGAGATCGTCGCCGATCGCCGCTACGAGGACACGGCGGTAGGTACTCTACCCAAGCCGGGCAGACCTCCAACGTATGCTCCACCCTGTACTTAGGGCGATCCACACAATGGTGACACCCTGGCGTTTACTCCTGCCTTATACGGAACAGGAACCTCCCGAAACAACCGTGTCCGGTGCGGACCTGCATCAGGCAGAAGGTGAGGGCGCCGTGGCGCCTCTCTAGCCACTCCTCAAAGACTTACCGCCACTATTGTGGCGTGCCCAGCACTGTCCATGTCGCCATGAGATCCCGCCGGAGCTCTGTCCGCCGTACCGCGATTTCTCGCGGCAGTGAATTTATGCCCCGGCTTTGCCTTGGTTTGCGGTTTTGCCTCCTCTCGCCACTCGCACATGTGGGCGAGGGCTTTGGCCTTCAGATCCCATGGTGACAATCCGGCAAGGAGGCTCGCTGCCTCAAACTGTTCAACCCTTCAAGTTCAAAATAATTTTCCTCGAGATTATTTTTCGGATTTTTCAAACATATAGTTCAAAAGTTATACACACACATTTAGTGAAATGAAATCGTTTAATAAGCAGGTAGGATCACTGATCACTTTTACACGTCATGTTTATTTTTTATTTTATTTTTTTAACTAGATGAAGCCGGCATTTCCTAACTGACTACCTCTAAGAAGAAATAGCCGAAACAAACTCATGGATCATCGTCTTTTTTCAAGTCCAGACATTAAAAATGAAAATATTTACAATAATTTACCTTATAATTACGCATATTGCTTAATAACAATGCTTAACAGAGCGAGCAGCTCAGTTGGGACTGAGCTTTTTTGTCTTCTAAATAATCTGTGATTTTATAATACACCTTTTTGCAAAGTTTGGCCTTTATATGGTTCTTAAATCGTTTAATAGGTAAGTTTCGAATGTCCATGGGAAGCTTGTTCTAAAAGTGTATACATTGACCCATGTGTGGAGACGAGTGTTGTGTACAGCAAGATTGTGTTTGTTCCTGGTATTTATATTATGAATATCGCTTATTTTCATAAAATTCGTGATATTTTTATGAACATACATAACATTTTCAAATATATAATGTGAAGCTACAGTCAGAATGTTCACCTCTTTGAACTTTTCTCTAAGAGAATCTCTAGGCTAGGACCAAGGTTGTAAATGGCTCGAACAGCCCTCTTCTGTAACAAAGATGGTATTGATGTCCGCACAAGTTCCCCAGAGAAGAATCCCATAAGTCATAAGACTATGAAAATAATTAAAATAAACTATTCTGGCTGTATCCACATCAGTTATCTGTCTAATTTTCTTAACAGCAAAGGCGGCAGAACTGAGACTACCCGACAGCTTCTCAATGTGAGGACCCCATTGTAACTTGGCGTCAATAGTTAATCCAAGAAAAACTGTCGACTCGACAGGGATCAACTCTACTCCATTCAGTTGAACATTGGTACTTAGCTGCCTGACATTTGGCGTAGAAAATTTAATGACTTTAGTTTTTTTTTTCATTTAAAAGAAGGTTACTTACATTAAACCAATGAACAACTTTAGAGAGTGCATTGTTAACTTCGTCAAAATCTGTTAGCTGACGCTTGACTTTAAAAATAAGAGAAGTGGCATCCGCGAACAATACTATGTTGTGATTATCCCTCACGTGATGAGGTAAGTCATTAATATAAATTAACCCCTTACCGCATGAATTATGAAAGAGATGAAATAAACAATTTTTTTTAGTGATAACGTGTTTAGTTTTGCTTACATAATGAGATCAAATCAACAAAAAAAAATATTATCTTATATAATTAAAGTTATTGAACGACGCCATATATGGCTTCCTATGCATTCTAGTCAAATAATCTTCAATCAAATATGGCTTCGTATGCATTTAGGAGAAATTTATATTATTCTTCGTGAAATTCTGTGAAACAATTGCGTTTGTCATTATAGCACAAAAAACACATTACATTTTTCACATAGTGTGAATGACCGAAATTTAGAACAATTTTGGCAGATTTGTCTGCCGTTTTTCTTCCAAATAGGAAAATGGCTAATCCCATCAGTACGCACTGACTACAAAGGCATATCTTGATGTCTAGCTGGCGTTTTTCATACCTTTTTTGAGGGTACTGGAGATTCAGGAAAACGGCAGGGTGTGCCTCCCCGACTGGATGTCGGAGTTCCAAGAATGCTGGAGCAGCTTTTCCTGCGTTTCGCATATGCTCGGATACGGCCAATTTGAAATCGCATAAAGGCATGTAGGTTTCTGCATTGATACGTCGCCATAACAACCAAGCATTGACAAGGGACATGTCCACCATATGAAAAAAAAATCTCTTGTACCATTGACGAGACCGCAAATGAATTCTATAATAACCCAGCATAGAATCGAGTAAATCTACTCCTCCCATATGTTGATTATAAACATCCACAGCCTGGGGAAAAGGTATGTAAACATATTTTTTATCCTGTCGATTGTAACGCCGCTTTGATGTCGTGGGTTCACTTCCAACGTAGGCTGAAAGAAGATTCACATTCTTGTTATCGAACCAGGAAACCAAGCTCAACTTTACTTTATCTATAACCCTCCCTCTAGTCCTCGCTTCTTTAGTTCCTTTTCAGAAAGCATATTAGAGTTTGGAACACGATTCGGTCGCACAGTTCCTAATGGAAGTATACCTTTTTTGTAAAGATACACTTGAAGATTTGGACTATTGAACCAGTTATCAAAACAAATTTTATAATTTTGATGCTTGGCAACTGTTGATGTCAAGCGTGTGACAACATTTGAACTTACGCCAAGATCTGGCGCGTCTGAAGGGAAATAATTGCTTTGGTCCCCGGTAAAAATATCAAAATCATAGCTAAAACCACTGACGCCACTCAAAGACTTGGTTTTTGTAACCCCATTGGTGAGGTTTGGCAGGGTTATACTGTTTTAACTCATGACGGCACTTGGTTGGGATTATTTGCTCATCTACAGCTAAAAACTCTTATTTAGGAACTTTCATCAAACGCTCGCGAATCATATTCAATAAAGGCCAAATTTTAAATAACATGTCATGCCCATCTTGTCCACGAGGTACAAAGTTTTCATTATATTTTGGAATTATATTTACATACTTTGCAGTGCCATAGAAGCGTGCTAGATCTATTTCTGTAATAAAAGAGTAAGAAGCCTTAAATGCATACCAAGCCAAATATGACAGGAAAACTTTTGACACTAATGCATACGAAGCCAAATATGGCAATTTAAAAAAAGTGAACAAAATGCCACAAAATATGCAAAACAAAGCAAAAATCAAACGTTTATTGAATAAAAGAAAGTTAATAGAATGTAGTAATATTTTTTTATGCGTTTACTCACCTTTTTGTTATATATTTTTAATTACAAAGTAGGACTTTTTTAGTTGTTCGTAGCTCGTTGCACTAGCTCAACTAAACCTTAAAAATACTTGACAGATGACGTTTACTATGAACAAATTATTTATGTTCCGTTTGACGATAAAATACTGGTTCTAATGTCAATTAGTTTTCTAAGATGGGGAATAACAGTAGCTCATAAAAAAAAATGAAAACTTTGTCGTCAATTTATGGTTTCGTATGCGGTAAGGGGTTAAAAACAAGAATGGACCTAGAATTGAGCCCTGCGGAACGCCCATGGTGACCACAGATCCTGCAGATCTCTTGCCATTAACATCAACCTTCTGAATTCGATTATTCAGATAATAAGACAGAAGGTCGAGACCTCTGTCCCTTAAACCATAATGGTACAATTTCTTAGTAAGAGTATCATGATGTACGCAATCAAGTTTTACTTTCTGTGCGATTATTCTCGAAAATTTAAGCATTATCAAAAAGATATTTTAACCCTTATTAATTTTTAAATACATATCCAACAATATATCACAGGTAAGGGTAGAAATGAAAAAAAAAACACTCCCCACTTTACGTGTATGAGGGATCTTATTAAAACATTTTTACCACTTTTTATACATATTTGCACTTTGGCGGCGTGATATGATATACATATTAGTATTTATTTATTTTTTTATTTCAGCTCTCTAGTGCTAACGGTCACTGAGATTAACCGCGAACGGACAGACAGACAAACTTGGAGTAACTACCTATAAGGGTTCCTAGTTTGGGCACACCACAGTAGCGGCAGTAAGTCCCCTCTTTGAAGAGTGGCTAAAGAGGCGCCACGGCGCCCTCACCTTCCGCATGACACAGGTCCTCCGCAGGAAACCGTGACCCTGGCGCACAGGCAAGTGAAGAAAAATGGGTGGGTTTTAGTCAGTAAAGGTGTGACAACATCAAATGACCTCTCTCAAATGAGTTTGATGGTTTCCCATCCGAAACAAAAAAAAAGGGTTCCTAGTTGACTACGGATAAAAGAGTAAATTGTGTAGCATTCTATCGCAAACTGTATAATTTTGAAGAATATTTCTAATCCATTGGTTCTTTATATTATAAAATGAAAACCATTGCTACTGTTACTGTGTTACACCATTATTAGCCCGCTGTTGTCATATTAAACCATTTGTAGTTCATTTCCGACTAAGCAAAACCATCAATGTATTCATATTGGAATTGCAAATTGAGGAAAGTAGCCCTTCCATTGGCCTTTTATTTCATCCATCTAACCTATGTAGGTTTGTATCTACATCACTAGAAATAGTAGGTATTTAACGGTCCAAGCCAGTTCAAGCGTGTTTTGCCTTTGTATACCTTTGACAACGGAACATTGTCATTATACTTATGTATTATCAAATGGTCCATGGGTTTCCTGAATACAACACACACAGACAACCGGTTGATACACACGAGAACTCTTGCTTTGATTACGGTCGCGTCCATTATAATATGACGGAAAACCACTTCCGAAGCCAATTAAGTGCAATGCATATAGGAAAGTAAAGAACACCAGCATTCATGAATTTAAAGCATGATCTAGGATTAAGAGGCTGGCTGTATTTCCATGTTTGCACTTCCGCGATAATCATCTCCAATTTTGGAAAATAAAACATGCATGATGTTTCTGTAGGAACATAATAAGTATTCCACGTATGTATTTAGTAAGTACCTAAGTACATGCCTGCAACTAATGATCTGAAAAGGAATACAACCGATCAATGTCTTCTATATTCAGAAACTATAGTACTTAAAATACAGCTTCTGTATATTTTATCTGGTTTAATTAGGATATTCTTCGTCTTATTACGATCTGGCAAACTGTTGACGTACAAAAATATAAGTATGTAGTTAGGCACTTCGAAACGACGAAAGTGCATTTCAAACTGCACCTCTCGGCAAGTACCAACACCTTTTGCTAACTTGACAAAGTGCCCTATTTACTTACACTATAGATATCAATAACGTATTTTAATCTTCATATTTTCGCTTATTGAGAAGCGGTACCATTCAGTCTTCTACAGCCTTCGATTCCGCATTTTATTAGTTGTAGGGATTATAGTCAGCGATGCTACTATACCATCTTCAGTAAGGCTGTCAACGTTGGCAATTACACTACCATAAATGTCGGTAAGTCGGAAGTCGTATACCAACAATTTAGGACTCTACGACTTAGATAGCATTAATAATGAGCAAAGAAGAATTTGTCATAGCTTTAGTCCTAATATGGGTCTCAATCAAAACGGGATCAGTTCAGAAAGGAAAGGGTTAGTAGAACTATAAAATGGTTAAGGTGATAAGGATGTTGATGACCATGTTGCTACAGTTACAAAGATATCGCCTTGAAGAGTACGAAGTCTTCTTAAGATCTCATTCACCTTGTGCCAGAGGCTCAAGGTTTCAATCAATTTTTTTCCACGGCTTTTCGGCGACCCAGAGATGTAACTGGAGGCCGTGAATTACTACACTAGGAAAATTTTATAATATATTTTTCTTTTGCGCCTTCCAAAACGAGTAATTGTAAAATAAAACAACCAAATAACAGATATGTGAATCCTGACATTGCATTGGCCAGTTTGCATTTTATAAAGTGATAAGTAAATAAAATTCACGGTTATTTAACATTAAGGTTCACTAAATAACAAAATTGATCTATGCAAACATAATTATACCGTAACGACTAGTGACGCGTGTCAAACTCATTGATAAAAATAAATTACTCAAGACAATAATAGCTTTAGCGACCTTTTACAAGTGCCAATGCTCATGGGCATGTGCGCGACAATTATGTTACACTTTGAGTGGGTGGGTGGAAATCCTGTTGCACTGCATGGATTAGAGGAACAAGGTCAATCTTGGGCAATGTCTATGCGAAAGCCATGCTTTCACTAACCAGGCTGTTACTGTTGAAAGTTCGAATATACATACAATGACAATACTGTTTATTATTATTTACGGCGTGTCTGATATAAAGGATGAACGTTGTTCTCAATGAACATAAAAGCCGATTGTCTTACGATATAACGCGATGTGAAACGCTTCATACGGTTTCGCATTGTTTTAATTCGTTTATTTGGCATAGAAGCAGTGAAGGTCCCAGAAATCAGTTTGACTATACGTATACCATGCCAAAGAAAATAGGTTTTGTTCTATTGTGCATTACTGTTACGCGACACTATTGTAGTTACATGGTTATTAGCTCGCCTTGGTGTTGGCGACCGTTCAATGTTCACCTTCATTATCAAGGAGGTTTTATCAACCTTTTTTCTTTAAACAAAGGGTTGGTGACCTAACTTTCAGATGGTGTTTTGGCGGGAAAGTCAAGCTGAGTGTCACGCTCATTTTTCATTGGGCTTTTAAAATTATTTATAGTGCTGTTTACTAAATAAAAGCGCGTGATTTATGAAGTAAAAAATGCATGCGGTAAATAATTCATAAAGAACAGTGAAATATCGCAGCATAGTGGCCACATCAAGACTTTGTATCAAACCTCCCTCGTAAGAAGGTTCACGCAGCCGACTTTTTCGACATGAATAATTCATTACGTGACATTGGCTAAATGCACAAACCGTGCGAAGCAAAAAAAGAAAGAAAGAAGAACTTTCAGATGTCTGACAAATATACTAGAACTTATAATAACAGGGTGAAGGAATATCGGTATTTACTGTAAACAACAACAATGTGTCAGTTCCAGTATTGAGATAATAATAAGTTACTGGTGGATAAACATAGCGATAATGAAACTTTGAATAAGTTATTTATATCTGTAGAATAATGCTCCTTCGAATTACTATAGTCGTATTCGTTATAAGTTATCGACTTATAAAGCAATCATTAACCTCTTGATAAGGCAGATAATCCCAGGAATGGGAACATTATAGGCTGATTATTATGTTTGTATACCTAAAGGATAGGTACCTGTAGACATATTTAGGTTCCAATTAGACTGAGGTATGGACGCAACCAACAAGTGTGGTGGTGGCCTAGTGGTTAAAACACCACCCTCTCAAGTAAGAGTGCGCGGATTCGATTCCAGGTCAGGCAAGTACCAATGTAACTTTTCTAAAGTTATATGTACTTTCTAAGTATATCTTGGACACCAATGACTGAAGGTGAAGGAAAACATCTTGAGGAAACCTGGACTTTAAGTCTGAAATCGCCAACCCGCATTGAGCAAGCGTGGTGATTACGCTCAATCCTTCTCTGTGTGAGAGGAGACCTGTGCCCAGCAGTGGGACGATTAAAAAGGTTGATGATGATGATGGACGCAACTTAAAATACAGATAGAAACAGGCTACAATAGTAATTGTCATACCACGAAAGAAAACCTCAATTTACTTTATTTGCTGAACAATTTGTAGCGTTATGTGTAATTTCGTTTGATATTTCAACTGTAATTCCCTAATCATATGAAATGGACATGATTGTGGTGGGGTCACTTATCGAACGACAGTTTTATTTACATTATTTCATGGATAATTTTGTTGAATCGCAAATGTTATGAGAACAAGGCATCTAACTCGTTTGACTACGTCAATGCAGTAGTAAAACAATCAATTTTTCGTACACAACACGGCAATACCGCCATGAACTCATGAATTAAATAGCGTAGTAACCTATTATGTGCCTTGCTTTGTGTTGAGTGATTGTCACGAAACGCGCATTGGAATTATTTACGAGTTCATTTCGTTTTGATTTATGACCGTGACTGTAGAGTGTAGACAGGAAATTAACAGAACTTGCATCTGTTCCATCTTGAAACTTTACATTCAGTGTTCGCCAAATTGGTATGTGAATACAAATGAATATTTGGCGCTGAAGACTGAGCCGGTGCCGATCTTCATTGTCTGATATGATAGTTGGCGTTCCTTCTATATTCTTGGGATCCCACGAATTCTACCTTGTAATAATAACTTGGCGTAGACCAAAGAAACGATGGATGGAATGTGTGAAGGAAGATATGGCTAAGAAGGGGGTGACTGCCGAGATGGCTTCTGATAGGGATGTATGGAAGAAAAAGACATGTTGCGCCGACCCCAAATAAATTGGGATAAGGGCAGGAGAATGATGATGATGAATAATAACTTGGCGTAATTATCATATGATCTAGACTACCTACTAGCAGTTCGCCTTCAGCTGTCTTGTCAACTTGGTCCCTTTTTGGCATCCTCAAAGACAGTCTACTATTCATTAGCTCTAGTATCTTCTCAAGATTTGCGAAAGCGCTTCTTTCGGCAATTACAAGGTCTCGCTTCGAAGGTAAGTAGGTCAAGGCACCTTTTATCAGCGATCTCCCTCAGTTTGTGAATGACAAACCACCTTCAACGCTAGGTACTCCTGGAGGTAGATGGTCCTACATAAATGCTTTTACGGAACACCAAAGATGACGATGTTTCAAAACGAGGGACGAATCAGTTAATTACAAATCAACACGACAATTCCAATTAATTACCCAACACAACAGTAATAAGTAAATGGTTTAAATAAATGAAAATGGGTAACCTATACCTACTTGTTAAAAAATATGACATATAAGGAACTGTGACGTCAAAGATTTTGCGACAAGCCAACATTAAGGTCGTCATTGTTTTTATTTCAATCTATATTGCGTAAACAACGAATCTTTGGATTTTGTTGAGTAGGAGAGAGAGAATAAGGCGCATATCTAGATTTTCGCTCAACAGGGGCCGATAATTTCTCAGATTGTGAAAGCCCGTTTAGTAAAAAGGTTCGTCTCTTACTTTTTTTCTTGACACTGAACATTGCGTCCCTTTTTTCGAGGATGACGACGACTATCACCTTAATTATATCCTTTTTTTTTTTGTTTGGGATGAGAAATCATCAAATTAATGTCCTCTCCCGCTCTGGGTGGAGCGGAAGGGTATGTCAGACTTTTACTGACTAAAACCCACCTGTGTTTCTTCACATGCCTAAGCGCCAGGGCCACGGTTTCTTTTTTAACCAACCCGCAACCCTGACCTAGGAGGCATCTGTCTTCGAGGACCCCGTCACGATGTGCTGACATATATTTGAGGCGCGCGTGAAACACAACGCGCCGTCGACGCGGGCCTGATCCTTACCGGCCGGCGAGCTGCCCACTGCTCACCGCCCGTAAGCCCGTGCCTACGATGGCTTGGAGTTCGATGTCGTCTCTTGCGGCAGCTAGTGGCATGAGGACGCTGGCATTCCCGCTACCTCACGCGCTCCGTCTCCCCCTTTGCCAGCATCACTGCTTCTCAGAAGGAGGTGACGGCCTGCCATGCACTCTCGCTCCGGACCATGGCCTGGACCAGGGTCGGACGCGAGAGATTGCCTCCGACCGCCGCCACGAGGACACGGTGGTGCTCTACCCAAGCCGGGCAGACCTCTACCGTATGCTCTACCGTGTCCTCAGGGCGATCCACACAGTGGTGACACCCTAGCGTTTCCTCCCGCCTTATACGGAACAGGAACCTCCCAAAACAACCGGGTCCGGTGAGGACCTGCGTCAGGCGGAAGGTGAGGGCCTCTCTAGCCACTCCTCAAAGAGGGGACTTACCGCCACTATTGTGGTGTACCCAACCTTAATTATATCCTACTAGTATAATGAATGCGAAAGTCTATTTATTTACACTTTCCCACAAAGAAATGTACAGAGGCGGTCAACCACCCGTGGTTAAAATATTAGATACCTGAGTAAGGAATTTACATAGTAGAAAAAAAAACTTCAAACTAAGTTTCTGAGGTTAGATAAAGTTCTGTACCGATTTGGATGAAGTCTGACAGATAGTTTATAACCATGAGATTACCTCTTAATTCTATTGGTAATCTTAGCTTAATCACACGGTGAGTCGGTGACATAATACTGTCCGAGTAAAAGTATCCCTTTTATCCCGATAGTCAGTTCCCGTGGAGTACTTACTTTTCGATCTCAATGCAGACGAAGCCCCCAGAAAAAGCCAGTACTGGAAATTTTATATGTCTATGATATAAAGTAGAAATAAAAGTTATAAAACTATGTATAAATCGAATTTCAAGTTTTAGATTCAGTTTAGTCAAAGCTCAAGGGCAGGCTACACTCAATGGCCCTCCCCTGTATTCACGACTGGGGATAAAAACTGGGGACACCACTGTCTATTAATTAATTCTTCATATAAGTTCTAAGAAAGTGTAAAGTAGCAATTTATACAAAAGTATCAAAAATAATAGTAAAAGTAGTTATCGTGGTGCACGACTTGACAACATTTTAAGATAGCTCTACAATAATTATCTTCGCTCGTGAAGAGCACCGTCCATAAAAGTGATGTTTGAGCAGTCGTGACTCTGGACAAGAATTTTTCTGGAAACCTCTCTCTGTTACTTGCTATTAAATAACAGCTCCATTAAAAAAGGTTTATTGCAGGCACTTGTAGACCTTTTACAGTAGATCTTACATAGCGACCTCCTTTTAAATCCATACTAATATTATAAATGCGAAAGTATCTCTGTCTGTCTGTCTGTCCGGCTTTCACGCCAAAACTACTGAACCGATTGTAATGAAATTTAGTATACAGATAGTCTAAATTCAGAGAAAGGACATAGGCTATATAACATCCCGCTATGACCAATAGGAGCAGTGCAGTAACAAAAAATGTTGCGAAAACGGGAGCGAACGCGGACGTATGTACATATTGCTCCCATTATTATATCAGGCGCTTATTGAAATCAACTAAGCCAGTTTTAATTTTTTTCGGAACGGACTACGGCTTTGGCAAAAACTACTTAATGGATTTTGAGGAAAATTGCAGTAATGCCTTGCAGTAATGTAGGCATTTATCTTGGCATTCAGAATTCCACGCGGACGGAGTCACGGGTAACAGCTAGTAAAAAATATTACCAATTAGGTACAAGAACAACTATGAACTAGATATCAAAGTAAACGAGACAAAGTACTTAATAGAATTTTATTACCATAAATCTAGGTCTAATCGTAGGGATCTAAATCTAACACCAGTCCCTATTAATTCATGCCAATAATTTATGAAGATATGACATGTATAATTGTTTCCGTAGAAGTAGGAACTATTAAGTAATTTGTCGCGGAGGTCCGTTAGTCAAGTTAAGCCGACAATGACCTTTGCGACTGCACCACTTACAGAACACCTTGCATACAGATGAAGACATAATTCTTATGTTTTAGTTACGGGCAACGCACGCTGCGCCTGCGCAGGGCTGTCAACAACATGTTTAAGTACAAAGAAACATATGTGTGACAATGTCAACTAGATTTCGTAAACATTCCAACCTGTTTAAATGATTCATATGTGATGATGGGTACTGATGATAGTGCAAATGCATCATAACTTTTTCAATGAATGATTTATCTATTTGCATATCTTAAAGAGTAGGTGCATGTACAGATTTAGCTAAATATTATTTATTCTTAATTTCACGACGGCAGCTCATGCCGGCATGATATCAGGTGAACCTGTACGTAAGACGGGTCTGAGCAGTTGTGTTGCGATGTGTGCCAGGTACAATGCGCCGAATGTTGTGAAGAGTCAATCTCCTTCTGGCGCTAGTCAGTCGTGTCTTTGTTTCTCATCATCAGCCTCTACTCGTCCACTGCTGGACATAGGCCTCCTTCATGGCACGCCAACAAGCTCGATCCTGAGCAGTTCTCCGCCAGCCACTACCAGCCACCTTTTTGATGTCGTCGCTCCATCTCGCCCAAGGGTGTTTTTGTTTATCATTGCATTATCTCGCTCAAATACCGTCTTCCTTCCTATTCACTCAGTATTTTTTGAGTGAATAAGCTCCGCACTCAACGATTGCATCACAGCTTACCATCAGGCGGGATTGCAATCAAGCACTAGTTTATAATTATTAAAAATAAACAAGTTACTACAATTTGTCTAATTTCTTTAAAATATTTAAAGTTTTGTCACTAAAGCAATAAGGTTAAAGATTGTTTGGGAAAATTTGACAGTCTCGGAAGAAGCTGCTGCTGTCGTCTGTACATAAGTAAATTACAAAGGAATGAGACATAGATGCTTCACACGGTATTCTTTTGTTATTGAAACAAAATGCCATAAAGAACATTTTTGTAACAATTGTTTTAACTTAATTGTTACCAAACAGTGCGACGCTGTACAGCATTGTCTCGTATTTCAATCTACCTTTTTATTGTTACTAACCTAAGATCACTTAAACATAAGTACTACGTAATCCAAGTTCAAAATTAACACTAAGTTTAAAATAACAACAATAGAAAGTTATTTTAGTAATTCCATGGATTTTTTTTTTTTTTTTGATATGGCATCTCGTGGGTGGCTATTAGAGGCCGTAACTACTTAACCGGACTTTCCTGTGGATGCCTTAATTAAAAATTAAAGCCTCCAGACAGGGGCACTTAAAACTAACTTAAAATTAGGCGACTACGCACTAAGGGCACCCCCTGTGGGGTACGAACCTCGGCTTAGGGCGTCGCTAGAGAGGACAGCAAGGGACGGCTGGATCGAAAGTTATACTTAATGGTTTGATGACCGCGGCGTTTCCTAATACTAGCTCTGAGAAGAAACGCCGAAACAAACTCAGAGGTCATTGTTGGGACATTATTATAATTACTGGCTCAGCTGCGGCGCGGGCTGGCCTTCATCGGACAAGGGTAATTCCATGGAGCATAAAAGATCAGGGTGCCGAAACTTGTTCATAAACTAATTTTAAGCTAGGTGCATCTTTTCTTTTCTATTTCATTAAAAAAAGGATAGAAGATAACCTATTAGTTTAGTCCTGCCAAATTAAGATACTCCATACACAGTTTATACGCGATTAAAACATGGCGGCTATAAATACGTCAATTTACGTCAGACGCGGAGTTATTTGACAGATCTTAACTAATATTATCTTCTGTCTTTTTTTATTGAAACAAAAAGTAAAATATGAACTGTGTTTTTTTTGTTCTGGATGAGAAATCATCAAATGACCTTTCCCGCTCTGGGCGGTGCGGAAGGACGTGTCAGACTTTTACTGACTAAATGCCACCTGCATGTTCCCTCACTTGCCTGTGCGCCAGGGTCACGGTTTCTTTTTTAACCAACCCGCAAAGATGAACTGACCTTAAATTAAGTTTCGTAATCCAGAATCGTGGCCAATAATTATGTAGGTATCACTATCATTACAGGAATTTCCTAATTCAATTGTGTGTTTACAATGCACGTTACTACGTGCCCACATAATGTTATTACTATGTTATTTCCTTCATAGTAACAATATTATAAATTAATGACTAATAGCAACACGTAATGAAGTAAGAATGGAACAATAGGCATGGTATAGGAATCTATCCATACTAATATTATAAATGGGAAAGTTGTTATGTCTGTTTGTTTGTCCGCCTTCACGGCAAAATGGAGCGAGGAATTGACATGAATGACATGATTATTTAAGTGGTGATAGTTGAAGGAATGGAGAGTGGCTTAGGCTACTTTTTGTCTCTTCCTACTATTTTCCATTTCTTTAAAAGTGTGTGGGGGGTGTTTGTATGGAGCGTTCCGAAATTTTCAAGTTAGAAAGCTAAAAATTGGTATACTGCATTTGTGATCAATAAAAAAAATTGTGCGTCATTCGGATTCGGATATCCAATCCACCCCAACTTAACAATATCATCTATAGAAGACTGTTACAATAATATTCTGTTCCGAGTTCTCTTCTGTGTTCTAAATCAGGAATGGGTTACCCCGAATCGTGGTACGCCGAATTTAATGCGAGCGAAGCCGCGGGCAATAGCTAGTAAATAATAAAGCGGAAGAGCATTTGTTGGAACGCGCCTAATCTCTGGAACTATGAAACGGAATTAAAAATTCTTTTAGCATTTGATAGTCCAATTACTTGCTAATCTAACGTCACGTTAGGATACAAAGAAGCCGACAATAAAGTCAGAAAGAGTGCCAAGCGAAAACAACGTTGATAATGTCGCAGGCGATGCGATGCGACGGGGTGGATGGTTAAGAATATAAAAGGGACAAAGTCAAAGTCATAATTACATAAGTAAGAATAAGTACCTATAATTATAGGTATGATCTACGAATAATAAATAAGTGGAAATTGTTTAATATTCTACAACATATAACTCAATAAAACTGTAATTTAGGTATATAATAAGTGGGACCTTGTTCTGTCAACCAATCTCACTGCCCCACAAATTAAAGTCTATCGTTCAATATTCATGACATCGTATTATATTGGGAAACGCTAAGTGGCGTGGTAAAATGCAGGTGTCGTGGACTTCGCGTGAGGGTTGAATGAAATCCTTTTTATGACTAGCGGCCGCTCGCGACTTCGTTCGTGTGGAGTTAGTTATTTGAACATTTTATTGTAAATCCAAAATATACAGCATACATTTAAAATTGTATGCTCCGATCCTATTGGTCGCAGCGTGATGTTATATAGCCTAAAGCCTTCCTGGATTAATGGGCTATCCAAAGCAAAAAGATTTTTTTCAAATCGGACCAGCAGTTCCTGAGATTAGCGACATTAGCGTGTTCAAACAAGCAAACTCTTCGGCTTTATATGTTAGTATAGATGGATAGGGTGGTCCGTACACTCCTAAACTATTTTATGCGATTATGTTATTTTTTTTTTTTTGGTGGGAAATCATCAAGCGGCCTCCTTCCGCTCTGGGCGAAGCGAAAAGGCGTGTGAGACTTTTACTTGCTAAAATTCACCCATGTTCCTTCACTTTGCATGTGCGCAAGGGACCACGGTATGCTGTTCGGACAACCTACAGCCCTGGCAATATTATGTGTAATCATTTAACTATTGCGAAGCTATGTTTGCCGACATCAAGAGGCCAATTCCCGTACGGTGCGTTGTGTTTCACGCTCGCCTCAAAGAGCACACCGTGACGGGGTCCACGAAGACCGATGCCAACTGGGTCAGGGTAGCGGGTTGGTTAAAAAAGCCGGGGCTCTGGTGCACAGGCAAGTGAAGAAACACAGGTGGGTTTTAGTCAGTAAAAGTCTGACACGCCCTTCCGCTCCGCCCCGAGCGGGAGAGGTCATTTGATGATTTCCAATCCCAAACAAAAGAAAAGGGCAATCATAACTGGCAGTATAATATAATTATACAAATCGCTACTGATATAGATTATTGGAACGTTAAAAAAACATATTTAGATGGGTTTTTTTACCTCCAGTATGCCAAAACTAGTGATGGACAGGTAATTGAATTCAGCCTTAATTGGATCGTGAAGGCTGGATAGTAGTCGCTCCATGTAAGATTCTGATAAGTATTCATCTGCATCCGATTAAAATATTATACTGTTTGTTGTCTTGTTAGATGTTAAGGCAATCATGACATTTACACAATAAAATGTATTTATAAAAGGTTTCTTTTTTTTAATTTACTTGCTGCGCCTCGTGGTTTCACCCGAATAAATTTTGATCCCATGGGATTTTTTTTGGACAAATCACACAGATTGAGCTAGCCCCAAAGTAAGTTCGAGACTTGTGTTATGGTATACTAACTCAACGATACTATATTTATAATAGATACATATATAGATAAACATCCAAGAGCCAGGTCAATCAGGAAAAGATCGTTTTCCATCATGACCTGGCCGGGGTCGAACCCGGGGCCTCCACGTGGCAGCCAGGCGTGTTAACCGCTGCGCCACGGAGGACGTTAAAATGGATGGAATGTCAGGATAACAACTATTTTACATGTTACCTAATCAGCGTTATAAACCATCTGTGTGCTAAGTTTCATCCAAATCACTTTAGTGGTCTTTGGGGTCATCCATAAAGTACGTCACACATAAAGGGGGGAGGGGGGTGTCGACAAAGTGTGACAAGGGGTGGGTGGGGTACTAAGTTTCGTGACATCACATTTCAAAATCGAATATATCTAGAGGTAGTAATCGCGTAATTTGAAATATTAATTATAAACTAAAAAATATTTCCAACTCTATCTTTGGGACAATACGGTTTAAATTGTTTTGTTGACGAGTTCAAACCCGCTCTTAGAGACACGCGCCGATCGCCTACGAGCCCTTTGACTTTAAGTCCATGGACTGAAGACGATTGAGTTTGTTTCTTTTTCTTTATATTCAATAGTTTATTGCTTTGTTATTGTTTCAAATATTTGATATAATGTTGATTTCATAAAAAAGAAGTACTTAATTTAAATGGAAATAAAACTAAATTCGGAGCTGCTGCTTTAATTTAATAATTTTTCGATGTGAAATTGCAAAACATGTGACGTCACACTAGGGAGGGGGGGGTCACAGAAATGTGAACACCTGTGACAAGGACGGGGGGTGGGCCCAAAAAATCATGAAATTCGTGTGACGTACTTTATGGATGGCCCCTTTGCGTGAAGGAGGAACAAACATCTATTTCATACAAACTTTCACAATTTAGATTGTTAAGATAAGATTCATCATTACTTTAGATACATTCTTTTATATTTTTGTGAATGTAAGAAAGATGTGCCCGTGTGATACCGGGCTTGGAATACAAAGTACCAACCCAAATCCTCCCGTGGGTGTCGTAAGAGGCAACTAAGGGAACTCTTACCTACTAGGGAAAAGGGCTGCAGCGCGTCCCCTGTGAAATAACAAATGACGGCGATCCCCAACCCGCCTGCCAAGCGTGGGGATTATGGCAAACCCCCCCAAAGCAATGAAATTCTTAGGGAAGGCCTTTGTCCAGCAGTGGACAATTTGCCAGCGGCGGTGTTTCCGTCGGACTACTATTTTGAGTGTCTTCAAGGCTAGAGTGAATAGGCTCTTAATAAACTAGCTTTACCTGCTTACCAACAAGCGGGATTACGGTTAAGCGCTAGTTAATAATTTATAGAAAAAAAAGTGTAGCTCTGTAGGCTGAAAAAGAAGAAGAAAGATGTAGGCCTTGTAGACTGTAGATTTGTCGACCATTCTCTATTTCTTTAAGTACTTACGTGGTACATGTGATAGACCTACACTGCCCTCCCATACCAATAAGACTATACAAATTAGAAAAAAAAAACGACAAATATTTTTTAAACAACTTTAGTGGAGGTTCTTGTCGGCAATTCTCCTTAGTAAACGACCAATTTTACATCAAACGCCATTGTTTATTTCAATATAACAAACGTAAATATAAAAGATGTGATTGCTCTTGGTTCTATTCCAAATGACATAAATTCTTTTAATGGTTGGTCGTTGAATCCAAGCGTGCAGCGCCAATTTTCGTTTAATTATAACGTTTAAACTGCATTTAACGTCGTTTTACATATGCATCTGAATTAAACGTGAATCAATTAATTATTTTACAGTATGTTGAAACTGCAGCCAATGAACGTTAAAGGAATTCTTGGCAAACAAACGATTTCAAGTTCTTTTGCAACACTGCAGTTTTCGCCTACTTACCAACCCAAATGTGCATAAATGCTTTATAAAGTGAAGCCTTAATAAATATTAATGACGACATCAGCTGACATTCAAAAACCGTCCACCCTCATTTTTCTGTAATGATTATGAATTAACGTAATAGATATTATTTAGTAATTACGACACATTTACATAGGTATAATTATGTTATATTTCCAACAATTTTGTTAGGTACTATGTAATTTGAGCTATTGTCGTGTAAAAAAAGCATTACGTGTTTATTTATTTTTGTACTGTCATTTTGTTTTGATTAATATCCCATAGTAACAGACAAGTTTTATTTTATTTTTTTCTAGTTTAGTAGTGTAGTTTTGTTCAGTTACATACTTTGAAGTAACATAAAACATTTAATACCTATAATAGAAAGTATTGTTATAGTAGCAATACGGTACAAATGGAGTTGGCGTATCCATGTGGATACCTATCAATATTTATAAGAAACTAGCTTTCCGCCCGCGGCTGCGCCCGCGTGGAGTTCGGTTATATCGCGCTTTTTAGATTTCCCTCGGGAACATCAAATTTTTCCGGGATAAAAGGTAGCCTATGTTCTTTCTCAGGGTCTAAAGATTGTCTGTGCCAAATTTCATCAAAATCGGTTGAGAGGTTTAAGCGGTAAAGCGTAACAGACAGACAGACAGACAGACCGACAGACAGAGTTACTTTCGCATTTATAATATTAGTATAGATTAACAAAAACATTAATAATTTGTATATACAACATGTAAAGAAAACCCTGTCCGATCCGTGAAGGTATTGTTAGGTATCGATAACTGATTATAATAATGCCTACAAATCCGGGCTAAACATAAAAAAAATCCCCCTAAAAAAATTAATATTATTTCAAAAAAGCGAGGTCACTTAATGCATGTGCGGTAGACAACACGTTAGGCATACATCCGCGGGTGACGGGGGGCAGGGCACGCGGCACGTGGTCGCATCGCTATTCGCTCCGTCACAAATGGTGTTGTCACTTTTTAAAAATTACCAAATTTTGGGGAAGTTGGAATTAATACGCGACAAAAAAAGATTATTTCAAAATTCATTAGTATTGTTACTATGATGATTATGTAAAATTAAATTTTTATTTGGCCATGTGTTTACTTAACCTTTATTATCCTTACGGGTCGGACAGGGTTTTCTTTACATATTGTATAGATCTTTTTATAATTATAAACTAGTGCTTGACCGCAATCCCGCCTAATGGTAAGCAGTGATGCAATCATTGCTGGTAAAGTGCGCATAATAAACTATTAAGGGTCCGTCCTGTTAATCTGCTCATTTTGATCAATTTTGTTCCATGATTGTGAGAATATGTTACATAATATTAGTAAAATTATGTATGATATGGATAGTACAACTCTTCATCTAGGTGCTAGCTTGACTACTTTTTTCAAGAAACTTCATAATTAGTAGTAAATCTACAATTTCCAATACTCTTTTTTTCAAATTTCACGTTCGAGTGAAGTTTGACCATAGTTTCTGAAGAAACTACAAGCGATTTTGCCCATAAAAAAGTACTATTCACATCAGCATATAACTATCTTGGTGCTAGCTTGACCACTTTTTCGAGTTTATTTCATAATTCAGCCAAAAAAGAAGACAGAAATTAAGAAATTCAAGGGAAAACTGCAGGCAAACAAGTATGTTTTTTCTATAATAAAGCAACTTTTTTTTTAAATTAAAAAATGCCTCATTAATTTTAAGGTATTTTTATAATAGAAACAAAAGTTTATTTTCTAAAAAAAAATTTTTTTCATCATGAAAATCAATGTCAAAATCTACTATATTTACGAGCGCGCAAACGCCGCCGGCTCAGTGGTAACACGGCTAGCGCAAAGAGAGGACGTATCACTTTGTGTCGCCAAGAGCTCGCGAGGTTTACGTAGGTTTATGTAAAAAATGTACTGCGACTACCACAACTTGGTCCTTTAATTATTTTTCTTTCTTAGTAATATTATATTAGTTGTGAATTATATTAGGATATTTACGACTTATCCCTTGGATTGCTTTAACTAATTTTTAACCGACTTTAAAAATGAAGGAGTATATTTTTTTTGAGTTCGTAGATTTTTCCATCATTTGTTTTTTTTTTTTTTTATTTTTATATATTATAAACTAGCGCTTGACCGCAATCCTGCCTGATGGTAAGCAGTGACGCAATCGTTGATGGTAAACCAATTTGTGAACCAATTTAAAAATATCTTGGGTTTTTTAGTTCTCTATTAAAGTCAATTCACATAATGCTTTTGTTATACCTAAACTCATTTTTTTTTTAAGATAATGGGGCGAAACAAGGGAGCACATTACCAATGTATCAATAAAAGAAAGAGGAATAGAGAGGGAATGGCAAGAGCCAGACAAGTGCTTAAAGAACGTACTTTTAATCAACTGGATACCACTTCGTCATCTACTATGAGTGTCGAAGTTGATGTAGGCACAGTACGTTTCTGCTATCTCATTTTTTTTAATGGCCTACTGTGTCTCCCTCTTCTGGGCAAAGGCCTCCCCTTTTTACTTCCAAACCAACCATAACCTACAACCACCAATACCACAATAACCTACAATTATTTATTAATTTTATTTCACAAGTCTTTCAATCAAATACAGCTTGTTACTGTTTTTTTTTATATATTCATATGCTATTTATTGCAGAGTAAAGAAAATAATCTAGAGGAAGTAAGTTATTTATTTAGAAACATACAATTATAGCACTATTACAGAGCATTCCAATTCAGTGCTATAAGTAAGAATAAATTATACAAAACAAAAAAAAAAAAACATTACATACATAAAGTCAGAATAACTATTAAAGAAACATTTATAATATATTTACATTATATACTTAGACTATAATAAACAGGAACAATACCTATATCATTAATTATTATTAGTTGTTTGGCAACAAATTTATTTTCAAGCGATGTCTTTGAAACTGAGTCAAACAAGGTATGTACTGGATGTACTAACTATGCTGCATTTAATGCACATTAAGTAATAATAATTAATTTAATTCACCAGAAACACACATAAGTTTGAATTTTTGTTGTTTCAGCAGTCACCAGTTTCGTTGTTGGTTATAGAAGGACGAAGAGTAGTTGATTTTCAGTATTTTTTTGACCAATTTATTAACATATTAAGTCACAATTCAAAATTTGACTGCAATGCATCAAACCTCGTTATAATTGAAGAAACATTGCAAGGGTTTTGTTCAACATTTTCATTGTCATGTGCAATGTGTGGAAGTCAATTCCTGCTAAAGACGTGTCAAATTAAAACAAACAAACTGGACGTTAACCAAAGCGCTGTTTCGGGAGTTATAAGTATCGGATGTGGTCGAACCAACTTAAATGAGCTAGCTGCTTCCATAGATTGACCACTTATGAATAAATCCATTTATGAAAAATGTCACGTCAATTTATTTAACTGGTGGAAAACTACAGCCGAAGCCACAATGATAGAAGCTGGTAAGGAAGAGGCTTCTATAGCTCTCGAAAGTGGCAATGTAAGTCCATCAGGTATACCAACTATAGCCGTAACAGCTGATGCTGCTTGGGGAAAACGTTCATATAAAACAAATTTTTCTTCCGCAGCAGGCGTTGGAGCTAGCTAATAGGGGTGAAAACTGGCAAATTATTACATGTTGGTATTAAAAATAAATACTGTGTTACATGTTCCCGTGCAGCTAATAAAAATATTACACCCCTGAAACACCGGTGTAATAAAAATCATACTGGCTCTTCCACTAGTATGGAGAAATCAATAATCGTTGAGGGATTTAGAGAATCTGTGAAAACACATAATTTAGTGTATGCAAAACTTATTGCTGATGGTGACTCAAGTGTGTATAAAAACATATTGGAAAGCAGGCCATATTCAAACGTTACGGTCGAAAAAGTGGAGTGTTCCAATCACTTAATGCGCAATTATAATGGGAAAAATTTAAGTTTGATGAAAGATACGTCCATCCCATTAAACGAACGCAAGCTACTACATTCTGATCGAGTGAACCGATTACGAATTGCTGTGAAAGTAGCAGTAAGATTCCGAGGAACTCAAAATGTTCCATTTACTGAGCAAATCAAAAACTTACAAAAAGACATTATCAACAGCCCACAACATATTTATGGAGACCATTCACAATGTGAAAACTATTACTGCACAGACGAAAAACCAACTTTTGCCTATTGCCCGAAATTGTCGATCCAAGAAAATCTCGTTCAATGCCTCTACGAGACACTTCATTTTCAAATAATAGGAGGCTAATGCCGGCAGCTAGGTCCTGAAGTTCATCTAAGAGATTTCTTTAAGGTATTCTTACGGTTGCTTTAAAATTCTTTGTTAAATAATATTTTAAACATGTTTTTGTTTTATATATCGTTTACCTAAATACTGGAAATCTGTCTAACTGGAGGTATCTATCGTAATCCTAAATGCTGCATCCGGTTAGACTGGAAGCCGGTCCGAACATAGTTGGGAAAAAGGCTAGGCAGATGATTATGATATTGTATATGTAGGTACTTACACTACACTTTAATATTGGTATCCATAAACTAATTATTTAGTTATTGCAAAAACTCAAAAGGAAAATTAATTTATTTATATATACTTACTACAGTAGGTAGGACATAGATATCGACGCTTGAAAGGCAATCATATCTTCTTCTTCTTCTACAGCCTATAGATGTCCACTGCTGGACAAAGGCCTCCCCCAAGGCTTTCCACGCTGACCGGTCTTGTGCTGCCCGCATCCATCGGCTTCCCGCGACCTTCACCAGGTCATCGGTCCACCTTGTTGGGGGCCTCCCTACGCTGCGTCTTCCAGTACGTGGCCGCCACTCCAGAACCTTACTGCCCCATCGGCCATCGGTTCTACGAGCAATGTGCCCTGCCCACTGCCACTTAAGTTTAGCGACTCGCAGAGCTATGTCGGTGACTTTGGTTCTTCTGCGGATCTCCTCATTTCTGATTCGATCACGCACAGAAACTCCTAGCGCTCTTTTCATTGCCCTTTGTGTGACTCTGAGCCTTCGTATGAGGCCCATTGTGAGCGACCACGTTTCAGTTCCGTAAGTCATCACTGGCAACACACATTGGTCAAAGACTTTAGTCTTGAGACACTGTTGTATCTTGGACGACGAGAAGATGTAGCGTAGCTTCCCGAACGCTGCCCAACCGAGCTGGATTCACCGAGACACCTCTTTCTCGAAGTATCGATCGGCAATCTTACAGGTGCTGTTTAATAAAGTCTCTGCAACCATATAATGCTTGCAAAGCCCCGGTGCTTCAATGGTGCTTGGTACCCAGACGTTTTATCCTAAACAGGTGCAGTTGACAGCCTCCGTGGCGTAGCGGTAGCGGACGCGGCCGCTGCGCAGGGTTGCGCGGGTTCGATCCCCGCACAGTGCAAGTATTTGTATGCATGAATATGAATATTTGCACTGGTCTGGTCGTGCCTCGGAAAGCACGTTAAGCCGTTGGTCCCGGTTGCCATACGAACATCTAGTGGCAGTCGTTACGGGTAGTTGGAGCCCTCAAAAGTCCAACAATTGGTCTAACTGTAATGCTTCGATGTCGCCTTCGGGTTGTGGAGGTCAGACGGCAGTCGCTTCACGGAAAATGTCGAAGTTTAGCCATATCAGCAGTTGGACTGGTAAAGCGGACCCCAGACTCCAAAGCTGAAAAAGGCTTCGGATGCGACTGGGAATAACGCTGGGATGATGATGATGACCTCTTTCTCGAGGTTGAACCTACCTAGTTGGACTGTTTGTCCCAGGTATACATACTCGTCAACAACTTCGAGTGCAGAGCAACCAACTACAATTGGAGTGGGTGCGACATGAGAGTTCGACATGATCTTCGTCTTATCCATGTTCATTTTTAGACCCACTTGTTGGGAAGCTCTGCTGAGGTCATTGAGCATTTTGCCCAAGTCTTCCAGGGTCTCAGCCATGACCACGATATCATCTGCGAAACGGAGATTAGTGATGTACTCGCCGTTGATGTTGACGCCAAGTCCTTTCCAGTCCAGGAGCTTGAAGACATCTTCCAACGCAGCAGTGAACAATTTAGGAGATATGACATCTCCTTGTCTCACTCCACGCTGCAGTTGGATCGGTTTCGAGTCCTGATCCTGGAGACGGACTGACATGGTGGCGTTTTTGTACAAACACTTTATCACCTCAATGTATCGATGGTCAATTTGGCACCGCTGGAGAGACTGTAGCACCGCCCAAGTCTCAATCGAATCGAAGGCCTTCTCATAGTCCACAAACGCCAGCATAGTGGTTTGTTATACTCCTCGGACTTCTGTATAACTTGCCGCAGCGTATGAATGTGGTCTATGGTGCTAAAGCCTTTTCGGAAGCCTGCTTGTTCGGGAGGCTGGAAGTCGTCGAACCTGCGAGCGAGACGATTCGTGATGACCCTAGAAATCATATCTAAGCGACAAAAGTTCGTAAATTGAGTTATATACACCATTCGAACCGCCAGATTTTTCTGCGTCGTTTGGTGTATAATTGTATATAACTCAATTTACGAATTTTTGTCGCTTAGATATGATTGCCTTTCAAGCGTCGATATATTATCGCGTAATAATTATGTTAACCCTAAAATTTTGTTAATAGATTTTAGATTGTTTAGGGTTTTTAGATTGTTTTTTTTTTTGTTTTCTGTCGACCTCCGTGGCGCAGCGGTCAACACGCCTGCCTGCGACGCGGAGGCCCCGGGTTCGATCCCCGGCCATGTCATGATGAAAAACGATCTTTTCCTGATTGACCTGGGTCTTGAATGTTTATCTATATATGTATTTCTTATAAATATAGTATCGTTGAGTTAGTATCCCATATCACAAGTCTCGAACTTACTTTGGGGCTAGCTCAAGCTGTGTGATTTGTCAGTATATATTTATTTATTTATTTATTTATTTATTTTAGATTTCTAGATAATATTATATTAAAGAAGAATATTAAATTAAACTGATTACTTATTCTAATATTTCATTTTACCGTATATGCTTTTATTTCTTAAATTGCCTATGTAATAAACTATCATTACACCATATTTTTTTAATTTCAAAATGTATCAATATTCATCTAAATTGTGATAAATATACAATGTGCACTCGTTTCCGACTATTCACAAATCATACTTTATATAATTTAGAATAATATCTTCTAAAGGATCAAAAATGTTTAAGCGTTCACTAAGCTCGATATTTACGCGCGTGTGCGTCTAGCTGCTAGAACGATGCACACAAAGGTAACATCGCAACGATTTTACCTAAACTGTAGCGAGAGAATTTTGTGCACGGACTCTTAAGGGCCTATTCACTCTAGCCTTGAAGACGCTTAAATTGTAGTCAGATGGAAACACCGCCGCTGGCAAATTGTTCCAGTCCCTCAGTCAGGTACAAAAGACGACGAGAAACGCTTCGTCTGGATTGTAGTGGTATCAACAACGTAAGGAAGAATACTCTCCGTACGACGGGTCGTCCGATGATGGAACGGAGATGGGAGAATTAACTCATGCAATTCCCGCGCACAATCTCCAAAATGCATCCTAAAGAAAACCGACAGGCTGGCTACTCTTCGCCTGTGCACCAGGCTTTTGAGACCTTCTTCCTCAGCCTATAGATGTCCACTGCTGGACAAAGGCCTCCCCCAAGGCTTTCCACGATGACCGGTCTTGTGCTGCCCGCATCCATCGGCTTCCCGCGACCTTCACCAGGTCATCGGTCCACCTTGTTGGGGGTCTCCCTACGCTGCGTCTTCCAGTACGTGGCCGCCACTCCAGAACCTTGCTGCCCCATCGGCCATCGGTTCTACGAGCAATGTGCCCTGCCCACTGCCACTTAAGTTTAGCGACTCGCAGAGCTATGTCGGTGACTTTGGTTCTTCTGCGGATCTCCTCATTTCTGATTCGATCACGCAGAGAAACTCCTAGCATAGCTCTTTCCATTGCCTTTTGTGTGACTCTGAGCCTTCGTATGAGACCCATTGTGAGCGACCACGTTTCAGTTCCGTAAGTCATCACTGGCAACACACACTGGTCAAAGACTTTAGTCTTGAGACACTGTGGTATCTTGGACGACGAGAAGATGTAGCGTAGCTTCCCGAACGCTGCCCAACCGAGCTGGATTCGCCGAGACACCTCTTTCTCGAAGTTGGACCTACCTAGACCGTTTGAGACCGTTTCGAACCAAATCTGGGTCGTCAATTAGCCTCTTCGCACAGCTCTCGACCAAATCCAAAGTTGCCACGTGACATTTTGCAGCACCAGCCCAAATGTGGCTGCAGTACTCCACACATGAACGAATCTGTGCTTTGTATAACGTGAGAAGCTGTCCTGGTGTGAAGTACCGTCGGATCTTTGCAATAATGCAGATTTATTGAAATTAATTAACCGTCTCATTTATCTATAAGCAGAATCTGTCATCATCATCATCAACCTTTTATCGTCCCACTGCTGGGCACAGGTCTCCTCTCATACAGAGAAGGATTGAGCGTAATCACCACGCTTGCTCAATGCGGGTTGGCGATTTCAGACTTATAAAGTCCAGGTTTCCTCAAGATGTTTTCCTTCACCTTCAGTCATTGGTGTCCAAGATATACTTAGAAAGTACATATAACTTTAGAAAAGTTACATTGGTACTCATACTTGAGAGGCTGGTGTTTAAACCACTAGGCCACCACGACTATTATCTGTACAATGGTGAATCTGTACAATGCCGTGTGTCTTAATGTTATATAAGGTATTCTTATAATTTACATTGGTACTCATACTTGAGAGGCTGGTGTTTAAACCACTAGGCCACCACGACTATTATCTGTACAATGGTGAATCTGTACAATGCCGTGTGTCTTAATGTTATATAAGGTATTCTTATAATTTACATTGGTACTCATACTTGAGAGGCTGGTGTTTAAACCACTAGGCCACCACGACTATTATCTGTACAATGGTGAATCTGTACAATGCCGTGTGTCTTAATGTTATATAAGGTATTCTTATAATTTACATTGGTACTCATACTTGAGAGGCTGGTGTTTAAACCACTAGGCCACCACGACTATTATCTGTACAATGGTGAATCTGTACAATGCCGTGTGTCTTAATGTTATATAAGGTATTCTTATAATTTACATTGGTACTCATACTTGAGAGGCTGGTGTTTAAACCACTAGGCCACCACGACTATTATCTGTACAATGGTGAATCTGTACAATGCCGTGTGTCTTAATGTTATATAAGGTATTCTTATAATTTACATTGGTACTCATACTTGAGAGGCTGGTGATTAAACCACTAGGCCACCACGACTATTATCTGTACAATGGTGAATCTGTACAATGCCGTGTGTCTTAATGTTATATAAGGTATTCTTATAATTTCTCTATATATGTATAAGGAGCAATCGCAAAGGTCCGGCGGTACTTCACACCGGGGCAGCTTCTAATGTTGTACAAAGCACAGGTCCGCTCGTGTGTGGAGTACTGCAGCCACATTTGGGCCGGTGCTGCGAAATGTCACCTGGATACTTTGGATTCAGTGGAGAGGCGTGCAAAGAGGCTGATTGGCGACCCAGACTTAACTCGAAACGGTCTCCAAAGCCTGGAGCACAGGCGTAGAGTAGCCAGCCTTTCGGTCTTCTATAGGTTGCATTCTGGTGAGTGTGCAAGGGAATTGCATGATTTAATTTCCCCATCTCCGTTCCACCATCGGACGACCCGTCGTACGGCGAGTTTCCATCCTTACGTTGTTGACACCACTGCGACCCGGACGAAGCGTTTCGCTTCCTCTTTTATACCGCGTACATCGAGGGACTGGAACAATTTGCCGGCGACGGTGTTTCCGTCACATTACAATTTGAGTGTCTTCAAGGCTAGAGTGAATAGACTATTAATAAACTAGCGCGCTTTACCATCAATGATCGCATCACTGCTTACCATCAGGCGGGATTGCGGTCAAGCGCTAGTTTATAACTTATAAAAAAAAAAAACAATACCTTACGCTTATTAGTCCTACCTTTGCTAAATACACACATAAACCAATTTTGTATATACAGTATGTTAAATAACAGAGGGCGTTCCCTTAAACTCGTTAATATGTATCATTAATAGATTAAAATAAAAATATCAGCATAGAAAAATAAGCTTAAAAAAATCCGAATATAAAAAAATTCTAATTGGAAATAAATTTGAAACCTCCTGTTTTAAATCAAAATAGTAGTCGTCATGTATAAATAAATTGCGACGTTGCCGTCTTTCATGTTCGCGTGTACAGTGTGTTTCTTTTACATGTCAATTTAAAATTTTTATTGAATATTTTCTTATTGGAAAAATTTTAAAACATTTTGTTTTCGAATGGAAATATTTTTTTAGCATGTATGTATGCTATACTATTTCGGGTTAACGGGAACGCCCTCTGTTAGTTAACATACTGTATGTTGGTGTTTTTATCAATTAATAAAATCCCTATATTGATAAGGGCACAGGTACATCCTGTATGGCCAGATCTATCTTGAACCCACTGGCACTGCTGCAAAATCTCTCAGGATGCATCATAATAATACACAATGGAATAGTGATTATCTCAAATCGTATCTATGTAGATATCTGAAGAGGCATCGTACATTTGCATGCCAACTGACCGAGAACTGTGTAAGTTGTAAAACGAGGCTATTTTCTAGGTTTGCAACGATTTCAAACCGTAAATCGGTAATGAAACTGTTTTACAGTGCATTACCGATTTACATCATTCTTACATGATGTAGATCGGTAGAGTACATTGAATAACGATGATCATTATTTTCTATTTAACTGAATCCATTGATGTTACAACAAGTATGTGTATTTAAATAAAAGAAGAATAATGAGCTTCTGTAGTTATGGGCGCCGATTGTCTTGTTCACGAACTACAGTAATTTTAAGTTAAATACATCTTTTTTTATTTCATTAAGAAAAGGATAGAAGATAACATTATAGTTTAATCCTGTCAAATTAAGATACTCCATAGACAGTTTAGACGAGATTATAAACATGGCGACCAAAAATACGTCAATTTACGTCAGGAGCAGACTAATATGACAGGTGTAAACAAAAATTTTATCTTCTGTCCCTTTCTTCATGAAATAGAAAGAAAAGGATGCACTGAACTTAAATTTAGTTTAGTTTGTAAACAAGGGAGTCGGGGCCATTGTGTAGGTACTCGTACTTCATTCAGCCTAATTATATTACACCTACAAGCAATGCTGACAGGGTGGAATTAACTTCTTTCGAGAGTCGAGAGAGCGAAGCGAAGCGACGTAGGCTCACCACTCGTGCACCATAAACACATTATTGAAGCCAGTATACTTAATTATGTTTATACAACGTGTAACATAATGGGTATATACATAACAAAGGCAGGGCATCTTTACATGATATCAAACGATATTGGAAGGGTTTTTTAATCCTATCTCTTTATGTTAGGAAGTTATGAGGAAAAACACCGTCTGTGATAGGCTACTATCATACTAGTCGCACAGAGATATTGAAGACATTTATCGGATTTTGGCAAGTAACGTGACTGGTAACGAGTAGTTATTAACGTATGTAGTGTGCTGCCACGTTTGTTATGATTTTATTTTAAGAAACACACGAAACCGAAAATTTGGTACTAATTTTTTGAGTATTTTATTTTGAATTGAAACCCTTCCGATATCGTTTGATACTTTGATATCATCTAAAGATGCCTTGCCATTGGTATGTATATACCCTTTTTGTTACACGTTGTATAAATGATATTCCATAGGTGTTTGTTACATTACTAAAGAAATAATTGGCTATACATTAAGGTCCGTATTACAGAAGGAAACTCAAGCACTAATCTCTGTTTAAACATTACTTAAAACTAGTTTCAACCAATCAAATGGCTTCAAACCGAGACTTAAGTAGAGCTTGAGTTTTGAGTGACGTTCTGTAATACGGACCATAGTCCTTTCTTTTTTATTACTTGCTATTAACAATACGATGAGTTTAACCTCTGATAAAAAAAAAATCGGCCATTAGTCGATTGTTCGTGAGGATTTATCTTTGAGGTTGAGTTCGAAGATCATTCATGGTTATATAACTGCACAACCCTATAATTTATTTTTCTGTAAAACTTAATAATTAGCTATTGTTCTTTTCCGCAAATTTCATATCTGGATGATCTTCTAGACAATCATGAATATTGTAGATAATTTATTATATGTACTTACGCAGTCGTAGATACACAGAGTGGTGCTGACAATACGACAATAAATTAAACATCGTGTACCTCAACACATTCTCAGTCTACCCATAAAAAAATCATATAAATATGTCGATTAGTTTAGTCACAGGAAATTATTTTTCACATTTTCTACATTCATGATGTACATGTTGATAAGGAAGCGCTTACAGGTTAATGACTGCCGCATCCTGCCTACCAAACTTTAATAATAATGGCGCGAAAAAAGTAAGTCGATAGTAGTCGATACAGGATCGCGCTGCCGCCGATCGGACGTCCGTGAACCAATATTTATAAAGTATGTTCCATTTCCGTCGCAATTTTATGCGATTTAGTTTGTTTGAAATTTTCATTTTTTTATTTGTGGTGCTAGGTTTTTTCTATGGTTTAGGATTATTCCTATGAACCAGCATTGTTCGTGTTTTCATGTATTGTTGTATTGTCAGCATCACTCTGTATACGATTGTGTATATAATGAGGTGCCTAATTATGTTTGTATATGAGATACATATTTTTTCCAACATATGAAATGAAATGAAATCGTTTATTAAGCAAGTAGGATCACTGATCACTTTTACACGTCATGTTTATTTTTTTATTTTATTTTTTTAACTAGTTGAAGCCGGCATTTCCTAACTGACTGCCTCTGAGAAGAAATAGCCGAAACAACAATATTTACCTATGGGTAAGGTGTGTGGTAATAATTACCTACCTATATACCCGTGGGTAAATTATTTTTATAAGCAAGCTCTAAGGATATTCGGCAATTAATTTTCAAAGTTTTTATGCATTAGTGTAGTTTGCAAATTTGTTACATAGCGCCATGCAATTGGTTCTAAATATAAATTTATATGACATGCAATTGGTTCTAAATATAAATTTAACATTTTGAAAAACAAATGAAGAGCTGCTAATGTTAATTTCTTAGGAAACCTGAACAATACAAAAACTGTAAATTAGAACGAATCGGTTCGATGTCTTGATTTTTTCGTATCTATGGATTGATAAGTTTCTCATATGTTTTTGTTAATGTTTAAACCGTGTCTGGGTTAAAATTATGGATCTTTCGCTTTAAGCAGCGGCTTCTTCAGAGAGTACCTATAGTGCTCATACTGTGAGAAGGTGACTTGGATAACGTGGACGGAGACACTATAAGCTATCCAATGGGCCCAAATTGAAGCGTGCTTATCGAATGTCGCGCCTTCAGGTTGCGCATCAACATTGACGCTGGATCCAAAGGCAATGGAGCCAAGTGCTCTTTAGTGAAGAGACGAGACTATCGAAAGGACAAACAACGTTTCGTGCAATGTTGCATAGAAGAGAAAGTAAGTAAAAGATCGCTCTTAGCGATAAGACCGCCCATTGTGTCACCCTTTGTAGAATATTTTTATTCATGTTCTGTAATCTATATGGTGTACATAACACAGAGTATTTTATTTTATTCTATTCTATTCTATCTTGGGCTGCAGGCAAAACTGCACTTGAGTTTGTGTCCGAGTCTCTGATGCCATCACGAAAATGCTGATCGTTATACAACGTGTAACAAAAAGGGTATATACATACCAAGGGCATGGCATCTTTAGATGATATCAAACGATATCGGAAGGGTTTCAACTCAAAATAAAATACTCAAAAAATTGGTACCAAATTTTCGGTTTTGTGTGTTTCTTAAAATCAAATCATAACAAACGTGGCAGCACACTACATACGTTAATAACTACTCGTTACCCGTCACGTTACTTGCCAAAATCCGATAAATGTCTTTAATATCTCTGTGCGACTAGTATGATAGTAGCCTATCACAGGCGGTGTTTTTCCTCATAACTTCCTAACATAAAGAGATAGGATTAAAAAACCCTTCCAATATCGTTTGATATAATGTAAAGATGCCATGCCTTTGTTATGTATATACCCTTTATGTTACACGTTGTATACGCCAATGTTTGGAGGCTCACGTAATGCCGTATGCCGAGTTCGTAGTCCTAAACATTTTATGCATGACAGTGCCATGCCCCACACAAAAAACTCGTCAGAAATTATCTCTAAGACGTTAGTATTACAGTAATGAATTGGCCATTAAGAAGACCCAACATGGTCCGGATTGGGCACCTATGAAACGAGTTAAGGCGACACATTCGAGCTCGTCATCCAACCCCACATTTATTGCAAGAATTGAAAACTGCTGTCTAAGAAGAATGGGGGAATATTCCTCAATATACTATTTTTAAAGATTGTTCAATTCTGGACAAACATAACGATCGAATTGATTAAGCTCCTCCGTTTTAAAGTCGATCAGAAATGCCGAAAAACTAAAAACATTATATACTTACTAACTTTTAATTCAAAAAGCTTGGAGCGCTTTTTGGTTGGGTTAGGTTTGGGTGTAGGTATTTAATTTCGCGTTTTTTGGATGAAACATTTGATATATTACCTAAATGAAAACAATTTAAATATTTTCAAATATTTATTGCGTGATAAAGGCGTGTTTTTTAGGTTTGTTTTTTAATAAATATTATTCCGGATCCGGGCTTTTTCAATGTCATTTCAATATAGATGACATTGCAAAGATTCCGGATCCTAAATATTTACTAAACATAGGTAGGTAAAGACTGTTAATGATGATGAATGAAGGAACGATCATTCATCGATCTCGTCTTCATTCATGATTAAGTACCAGTATCATGCAAGACACGTGCTGAACGCCATGTGACATATCAAAATTAATGAGTATTTGTATTGTGTTTGGTCTGTAACCTGCCATAAAAATAATCCATTGTAATTTATTGGTGATCATAAAATATTACGCCTAATATATTATAAATAATAGATTACGAGTATATAGACGAGTAGTAGATGATACCGTGGTCATAGCGGAGACCCTGGACGACTTGGGCAAATTGCACAATGACCTCAGCACAGCTTCCTAAGTGGGTCTAAAGATGAACATGGATAAGACGAAGATCATGTCGAACTCTCATATCGCACCCACTTCAATTCTAGTTGGTTTCTCTGCACTTGAAGTTGTTAACGAGTATACCTAACCATATATACCTGGGACAAACAGTCCAACTAGGTAGGTCCAACTTCGAGAAAGAGGTGTCTCGTCGAATCCAGCTCGGCTGGGCAGCGTTCGGCAAGCTACGCTACATCTTCTCATCGTCCAAGTTACGACAGAGTCTCAAGACTAAAGTCTTTGACCAGTGTGTGTTGCCAGTGATGACTTACGGAACTGAAACCTGGTCTCTCACAATGGGCCTCATACGAAGGCTCAGAGTCACACAAAGGGCAATGGAAAGAGCTATGCTCGGAGTCTCTCTGCGTGATCGAATCAGAAATGAGGAGATCCGCAGAAGAACCAAAGTCACCGACATAACTCTGCCAGTCGCTAAACTTAAGTGGCAGTGGGCAGAGCACATTGCTCTTAGAGCCGATGGCCGATGGAGCAGTAAGGTTCTGGAGTGGCGACCACGTACTGGAAGACGCAGCGTAGGGAGGCCCCCAACAAGGTGGACCGATGACCTGGTGAAGGTCGCGGGAAGCCGATGGATGCGGGCAGCACAAGACCGGTCAGCGTGGAAAGCCTTGGGGGAGGCCTTTGTCCAGTAGTGGACATCTCTAGGCTGAAGAAGAAGAACAGATATATAAATCGCAAAGTAAACACGTGACGCCATGTAGGTAACGGATGCAACTGTTAATTAGTGTAATCTATCGTGATCTAAGCTACACATTGTTATTAGTAATCTGTCGTGATCTAGGCTATACATAGTTATTTATGTCAATCCATAGTTCGTTAGGTTCGTGTAATTGGAACGTAGCTAATCTGCAATCGCGAGTTATTTACCAAAATGTAAATAAATTTAGGTAAGTACCTATACGAAAATAAAACTACATAGTCACTTCTCTTGCTCAAAAATATCGTCGTTATAGCGTACCAGAGCGACGAAAAATCAGCATGTTTTTGTCTAGGAAAAAAGTATTGTTTTTTTTTCAGTAATTACATATACAATATGTAAAGAAAACCCTGTCCGATCCGTGAAGGTATTGTTAGGTATCGATAACTGATTCTACTAATGCCTACAAAGCCGGGCTAAACTTAAAAAAAATATCCCCCTAAAAAAATAAATATTATTTCGCAAAAAAAAGGTAACTTAAAACATGTACGATAGGCCATACAGGCGCGGGCGAAGATGGGCAGGGCACGCGGCACGCGGTCGCATCGCTATTCGCTCAGAATTACACCGTCAAAAATAATGTTGTCACTTTTTAAAAATTACCAAATTTTGGGGAAGTTGGAATTAATTCGCGGGAAAAAAAGATTATTTCAAAATTCCCTAGTATTGTTACTAACTATGATGATTATGTAAAATGTCATATGTTATTTGATCATTCATGTGTTTACCTAACCTTTACTATCCTTACGGGTCGGACAGGGTTTTCTTAACATATTGTATAAATATACTTATAATGTATACTTAAATAAAGCCAATAAAAACGAAAAACGTCTTTATTCATTAATAGAAAAAGAGTCAAGACTCGCCATAGTATAGTGTTATAAAAAATATAATTTTTTTGTTTTTTTAATGGGAGTGCTGCGTTATTTTCGGTAGAATGCGTGGATTGCGTTGCGACGTTGAACAAATAAAAAAAAAATTTGGGTGAATCCTTTACATTTTTTTCCTCTAATTCAGCAGTTCCCAAACTTATTTTTCTCGTGGACCACTTTCAAAATTTTACTGGTTTCGGTGGACCCCCTGCTGCTACATTTCTACCACATTCTTAAAGTCGCCAAAAAATAAAAATTGTGTCACTTCTGAGTTCTGTCCCTATATTCCGATATGTAAAACAAAAACGAAAAATGGTACATTTTATATCACTTTATTTATTAAAAGAATAGAATTACAAGAAAAAAATATTAAGGTAATATAGGTTCAGGTCATAATTTTAATTAATGGGAAGGATGTATCTGATGGAGTGTCAGCAAACGATCAATGTTTGGCTTTATTTTTGTGAGCAATAACCGCAAATCCCCCTGCTCTGTGATGTTTAATTTGCTCCTTTTTTTTGTTAAAAGGTTTGTAACGGCACTAAAACTCCTTGCGACAAGGTATGACGAGGGAAAAGCTATTAAAAATTTCCTTGCGATTTCCCACAGTCCAGGATATTTTTCGGGTATTTCTGCTTGCAGCAAAAATGTTGGGTAGCCTTTTCTAAATTTCACCTTCAGCTCCTCATTAGTGCTTAGCTCGAGCAGCTCCTCTTGTAATACAACATTGGCCACTTCCGTTTCATCAAATGGATTTATGATCCATGGTGATCCTTCGTCAGTATATCTTCAAACCTGGTTTTGAAGTCATCATGCAGGGCACTTAAATATTGACTGTAGGTATAGATATCCTCATCAATACATTCTACCTGCGACAAGTTTGGAAATTGAGAGAATTCGCGCCGACTAATGTTTTGCTTCATAAATTTCAATTTCCCAAGAAAAGCCGAAATTATCCCCTTTGTTTTTATTAAATGCAGACTGTCCCCTTGTAACTGCAAGTTAATATCATTAAATTTTTTAAACAAATCTGTCAAATACGCAATGTCTGCTTTGAATTTGATCAAGTTTTCTTTTAAATCTGGATCTCTACTTTCTAAGAACTCTAATATGGAATCGAAAACAGAGTAAAATCTCGTTAAGCATGCACCTTTCGACAACCAGCGTACTTCAGTATGTAAGAGCAGTCGTTGGAAGTCTTCATCATTTTCGTCGCACAATTGAGCAAATAAACGCGTATTCAATGCATTGCTTCTGATTTTGTTGACAGCTTTTATTACAAAATGAAGAGATTGGTTCAACCTGTCACTTAAATGTTTTGCCACAAGATGTTGTCGGTGGATTACGCAATGAATTAAGTGTAACTGTAAGTCCTGGTATAATTCTTTTGAGATGACTTATAAACCCACGATAGCGCCCGACCATTGCAGAAGCTCCGTCTGTTGCCACTGAAATAATGTTTGTAAATGGAATCGATTTTTCCGTAAAAAAATTACTCAGGACATTAAATATTGATTCGCCTTTAGTGTCAGTCTCCAAAGTTCTGGCAAATAGCAATTCTTCGTGAATTTCTTCCTCAATAATAAATCGGACATATGCCAATAGTAATGCTTCATTACCGGGTAACGTTGACTCGTCCAGTTGTATAGAAAAATGAGTTTTTTTGCAGATGATTGCACAAAAAGCTTTCGATATCAGAGCTCATTTCATCAATGCGTCTTTGTACAGTATTGTTACTTAATGGAATTCTTTTTAGTACGTCAAATGGAGATTTGTGCAAAACAGTTTTTAAAACCTCTTCAACAGCGGGTAAAATTAATTGTTCTCCGATAGTGTGCGGTTTTCCAGATTTTGCTCTAAGTAATGAGATATTGTAAGATGCCCGCAAGCCATCATCGTTACTTTGAGATGTTGAAGCGAACATACTGTGCATGGTGGGTCTCTTTCCATATTTTTATTTCAATGATTGAAAATATTTTAAATCTTTACCTATTTTATCAGTATGACACCTTTTTAGATGATCTTCGAGCTTTGATGGTTTCATAGAGTCATTGCTCAAAACTTTGTTGCATAATAGGCACATGGGCAATTGTTTGTCTGCCTCTGATGGAACAAAACCATATTTCAAATAATCGACACTATATTGTCGACATTTTTTCTTTGCTGTAGCCATGTTTCGTGTCAGTTAACTTACCTGTAAAAAAAATTTTTTAGTAACCAAGTGTTTTTCTGAATATAGGTATCACAGCGCAGCCTTTGTCAGCACGCGGAAATAGAATTACGGCTTGTAAAGGGACCAACTAATAAACCGCTGAGACAAATATAGACGTTTTCACAAAACGGTATAAATTTTAAAGTACATAATTTACCACTAATTTTTAATAGTATAAATAAAAATTGGTTTACTTAGTATTGAATACTGATCATATTTGTGTAGGAAAAAATAAAAGTCGAAATCCCAAAATTGTCCATAAAAACGAAACAATGAGTTCACGCGCTCCCTGTATTTGCGTATTTTTTGTCTGCGGCTTCATTGTTAAAACGTGACAAACTGGCATCGAAGTTCAAGCCCCGCCCTTTTCCCGTCGCCCGCGTACCGCTCGCTCTTTCCGAAAAGGAATAGTTTTGATAATATAGTTACTTCAAAATCAATTTAAAATGATTATGAAATTACTGTTTTATAAAATTAGTAGTTATTTGCAAGAAAAATTACAAAATTAATTGCTCTGCAATATTGCTTATTCGGCCTTTTTAGAGAGGCAGTGCTTCTCTGGTGAAAAAACAATTGAATAAAACGTGCTGTATTTGTCTTCAAATCGAAAGAGGACAATTAAAATATCTGTAAGTTACTAAGTTACCTATCTATACAAGCCGTTGTGATCAACCGACTAGTACACGTAAACAAAATACTTAAGTACTATAACAAAAAAAAGGTAGGCTACTTACTTTTCTCCGGCACTAGCAAATACAGATATAAATTTTCTCACACCTTTTTTCGAAATTCTGCCTTTTTTCGAAATTCTGGAAACAAATGAATGAGTTTGCCTTTGGCATCAAGTATTTATAGTGGTGATCAAGTTCATGTCTGAACAAGCATTAAGCATTGTCGGGCGGATAGCGCTTTGCAAGTCTGTACACGAAATTGTACGTAATATCGAATACGCAAGTTTGGACAAGTAACAGTCGCTTGCCTTATTAAAATATTATCTGCTTAGATAGGTACTTAAAACAATGTAGGTAGGCCCTTATAAAAACTATGCTTACATTTTTGCTCTTTACTATCAAAAGCAGATAAATTTTCGTGGACCCCCATTAACATCTTATGGACCCCCATTTTTTGTTCATGCCTACATAGACCCCCAGCAAGTCTCCCGTGGACCCCTAGGGGTCCACCTAGACCACTTTGGGAATCACTGCTCTAATTGCATAATTATTCTATTTAATCTTATTTGTATTTTATTTACTCGCTATCGTAATGAAAAGTAGAGTGTAACACATGGTGCTAAAAACCCTAGTCTTTTTAAATGTTACATTATATTTATAAACTAGATAGTGCTTGACCGTAATCCCGCCTAATAGTAAGCAGTAGGTAATGCAATCGTTTATTAACAGCCTATTAGGCTTAAAGACACTTAAATTGTAATCACACGGGAAGACCATCTCAGGCAAATTGTTCTATAACGCTGCACCAACCGTTCCCTGTCCGCGTCTGCCAGTGCGATATCATCAGCATACATGAGCAACCAGGGAGGTTGCTCATGTGAATTCTTGATGCTGTCTGACAAGACATCTAATATCACGATGAACAGGAACGGACTAAGGACGGATCCCTGGTGTACTCCGACGGTGATGGGGAAGGGTTTAGTGTCGCCAACAGCGGTCCTAAGAACGAAATCGGAATTGAGGTACATATCACGAATTATGTCAACATAGGCTTCTGGTACCCCTTTGGACCTCAGTGCCCACCAGATCACCCTCTGAGGGACACAGTCAAAGGCCTTCTGCATGTCTAAAAAGAGCATATGCAGAGGCATGTTCTTCGATCTGTATCTCTCCGGATCACCATGGAGCGAAGCATAGGGCGAAGATAGGGTCCGTGGTTCCGTACCCTGGACGGAACCCATATTGACACGTCGAGACAGCACACTCCTGCCGGATCCGGGAGTCTAAAATCCTCTTAAAGATCTTCATGGTGTGGGACATGACCTTTATACCGCAGTAGTTACCACACTCCTGTACCGAGCCGTTGCCTTTGAAGACTGGAGTGATAATACTCAGCCTCCATTGGCTCGGGATTTTGCCGGTCAGGAGCACGCGGTTCAGGAAGTTCGTTAACATGCCCACACCGCGAGGACCCATCGCCTTCCAGGCCTCAATGGGGACTCCGTCAGCTCCGACAGCTTTCCGATTCGCTATGCGACGAAGAGCCGTGTGGACTTCATCAGGCGTTATCGGGGGCACTAATCCAAGGTTCGGAGGGAGTTCCGATGTCTGCACCTCTTGGTGCTGCTTATTCAGCAGCTCGTGGAAGTACGTGCGCCATCTCTCCTTCACCGCGCGATCCTCGCAAAGCAGGTTGCCAGTAGGGTCTTTTACACAACGGCACTTGGATATATCCTGTGCCGCTTTCACCTTAGTGCTAGTCACTCTAAAATAAACTTATTTTCTATTGTAATAAGGTTTATATCAGTTTAATATGAAATAACATGAACTTTGCAAAAACAACAACCAAATACCGAAACCAAACACCTAACTTCGCAAATTATAACTCATTCAGAACAGACCTTAATAAGCTTAGAAATTTTTTGTCGGTTATCAAGTACTAAATCCATGTTAACCAGTTTCACGTCGATATCCTTGCGACCCTACAAAATGTCTAATTAAATTAGCAAGACTCAGCGAACGTGATTGGTATCAATATCTAAATACGATAAAACATTAATGGAATTTATTTTGAAGTCAACGACCGTATGTAGTTTCTTTGCCAGAACTATCAGTTGACACATCTACCTAAACCCAAAAATTAACGAATACTTTATGTGTATATCTACTAAATTATCTACTTATAAGTATCATATAGGTATCAGATATACCTACCCCATGATAGACCCACGAAGTCTATTGAATTTACCAGCTAATTCAATTAGTCTATATCTACAATTAAATAGTTACCCTCACGCGTGAAGCATGCCTATAATTAATTCAACCAAGTTAACATAAGCAGAGATACAAATAAAAAATAATTAATCGCTGTCTTTATCACTCTGTAACATGCGATTTTCCAGTACTATGTCATCACTTATTAATCGATTTGTCATTTTCAAGAACTGATACGTAAGTTAGATACCTGTAACGAATGTGTGTCACGTTTACACGACATATCTACTAGATAATTTAGTTAATGTTTATAGCTTTTCTATTGTCCTACTATGAATTCGAAATAAAAGGTAAGTTTATTTTTCATTGTATCTAATGAAATAAGCTAGACAAGTTTGTCTAACAAGTTTGCTTGTTACATAGTTTGATATCGATATGTCTGAGGAACTCCTCAGTCATATTGATATCTAAACACAATAAAAAACGTAAATTTAATTTAGGAATTCGGGGCTTCTGGCGCCATTACCCTTGTTCAACTAAAACTAAACTAAATTTATGTTCAGTGCATATTTTTATTTTTAATTCATTAAGAAAAAGAGAGTAAATAAATATTAAGTTAAGGCCAGTCAAATTAAGATAGTCCAGCGACAGTTTAGTTAGACATTATAAAAAAAAAACTTGCCAACTAAAAAATTAAAGAAAAAACGTCAATTTAAGTGCTGAATAAAACGACAGGACTAAACTAATATTTTCTATCTTTTATCCTTTACATAATGAGATAGATAGAAAAGGATGCACTGAATTTATATTTAGTTTAGTTTGTGAATAATTTAAAGCGGTATTATGTGGCTAAAAATCATTATCCATACTAATATTATAAATGCGAAAGTAACTCTGTCTGTCTGTCTGTCTATCTATCTGTCTGTCTGTCTGTCTGTTACGCTCTCTCAACTGATTTTGATGAAATTTGTTACAGACAATCTTTAGACCCTGAAAAAGGACATAGGCTACCTTTCATCCCGGAAAAAAATTATGTTCCCGAGGGAAACCTCAAAAGCGCGATATAACCGAACTCCACGCGGGCGAAGCCGTGGGCGGAAAGCTAGTTGTCTTATAAAAATGACAATTTTGTTTTCCCACTAAGCATCCTACTTACGAATTTGTTTTTTTAACCTCCGGTACCAGACAGAAATAAACGCCACCAAGAACCTCAGGTTAGTCCGGTTCCATATAACCACAAAGTTAAAAAAAAAAAAAGGAATAGGAAACTTAATCAGCAAGTCTAGTGGCATGTCCATCCATACTAATATTATAAATGCGAAAGTAACTCTGTCTGTCTGTTACGCTTTCCTGCTTAAACCTCTCAAAGTCTCAACCGATTTTGATGAAATTTGGCACAGACAATCTTTAGACCCTGAGAAAGGACATAGGCTACCTTTTATTGAAAAATTTGATATTCCCGAGAGAAATCTAAAAAGCGCGATATAACAGAATTCCACGCGCGCGAAGACGCGGGCGGAAAGCTAGTTATCTATATTTCAATCGGTTCTCGTATTTGTCTGCGTGACCACGTCATTAGAAACTTCACAACCGTCTTTGATGCGGTTTTCACCGTCACTTAGGGAATATATTCCGGAATTTTTATATGCAATAAGATAAAAAAAAAATACTTATATAATAATCATAATGAAGAACTCTTGACGTTTTGCTTTGTAAAGTCGACAAAACCGTGCAAAGCAGGGGCGAGTCATTAGTTTTATTTATGAAATACAAACTACCATTGACCTCAAAGATCATTGACACATACTCTTAATCAACCTTGTAAGCTGCGAAAAAGGATGCAATGGTTTTTGTATTAAACTTTTTTATGTCATTTTAACTAATTTCTGTGGTCTGTCTGTGGGTACAGTCCACGAGTACACTTTCAATATTCTTGTTTATACTTATAACCGTATTTTAAGCGATAAATATTCGGTTACTAACGCTTCAATTGTATATGTGACTTTACCTATACAATATGTAAAGAAAACCCCATCCGACGCATAAGGATAATAAAGGTTAGCTAAACACATGACCAAATAAAATATGAAATTTTATATAATCATCATAGTAAGAATACTAATGATTTCTGAAATAATGTTTTTTTCCGCGAATTAATTCCAACTTCCCCATAATTTGATAATTATTTAAAAAAAGACAACAGCATATTGGACAGTATTATTATGAGCGATGCGACCACGCGCCGCCTGCCCTGCCCCCCTTCGCCCGCGCATTTATTGCCTACTGCACATGTAGGGGGAATATTGTTTTAAGTTTAACCTGGCTTTGTAGAGATTAGTAGAATCAGTTATCGATATCTAACAATACCTTCACATATCGGACAGGGTTTTCTGTACATATTGTATATTTTAAACGCACCCACGATGCAGGGGAAATTCCTAGTGTGGGTTTAAAAAAAACATGGTATAATAGAATCCAAATAAAACTACACGTAAAGAAAATAATGGTAGTTAACCAGAGAAAACTTTAAATAACTTTCAATATGTGTAACTTAATGTCTTTGCTTTCTAAATATGTACAATTACATTTTAAATACAATTCTAAATACATAGGTTACTTTTTTATTATTATCCTATACTCATTACCTCTCTCCGGAACATACCTACATGCAAACCAGCCCCCTAATCGGCGAACACATTTTTGTCAAATGATTGCGACTAGTTAGGATCGTTTGGGCCGAACGGACCAATGGGCGGCCCGAACGATCCCAACTGATCCCAACTAGTCGCAATCATTTGACAAAAATATTTCCGGCATCAAATTCATTCCCTCACGTCGAGGAAATAACTTTGGTTTTAAAATTCAATGTACAGTTAAGGCTTCGTTACTATTTTATTATATGATAAATACAGAAATCGTAATTGACTTGTTATTACGATTTCTGTGGTACCTACAGACGACAGCACATCAAGCTACTACAATCTGTCAGTTTTCTATATCCGATTTTCAACTTTATCTCTGAAACTGTCAAGGTTGATTGGGAAAATCTGTCGAAAAAATCTGTCGAAATCTGTCTATCGGTTTCGGGCAGCTTGATCTGCTGCCGTCCGTACATATGTTCATACTAGCTGTGCCCCGCCGTTTCCACCGTTAAGTTTTGATTCCTTAATAGCTTCTCAAAACTATCTATCCTATATATTATTCCTGATTATAAACCACCTGTGGGTCCAATTTCCTCCGAATCCGTTCAGTAATTTTTGCATGAAAGAGTAAAAACTTAAATCTAAGTATACGCATTTTCACGTTTATAACATTGGTAGTTAGGTATAACATAACCGTACTTAGTTTTTTTGTGAAACAATGACAAATTTAAACAGGAATGACTCGTTATTTGGTCAAAGACTTAGCGTTAACATTTAGCATGGCAATGCTGTCATTCGTCTGAGCACGATTCCGGACCCGGATCCGGACTTCGTCCTTTTGTTTTATTTTATGTTATAATTTTTTTATTGCTCGGACCACCTGCTCTTGATCTCGGTTTCACCTGATGGAAAGCGATACCATTGATGGAGTAGATAAAGGAACGAGCAAACCCAAAACAGGTATGTTTGGACAACAGCCTTCAAAGCTAAAGTGAACAGGTATATTGACTCTTGTTTTGAAGGCTGTTGGGTTATACCTACGTGGAAAGGAACAGACACTGATTGAGAGTTCAACAACTTTGGTAGCAGTGTCATTGCGTAATGTCTTACGCAATGACACTGCTGCCAAAGTTGTCATCAGTTGCAATTGGTTTTATTTTGACAGTTCAACAAAATTCATTCCGTTATTTACGTATTATTGAGTAGGCCATATTAGTCCATTTACTAGGGTGCTGACCATTATAATAGGAAAGAAGACACGAGCTAGCTAGGTTTTGAAGCCTGACCCCAAGCGCATCGTCGCATAGGTATGCGTGTACGCACGAGTCTTTTTGCTCTGCGGTCCACCGAGACAATTGTTGAACCATCCCGTGAGAGGTTAGTAGATAATGTTGGTGAGTCAAGGTAAGGTGATGTTTAATTTAGCAGGTACTACCTTGCGTAAATAACTAAGGTTTTTAAGTGTCTATTTATGATGGAGCAGAAACATGTCATTAAGTCAATGATTAAAAAACAAAGTAGAATTCAAGTATGTTACCTACAGGCTACAGGTACTTCACACATACGCACTGTACACTTTAGGTACACACTACATAATTGTATGTTTGTCTAATAATAAAATAAATATGACTGAATCAAATACAGGTAGGTATAATACTACGTAGGTACATTATGTATTAAAGTTCCTGCAAATATAATTAAATTATTCTGTCAATTCGATTCATGGGAATTACAAATTTATTCTGATAAATGTATGTTCTATACAATATGTAAAGAAAACCATGTCCGTTCCGTAAAGGTATTTTTAGGTATCGATAACTGATTCTACTAATTCCCACAAAGACAGGCCAAACTTAAAAAAAAAATCCCCCTAAAAAAATAAATATTATTTCGCAAAAAGAGGTAACTTAATACATGTGCGGTAAGCAACCCCTTCCGCGGGCGGCGGGGGGCAGGGCACGCGGCACCTGTGACGTGGTCGCGTCGCTATTCGCTTATAATAATACCGGTGTTATCACTCTTTTAAAAATTACCAAATTTCGGGGAAATTGGAATTAATTCCCGGGGAAAAAGGATTATTTCAATATTCATTAGTATTGTTACTATGATGATTATGTAAAATTTTATATTATATTTGGTCAAGTGTTTACCTAACCTTTATTATCCTTATGGGTCGGACAGGGTTTTCTTTACATATTGTATATACCTATACAACGTTATTTTTTGTGCGAAACCTGAAACACGTGTCCAATATTTTATGGAAAGAATCTATAAAAATTTCAAACAGATAACATGAAAAACCACAAAGCTATGGGCTTGCTAGAGCGCGGCGCGGGGGGCCCTGTCTCACGCGCCTAGTATATACTATGAATCACGTCGACACAGCTGACGGTACACCATAGTCTATGATCTACCGTCAGCTGTGTTTCGCAATCAATAACTACACTGCAACAATTTCTAAATTTATTTGAGAAAAAAATATAACATGATGTAAAAGATATTGGAATCGATTGAGTTGCTTATTCTGAACAGACTATATTCAGGTTTCGCATAAAGAAAAAAATACGTTGTAGAGTCACAAAAATAAACCCATTCATTCATACTCTATGATCAAACCTCAACTATTTTTGCCCCGCTTTTGTTTACCGCAGTAAAAAATCCAATCCACTCGATTTTGAGTCACAAAAAATATTAGACATAAGGACCTACTTGCCTATAGACATGCGCAATACTTATTAATTTATTTCGAGCAACAAGCCTCATAGTGTCATTACCATTGTGCCTACAAACTACATATGTTAGTAATACATTTACAAATAAAACAAAACGAAACAGAACGTAACATCGTTGCTACAAGGTGACAGGCCCAGCCGAAATTGACAGTCCATCCTACCAACTATCATAGCTAAGATGCTGTTGTCGCTGCCGCGTACCCTATGGATGAAGGAGGCGCATCGTTTCCGCATTAATATGTAGAAACAATTCACACGAGCAGCGAGCTTCAGCAAACATCCCTTATGCGCTGAAGTATCGGGGCAACCCCATCAGTATCCTGAATGCGGTATTATATTGGTGGCTTAAGTAGGTATCACGTGAGCATACAAACCTAGCATAGCATTTTATCATGCATACCTATTCATCTAACATTACTTTGATTCTGACACTTGATACTTATTATTCACGTTATTCACGTTAGAATATTAAGATAAGATCTACAACCACAATAAATTAAAATATCACTTTTTTTTTTTTTTTTTTACAAATTATAAACCAGCGCTTGACCGCAATCCTGCCTGATGGTAAGCAGTGACGCAATCGTTGATGGTAAAGCGCACTAGTTTATTAAGAGCCTATTCACTCTAGCCTTGAAGACACTCAAATTGTAGTCCGACGGAAACACCGCCGCGGGCAAATTGTTCCAGTCCCTCGATGTACGCGGTATAAAGGAGGAGGCGAAGCGCTTCGTCCGGATCGTAGTGGTGTTAACAACGTAAGGGTGGAAACCAGCCGTACGACGGGTCGTCCGCTGGTGGAACGGAGATGGGGGAATTAAATCATGCAATTCCCTCGCACACTCCCCGAAATGCATCCTATAGAACACCGAAAGGCTGGCTACTCTACGCCTGTGGCACCAGCCCAAATGTGGCTGCAGTACTCCACACACGAACGGACCTGTGCTTTGTATAACATTAGAAGCTGCCCAGGTGTGAAGTACTGCCGGACCTTTGCGATAACGCCAAGTTTCCTGGCAGCCACCTTGGCCTTGGACTCAATGAACCGCCCAAAGTTAAGGTTCGAGGAAATCTCAACTCCCAAAAGCTGAAGGCGGTTGGAACACTCCAAGGACACATTCCGAAAAGTAGGGGCCAAGGTGAACGGGCTCCTTTTGGCGGTGAAAAGACACGCCTGTGTTTTGGCGGCATTGAATGCTACAAGATTGGCATTGCCCCATTCGGAGACTGCCTGCAGTGCAACACTCGTTCGCTCAACCATGGCCTCTCTTTCGGACCGGATTGATTCCCTACTAGCCCGGGCATCCGGCAGGTATCTCTCTACAACTGTGCTGTCATCTGCATACCCATAGATACCAGGCATCAGCAGATCGTTAATATGCAGCAGAAACAGAGTTGCAGAGAGAACAGACCCCTGAGGAACACCGGCATTAGTTGACATGGGCTCAGAAGAGCATCCGTCGACAACAACTCGGAGGGACCGTTCAGTCAGGAAGTCTTTTACCCAGCCAGTCAGGCTAGGGGAAATGCCGTACGCTGGAAGCTTACTCAAAAGGCCAGCGTGCCAAACCCGGTCGAAGGCCTTCGAGACATCAAGGGAGACAGCAATCGCTTCCCCATTCTTCTCGAGGGCCTCGCCCCACAAGTGAGTGGCATACACTAGTAGGTCCCCAGTTGACCGATTGCGGCGAAACCCGTACTGTCGGTCACTGAGGAGATCGTTACCTTCCAGGTATGCCAAGAGGCGCGAGTTCAATACACGCTCCATAATTTTGCAAAGTATGGAGGTGATCGAAATCGGCCGATAGTTGGCAGGATCGGCACGACTACCCTTCTTGGGCACAGGCTGCACGTTAGCAAGCTTCCAGGACTTGGGCACTATACCAGTCCTAAATGAGAGGCGATACAAGCGCGTCAATACAGGAGACAACTCGGGCGCACATGCTTTAAGAACAATCGCTGGTATACCATCCGGACCACTAGCCTTATTCACGTCCAGACGACACAGTACTCTCAGAACCTCCTTGTTTCTAATGCGAACCTCAGGCATTGAAGCTCCGCAATGAGATAAATTAGGTGGAGTAGCACTGCCAGTATCAAGACGCGAATTATGGGCAAAGAGAGATGCAAAGAGACCTGCTTTCTCTCTCGCCGTATGAGCCAGTGTCCCATCAGGCCTAACCAGCGGGGGCAGTGAGGGCCGACAGAAGTTCGCCTCAACCGATTTGGCAAGGGACCAAAAAGATCTGCTACCGGATGGCTGCGCAGATAACTTGTTGCCAATATGGGTAATGCGGTCGAAGCGAGCCTTCTTGAGCGCCTTCTTGTAGGACTTGGCAGCACGGTTAAAGGCTCTCTTCTTTGAGCTTAGATCCGGAGCTCCGCGGTCACGAGCGTCAACCCAGGCGAGAAATGCCGTGTGCTTACGCTGTTCAGCTTGGACACAATCGGCATTGAACCATGGGCGAGCCGAGCCACCGACGGGCACGTCATTGAATGGGATAAAATACTCCATAGCTTGACGCACCACATCGGTTATAGCGTCCGCACAGCTCGAAGGATTGTCAGAGGAGAAGCAGACCTGCTGCCAAGGATAAGACGCAAAGAAGTGGCGCATCTCATCCCAATCCGCTGACCTGTATCGCCACATTCGCCGTTCACCACGAGAGTCGTGATCTGGTGGGGAGAAGGACGTTACAGACTTCACCAGACAGTGGTCTGAAGTTCCCAACGGTGAGGAAACTGTTACAACACATCTGTCCGGATCAGTGGTCAGCAGAAGGTCCAAACAGTTGGCAGTATGGCCAACTACATCAGGCACCCTAGTCGCTTGCTCTACCAGCTGGGAAAGGCCCATAGTAAGCGCGAAGTTTCGCGCTTCTCTCCCAGCGTGGTCGGTCCTCTGGTATGGGAAGAGCCAGTCCTGGTGGCAGGCGTTGAAGTCCCCCAGAGCGACGAACTGAGCGTCAGGGTGCCGATGCAGCGCATTGTCAGCAGCCTCACTGAGGTGGTCAAATAAACGAGTTGTCTCCTGATCACCGCTGTGCGATCGGTAGACACAGGTGTAAACAATTTTGTCCACACCAGTGTCAACCAACAGCCATAGGGACGAGAAGTGAGGGTCTTCGAGGTGACGGAGGCGCCGGCAACAGATGTCATTGCGGACATACACACAGACCCCGGCACGCTGCAGGAAATGATGCTCCAAAGAGTATCCCGGGTAGCCGAGGTACGCCGCGTCAGTCGGACATCTGATCTGGGTCTCCGTCAAGAAAAGTAGGTGGGGCTTTTCAGTCTCAAGGTGGTAATGGACTGCATCGATATTGGAGTGCAAACCTCGGATGTTTGAGAGGTGCACTATGAACGAGAGGACGTGCGCCCGCTGTGCACACCTACTTTTCCTTTTGTAACTTTTCATATAAGTTTATATACTGAGTGAATAGGAAGGAAGACGGCAGTTGAGTGAGGTGATGCAATGATAAACCCAACAATACGACCAACGATGCTGGGCCAGAGGGAGATTGTTCTGGAGACTGCGGGGACGCCCGAACCCCCCCAGGGATCGCCATCGGGTCCTCTCGTCCGGTCGCCAACCGGCACGATGGGGCCACCCTGGGATTTTTCGCAGTTGGCGGGGCAGCCTTTCGTATGTGGCTGGCACACTACTTGGGCCCCCAACTACCTGCGGTCGGCCAGCGGAGAACCGTGCTTCGGATCCCGCTACCCTCCACGAACAAACTCCCGACACAACACCATCTGGCGCATCGCACCCGGCACACATCGCAACACAACTGCTCAGACCCGTCCTCCGAACGGCTTCACCAGACATCATGCCGGAACACGACGAATCGCTTGGCGGCATGTCTTTGTCTGGTGGGTGGTAACTTATGCCGGCGGTTGATGTTGTGACCTACCACCGAGAAAAATCCTTCCTATGTAGGTACAATATTATTTCATAGGAATCTATTTACTTCAGTGTAACTAAGTAATATAAGTAGGTATCTATTTATATCAAAGTAATGTTCAGTGTGCATGCCCTTTTTTCGGATGGGAAATCATCAAATGATCTCTCTTGCTCTAGGCGGAGCGGAAGACCGCGTCAGACTTTTACTGACTAAAACCCACCCGTGTTCATTCCTTGTGTTGCTTGTGCGCCAGGGCCACAGTATCCCTTTCGAAACACACGCGACTCTGGCAGACATTGGTTATCATGGACCCCGTCACGATGTGCTGACAACTCTTTGAGGCGCTCGTGGAACACAACGTGCCGTCAACCCGGCCCTGCGCCCTAATTACGTAACACACTATTACTAGCAGTTGTAATCATTGTAAAACTTATTGCTATTCCATTGCTCCATATGTTCAAAAAAGTGTCTGTTCAATAACGTAAATAACGCAATGAATGCTGTTGAACTGTCAAAATGAAGCCCATTGCTGCTTAAAAGTAGTGTGTTACGTAGTTACCCTGCAGGTCCTTACCGGGCGACGAGCTGAGCGTAAATGCCCTTGAGTAGCTTCAGCAATTACTAGTGGTCATAAGGTGATCCTGTGGTAACTGTTGCAACCTGTTCCATCCAGACAAGCGATTTGCTTTGTGTAAATTATTACATCAGGGGCCCTAGCCAATGTAACATCGCTTCCTAGCGAAGCGAAATCGAATACTAAACCAACCAATGGCAGGAACGATTGACCACGTGATTTATCGCGTCGCGTGGTCAATCGTTCCCGCCATTGGTTGGTTTGGTATTCGATTTCGCTTCGCTATGAAGCGATGTTACTTTGGCTACACGCACTGCACTGCTCTCGAAACGGTAAAATAAAAGATCATAATTAATATCCTAGAACCAAAACTCGAAGACATGTGACATCCACCGCGGGGCCCGACTGCCCCTCTTGAAGAGAGGAAGCCTCAAGTATCCGATGCATCAATGGGAACAGCCCCTGTAGCCAATGTAACATCGCTTTGTAGCGAAGCGAAATCGAATACCCAACCAACCAATGGCGGGAAAGATTGACCACGTGATTTATCACGTCGCGTGATCAATCGTTTTCGTTATTGGTTGGTTTGATACTTACCTATATAAGTAGTTGGGAAAAGGCTAGACAGATGGTAACTTTGGTTGTAACAATTTGTAATGAGATATAATTCCGAAAACGTTTAATAAGTAAAAAACGGCCAAGAGTGTGTCTGGACACGCTCAGTGTAGGGTTATAGGTATTAAGAGTTTAAAAAATGGGCTATTTGTTACATTGATTAACAAACTAAGTACGGAATTCCAAAAACGGACCCACAAAATATGGGCATAACTAAAGAAAAAAATAAAGATATTAACTATTCTGTAGCTCATACCCATTTCGACCCTACCAACTAAGGGAAAATCTTAAAAAACAGCGCGAAATAGCCAAAAGTGCAGTGAGTTTGGATTACTAATTTATACCTACAAACTAAGCGGCGTATGTATGTTGGATTTTCGGTGATTATTTTGGATTGCGTCAACCAATTTTAATCATTCTTTTTTTATTTGAAAATATAAGTTCCGAATAATAAAATATGTAAATTAAGATAACAAATATATTTGCATACGCATTGCATACGGTTAAAGTAAAAACTTAGTACGGATATTATTTTGCACAATTGTTCAAAGTTAGAGAGGGGTACCCCCTCTCTAACATTCGTTTTTCTTTTGAAGCGATCATTTCCAAACATATTAACAAAATCAAAATATGATTTTATTGAATCCGTATTCATTTTTAAATACCTATCCAACAATATATCACACGTTAGGTTTGAAATGATAACAAAATTCACTCTCCCAATACTCCTTATCCGTGGGCGGACGGACTTCACGAAACCATAAGGATTCCTAGTTGACTACGGAACCCTAAAAACAACTTTGTGGAAAATAACTACTTTCGGAAGTCGGTCTCTTTTGTTTTTGTATTGTCATTTTTGCCATCGACTTCCGTTTTTTTTTACCTTTTATCATTTAATTTAAAAAAAAATTGGCAGAGTGCTGATGTAGCAAACATAAAAAACAAACAGTCTGATTGAGAACCTCTTCAGGTCGCCTTAATTTACGTTACACATTTTCAATCGAAATTTGAATCATGTTGAAGGATATTACTAATCTGTTGTTTCGTATATTCGAATACGTTTAATTTGTTTGCCGAATAACGCAATGTATGTCGTTGAACTGTCAAAGTGAAGGGCCATTGCTAGTGTCGTTACGCCACTACTTAGCACGCTGTAATAGGTTTCCTGTACTTCTGATAAAACCGAACAAATATCGATAAAACCGAACCGAACCTTGGTTACTGAAATCTTGTAGTTCAGCTACAAGATTTCAGTAATCACTAGACGATTTTCTAAAAGCATTATCAAGTAACTTTTAAGCCTGCGTGCTATCATGTTATTCAGAATTGCGTGCCCTTTGATGAAATATGGAACCTCAAGTTTGCAAACTTGGTGATTATTCAGCGAATTGATAAATCGATGCCCTATTACGTGTTTCGGTCGAAAATATGCGCCTGACGACCTTCAAAGCATGGATATTGATGTAGGTACTTAGGTACCTGTCTAAGTAGTTTGTTAAGAGGTTAGTACCGGTTTCCAATAACTACTTATCGTAGGTAAGGACGACAGCAGGTTAAGCTACCCAAAACTGTGAAATATTCTCAACTCAATCAATCTTGAACCTCCACTAATCTTGATAAAGTTGGAAATCTAATAAAGAAATTTGATTGTAATAGCTTGATTAAAAAAGAAACCGTGGCCCCGGCGCCTGGCCAGGCAAGTAAAGAAACACGGGTGGGTTTTAGTCAGTAAAAGTCTGACACGCCCTTCCGCTTCGCCCAGAACGGAAGAGATGATTTGATGATACCCCATCCAGACCAAAAAAAATTCAATAGTGCTAGTCACTAAAATAAATCTAAGTTGGTATTTGTACTGCAGGTACTCTAGTTAGTCATTATAGATATTTTTAATTACTTCGGCACTTACCTACTTATGTATATCTATACACCACGGTACTAATTGGCCAATTATCAGCAGTAATGTCAATCAATTTACAACAGCATTTACTCAAACCAGTGTAACCTATAATAACAAGTTCCGATTTCACGATTAATTAAATAGAATTCTTATATAAGGTTTCTATTCTGTCAAGTAATTGAAAAGTGGAAGTGACAGATACTGACCAATCTGTGTCTGTTAGGATATATTGAATTACGCTTAGAAGATAACTTGGAAACTGATATGTAGTCTAACCTATCTACGCTATCAACCTGCCGGATAATTACGTAACACCCTATTAGTAGTAATGGATTTCATTTTGACAGTTCAACAATATTCATTGCTTTATTTACGTTGTTATGCAGACACAGTTTTTCGAACATAATGAGCAATGGATTAGCAATATGCTTCAAAATTATTCCAATTGATAGTAATAATGTGTTACGCAATTAGGATGCAGGTAATTTTTACGAAGCTATGAAGTTATGGCATTATTAGCAATACCCTTATCCAGATTTAGATTCATACATTTAACTTGAAGGTGAGTATGTATTTGTATTGCAAATTTTAATTAGATTTAGGCAAAGTGACAATTTAGCTTAGCACGAAACGAGCTGTCATTTTTGTAAGTATAAAGAACCGTGTTCGGCTAAGTTCATTGGTTTAAACCCGTAGGGACATAACACACTATCGGTAATAATGGGTTTCTTTTTGACAGTTCAACAACATTCATTGCGTGATCTACCTTGTTGAGCTGACACATTTTTCAGACATAGGTGTAGAGCAATAGATTAACAACATGCTTCAAAATGATTCAAATTGACAGTAATAGAGTGTTCACGCAATTAGGGACTGGTCTAAACAAAATCCTTGTTGTATAATAAATTATAAAGGGGATAGTGTTGTACGCAATTAGGGTGTTAGTTACGTCTACCTATTTAGATAATTTTGTTAGGAAATACCTACATAGGTATTAGAACGTTCAGCAGATTGTCCTTAATTATTTTTTACTAGCTTTCCGCCCGCAGCTTCGCCCGCGTGGTATTCGGTTATATTCCGGTTTTTAGATTTACCTCGGGACTATTAAATTTTTCCGGTATAAAAAGTACTCTCTCATTTAATCCGGGCTTCTAACTTTACGTCTACAAAATTTCAAAGCAATCGGTTCAGTAGTTACGGCGTGAAAACGGAACAAATAAACAAACAAACAAACTCACTTTCCCATTTATAATATAATATTTTTTATAAGTATGTAACATCGTCATCATCATCTCAGCGTTAATCCCAGTCGCATCGAAAGCTTTTCAGCTTCGGAATCTGGGGTGCGCTTTACCAGTGTAACTGCTGGTAATAACTGCTGCCGTCTGACCTCCACAACCCGATGGGGATATCGAAGCTTTGTAGTTAGACCAATTGATGGACTTTTTGAGGGCTCCAACAACCCGTAACGACTGCCATTAGATGTTCGTATGGCAACCGGGACCAACGGCGTAACGTACTTTCCGAGACACGACCAGACCAGTGCAAATATTCATATTCATGCATACAAATATTTGCACGGCGCGGGGATCGAAACCGCGCCTCCTTGCGCAGCGGCCACGTTCGCTACCGCTACGCCACGGAGGCTGTCAAGCATTGAAGTCAACCTAAACAGTTTTAAAATTGCTGATTTAGGCTAAACTTTGATATTTTCCGTGAAGCGACTGCCTTCTATCGAAGCTTTGAAGTTACACCAATTGATGGACTTTTTGAGGGCTCCAACAACCAGTAACGACTGCCATTAGATGTTCGTATCTCAACCGGGACCAACGGCTTAACGTGCTTTCCGAGGCATGACCAGACCAGTGCAAATATTCATATTCATGCATACAAATATTTGCACTGTGCGGGGATCGGATCCGCGTGCAGAGGCCGCGACCGCAGCCGCTACGCCACGGAGACTGTCAAATTGCTGAGATATTCAAATTATTCATGGAACAAAATTGCCTTTCGATAAATTATAGTTGTATATAAAACACACTTACACACATATTATACAAAAATACACACATATATGTATGTATTATTATTAATTTAAATTTATTTTATTTAAATATTATAAACAGCAGCAGCGGTAAGCAGTGATGCAATCGTTGATGTATAAGCGCGCTAGTTTATTTATTTATTTATCCATTTATTTCAGGCATTAAGGCCCATATAAACATATAAAATACTATATTAACATAATAACTTAAAATACTATAAATACATATAATATAACATTAACTAATAACTACTGCACACGGATCATCGGCGTTGTGTCTCTGTCTATTGTGGTTGTGTTTCGCTGACTGGTGCCACGCAGCCGGCCACGAAACCGGCGGTACACAACACCCTACGGCCATAGCTCTTCTTTCAGGAACTTGTCGAGATCATGCGTCGGAACACGTACCACGAACGACTTGCAGTACGTGCTGTGGCGCGGCTCCAACACCTCGACCGTCACAGTGCATTTAGACTTCACGCGCAGATACTCCACTATCTCCTCAGCCTTCGTGGAGTGATGCAGTCTGGACACGTATAGCATCGCCGTCGGTACTGCTGGACGCAGCAGCATGTTTGGTCCTGCCAACGCAGTACCGCACTGGTTCCAACAAGGAGGCTTCTCCTTCTTCTTTTCTACCTTGATGAAACCATCCTTATCGCACGTGTCCTCTGGACCCAGTTTATTCGAACCCAGGGTTGGTTTCGACCGGCTCTGTATAACCCCTATCGTTTTTTCCGCTCGTTTTACCTGCGAGTTTTGTGGCTCAACAGGCTTTTTAGCGGCTGTTATTGCAGCGTAGGCTCGTTTGGTTTATTAAGCCTATTCACTCAAAAAAACTTTGTGAGTAGGAAGGAAGATGGCAGTTGAGGGTGGTAATGCAATATTAAACCTGGAACAACACGACCAACGATGCTGCGCCAGACGGAGATTGATTTGGAAACCCTCCACGACCAAACTCCCGACACAACAACATTTGGTGCATCGTACCCGGCACACATTGCAACACAACTGCTCAGACCCGTCCTCCGTACGGCTTCACCAGACATCATGCCGGAACACGACGAATCGCTTGGCGGTAAGACTTTGTCTGGTGGGTAGTAACTTTTGCCGGCAGCCGATGTTATGGCCTATCACCGAGAAATGTATACGGGGTTATACGAAACGCCTTGATTAGACTGGTTCTCAGACTTTCGGACTTCTAAAGAGCTGAGACTATTGGCTAAACATGTATTCCGAGGCACATAACTGGGTAAATAATAATAGATGAACTATAGGTACCTACACGTAACCTCTGCTTAACCCTCTGTAGGATTGAGCCGTTATGGTATACTGTAACAGACCTACTATTAGGTACAGTATAGTGTAGTAAATTAAACAATGGTCGAATGTCGATTACAAAGGTAAGTACAAAAAAAAATACACAGCCTAGTGTTTATTATAGCCGGTAAGATTTCCCGTCCGGCCTTTCTCTTCAGCATAGTAACGTTGATACGTGTGCTATGCTAAGTATCCTAGGCTCATATAATCTAGCTAGGTACATAAGTGGAGATAAATCTGGACCAGAATAATGGATTATTTTATATGTTACTAGCTTTCCGCCCGCGGCTTCGCCCGCGTGGAGTTCGGTTATATCGCGCTTTTTAGATTTCCCTCGGGAACAACAAATTTTTTCGGGATAAAAGGTAGCCTATGTTCTTTCTCAGGGTCTAAAGATTGTCTGTGCCAAATTTCATCAAAATCGGTTGAGAGGATTAAGCGGGAAAGCGTAACAGACAGACAGACAGACAGACAGAGTTACTTTCGCATTTATAATATTAGTATGGATTGTTTTGGTGCACCAACAATTATTTACTCTGGGTGTTGTACTTACATAAGATAACATGCAATTTTTAAAAGGTGACAGAGTAGTGTAAACAATCAGTTATAGGGGAACTCGGCATGAATACAAAAATGGAATTGTACAGATGACAGCACACCAAGCTACTACAATCTGCCAGATTTCTTTATTAGATTTTCAACTTTATCACCAAAGTATTAAGGCTCAAGGTTGATTGGGAATATTAGTCAGTTTCGGGTAGCTTGACCTGATGTCGTTCATACATTCAGCACTTACATAATTCTAGAGAATTGTTGTAAACAAACCATTTAAGTTTACATTATCTTGGCAAACGTTGGAAGCGGGTACTTTCGTTGCAAAACAACCCAGGCAGTACAACTTACTTTCATTTTCATGTATTTTATACCTCTTAAATGGCCTTTGGCTAAGTGATAGTTATAAACATTTCATCTGCACAGAATTAAATAAAAAAATGACGTCAAAACTTATTGGTCTTCCGGTTTCGAATAATTATTTTAATTACCTTTTTACATAAAAAAGAATTAGGTAAGTATGATCTGGATTAATTTGCAGAATCTATACTAATACCTCTAAAACGAGCCACTACCAGCCACCTTTTTGATGGCTGGTAGTGGCTCGTTTTAGAGATGGCTGGCGGAGAACTGCTCAGGATCGAGCTTGTTGGCGTCCCATGGAAGAGGCCTATGTCCAGCAGTGGACGAGTAGAGGCTGATGATGATGATACTAATATACAGTATGTTAACTAACAGAGGGCGTTCCCGTTAACCCGAAATAGTATAGCATACATACATGCTAAAAAAAATATTTCCATTCGAAAACAAAATGTTTTAAAATTTTTTCCAATAAGAAAATATTCAATAAAAATTTTAAATTGACATGTAAAAGAAACACACTGTACACGCGAACATGAAAGACGGCAACGTCGCAATTTATTTATACATGACGACTACTATTTTGATTTAAAACAGGAGGTTTCAAATTTATTTCCAATTAGATTTTTTTTTATTCGGATTTTTTTATGCTTATTTTTCTATGCTGATATTTTTATTTTAATCTATTAATGATATATATTAACGAGTTTAAGGGAACGCCCTCTGTTATTTAACATACGTTATAAAGCTAAATGAACGCGCTAATCTCAGGAACTACTGGTCCGATTTGAAAAATTCTTTTTGCGTTGGATAGCTCATTAATCCAGAAAGGCTACCGACTATATAACATCACGCTGCGACCAATAGGAGCGGAGCATATACCTAAATAAAACCATCGAAACCTACGCGGGTGAAGCCGCGGTGCTCAGCTAGTAGTATACATTTGGTAAGCCAGCCATCAATCCAATGGTTAAAGAGGTAGAAAAAATAGCATCACAAACTGATTATTACAATAATTTGTGGTGTGATTTTTCATGTTCTCTGTTAAACAAGCTTATTACATTCGGTGACAATAAAAAAGTACTTGTTTTTTTTTTCAGAACAGTTTTTGCGTTTTTAAACAATGTTTAGTCGCCACACCTTTGTTGGAGAGATGCGATCGTTTCTTATAAAGCAAATACCTACAAAGAAAAAAATAAATGAAACAAAACTCCCATTAACTACGTAACTTAATGCTAATTATACATGCTGAATAAATAAAATAAAAGCAAATGAACATTGCCGTTTACATATCTCCCAGGTGACATAATTTGCTTCACAACAACGACACGCTGTTGACGCTACAGTCTTGACTCCTCTAAATCATCATCATCATTTCAGTGTTAATCCCAGTCGCATCCGAAGCTTTTTTCAGCTTTGGAGTCTGGGGTCCGCTTTACCGTCTAACTGCTGATTTGGCTAAACTTCGATATTTTCCATGAAGCGACTGCCGTCTGCCCTCCACAACCCGAAGGCAATGTCGAAGTATTGCAGTTAGACCAATAGTTGGACTTTTGAGGGCTCCAACAACCCGTAACGACTGCCATTAGATGTTCATATGGTTGGCACCTCTAAATAATTAACTCTTTAGTTTTGACCATATAAGACCAATGTCAGGGCCATGAATGTCCTGATTCCTTTGTTCGCAAACTAAACTAATTTTAAATTAAGTGCATCTCTTTCATTCTATTGTATTAAGAAAAGGATAGAACATAACATTAGGTATAATATTTAATCCTGTCAAATTAAGCTATTCCATAGACAGTTTAGACGCGATTATTAATATGGCGACCAAAATACATCAATTTACGTCAGGCTTGGACTAATTGACGCCATGTTTATAAACGTGTCAATAAACTGTCTTTGGAATCTCTTAATTTGTGAACAAGAGATTCGGCGCCAGTAGATACAGTTAAATACTGAGCCTAAAATGTAGCTGGCAAACTATGGGTGTAGTGTGAGTAGATAGAACTCTGCTTTATCCTTCTGTAAATACAGGCGAAATATTATTTAATACTAGCTTTCCGCCCGCGGCTTCGCCCGCGTGGTGTTCGGTTATATCGCGCTTTTCAGATTTCCCTCAGGAACATCAAATTTTTCCGGGATAAAAGGTAGCCTATGTTCTTTCTCAGGACCTAAAGATTGTCTGTGCCAAATTTCATCAAAATCGGTTGAGAGGTTTAAGCGGGAAAGCGTAACAGACAGGCAGACAGACAGAGTTACTTTCGCATTTATAATATTAGTATGGATTAGTATGGATATGGATAGTATGGATTAATTTGGGAACAGATAAACATGTTAGTATGGAATTCCTCTGACAGACTGGTAGCGAAGCAGCTAGTGCTGCCATGCAGAGCAACGAGACAACGACGCGGGCGCAGAGTCGCTTCCATCATCGTGTTAATCGTGATCGCATCAAAGCAGTTATATCAAAATACTAGCGGCCGCCAGCGACTTCGTTCGCGTGGTGTTCCGTGTTAGTTATGTTCCGCTCCTATGGGTCGCAGCGATGTTATATAGCCTAAAGCCTGCCTGGATTAATGGGCTATCCAAAGCAAAAACAATTTTTCAAATGGGACCCGTAGTTCCTGAGATTCATAAATGTAGTTTAAAAAACTAAACAAAACATGCTTTTGAAAAATATCAGACTAAAAAGTTAAAAATAATTTTCAAAAAAGCGTGAGGCGCTTTGTGCCCCAATTTTTATATAGGTATTAAGCGCCTCCCGCTTTTTTTTTTAATAATTTTTAACTTTTTAGTCTGATATTTTTTAAAAGCATGTTTTGTTTAGTTTTTTAAACTACATTTATTTTCAACTTTTTAGTTCGATATTCTTAAAAAAAAACCGGCCAAATGCGAGTCGGACTCGCACACCGAGGGTTCCGCCGTACAAACGTAGCGGTTTACAATTTATGACGTACTAGCTTTCCGCCAGCGGCTTCGCCCGCGTGGAGTTCGGTTATATCGCGCTGTTTAAATTCCCCTCGGGAACATCAAATTTTTTCGGGATAAAAGGTAGCCTATGTTCTTTCTCAGGGTCTAAAGATTGTCTGTGCCAAACTTCATCAAAATCGGTTGAGAGGTTTAGGCGGGAAAGCGTAACAGACAGACAGAGTTATTTTCGCATTTATAATACTAGCATTGATTTAGAATTTTTCACAGTTTAGAGGCAATTAGATTTAAGAAGTGTTTGATATGAATTTCAACTTTAATATCTCTACGCGTTCATGTGAAAAAGGGTAGGTAGTAAGTTTATAATTATTAAATAAATATTTCATGTCATGTAAGCAAAAATAATATTTTAATATTTTATGTAACTTCAAATTTATCATTTTCACAATTTTTCCTTTATCTGTCTGTACTATAATATAACGTTGCTTCGTGGCGAATTTCAAGATTTTGAGTTCACGGGAAGTACCTTGTAGGCAAAGAGATTTAAGATATATAGAGAGGGCATGTGTCAAAATGGCATAGAAAAACTGTGATCCCATGGCTCAGTTCCGCCATCTAGTACAATATAGCAAAATTAGATCGACAATTGGAGACATCAAATAGTAAAAATGAAATAAGTTTATATAAAATATATTCAGCTATTGCCCGGTAGGTGGCCAGTATGGTCTATGTTGCCACATCCGATTTAATACCCTAGTATAGTTCAAATCGGGTAAATAAATATTGAAAAGTAAACAAATTAAGTGAAACTTGTCTTGTACAAACAAAAACTGTTTTAGAATTTTATTCGCTACTATTCATTTACCGTGACACCGTCTATTGGCATATTAGATGTTTTATTTTTATGCTTACGAATTATTTTAACGCTCAGTTTATTGCGATTTTTGAGTGTAACAGACCTTTTAGGCCATAAAGCGCATTTTGTTTTGCAATTTTCGTTTGCATTTCGTTTTTAGCAAAATTATTCTTTTTACACGTTTGTTTGCAAATATTTTTAAATGGCAATGCAAAAAACTGTGGTAGGGTTTGTATCATTTCGATATAAAGTTATCGATAATATTCAAAGAAGTTACTACAACGATGTTTTGTCGCATTATGATAGCTTGAAACAAAAAAAATAGGAAGCAGAATAATTATGGGTAATTTTAAGTTTACAAGTTTCTTATTTATATAATTCTTTTAATATAATAGGCGTTAAAGTTTAAAATTGCCGATTAGTACTGAAAATCTAAATAATTGCTTATTTTTTAATTTTTAAATAATTCATTTATAATCAATATATAGGAAGGTCGTTTATGCCTTTGTGATAGAACTCTGAGGATCTAGACTGCACAAACTGTGTGAAAGCAGAACTGCCTCCTGGGAAAAAACTTCTTGTCACGTAGATAATTGTCCAAATCACGACAAAAATGGTAGTCTGCTGGAGCAGAACCTTTACCAGATACGTACGCCATTATCTTTAAAAACGGCAAAAAAATCACGGTTATTGTATGGGAGCCCGCCTTCAGTATTTATTTTATTTTAATTATTTATTTGTAATTTGAATATATAACCAAATATTCTGTGAACATTTTAAGCGTCTATCTGTTTCCGTTATTAATATGGAGCAAAAAACGGCAAAAATTTACGTTTTTTGTATGGGAGCCCCCTTAAATATTTTATTATTTTTATTCTTAGTACTTGTTGTTATAGCGACAACAGAAATACTAACACAATCTCTGGTAATTACAACTGTCTCGCTATTACGGTTTATGAGATACAGCCTGGTGACAGACGGACAGACAAACAGAGAAGTCACATGAATAGGGTTCGTTTTACCTTTTAGGTACGGAATCCTCAAAATCACAAAGTAGCTCGCAATCATTGTACTACATATACGTACCTACATATTTTATGAATATATTTCATTATAAATAAGTTATGTAATCTATGTACTTATCCACTTAACCGTAAATTTTATTCCAATTTTTACGGTTAAGTAGAAAAGTACTGAAATTAATAACTTACTATTTCATTTCTAATACAAGGTACCGATTCTTTTTTTTTTTTTAATTTGATCGACAAGTCTTTCCAAAGTAGATAACTTCTCTTTTAAAATGCATTGAGCATAATTTCGACGAATGAGACGGAAGCCAATTTTCTTCTCTACGGTCTATCTGGACAAATCGTATCCACTTTTTCCCTACAACATTATTTTTATTCGGAAACCAAAAATAACAAAAACCTAGATAAATGAATAGTAATTGTTCATTCAATTTTGTTTATTAATATGATATGATTATGTTTAAATAGAGTTAATAATAAATAAACTTGAAATATAGTAATATTTTAAGTTTATTTAGCTATATTTTAAATGTCAATAAAATACAACAAAATGTATTCATCTTAATAAGTATTATCGATAACTAAATCGATAAACAACATTACTACATCTCTACAAGAAAATAGTAAAACTACCCAACAATAGAGGGCGCTTATTACAATAATGAAAAATTTTCTAGAACTATTTAAGATTTTTTTTTTAAAATTTGAATTACAGACGAAATATAAATAATTCATAGAAAAACATTCCGAAGTTAGGTCCAGTCGTTTTACTATAACGAGATGTACAGTAACACAAAGCGCAACATGGCATATTTCCTTAGAAAATGTTTATTCTTGGTGGACACAAATTACGTCCTGACGCGCAGACTAGACTGAGCGCGCCTTTTAACCAAGTCGATAAAAGTATTGGCTTACGATTTTGTTCGTGATGTCCTATCTATTGTAAATATAATTTTAATGTCTTTGCTTGTAGGTTTTGATTCCCTAGCGTGTGACGGAAATTCGTCTAAGGTGTCGGTCTAAACTGCTGTATCTTTTGATCGCTTTAACGTAGAAGTTTGATGTTTTCACTGCTTAAAGGGACAATAGACCTAGGTATTTAGTATAAATTTCAATTCGATACCTTTATTAGTTCGTGAGAAATAAGGTAGTAAGTTTCGTTTTATTAAAATATGTTTATTATATTATATAACTAAAACAATGTGATTTTCGCAATTTTTCCTATATTTGCATTATATGACAATCCTTCATGCCAAATTTCAAGATTCTGAGTTTACGGGAAGTATCCTGTAGGTTTTGATTCCTTTGCGAGTGTCGAAAATTTGTTGAAAATATCGACATATCGGCTGTATCTTTTGATTGGCTTGGCTTAGAAGTTTGACATTTTCACAGCTTAAAGGGACAATAGACCTAGGAATTTGGTATAAATTTCAATTTGATAACTTTATTCGTTCGTGAGAAAAAAGGTAGTAAGTTCCATTTTATTAAAATATGTTTATTATATTATATAACTAAAAAATGTGATTTTCGCAATTTTTCCTATATTTGCATTATATAACAATGCTTCATGCCAATTTTTAAGATTCTGAGTTTACGGGAAGTATCCTGTAGGTTTTGATTCCTTTGCGAGTGTCGAAAATTTGTTGAAAATATCGACATAATCGGCTGTATCTTTTGATTGGCTTGGCTTAGAAGTTTGATATTTTCACAGCTTAAAGGGACAATAGACCCGAGTATTTCATGTGAATTTCAGCTTGATACGTCCACGCGTTCTTGAGATAAAGGGTCTTGACAGACAGACAGACAGACAGACAGACAGACAACAAAGTGATCCTATAAGGGTTCCGTTTTTTCCTTTTGAGGTACGGAACCCTAAAAACGAACGAACGAACGTATTGAAAACGGTGGGACATTTTACAGTAATGAGCCGCTCACTCGTACCTAGTTCAAAGAGTTAGAGATGGACAAACAAACAAACAAGCAAGCAAGCAAGCAAGCAAACATACAAGTGAAGCTAATAAAAAGCATGTAAAAAAAAAACAAACAAACCCTTCAGCTTTATATATTAGTATAGATATAAAAAATAACAATAAATATTAACTAGGTAATATAAATTGGCTAGGTCAAATTAAATCAGCTAGCGAAACGCAAACAATCATGTCTGCGTTTGGGTAGTAATCCGGGAAAGTACATAAACAAACAATAAATAACTGTTTATTAATACGATCCTTTATTTATTTACCTGTTGTAAAACCAGAAAAGTAATAAAACTATTTATATATATCAAATGACGCTCAATACCAGTAAAATATGTGTTCGATGATTAATATGTAAGTATTATAATTGTTATATACAGGGGTTTTCCCACAGGCCGCATAGGAAGGCTGCCTAAGTGAAAATAACATTATGCTATCACAGTATAAAATATGATGCTATTATGCACGGAATAGTTAATGTTCTGTGCTATTATGTACTATTGTTTTATTTCGCTCTTATATGATAGTACTTAAAACAAAAGACTGTTCCCAAGGCTAGTAGACTTTGTCTGTATCCAAAGGGTAAAAATGGATCTCTATTACTTACTAAGTATTGCTGCCTGAATCCTTAAATTAATTAATTCGTTGAAATTATGTAAAAACGAACAGACTCCAGCTAGCAATTTTTTATTCTTTTTAACAAATGATATGTCATTTTCAAAATAAAAAGAAAACATATAAAAAACAATAATGTTATAAAAAAAGGTTCTAAATAATATTAAAAAAATATTGCTTAGTCGGCAATACTAAGACTAAGGTCCGTATTACAGAACGTCACTCAAAACTCAAGCTCTACTTAAGTCTCGTTTCAAGCCATTTGATTGGTTGAAACTAGTTTTAAGTAACGCTTAAGCAGAGATCAATGCTTGAGTTTCTTTCTGGAATACGGACCTAAGTTTCTGTCTATCACTAAGTTTTACTTATCACAAAAACCGTGGTAACAAGACGATTTAAATTTGCAAAGGTAATGTATTTCCGTTGCTGATATAAGTAACAATAATTAATACTAAAATATAAGTTTCTTTACTATAGTTTTGAACCCGCCTTTTTTTTTATTCTATTTTTAAATTCGCTAGTGACCGAATGCAACTAGTATTGTTTTTTTATTAATTATTCTATTTTTCATACTTTCATACAGCTCCCTAAGCTTCCAGCAGGACCTGCACATTCGGGAAATAGCTAATAGAATAAGACAAACTTTAACTGTGGTAGCGACCTATATTCGAAGCCGGCGTTTAGACAAATAGTACCTAAAAGTTGTTTGTATCTCTTATTATTAACCTAGGTACTAAGGCACTGAAAGAGCAGTACCTAACTGAAAATAATAACGCGAGCTAAATAATGTCACCGGAAATAAGTCAGAAAGTTTTAAAGTATTATTCACATTAACCTCCTTAGACCAAACTTATCAGGACCACTTACGTACCTGTCAGAATTTATTAGAACAATCGAAGTATTCCTTGAAATGCGATGCGTCAATTATTCAAAAGAACAGCGGAAATAAGGAAGACAATTTGGTAGGTATGTAGATATGTCATATTATATACCTATATAAAATGAGGAATTACTATTTTTATTCCATATATGTACGTGCTACTTTTGGTATTATGGCAAAATTATCTATAACTTATCTGCTAAATGATCTCAATACTGAACATGACATTTTATAGGGTTTTTAAATACCGAAATATAATAATACACACATCAATAATGTCTACGGATATTAAATGAAAGACTTCATAACTTAAAAACTATTTAGAAAAGTTTGACTATAAAATATTTTCTTCTCCTCTTTCGAAATTCAAAAAACAAAAACACATTTTGAATAAAAAAAAAAATCGATTATTTGAATTTGGCGGTCGAAAAGTTAGTGCATGTTAATTTAAATTGCTAATTTAAACATATGTTACTATGTTACATTTATTGTAATGTCACGTCGAAATTTGATAGGGGAAGAACAGATTAGAGCTGTACTCATGTTGGACGCTGGCGCCTACAAAACGCGTGGATTGCTGAAATTCTGCAAACCGGTCGAAATGTAATCTCCGGGTTATAGTCACGTTTTCGTGCTACAGCCGATGTTGCTGAACGGCATTCAGGCAGAATTCACATAACCACTCCTAGACAGGAGTTCGTTTTCTTCAAAATATCGGTAGGAGACAATCCAATATTACGGCTATGCAAATGGTTCAAAGGCTAATCTCTGACCACCAATTGTTGTTTAGTGACTAAACTGTAAGAAGACGATTACATGAAGCTTGTCTTTATTCTCACAGATCACTTCGGGTTCCAGCTTTGCGGCGTGGCAATCGCGGGCGGAGACTTGTGGGCTCGAGAACATATCGCATGGAGTGATGAGCAATGATCCACGGTGCTTTTTTAATTTAATTTAATTTAATTAATTAAGGGTTTAGCGAGTTCCTTGTAGTCGAAACCATCTCCATCATCCCCAAGAAGCCCATTCATACCAAGGTGGGACTATCATGGTATGGAATGGTATTTAATGGGCGCGCGAACCGATCTCATTTGGATAAGAGGGAACATGAACGCATTGAAATACCGCGAAATATAGTGGAACCTGTGCTTATCCCACAGAGTACAAATGGGTCAGGAGTTTCAACTCTTGCACGATAATGCCCGTGCCCATACGGCTGAGCTGACATCAACTGTGACAATGAACAGGCATGGGACATGTTACCAAGAAGAGCTATTGTTAATTTTTGTCCAACTCTGATGACAGAAGAACAACTACCTATTGATGCACTTGAAAAGAACCTAGGACCTGACACCGCAGCTGGATTTGGATAATTTAATTTTGAACTGACTTTTTGACTACAAAATTTAATTAAATGGCTTTTTTTGTTTTTTTTTTTTTAACTTTAATTTTCGTAATTCCCTATATAAAACTCCGTTATGGAGAAAGTAAAAGTTACACCCAAAAAATAATTACAAATCTTTGATACATCTTTTTTATATATTAAGCTTTTATTATTCTTTTTTATGTATTAAGCATAAACCATAAAATAAATGTTGTAAAATAAGGTACTACGGACTGGTTATACATGTATGAACTTAGTAACAAAATGAAACTGTTTTTTAAAAATGATTGTTGTAAATATGATGTTATATTAAATATTGAAAGGTTCAAATAATACAGTTTCACTTGTTTTCGCTGTATTTAATTAGGTATAAAACAATTTTCGCAGGGGTCATAACTACTTTAAAAATTTTTTAAGACCTAAATAGTGTTTGTCATCAACAATCGATTAGATACGTAAAATATATCAATGCAACTGCCATAAATGCTATCATCTACATACCTTGCAAAAGCGCGAACATAAATAATGTAGCTACAAACACTTGCATGTTGTCACTGAACAAATCACTTGTTTTCCCAAAACTTATAAACTGTTGTTTTTAATGAGTACAATTCATGTTTAAGCACTTATTGTTTACAAATTGAAACCAGCGTGTTTATCGCGTTCGGTAGCAAGCCGCCGTGGACGTCGCGACACTCACTGCGACAGACAACTGTGCGCGGCCACCGATTTCCCTCGCTTATAAATTCCCCTGCCTATAATGAAAGCACGTCAGGTGCTTTTGGTATGTAGTTTTCCTATAAATGTGGAGCGTGTAGTCAAATTTAAGTAGGGCTTATTAAATGCCTTAGTCCTTGGAGATGTGTAAATATTTAATCAAAACCCGGCAACCCTATATTTTGACGTGTACGCAGAAATGCAGGTTTTGTCAATGTTATGGATAGGTAGGTATAGGTATATATTTATGGAAGCTTTAATAAGTAGGTACATTATTTATGTATTATAATGACATGTAATTATTATGAAACTTCTAGCGAGGGACTGCAGTGGTTTGCTGTGGCCTACTCGTTTTTAAGGGTTTGAATATTAGCAAAATCCAAACTAAAAAAAGAAATAAGAAAGATTTGTAATAGGCACAAATAAATTGGTCTCATTCCCGTTGTAACAACTGAAATTAGTATCTAGCTCGTGTTAGGGTCGCAATTATGCTGCAGGATTAGACTCGCGAACCCGCGCTCAGCAATCCAGACGCTTAACCGTTGAGCTATAATTGGCGCGTTCAATCAACATTTGACGCGTATAAAATCAAAAACAGCTAAATCCATTTATGGTAATTTTTGAGCTGGGTACACCATATTATTCGTTAAGCAAAATGCTAGCTATGTCCTCAATCCTTTGGCAGGAAAAGCAGATAGATCCACCTTTAAAATCGTTATAAAAACGCAGTTAGTAACAGAGGTAGCTTTATCCCGTTTTATCCCGTTGTTAACACCACTACGATCCGGACGAAACGTTTCGCCTCCTCCTTTATACCGCGTACATCGAGGGACTGGAATAGTTTGCCAGCGGCGGTGTTTCCGTCGGACTACAATTTGAGTGTTTTCAAGGCTAGAGTGAATAGGCTCTTAATAAACTAGTGCGCTTTACCATCAACGATTGCGTCACTGCTTACCATCAGGCAGGATTGCGGTCAAGCGCTAGTTTATAATATATATAAAAAAAAAAAATCCCGCTTCCTGAGAGTCAAAGACAGCTAAAGTTATAACCGACCAATCAGAGAGCTCTGACATTGTGCTTCCAATCTGGCAGATCTCATACTATCGAGTTCATTTTGTGTGGTGTTATTTTAATGAAAACTTGGGTTTTTGGGTTGTTTCGGAAATAAAAGAGAATAAAAATCTTGGTGTACCAGAAGCTATACCAGGGAAGGCGTAAACAATAAATTATTGGAAACAAAGCCAGCTATTTCCAGTCTAAATCCAAAAGTTTGAATCAATATCAGCTATGTCCATTTTAATTAATTCAATATATAATGAACCTTGCACTTTGCTAGTTTAGATGGTTATCCATGTGCCTTTAATAACTTCTCTAAATGTCTAGAACAAAATTCTTACAATGTATCTAGCCTAAAAATATCAAAGTGACATTTTTCATAATTTGTGAAAAAAAATGATAATTGGATTTAGCTGTGTTTGATTTTATACGGCTCATTTTTGTTCTACTAGTTCATGTAACTGACAAAATACACTTAGAAAATATCGCTCACCTAGTATATAATACATTGGCACATCTGCAAAAAATGTGTAACTGAGTTATTACATATCCTTACTATTTATTAGCGTCTATACTGCGTAGGTATATGCTGTATTTTTTTTTTATAAATTTATAAATTAATTTCAAACATTTATAAGTTCCTTGTTTCTGTGAAATATTAAAAACGTAGAATGTGTCGATATATTTCACGCTAATTCCTCGAAAGATGTTTCATATCCCATGTAACAGAGAGATTAAAGATTTTTTCACGATACAAGTTAGGTACTTCAGTACTTACCTGTGGCATACCACGAAATTAAGTAACAGATAACTTGCATCATCTAAACACTTTTTAGAAGCAACATCTTAGAGGGTCTTACCACAAAAACTTAAACACTTGCTCTACGTGAGTCCGTTTTCAATTTTACGTCAATGTCCATATAATAATGTCGTGTTTATAAGGTGTTTAGCCTAAACAACTGGTAGGTATCTACTAAGGTTATAGTTTATTCAATTATTGTTTGACGCAAGCATATACATTACAGTACAGACTTGAAGGTACAGTGTGAATTAGCCTTAATGCCATCTCCGAGCACAAATCTGGACTACTCGGTGGTCTACCTACATCTGTACTTACTTGAGCTTTTACTTAGAAAATCGAAAAGTTAGGTGAAGTAAGTTTAGAGTAAGTTGTCACTAGTGTCAATCCCAGTGGTGGCCTAGTGGCCGCAACTTACAAGTTGTAGGTCGTAGGTTCGAACTCCGTCAGGCGCTTTACTTGTGTGTAAATATTTTCATCACCACTGCTCTCAAAACGGTGAAAGAACACATCGTGAGGAAACCGGCATGTCCTAGAGACTAAACTTCGAAGACATATGACATCTACCCGGACTGGGCCCGCGTGGTAGATTACGGCCCACTACCTCGCACCGAGAGGAGGCCTGTGTCCCAGGACTGGGAACATTATAGACTGATTAAATATGTTATTTTTATGTTAGTGTCAATCCGTAGCATTAGTTGGAAGGACAGCTCAATCCACGCGCACTTCTTCTAAGTTTTCCCGTTGAGGTGGTTACAGAATCGCACTGCCTTTACTCCCCTGGCTGGAGGCTTTAATTTTAATTAAGGCATCCACAGGAAAGTCCGGTTAAGTAGTTACGGCCTCTAATGGCCACCTACGATATGCCATATCAAAAAAAAAAAACTGCCTTTACTCACTGGTTCTCATGCTAAGTAATCGCGTTTGCGACCATCCAGGCTGCCTTATCATTATTTACATAATGGCGCCGATTCTCTTGTTCGCAAACTAATTTTAAGATAAGTGCATCTTTTTCTTTCTATTTCATTAAGAAACGGATAGAAGATAACATTTTAGTTTAATACTATCAAAATAAGATGCTCGATAGACTTTTTTTTTTGTTCATTTCTTTCCGTTCGGGCGAACGGAAAAGGCAAAGGCATAGTACGCCATACAGCCTAGTCTTCAGTAATTTTTTTCTTCACTAATTATCTATCCTAACTTATCCTAATTTATCTATTTTTTTTTTTTTAGACTCTGTGGTAATGCATTTACGCACTATACCCCGAAGGGCGTGTGTGGGACTCGCCCAGCCGAAGCCGGGAATACCCACTAAACCCACAGCGGCACAACGGCATCGCCTGAGTGGCGGGGTCATGGGAAAATGGCACAGCCTAACTACCAATCCCCCGCCGGCGATTCCCGCCTAGGGCGGGCCCACAGTGGTCCCTCCACTCCACAGGGAGGGGCCGGGCTGGGTACGTCTTTTTGTGCGAGAAGACGCAGCAGCCAAGGGTTTTTTAGCGAGGTGTCCTTCCTCTTAGCCCCACTCGTTTGCCCGGAGGCAAACGGGGCCCCCAGCTCCTCTCAATGAGGAGACCGGGTTGCCCGACGGTGACCCGGAGTTCGGGTCACGTCAGCCACCTCGAGTGGTGGCCGACCCGCCGCACGTGTGACCGCCGAAGCGGTCCCCGCATCTGGTTTTGGTCCGCGCTGGTAAACCGGTAACCCCATATCTGGGTGCCGTTCCCCTATCCGCCACCTGGGGACGCGTCCGATGGCAGGCCAGAAACTGCACACGGAATCCTAATTTATCTTAGCTTAACTTAACCTAACCTAACTCCTTTCGTTTCCCGCGTTGGGACGATAAGGAGCGGTTTAGCGTAAAGACATTATGCGGCCACTATGCTACAATATTTCACTGTTCTTTTTGAATTATTCACTGAATGCACTATTTCTACATAAATCACGCGTTTTTATTTAGTAAACGACACTATAAATAATTTTAAAAGTCCAATGAAAAATGAGCGTGACACTCATCTTGACATTCCCGCCAAACCCCGCTCCTTAGACATTTTAGACGCAATTATAAACATGGCGACTAAAAATACGACGATTTAAGTCAGAAGTGGATTAATTTGACAAGCCTAAACTGACATGTTATCTTCTGTCCAGTCTGTCCTTTTCTTAATGAAATAGAGAGAAAAAGATGCACAGCGTTTAAATTTAATTTAGTTTGTGAAGAAGGGAATCGGGGCCAATGTATTACACAGGTTGAATAGACTGAAATGCAGGTTAGAACATTATCCTACCATAAACAACCACACCATCATTGCTATAATATTAAACTAAGGTAGATACGTCACTAGCGCACTGAAAATGAAGCGTACAAAAGGAGATAAGTCCAGTATCTCGCTTTAGTCACTCTCGATACACTCGTAAAAACAAACGACAAACACTAACAGCGCAATCGACAAACACTAGCCATCTTTTTCTTCTCTATGCTTTAGATTGCGCCTCATCTCACTCACACTGTGCCAACGTGTGAAATGTACGCAGAATAAAAAAAATGCATGTGTGTGCTACTGCTCCGATCGGCACATTTATTTTGGGTAATTTGTTAGAGCATATCATATCTGTTTAATATTATATCAATGCACACCATACTAACTGTATAAACTAAATACATCTCCAATCAATATTGAGACTTTCGTCTGCCTAGTTAGTCTAGTGGTTACATACGCTAGAATGTATAGTATGAGGGTTCAATTCCTAGGTTAGAGTGCTACAGGGTTTTTAGTCAGGAATTTCTTAGAAGCAGCTTGAAGTCTAGATTTGTACCTTGATATAGATAGACTCGTCCCTCTTTTAGCTTAAACTGTAAACATAACAACGGTATTTATCGGTGGTACCAACCTGTAGGAAGGTGTAGTATGGACGACAGCAGGTCAATCTATCCGAAACTGTCAGATATTCCCAATCGACCTTGAGCCTTAATGACTTAGAGATACATATAAAGCTGAAAATTTAATAAAGAAATCTGACACATTATAGTAGCTTGATGTGCTGTCATCTGTACCTTTAGGTATGCCCACAGAGTATTATACTATGGTATGCCCTTTGGGTATGCCCAATACTCTCCGAGGATGATACAGAAGTCATCATCATCCCAGCGTTAATCCCAGTCGCATCCGAAGCCTTTTTCAGCTTTGGAGTCTGGGGTCCGCTTTTACCAGTCCAACTGCTGATATGGCTAAACTTCGACATTTTCCGTGAAGCGACTGCCGTCTGACCTCCACAACCCGAAGGCGACTTCGAAGCATTGCAGTTAGACCAATTGTTGGACTTTTTGAGGGCTCCAACAACCCGTAACGACTGCCTCTAGATGTTCGTATGGCAACTGGGACCAACGGCTTAACGTGCTTTCCGAGGCACGACCAGACCACTGCAAATATTCATATTCATGCATACAAATACTTGCACTGTGCGGGGATCGAACCCGCGCCACCTTGCGCAGCGGCCGCGTCTGATACCGCCATAGATGTAGGATTTCATTGCTACGCAATTATATCTATGGCTACCGCTACGCCACGGAGGCTGTCAAGGATGATACAGAAATGTTATGTTAAATGTCAATACCTACTGACAATTTATTTACACACGTGATGCACTCAGCTTGTTCTTGAGAACTTTCAAAACCTCGAACATCACGAGTTACGATGAACGCATTTTGTGACCAATAAGGTTACGTAGCTTATAAAGATGCAGTAAAATTAATAATTTATGACAAAACCTGTAAATTTTTTTTTGGTGTAGTCAAGGATCACAACGCACCACAGTCAATCTTATGGACACTACTAATTTTTGCGATATATTTGAAGGCTGAAAATTGTAAGCCTCTCTTCAAGCTGCTGAGATCCATTTTTTGTTTTGTTTGCGGTGGGAAATCATCAAATGACCTCTCCCGCTCTGGGCGGAGCGAAAGGGCGTGTCTGACTCTTACCGACTAAAACCCACCCGTGTTCCTTCACTTGCCTATGCGACGGCCAGGACCACGGTTTCTTGTTTAGCCAACCCACAACCCTGGCCCAAGCTGCTGCGATCCTTACATCATATTGTCATTGTCACTTGTTTACGTTCATGAATAGGTATATCTGCGCACGCCGGTTACGAATAACACTCACCTGACCTGTCTGTAGTCTGTCTACATACCTCCCTGGTAAAATCGTGTTTAGGGGCTACTATATCCATACTAATATTATAAATGCGAAGGTATCTCTATCTGTCTGTCCGGCTTTCACGCCAAAACTACTGAACTGATTGTAATGAAATTTGGTACACAGATAGTCTAGAGTCTGAGAAAAGACATAGGCTATATAACATCCCGCTATGGCCAATAGGAGCAGAGCAGTAATAAAAAATGTTGCGAAAACGGGAGAAAACGCGGACGTACATATTGATCTCAATATTTTAACAGGCGCTTACTTAATATCAACTGTGCAATAATTCAAAATGTTGCCAGTGGCCTAGGAGTGTTCTTTTTGGATGCTCCAGGAGGTACACGCAAAACCTATATTTTAAAATTATTATTAGCTCAAATCCGGAAAGATAAAGGAGTTGCTATTGCAGTTGTTTCTTTGGGAATAGCTGCTACGTTTGGTACTTAGCGGGGGATGAACAACGCACTCAGTTCTAAAGTTACCATTGAACTTAGCTCATGAAGAAATGCAAGATTACTAAAAGCGGTGAGTGCGAAAGAATGTTACACCAGTGTAATTTGATGTGATTACTAGGGGTACGCCGGCAGCCTCCGTGGCGTAGCGGTAGCGGACGTGGCCTCTGCGCAAGGTGGCGCGGGTTCGATCCCCGCACAGTGCAAGTATTTGTATGCATGAATATGAATATTTGCACTGGTCTGGTCGTGCCTCGGAAAGCACGTTAAGCCGTTGGTCCCGGTTGCCATACAAATATCTAGTGGCAGTCGTTACGGGTTGTTGGAGCCATCAAAAGTCCAATAATTGGTCTAATTGCAATGTTTCGATGTCGCCTTCGGGTTGTGGAGGTCAGACGGCAGTCGCTTCACGGAAAATGTAGAAGTTTAGCCGTATCAGCAGTTGGACTGGTAAAGCGGACCCCAGACTCCAAAGCTGAAAAGGCTGCGGATGCGACTGGGATTAACGCTGGGATGATGATGACTAGGGGTACGCCGGCAGATGAAATAAATGCCTGTTTGAAAGCATCTGCATTATAGGTTCACGTGAAAAAGTATTGTCTCACAACAAATATGCGAGTACAACTTCACCACGATTCTCAAGCCGGGTAATATGCAGACTTTCTACTCTTCTAAAAATCGGAGAAGATCGTATGCCAACTAACAGGAACGGTATGATTACACTGAGTCATGAGTTCTGTCAAATTGTGGATAGCTCAGATGAACTATCATAAAATGTCTATCCGGATCTTCAAACAAATATGGCCAACGGAGAATGGCTATGCGAAAGGGCAATTATGGCGCCGATTAATGAAATCCATACTAATATTATAAATGTGAAAGTAACTCTGTCTGTCTGTTTGTTACGCTTTCCTGTTTAAAACTCTCAACCGATTTTGATGAAATTTGGCACAGAAAATCTTTAGACCCTGAGAAAGGACAAAGGCTACCTTTTATAAAAAAAAATGATATTCCCGAGGGAAATGTAAAAAGCGCGATGTAACCGAATTCCACGTCGGCGAAGCCGCGGGCGGAAAGCTAGTTTATTATAATTAGAAATGATTGATCATATAATTAGATATTAATGGATTTTTTCTGTTGTCTGGTACAAAACACCTAAGCCACTACATGTTCCACAGCTTAGACTAAAGCGAAGTCAATGTTAGAAAGCTCAAGTGCAAGTGGACTGGCAATGTTTGCCAAAGACCGGTGGCTGATGGAGCGAAGACCGTGATAAGGCCCCCAGCTAGACGAAGAAAAAGGTGGCGGAGGCCTGAGACAGAAGTTGTGAACTGGGTGTTGTGACACACCTTGAGAGATCAGAGAGGCCATGTCCAGCAGTGGACTGCGACAGGTTCAGTCGATTAACTTTTTTTTTATCTATACTAATATATAAAGCTGAAGAGTTTGTTTGTATGTTTGTTTGTTTGTTCTCGCTAATCTCGGGAACTACTGGTCCGATTTGAAAAATTCTCTTTGCGTTGGATAGCCCAATAATCCAGGAAGGCTTTAGGCTATATAACATCACGCTGCTACCAATAGGAGCGGAACATAACTAACTCCACGCGAACGAAGTCGCTGGCGGCTGCTAGTAAATTATAAACTAGCGCTTGACCGCAATCCCGCCTGATGGTAAGCAGTGATGCAATCATTGCTGGTAAAGTGCGCATAATAAACTATTAAGAGCCTATTCACTCTAGCCTTGAAGACGCTTAAATTGTAGTCAGACGGAAACAACGCCGCTGGCAAATTGTTCCAGTCCCTCGATGTACGCGGTATAAAGGAGGAGGCGAAACGCTTCGCGCGGATCGTAGTGGTGTTAACAACGGAAGGGTGGAAACTCGCCGTACGACGACGGGTCGTCCGATGGTGGAACGGACTGGATGGTGGAATAGACTTTTAACAACATTCTTAAACATCAATTTGAATAGGCTTTAATACTATTTACAAGACACACATAACAGTTAAGACTTCTATTATACCATATACAATATGTAAAGAAAACCCTGTCCGATCCGTGAGTGAAGGTATTGTTAGGTAGCGATAACTGATTCTACTAATGCCTACAAAGCCGGGCCAAACTTTAAAAAAAAATCCCCCTAAAAAAATAAATATTATTTCGCAAAAAAAGGTAACTTACAACATCTGCAGTATGCCATACAGGCGCGGGCGAAGAGGGGCAGGGCTCGCGGCACGCGGCCGCATCGCTATTCGCTCAGAATTATGCCATCAAAAATAATGTTGTCACTTTTTAAAAATTACCAAATTATGGGGAAGTTGGAATTTATTCGCGGGAAAAAGAGGTTATTTCAAAATTCACTAGTATTGTTACTATGATGATTATGTAAAACTTCATATTTTATTTGGTCATGTGTTTACCTAACCTTTATTATCCTTACGGGTCGGACAGGGTTTTCTTAACATATTGTATATACCAAATAATTTAACGATATAGGTACCTGTATCGTGTCTGATCCGTTTGAGCTATCTTTTCGTTTCTTAACATTATAGTTGCGAATAAATAATTCGGAACTCGCATGTTCGCGGAGGCGCATACCGACTGCTTTCACGCGACAATGCGCAAACGGTGCGCGTCTCTAGTGTACAGAGTGCGGGGTGCACTCCATCCTCGCGATGATTGCCAATAGACTGGACTGTCCTTATATCCAGCAATGCAGCGGCACACATATTGCTGCCGTGTTAAATTGTTGTGTGTTTGTTCGCTATTTTTTTGGTCATTTGAATGTTACCTTATGTATCTGTTTGTACGAGTCTTGGTACTTGAAATAAACGAAATTTATTTAAAAACTAGCCATTATTTTTAGGACGACTCTTGCTTATAATAACTGCTCTGAAGCGACGGGGTAAGATATTTATTATTTTCTGGTAGGTGAAATTGTACTAAGATTCGACAAATACCTAGTTCATTCTAATTACTCGCCCTTAAAGCAGCCTCCCTTTAATCCCTCCAAGGATTAAAAACAAAAAAGAAATCAGGTTAGAAATCGTTATTAAAACATTTTTGTTGTGTATTTTTAAAAAGCCAATTTATAATAAATTTTAAGTGTCAAAGCATTATTTAATATAGTTCAAAGTTGTTATATGAAAGTTAATCTAAAGTAAAAGCAACTTGTTTATCTAAAAGCGTATCATATGTACACAAAAAATATGTAGATATGATTTCATGAGAATGAATACAAAAGGTACTAATAAAGCATTATTTAATGTGTTTCAAAGTTATCTGAAAGTTACTATAAATAGTAAAAGGAAATTGTTTATCCAAAAGTGAGCGATCATTATCAGTTATCAACTAATATGTAGATATCACTAACAGACGGTTGTAAGGAACTCTTTCTTTTTTTTTTTTTTAATTATTTATAAACCAGCGCTTGACCGCAATCCCGCCTGATGGTAAGCAGCGATGCGATCGTTGATGGTAAGGCGTGCTAGTTTATTAAGAGCACACCGCCGCCGGCAGGTTGTTCCAGTCCCTTGATGTACGCGGTATAAAGGAGGAGGCGAAACGCTTCGTCCGGATTGTAGTAGTGTTAACAACGTAAGGGTGGAAATTCGCCGTACGACGGGTCGTCCGATGGTGGAATTAAATCATCCAATTCCCTCGCACACTCCCCAAAATGCATCCTATAGAACACCGAAAGGCTGGCTACTCTACGTCTGTGCTCTAGGCTTTGGAGACCGTCTCGAGTTAAATCAGGGTCACCAATTAGCCTCTTCGCACGCCTCTCCACTGAATCCAAAGTAGCCAGGTGACATTTCGCAGCACCAGCCCAAATGTGGCTGCAGTACTCCACACACGAACGGACCCATCAATTAATCAATTGATCATAAATGATCGAGGGTGTTTGATATAATAAAAAAAAATTTGGACTTCACACATTTATTGTATTCTTGTCTAATAAAAATACTATATCATATAACTATTATAAAGAGAATATCTACAGCAATTGACAGTCTTGCTGGTTGTACACACTTGCCAGAGCACATATCCTGTAATGCATTTAGTGCAATGGCAGGACATCAGTTTCTTCTTTAACAACATTATTTTAAACCTTAATTTACAGCCCTATCGCATCTATTTTAGAGTTTTGAAGAATAAAAAAATGCACATTTTGCTAAAATAACACCATTGAATGGATTTATTCACGTATTGCACTATTGAATAAGCAAAAATGGGATATTGAATATGTTTACGGAAAAATTGTCGTATTATGATCCCAGTGTAGGATAAGAAATCTGTTTTTACCAGAACTACAGGCATTTATATGATTTCCGTTTGAATTATGTATTTGGAGGATTCGTGGGAATAAAAATTTACACACTAAGTAAGAATTATCGTTATTTGAAGGTTTTATGGATCATACAATAAAATAACAATTAATGCAGTGCTTTTACCAAAACTAGCGACAACACGTGTTTTTTATAATGCCTAACAATAGCAAGTACTTGTAGACAAACATTATCGAAGTTTAGTAATACATTCTTAGCAAGGGTCCTGCATCGTTAGAACAGATTGTGAATAAAATACATACCATGTTTATATTGTACACAAGACCGACCGTAATGTCTTATATCGGTCCATATATTAATTTACAATGACATTAAGTACTTAACTGATTTAGGCACAATTATGTTTACTTCGAATCGTTTTCTCATCTAAAGTAACATTCTAAAATTTAAGTTCATTAAGCTCTACAACACATACATGACAATGGCGCCGATTCTGTTGTTCACAAACTAATTTTAAGTTAAGTGCATCTTTTTCTTTCCATTTCTATAAGAAAAGGACAGAAGATAAAATGTCAGTTTAGACCTGTCAAATTAGTCCTGACGTAAACTGGCGTATTTTCAGTCGCCATGTTTATAATCGCGTCTAAACTGTCTTTGGAGTATCTTAATTTGACAGGATTAAATTAAAATGTTATCTTCTATCCTTTTCTTAACGAAATGGAAGGAAAAAGATGCACATAACTTAAAATTAGTTTGTGAAGAACAGAATCGGCGCCATTATTTACTATATTAGTAAATTTATCATATTTTATACTTTCCAAATTTTTTCAGATAAAATACAGTTGTTATTCCTTAAAATCTTCAACTTAAATATAATGGAACACTTTCAAAGATAAAATCGACACGAAATTATTATTTTAATATAATTAGTATTATTATACATTTGTATCATGAAATGAGCTAATCCCATGCGACCAATAAAATGAATATGGGTCGCCTGCCGCCGTTGCATGCACTTCGAAAGTCATTTCAAGTGGACTACTTAACCTAATATGTTATTATGTACAGAATGTACTCTAATAATTGTATAAATGATAATGAACTCATTTGTAACATTCACCTTTAATAGGAAATTAACATTTAAATAAATTATAAAAGAAAATAGTCCCTATAAATATGTACCGATTTCCCGAGAATAAAAGCATTACTATAAGGATGTTGAAATATCATAGCCATCGAATGGACATTGCATATAAAACGTATATAATAGGGTATTTGACAGTATATTTTTGTGATTATTTGCTTTAAATGCATAAAATGGGGGTTCTTTGTGTCATTTACACGAGTTTTAATGAAAATAATAACATTTAATATATCCAGAAACACAAAAATATGTTTGAGATTTTGTTTCTCGCGCCAAATATTGTGAAACGATCCGAATTGGCTAATGTCACGATGACGTCGTACGTTCCTATACACTTGTTGTCGTTCTATGTGTTCTCAGGTGTTTTAGCATTTTTAGAAGATTTCTAACGATATTTGGAGCGATTTGTGGTATTTTTTTTTTTGTTTTCTGACTGACAAATAACAGATAAACACGAACATCACTGGGGAAACGAAAATCGGTTATAAGTTTGTGACGTTACTTACAAAGCGCCACGCCATATTGCAGAATAAAGGGTTTCGGCGGCTTATTTGAATTTTGAATTTTTATTTGCGTGTTTCTTACGAAATACGTATTTAAAATAAAAAAAAAAAAAAAACTTTTGGTGAACTTCTTAACCGCAACCAAGTAATTCAAGATAGAAATTATAAATCTGTCAAATAGCCTATTACTCGGCGGATCTGGGTTATGTCTCGCGTGGAGTCGGCGAGGCTCAAGTTGAGGCGGTAGCTCCCGTGTTACCTCGGATGTTGTTTTACTCAAATAAGAATCATATAGTTATTACAAGTTTAATTACTCTGTGTACTTCTTTTTATTTAAGAACTTGCCTTACAACTCTAAGAAAGTGAAACAACCTAGATTCCTACACGGCATACATAGTATGTACAATTGTAACTATATACACAAATATAACATGGCAAAAGTGTCAAACGAGGGTATAGCGTTGTCACATTGTGAACATGCGAAGCGCTTTTTACCGACATACACGTCTTTTAATGTGAGCACACTAATATTCGCCAAGCAGTTTCATTTAGATGCGATTCTAATGCCTAGTCGCTACTGTGGCAGAGAAGTGGTAACTAACATTTCTTATTGTCCAAAAAGGTGAGTTTTTGACCTATTTCACCTGAATAATATGCTTGAAATTATAAATATACCTATAGATGTAGTAGTTATTACATAATAGACATTATTTTGTATTGTTCGAAGTATTGTATAGTAATTTTTATAATAACTAAGTAAAGAAAAGGAAAAAAAACCAGCAATATTACAACTGAACTCGAACATTGGTGGCCTTATATCGAAAAATAATTTGTACTCGTGATTTCCATATGTAAAAAACATCGGAAATATTTATATACTATATGCACTAAGAATATTATGTACATAATTATGTGGCTTGGAAACCACAACACAATTAAAGGTGAATGACTCACAAACAGCAAATTAAATAAATGAATCTGTCAATATATGTAGTATTTGTGCGTATACAGAATACAATAGTGAAGTGCTTACAGTTTGGGTAACCTGCACAATGATGACTCATGAATTTGGTTGATATGTTCGTAAATTGTTTAGTGACATGATGCAAGAACTGTGTGAAGCCCTATGAGCACATCTCTTAAACACAATGTATGGAAAATAGCTTTATGCCGCATCTACTGTCACCTAACAATACACCATGTCACAAAAATATTTCATTTACACTGTTGTATATTTATACAATCATAAATTTGTACATTACACATGTGATTTTACTTTTAGAATATTTACAAATAAACACAACACTCAACCTTCATCTCTATTCACATTAATTTTTCAAAACCTATTTTACTAAACTAAATTTAGCAGGGCTGTAAAACCTATCATAAACTAAAACTATTTGTACCACTCTAAATAACTACCACAGCATCAGTTTTAAAGCGAAGGACGACTAATGCCGATGCTGTGAACGTCATTTAGAAGTTGCACTGTTCTACTCAAACATAGTATAACAGAATAAGTTTATTGGATATTTGAGGTGAACTACTAAGAATTAACTAAATTGTCTTCTTGTATAACTTGATAGGATATGTTGTTATCGTTGTTCAAATTGTGGGATCAACTTGCGTTTTTCGATACCGAGCTATGCAGTAAATAATTTAAATTAATAAATAAACTACGAACATTTTCCTTGCTTCACCTCAAATACCAATTGTAGCATTGACGAGTACTTAAGCCATTTATATGTATTATAATTTATAACACATCATAAAGAAATCTATTTAGCCATTTGGTATATGAATACTGCCCTGAACAAAATCTGCATGCATTTGAACCAATGACACACCGTAAACAAACACAAAAAGCAACTGTTTATTCTAATAGGTACTCAGAATTTGTTATTTTAGGTCCATTCTCACTACGTCTAGTGAAGCCGAAGATTCTGAACAAGCTTACTAATAGAGTATTCTCGGTTAGCAGCGCAAAAAATATGATAAATAAAGCAGTAAACTGCGTAATTCCGGATCACTGAGAGCAGGAGACTAAGGTCCGTATTACAGAATGTCACTCAAACTCTACTTATGTCTCGTTTGAAGCTTTTGATTGGTTGAAACTAGTTTTAAGTAATGTTTAAACAGAGACCAATGCTTGAGTTTCTGGAATACGGACCTTAAACTTTGATACGGATATGACAAACCGTATGCAAAAAATATTGAATATTCTTTTTTACTTTTATAATTTATTTTAATGACAGTGATGTCATATTGTACAAGGATTGCTTTAGTAACTGCAATTAAAAATTTCCTTTCCTTTCAAACATGTTAAGTTTGTTAAATTAGACAGAAATAGTAAGTTTACTCTGGACACACTATAGTAACTACAGGAAAATAGCGTGTCGCTAATTAACCACGCAAATAGTTGCTGTATTTATTTTACGTGTCTATAACATTAATATTTTATAATAATAGATAGGTATATAAAGCGAGTTCAAATTATTATTAAAATAGTGTAATTACCACCTACATATAGTGTCATTACCTACATAGTATAAAACAAAGTCGCTTTTTTTCCCTATGTCCCTATTTGTGATTAAATCTACTAATACGAAGAACGAAGGTTTATATGTAGAATCACATCCATTAAATAGTGGAAAAATACTATTACTGTTGAGGTTTCTAATGTGATGTCGTAAATAATTACATTTTTTTCCGTGTTTAAAGTAAAACGCAGGCTAAACCCTAAGAGATTTATCAAAATAATGTACTAAATTAATATTGTATACATTGAAAAGGTCTACAGAAAAGTCCGCGATGGTATATGTCTATCTCTTATGGATATACCACAATAACATTTTTTTGTCATTTACTTTTTACAACAAATATTGATAGTGGCTAATTTTCGAAGCGATTTTAACCAACACAGCATACATCCTCATCCAATTAAATACTTTAAATAGAATGTTGATTTAATATAGATCTATATCGCAATTACAGCATATGATTAAAATGAATATTTTCGAAGATATTACAGATTTAAACATTGCGGGGTGTCACGTTTGCGGCGGTACCGACGGCCGGGGCGGCGTGCCGCTATGTTTTTTATACAACGTTCAGTTTTTCTGTAGCGTATTTAGTATTAGCATTGCACCCGTGCGAAGCCGGGGCGGGTCGCTAGTTGTTTATAAATGAAGCTTAAGGATAGATAAAACAATTATTTTTTTAGTTTGTTTACGGTCAACCCAATATGTATGTCAAATCAGCAGTAAATTGCAAATCAATCAAACTATTACAACTAAGTTTCAGAAAAACTTTCTACAACATAATCTTGCAATTTATTAAACAATACTATTAACTATGCATGCAATTAATTCACCTTAGAAAATAGTTGTTTCACAAATTACAAAACTGAAGCAATACTCCATTTGGTCAGTAACTAAAAATTATTATGTGCATAGGTAGAAAGTATTATCATATTCCGAGACAAAAATCAATTTTAAAAACTACAAAATTTCAATAAATCTATATAATATTACTTTAACTTACTATGAATGAATGTGATTTTATAACAAACTCGAGATTAGTGTTTACTGGCTGCGGATCGTCATACGTACATAAAGTTTTATTATTACTCAACAACATCCTGATCTAGATGAGCCCGCGTCAAAAGCGGGTTTACTAGGAGACCCAGCTCCAATTGTAACATTCAATGCTAACACTACACAACTTTCCACCACACCCATTTTTTTAACAGATTGTACATCAATATGATTGTCTCCATTAAACTACCATATTCATGTATAAACCACGCAAAGCAAATAATCATAAAAGAATAGGTATACCTATTCAGTTCATTTTATCGATTTCACGGACCCTGAAAGACGGCACCTAGCATTAGATGCCCGATACGAGACACCAATTGTCTATAAAGTAATTTCCAAAGAAAATCATCTGTAAAACCAGAATACATATTAAAAGAAAGCTTCGTAAGATTTACCATAAGCAAGCAGCACAGGTCAATAAGTTAAGCACATGTATCAATGTGTTGCAGTATACTGTGCATTGAACCACTGTGAGAAAAATAAATAATATAAATATTGCGCAACGCGCGATAAGTTCAGGGTCCTCTTTTTTTTTGTCATAACATGGAGTTGCAGATGTAACAAGAATCTCCAACTCACCAAAGATTCGAGAATATAGCACCCAGCTCTATTTGCTCTGAGCGGCAAGGGCCGGCTGCCCGGAGCGGCATTGTGCAGCTGTGCTGGGCTCACAGCTTGCGCGGGCGCGTGAGGCGGCGCTTCTTGCGCTCAGGCGTGCCGACCGCGTCGGCCGAGGCGCGGCGGCGCGAAGGCGGCGTGGACGCTGTACACTCCATAGCACTGCTCTCAGGTTTCGGCTCTGGTTTACACTTGGTTGTACTGCTGGTTTCGCCTTTAAGCTCAGGTTTGGATTTCGTTGTCGTCTCCGCTTTCGGTTCTAGTTTGCACTTGGACTCTGATTTAGATTCCGGTTTAGTCTTCGTTTCACATTTGACTTCAGCGCGTGGCAACTCCGCGGTGGGTTCAGGTAGCGCGCTGGCAGCAGCGACGACGACCTCCACGTCGGCTGCGGTCACTTCACACTCCGTCGGTTCTGAACTTGAACCGGCCGCCCACTGAAATAGTCCACAGACGAGTCATATAGTAAGAACTGCCTTGAAGTTTTGTTACTACTAATACAGCCTCTGTAAATGTAAAATGTCAATTGCTTTATTTACCTGTGCTAGTGAGGGAGCAGGTGACAGTCGTAACGAAGCGCCACACTCAGCACACAGGGGCGGGACGGCCGGGGAACGGGACCGCCAGTATTGTAGCTCTGTTTTACACTTGTTTAACTCCTGCAAAAAGAATAAATGATAATTAGCTTTTATAAAGTGATATGAGAAGGCAAAAAAAAAGAAACAATATCATATAGATAAAACAATTAAACTATTGCATTCATATAGCACAACTATACATTACACATAACACAGGTTAGTTATCCAATTCAATATATATTTTGTAACCCCAATGACTGATTAAGAATAAGGTGAAGGATAACATCTTGAGGAAACCTGGATTTTAAGGCACGTATTACAGAACGTCGCTCAAAACTCAAACTCCACTTAAGTCTCGTTTCAAGCAATTTGATTGGTTGCAACTAGTTTTAAGTAATGCTTAAGCAGAGATCAATGCTTGAGTTTCTTTCTGGAATACGGACCTAAGTCTGAAATCGCCAACCCGCATTTTTCTTTTTTTTTAATCTTTATTTTAAGAGCTTTGTCACACAGTGACGATGTCGCTTTGTAATACAGCTACATGCTAAGTACAAATTACAAAATACAAAAAACATCAAAAACACTTTCGTCACCGAGCCTCCGCCCGACGGCGCAAGCCAACCTCAACTATTTTGTAAAGCATCCTTGCTTTATCAGATATAGGAAATGCTAAAAAACTGTTGCATGCTCCAACCTCATTAGACCTTAATCCGGTTAATGCAAGCAACCCGCATTGAGCAAGCGTGGTGATTACGCCTGTGCCCAGCAGTGGGAAGACAAAAAGGTTGATGATGATTTTGTGTTTTATAATATGTAAGTGACACACATATAACAAAACCAAAGCATCTGCGACAATAGCTAACAGTAAATAAATATTTGGCAAAACAACAGAGATTGTCACAAATTAATATATTATTACGAAATTTGGATTTGACGAACTGAACCTGTCACCAAATAGGCAATTTGTTTCTCCATAGAATATAAAATAAAAATACTTCATCCTAATATCACATTTTTACCTGCAACAAAGTTTGAAACTTGCGGCTTGTTTCTTCATTCTTCTTATCATAATCATCAAGACGGTTGGCATACTCCAAGGTCTGTTTTTGTTGCTCAGCAATCTGTTTCTGTTGCTCGGCAATTTGTTTCTGTTGAAGAGCAGTTTTGCGCTTGCAACCACGTAGATCACTACGTAAAGCCGACAGCTGATCGTTGTACCTGAAGATGAGAGTTCAATTACTATTAAATAACAAGTAATATAAAATAACTTATTTGATATATTTTGTGTAATTAGATAAACAAACACTATTTTTTTTAAACAATAAAGCTTAATTTTATGCTTCAAAGGCAGTGTTAGCAAGAAGAGCAACTAATGGCTGTTGAAGCAGTTTGCTCCTTGAGCCGCTAGCAGCATAGGCCTCACGAAACTTGGTCACACTAAATGCAAATGAATCTGTTGGTTAAATTCAAAACTCATTTTACCAATCTTCTGTACTATTAATTAAATTATACAACTGATATTGATTGTTTCGTAACTGATAACCCAAGTTAGAAGACTGATATAGTTCCCAGCTACATTAAGCTCAACTGAACTACTGCTGCCACTTTTTAATAAATTAATAATAACAATTATCATGTCTGAATTGCCTCTTACTTTTTCATGCCTTGTTTAATGCGGTGTATCCGTTTCCTCAGCACCATATTGCTCTGCGGCGGCGGCGGGGACGGCGGGAGACTCTCCTCCATGTACATATTATTGACAGAAGACATCCGACGCTCGGATATGTTCGCCCCAGCCTGTTGCGACGAAGACGACTCAAAGCCGCTCGGAGGCGGCGAATCCAAACATATATATGATTTACTACTTTCGCCGGCTGAAATTAAATACGATAAGGCTATTTGTCAAGTAAACTAGTAAGAATCTTCTCGATATCAGGGAATACCGGTTGATTCTTCTGCCTGGGTACAATAAATATAGGTGTGAAAATACTTACGTGAAAAGGCTGTAGTAATATCAAAGAAATCTGTACCAAAGTATGTAATCTCTGGCAAGGCTGGTTCAATGTGTTCTTTAAAGTATTCCATAGCCATTGTGGTCAAATCAAAGAGTTCATCAGTCACTTTGTAGGGTCTTGCCAGTTTTGTAGTTGTTTTTAAGTATGACAGAATACTGTATACTTCATCTAATATCTATAATAAAGATAGTGAAAAAGCGTTATTATTATTGTTTACAAAAGTATTTCTATACTCCATTCGCGACAGTGTTATACAGAAGTTAAAAAAGGTTGTTTTTAGGGTAAACTTCGCAATAAAAATATTAATATTAAACATGTGTGTGTGTGTTTGTATATGTTAAGATTGTTGCTGAATTTATTATATAATTTTTATGAGGCTCTTAATCAAATAAATTATTTAGTTTTACGTAAACTACCAGCGTTCCTGTTAAAAACCTAAAAGAATTAGTGGTGGTCAGTACTTGGAACACTGCATTTTACTTTAAGTCTACCCAATCTGAAATGCTTCTATATTCTATCTATAATATGCTAAATACATACAGACAGCTAACGCCTATGTTGCGGTAGCAAGTTTTTTTTTTATTTGTCGGGTAGGTATGTTATGGCTTCCGCCAAAATACGTAGCTGTGTTAGATTCGCTTGTCGATACGTGTGAATGCTATCTTTACTTAGTTGTTATGTATTATTGTTTTGTTTTATTATCGTTATTTAATGTTTACATTATATTGAAACCATTATTACAACAAATAAAAGTGGTTCTTCTCTGCTTCGATGAACCTCTTATCTAAAGCTAACGCGAATGGCATATAGATCTGATAGACCAATCGTGTTTTTTTTTTATCATGTTTTACTAAATACAAGTTAGTTCTTAATACCGTAAAATATGGATTCTATTCAACCTCAATGAATCGTGTCCTCAAAATCCTGATAAAGTATCAAAATGTCTGACGCTTTAGATTTTAGAAAACTTAAGCAATCAGATGTATTGTTTCCGTGCCTCTTGATGCTTATATTACACTATTATCCTCGTTTTCTTATGTGGCGTAAAGTACACGAGCACAGATCGCTCCATGGATCCATGTGGTTTGTAGGTTAATTCTGTGACGTGTGTAATACATAGAATTTCGACGCTTATATCTTGCATTGATATCTTGTAACATATTTGCGTCCTTGCATGAGTAACATGGGTAATTTGCGAGCTCTTTCTTGATATCAAAGTAAAATCTCAGCAAACCCGAACTGTTTATTTTAGCAATTCATAAACTGATAGTAATTCGGCAGTCAGAATGCCAATTCTCGTAATTTAAAACATTCAGAATCTAGTCGTTGACCTAATGATTGGCCGAATGGATACTTCTCATCAGCCTATCCAGTCCGCTGCTGGACATAGGCCTCTCCTATTTCATATGCCATACAACTCGATTTTCGGCAACTCTCATTCAGTTACTATAAGTCATCCTGCGAAGTTCTTCGCTCCACCTAGCTTAAGGGCGTCCCACCTTGCGCCTCTACCGATTCACGATCTCCACTCAAGAACACGTCTACTTCAACGGTCATCGGTTCTACGGCTAATATGGCCGGCCCATTGCTACTTCAGTTTGCTATGTTGGAACTTTGATTCTCTGCCGGATCACCTCAATGTGGATTCGAACCCTAAGAGAGACTTCAAACATAGTTCTTTCCATACCTAATTAAGCAATCTTGAATTTATGGACCAGCCATACCATGAGTGTCCACGGTCTTCCTCCGTAGGTCATAAAGGGCTGAAAGAATACTGCTGTCCAAGGGAAAGACACAAGGAAAGAGACAAGGGTCTCTTCCGTGAATTGATATCTGAGATTATTCCCGAATCGGAGAATTTTCTCTGGTTTTATTGAATGGAAAATATTCTCGGAACATGGATAGCGTTTAAATGTGCAATAATTTGAAAGTAAATAGTAGTTAAATAAGACGGGCAAGGGAGGCAATATTTGTGACTACAAAATCAATTTCTGTTTCAATTATTTACCCTTCATTAATCATTCCCATAAGGTTTTTTAATGCGTAATATTGAACCTGATTAATATTAGATCAGTAAGTTTATTTAAATAGACAATTTAATTTATTACTATTCCTTTTATTCGGTTCAGATTTATTCTTACTTCCGAACCAAATTCAAACAATTCACGCGAATTAACTGAGTTTTCAAGTTGTAAAGTAGGAACTTAGATACACTCAAAACCATTGCTATAAAAAAAATTGATACAATAGGCATGCATTTTTATTAAATTGTCGAGAACTTTACGGCAAACTTCTCGCCAGGTATATTCTCAATTTACCATCACTATGCCATGCCATATCCGTTTCTTGTAGCTCAGTATCCGGTAAGAACCAGTTACAGCGGAGCCAATATCCCAAAAGTTGTTATCCCGTTTGTTGACAATATTTCTGTCCATGTTGTAATATCACGACCAAAAAGATTCTATACATTTAAGCAGTGGTACCTGATAAAACGGAGAATGGTAAATGCAATTCGTGACTTTTCACTGGCTAGGTACCTACCCGGTCGTCGCTGATTGTATGGTTCTAGCACACAAAAAGCAGTCAGAAGCCCAATACATATTACAGACTTAGATTATGTAGGGCGTTCCGTTTGCGGGGCGGGAGAAGCGGGCCGCTATATTTTTTATACAACGTTCAGTTTTTCTGTAGTGTATTTAGTATTAGCATTGCACCAGTGTGAAGCCGGGGCGGGTCGCTAGTATTACTAACATATTACACCGTTTTGTGTTCAGTTTCTGCTGTTGGTTTTTGACGGTGGTTATCTCTAATTCGTATCGATAACGCATTTGGTGTAGCACCACGTCGCCGAATTTACAAGTTAACAATTGGAATAGAAACCAAGAAAAGTGGTTTAAGTCAGAAAGCAGATGTATCGTATTCATGATCGTGGTTGGCAGTGATGGTACGCTTGGGTAAATAAGTTAGCTTCCAACGCAATTGCTTGCGTTCTAAAATTGGTTTCTATACAAACCAAGGTGCACCGTAGCCCGCAGCTGATCACTGTTTTTTTACGCAAACCGTTACGTAATCAACATTTTCGGTAATTAAAACCAACCTTTACGTATCTCGAAATACTATGAGCAGTTGTTAGGAAAACAAAATTATTGCTGCATGGTTATAGAACATATTGACGGAACCTGTTTTTTGTTAATCACCAAGTTTAGCAGTTGGATTAGTTGTGGCTGATGGCACATTTTCCTATGTCGTCACGTCGTTCGTGCTACCGTCCTGTAAACGCAGTCCCCGATTTGGGAGTCTGTCCCCGATTTGAGAGTCTATTTTTGGACTAGACCACAAGGGACAAAGTTATTTTTATTTCATTAATGACTTTAGTAAAAATAAGATAGCATTTTGACGTATTGATACAATTGATCGATGTCGCCGTAATAAAGTAGATTGTTTGCGCTGCTTGTGACTCAGGATTAAACCGAGCGGGGCCTGAAGAAAATTCTACCAAGCGCTAAATCATATTTAGCTCTTGGTAGATTTTTCTCCTCATAGGAGATGAGATAAAATAAAACAATACAAGAGATAATAGAGATGAGCTTCGACATTTCTCAATATTACGCTTGTTAGATGAAATTTCTGAACAAGAAATCTTCTCTTCCTACTTAGTTTGATAAAACAAGACAATAAATTAGTGTTTCGATAATTCTCAATATTAAGCTAGTTAGATAAAATTTCTAAACAAAAGTTTTCTTCCTACTTAGTCTAATGAATAACCCCTTAATTCGTCAACAATGTACAGTTAATCATTTGCTATCACTAGTTAACTTTAAGCAATGTTTATGAATAAAGGGGTAAGTGTTTGGTTTTTCGCATAACTGTTGCGGGAAGTGAATTTACTCAGAAAACGTTAAATGTAAGAGCAAGACAAGCATGCTCGAAAATTTCAGCACCTCGTATTAGTTAGGTATAGGTTTTCCTGTGACCATACTGATATGCAAGTTAGTTTGGCGACCCATATTTTTTTTTTTTTTCTTAAAGGGACTAAGATGCGAGAGAAATTTTTAAACATCCTTTTTTTGACAATTCATACAAAAAGAGTAGCTTTGAGTTCGAGAAATTGAAAAGCCCCCAATTTGGGCTGCTTGCAGTATTTGCTACCTACCTTCCTACCCGCTCCGTGGCTATTCCGGGCTTGGACTCCTCCAGGCTTACAAGAACCTTGCTACTGAAGTCCAGAATTATTGAAGGTTTGTCAAAGTTAGAAAGATATGGCTTCACAATAGGGTGACCTACTCTTATTTGTGAGAAAAACTATATCGATGGTAAGATATGCAACTACATACTTACGTAAGCTAAAAATATTTAGAAGACCACGAAGAAACATTATAAAATTCATCTACATTGTTATTATTACGAAACTAACAATTTGTTTCTACTTTCTTACGTTTAGGCAAAATGTGCTGACAAAGAAACAGAAAATAAGTGGATTAGGCCGCAACAAAGACGGCAGTGTGCACTTCAACTTTATACCTATAGAAAACATGAGCAAAAAGCATTGCGTAAAAACCGAGAAGCCAGTCGTAGTAGCACGACAGCGGATTCATAAGGCGTTGTCCTAACTGACGTAGATCGCACGATGACACAATGCGTTCTCGTCGTGCGATGAGTTCAAACATACAGATTTCATCAGTATATTTGAACCTGCCCCCTAAATCGGCGAACACATTTTTGTCAAATGATTGCGACTAGTTGGGATCGTTTGGACCGAACGGACCAATGGGCGGCCCGAACAATCCCAACTGATTCCAACTAGTCGCAATCATTTGACAAAAATATGTTTCCCGATTAGGGGGCTGGCAACTAATCTGAAATGCTTAATAACGGTCGTACGATGTGTATGATCGTGCGATCATGTAATCAAAGCAACAGGGTGAGTTTGAGTGTCCTAATTGGTTACCTACGCAATGCGTCGACGCGCGATGGGCGCGGGACGATGACACGATGGACATCGCGCGATCTATTAGGACACCTATTAGGTGATCGCACGACCATTTTGATCGTGAGATGAAAAACGCATCGCGCCATCGTACGATCACTCCCAATTAGGACGCCGCCTAAGGCTCATTAATTCACACGATGAGTTACCTCGAATAACCGATTATCGAAAGGAGATTATCTTGACTCGTGTTAATACCACCCGCATATGGAAAGGCAGAATACTTCGGCTTTGAAGTTTGGAACCGTGAACAAGAACTTGTAATTGGAGTTTTCGAATCACAAAGTTCTAGAAAGTTCGCCTGAAAACTCTATGCTCACTGATGAGTGTAGTTTTTGAGGCGATTGAAGCCCGTGTGACACATATGGACATTCTCCCTTTTCTAAAGGCGAGAAACTCTTTTCGTGTCAGTGAGCCATTATTTTTTTCCATAATTTTAATAGGTTTTATCGATGGTTTAATTGCTCATTTTGTATCATTAGCTGGTTATTAAGTACATGGTAGTTTTTACAATGTATTACAAATTATATTCAATATGAACAAAAATATGCATACCATGTACCTACCTAATTACCACCACAATTACATGAATCATGTGATGTACCTGTGATTCACACTTCTGTTTTCTGAATATAATAGTTTCAAGTACTTAAAGTATTTAATAATCATTCCATGTAATTCTGTTCTTATTTTAATCAACTAAATTTCTAAATTGTAGGTATAAAAACTGTAGATAACTTTGTTGATAACTTATGAAAACAGCCACTTTCACTGTTCAACATTGAATAAATACCTACTGTTACGATGTAAAAATAAAGAGACTTAGGTCCGTATTACAGAACGTCACTCAAACTCAAGTTCTACTTAAGTCTCGTTTCAAGCCTCTTGATTGGTTGAAACTAGTTTTAAGTAATGCTTAAGCAGAGATCAATGCTTGAGTTTCCTTCTCTAATATGGACCTTAAAATACCAGTATGACAAAGAGATGAAAAATTCTCTAAAATAAATATGATTATTTCTGCAGAGTTTTTAAACCCATGAATTGATGGCTAAGAGATTGTCATCTTGAACAAGTAGAAACTAATAAACTTGTATTAAAATTAAGGCGAGATACTTAACTAAAGAAAATATTCTTACCTCTCCTGGAAAGAAACAACAATGTTTCCTCTCAATGTGTTTTCCAAAAGTCATTTGGAGAAGACTAAGTCTCATGTGCAAAGTTTCAATGATGTCAGACTCGCATGCCAGAGGGTGACTCCTACGGGCAGATTCTCGGCGAGGCATCTTAGCTTTGATCGCTTGAAATCGATGCAACATCTGGTTTTGTAACCGTTGAAATGTAGAGTTCAATAAACTGCTACATACAGAATTGAACTGACGGTTAACCTGCAAATAAAAAGAAGTCTGAATGCTGTGAAGAAAACAGCAATCACTAATTTATTAGGGAATGTTATATAAAACTTTGAATGTAAAAAGTATTTCTTAAAATTACATCAGCAAACCTATATTTTATAAATGTGGTATGCCAATGGCTTTATATGTGCAATTTAACAAAACAGGAAAACAATGGTTTATATGGCAAACATTAAAAGGTTGAATTCCTACTTAACTATTTTTGTGAAACAATAGAAGAAAACATTACTCCACAGAATAATAAAATACTCAATAGAACAACCAGAACCTCATAGAAATTCAAGTGGACATTTAAAATTCATATTGAATTTAATCTTGCATGTATCACAAGTGTTTCATATATTACTTAAAAGAAAGTAATAATGCTATAGAAATGAGAAAATTTCCTAATGTTATTCAAAAAAAAAGATTAAATAGAAAAGGCATTATTGCAATTGTCTCCTGCCAAAAGTCGAAAGAGTAATGAATAAAATAAAAATAATAACCATTCGAATTTGTGAGACATGTTTGAAGCCTGTATAGCCAATAATCTTCTCAATAACTTCAACTGGTAAATCAAGTATGGATGTCTTGGAGGCAGGCGCTAAGCTGCATTTGGAGGTACTAGCGTGCGGCGAGGACCCTCCCGGCATCAAAGTGCTGGAGTGACGAGTGACGCGGGACACCGCCATAGGCTCTGCGTGAGAGGGACCTGCACCGTCGCTGCCTCCATTGCCACCTCCGACGCTGCTCATTTGTCTCGTCGACACCATATTGCCACCAATTTAATCTTCACCTATATATTCCTGAAAACTAAGCTAGTCTATGGAGTCAGTCTCTTAAAATTAAAAAATATACAATTTCTTGTTGTAAATGCAATCCGCGACTTATTTAAATGCAAAGGTAAAGAACTTGAGACCAGAATAGTTACATTTTCAATAAAACCAAAGCATCTTTTTCATACAACAAAAATAAATACTTGAGAGCACCACCGAGTAAATTCTAAAATGGTGGCCATGGACGACTAGATCGGTACCTAATCGCTTGGGAAATGAACTATGATTTTTACGGATTGCATATTGAAACTATCGTAATATTACAAACAATTCACCCACTTAAGAATTCATGCACATCTTTTGTTAATTAAATCTTGATTAACTTCACTAACAAAATTATAATTAGACGCAGTAGTTACACAAATGCGCTACGCTTTCACAAAAAATATTCTTTTTTTACTTGAATAGATAGACCATGGAATAGACACGGATGAAAAGAGTGAATGAATACGACTTCGAATGAATGGTAGGTACTTCATTTTTTGGCTATGGGCTATACTATATCCCACAGAGTGCCTAAAATCCAAAGTGTATACAATATAGCATAATCACACCTCTATTCTTTGGAATAATCCGAAATAATCAAATCACTCATATGAACTCATATCTCATCATTGGCCTAATGGCCTAAGCGACTAAATTTTTTGTTGTTTACATTTTAACAGTTTTTGTAAAACTTGATGGCAATTTTGTTACCAAATGGCGCTGTAACAATTTTACATCACTTGAAATCAAAAGTCTTTATTCCAGAAGGAAACTCAAGCTTTTGTTAAGAAGTATGGCTACGCACCTTCTTTAAGGTTTTATTAGATGCTGGCCTCTTTGAATATATCCCATTGTGGTTGCTATGTTAGCCTGTCACTTTGTTACTTTATATACTTCTAATTTGTGTTTTTTGATTTCTGCTTATAAATAATAACTCGTATTAATTTTCACAAGCAGTTCTTATTTATTCGTTAAAATGGTAGCAGAGAATAAATTTACGAATTGAATTGCGGGTGCTTCTTATTGGCTTTATTTTTCGAAGAAAAATAATAAGGGCAAGTCTAACATACTCCGAAAATTCGTAAGAACCGTTAGCAAAGGTTCGGTAGGCCTGCAGTGACGATGGACAAGTCAATTGCAGAGGTTTCGAAGGTGCGAATTGGAGATCTAGATGCCAAAAAGTTTAACACGTGGAAGTTTAAAGTTTTCATGGTGCTTAAAGGTATACCTGGGGCAAAAGATTTATTGGAAGGTACGAAACCGAGGCCAATGCTTATGCCAAATGCCACACCTGAAGAGAAAACGAGGTATGAAGTAGATGTAGCAGAATATGACAAATTAGACAGTATTGTGTCTGTCTTGCTTTTGTCAAATTTACCTGATGACATAATAGAAAAAATGATGCGTTTTACGTATTCAAAAGAAATTTGGGATGAACTACAGAGACTATATGGAGGTTGTGTCGTAGACCAAAGCTACACGACGTGCAAAACTTTTTTCTCATACAAGAAAGATGCTACACACGATATGGCGGCACATATTTCGACGCTGAAGAATTTGTGGCATGAACTACACAGAGCGCTGAACCTTAAAAAGGATTTACCAGACATATTGTTGATCTACAAAATTCTTGATACTCTGCCGCCGGAATACGTGATGTTCGAATCAAGTTGGTTATTGATGACGAAAGAAGAACGCACCGTTAACAACCTTACTGTCCAACTGTGTTCACATGAAAAAGTTCTTGCAAAAGTCAAAGAAGAACAAGATGGAGGCAGCACCAGTGCCGAAGTCTTGTGGGTAAAGACAAAAAAGAAAGATGGAAAAGTAATCAATGATAGTGAAAACAAGCAAGCGATACAGAAAAATAAGAAAAAGTGCAAATACTGTGGAAAACTCGGTCACTTTGTGAAGCAATGTGAGAAATGGATTAGTGATGGAAGGCCAAAGAAGTCAGAGAAGGACACTAAGAATGTCAACATGACAATTTTATCCATCACTGGAAATGAATGCAAAGATTCAATAAATTTTTATGTGGATAATGGGGCAACCAGCCATGTAACAAATAGAGATGATCTTTTTGTCGAATACAGCCATTTCAAGAGCAAGCACACAGTACGCGGAGCTAATGGGAGTGAAATTGAAGCTATAGGAATTGGCTCCATTAGAGGAGAAGCACAAATAGGTAATGGTGAAGTAAGACAAATTTTACTTAAGGATGTATGGTATGTACCCACCATTTCAAAAAATCTTTTTTCTGTACTTGCGGCACATGATGCTATTGAGAACAGTACATTTGAATCAACTCCAACGACTTGCATTTTCAAAGTTGATGGTGATAAGCGACTGATTGGTACGCGTGATAAGCATGGTGATCTCTATCGGTTGAAAATGAGATGTTTAAAGCCTGCTGAAGTTAATCAGCTATCCACACCAAACTTGATTCAACTCTACCATGAGCGTTTTGGACACCAGAATAAGTCACATGTAAAGAAATTTTTGGAAAAGGAATTAAACATAAAAACAGAAAACAGGCATGAACTCTGTGAAGGTTGCATTTATGGTAAGTCTCATCGGCTAAAATTTAGAGCTAGAGAGAAAGCAACAAAACCAGGTGAGCTGATCTGTACAGATGTTTGCGGTCCTTTCCCCTATTCATATGCTAAGAATAGATACTTTGTGCTATTCAAAGATGTTTATACCGGGTATCGTTGGATATATTTAATGCAGAACAAGTCGGAAGTTTATCAAAAGCTGTCACTGATGCTAGCTGAAGTTAAATCAGCAGGGGTTAAAGTGAAAGAAATTTTGAGCGACAATGGAGGAGAATTCGATAATGAGAATGTTCGTAGAATACTTCAAAAAGAAGGTATCTTACATAGCTTGACGATGCCTTATACTCCACAACAAAATCCTACTGAGCGAGAGAACAGGACTGTTGTAGAAATGGCTCGGGCTATGATGTACGCCCATAGAGAAATGCCAGCGCCATTATGGGCTGAATTGGTTTTGACGTCGGTCTATATCCTGAATAGAACGGGACCAGGACCCGATGGAAAATCACCGTACGAAGCATGGCACGGTAAGAAGCCAAGAGTGAAACATTTGCGTGTGATTGGAATTACATGCTACCCCCATCTTCCTAAGGAGAAACGGAAGAAATTAGACAAAAAGGCGCAGAAGGGAATTTTAGTTGGTTATGACAATAACGAAGGCTATCGGATTTGGGATGAAGAACATCACAAATTAATCCGATCACGTGATGTAATTTTCGAAGAGTACCCTTTGCTTAGAGAAGCTGAAAATGTAGTAGATATTAAACCGAAGTCTATTAATATACAGCCGAAGTCTCTAAGAAGCTGCAGCCAGTCAGAAAGCCAAAAATTCCACCGTGATTTTCTGGGATTCCATTATGGTTCTAACGAGCACTTTGATGTCGGAGAAGCATCAGTCAATGACAATGTACAGTCAATGGCGAAGAGGAAGTAGTTATTGATGAAAACGTTGTTCTTGATGAAAATGCTGAGACAGAACAAGGTTTAGATATTGGAAACAATGAAGACGGAAACAATACACAAGGTTCTCAAACTGGAAGTGAAGAAGTTAAACGATCCCAGTCTTGAGGATGTGGCGAGAGTGAAGAGAATTCTACGCTACATTAAGGGAACCATCAATTATGGTACATACCAATCTTCCACTGTAACAAACTGTATACAAAGCTACAGTGATGCAGATCATGGAGGAGATCTTACTACGGGACAATCGATCTCAGGAATGATCTGCCTGTATTCGAAAGGAGCGATCACCTGGCAGGATAAACGGCAGAAAACAGTTGCGATTTCTTCAACAGAAGCTGAGATAGTGGCTGCAAGTGAAATAGCAAGAGAAATACTATGGCTCAAGAGAATATTACAGTTCATGGTAACTGGAGAAGTTCTTGCAAAGTAGAAGCAGCAAAGCAACTAGCAGATTTTCTGACCAAGCCGTTGTTTAAGCCGCGAATAAAAGAGTTGAGTGCTCTTGGAGGCTTAGCATAGCTACAAAAACAAGACGGGATGTTAAGAAGTATGGCTACGCACCTTCTTTAAGGTTTTATTAGATGCTGGCCTCTTTGAATATATCCCATTGTGGTTGCTATGTTAGCCTGTCACTTTGTTACTTTATATACTTCTAATTTGTGTTTTTTGATTTCTGCTTATAAATAATAACTCGTATTAATTTTCACAAGCAGTTCTTATTTATTCGTTAAAAGCTTTCATCTCTGCTTAAACATTACTTAAAAGTGACTTAGGTCCGTATTCCAGAAGGAAACTCAAGCGTCGATCTCTGCTTAAGCATTACTTAAAACTAGTTTCAACCAATCAAATGGCTTGAAACGAGACTTAAGTAGAGTGTTGATTGACGTATTACAGAACGTAGTAGTAGAAGTAATGTTTAAGCAGAGATCAATGCTTGAGTAACGTTCTGTAATACGGACCTAAAACTAGTTTCAACCAATCAAATGGCTTGAAACGAGACGTCAGTTTTTTTTTTTGAGAACCGTTGGATAAGCCAATTTTTTTATTTTATTTCTCGTTATGTTTCAAATAAAGTTTTATAACAACAAATGTAAAAGATGCCCAAAAAATGAGTAAATTGGGGATAAAATAAAAATATTATATTTTGTATATTTTAAGGAATTAGCCTATCAGCATACATAAACAAAGTTGTAAATTATAAAGTGTTTATTTTTGTTTACTTTTCAACTGCAGTTGCTTTCTTACCAATGGTAAACAAGAGATTACACGAGACTAGAGTCATCATCATCATCATCATTTCAGCCGAAAGACGTCCACTGCTGGACATAGACCTCCCCCAAGGTTCTTCACGACGACCGGTCCTGCGCCACCCGCATCCAGCGGTTTCCCGCGACCTTCACCAGGTCGTCGATCCACCTTGTCGGGGGCCTACACACGCTACGTCTTCCGGTGCGTGGTCGCCACTCGAGAACCCGTCGGCCCCATCGGGCATCGGTCCTACGGGCAATGTGTCCAGCCCACTGCCACTTTAGTATTGCAATTCTTCGGGCTCTCGTTCTTCTACGGATTTCCTCATTCCTGATTCGATCGCGCAGTAAAACCCCAAGCATAGCCTTCTCCATTGCCCTTTGAGTGACTCAAGGGCGGATCCAGCTTTGGCGCCAGGGGGGGGGTCACATAGTCGTGGTCAAGTCAGAAGAAGTTTTAATTAAACTTTGATAATAATAGATACAATTAAAAAGAAGGTATTTTATTAATAAGTACCTACTGAACATAAAAATACCTAATTAAATAACGAAATCAATTTTTCTTTTACGTCTCCTGCCGAAATGTTTTATCACTTCATCTATTTCAATGGGTACGTTTTTATGGACGTGGAGAAGTGCCAGTCCGGTTAGACGTTCTTCAATCATTGAAGCTCTTTCCCATGCTTTGATTTTTCGTAACGTAGACGACGTACCACTGGGTGCTGAGAGGCGAGCTCAGACTGAGGGGAGATCTGACGAGTTAAGCGGACGACACGCTGGTCACCGCCCGGGAGAGCTCGCACAGGGAAACAACGTTGCTGGCGACGGCTGCGGTATCACAGGTGGTGGGCCGCATACGTCGCCTAGGCCTGGAGGTGGCGCTCAACAAGTCGGAGGCCATGGTTTTATGGTCTCCGGCGGGCGCCGCCACCCGGCTCACGGCGTCAGCTCGAGCAGCGTCGGTCGCAGCTCCGAGAGGTCCTGGTGGCAAAATGGCGGGACAGGCTTTCGTGCCCTACCGCAGGCCTCACCACCATCGAGGCGATCCGGCCGGTACTGGCGGACTGGCTCGGGAGAAGGCAGGGCTCCCTGATGTTTCGGATTACACAGGTACTTTCGGGACATGGTTGCTTCGGAAAGTACCTGTGTCGCATAAACATGGAGCTGGACGCCCGGTAGCACTACTGCATCAACTGCCGAGAGCGGCATACGCTGGCAGAGTATGCCACGCGCGGAGGAGCTGCGCCGTGCCTTCATCTCGGCCGGCAGGGAGCTGTCACTGCCGTAATCGAGTCGATGGTCGGCAGTGATGAGTCCTGGGATGCGGTGGTTTCCTTCTGCGAAACAGTCGTCTCGCAGAGGCTGTGGACAGGGAGAGGGAGATCTCGTCCTCTCACCCGACCCACAGCAGGCGCACCGGGCGTCGGCGGAGGGCGGATAACGCCCTCTATCAGCCACCCTAAACTGATCCAGGGGCGACACACTCGGGGACATCTGTCGCCCCCCAAACATCAGGACCCGGGGTGGCGGCGCGAAGTGTTCCATACGCGCCACTCTTAGACGTCATGGGGGGAGTCGTACACATCATTCAGCCGAGGAGGCCCACAGTGGTGGGCCAGCACCAATCGGGGGTTGCGGAAGCAGTGTTCGTTCTCGCAACCCCGGTGTAGGTGCGAGATGGAACACCGGGGTGGTTTTTAGTCAGTAGGTGTCTGACAGACCCTGTCGCCCACCCCAGGGCGGCGGACATGCATGAGGATTTTCCAACCAGGAAACAAAAAAAAAAACGCTTAGACCTTAGACTTACGAAGCTTAGGACCTTCAATTTCCCTCACCAAAAAAAAAAAACGTAGGTATGTCCAGACGAAGTGTTCTTACAGCAACAGAAACATCATACAGAACAGGGTAAGACCGAAATGTGACGAACAAACAGTCAATTCGGATTTCGCTCTGGTGTCGGTATTCGTGAAGCTCTTTTGCCCTCAACGTCCTCGTAAAAAAATGCAGGGATATGTATTAAAGTACGCAATATTAAAGTACGTAAATTAAAACAACGATTAACACAGTGGAATAAAATGTAAGTTTTATAAGGAAATCATAATGATGAGTATGACAAGAGAATTTAATAAAATTATATATATGACATAACAAAGTCTGTTGCTAAGTTACTTAGCATAGAGCATGGAGACACATCTTCACACCCGCCGGACTTTTAAGAATTGACTTCTAGACCAATTCTTTCACTTAGGTTTCTTAGGCGTGGTCCGTATAGAGGCTTTGTGAACATGTCAGCAAGTTGTAACTCGGCACAAACTTGCTTTACTTCCAAGACCTTGTTCTGTACACATTCTCTTACGAAGAAATGTTTCAGCTGAATGTGCTTGGTCCTTCTGTGGAATTCGTAGGCGGGGTTCTCTGCCATTTTTATGGCAGACTCATTATCTACGAAAATGGTAGGCATCTTTTCTATTTTTGTCAATTCTTCCAGCAATCCCTTCATCCATATTAATTCTCTGGCTGCTTCAGATAGAGAAACAAGTTCTGCCTCGGTAGAAGAAAGGGCCACTGTTGATTGCTTGATACTTCTCCACATTACGGGACCAGAAAACATCAAAATCATTCCTGATGTCGAGTGTCCGGATGTAGGGTCACCCCCTAGGTCAGCGTCGCTGAAGCATATCAGCCTTTTTTCCCTGTTCTTTTTAAATGTAAGCCCGTAATTTGAAGTGCCTTTCAGGTATCTCAAGACACGTTTCACTCTTATAATGTCGTGTTTTGTGGGAGAGTCAAGATGCCTTGAGGCAACGCTAACTGCGTAACTGATATCTGGCCTAGTAGCCACCATCAGGTACGCTAGTGCGCCCACAGCTTCTCTGTATGGAAAGTTGTCATCTTCTGAACTTTCTATTTGCTCTTGGCCTATTTTTAAAGCTGGTGTCGGAACTGGTTTGCAGTCACTCATGCCAAACCGTTCTAAAATTTTTGTAGTGTAACTCTTTTGAGTTAATTGAATACTGCCATCTTCTTCAGCTCTCTTAATTTCTAAGCCTAGGAAATAGGACGCCGGTTTGGTGGTAATCTTAAAAGATTTCTGCAGTTCTTTAATAAACTGTTTGCCTGCTTCTTTTGACGTAGTGGCAACCAAGCCGTCGTCGACATAGAGGGCTAGCACGACTTGTTCCCGGATGTATAAGCATGGATCATATTCACTTCGTTTGAAGCCCTTTGATTGTAAAAACTCGGAAATGCAAACATTCCAGCAGAGTGGAGCTTGTTTTAATCCGTAAAGGCTCCTTTTTAGCCTGCATACTTTCTTTGATCCATCTTCGTAACCCTCAGGTTGTGAGATATAAATCTCTTCCTTTACCTTACCATTTAGGAAGGCTGTTGAAACATCAAATTGTTGAAGAATCAAGTTTTCCTGTGCTGCCAAGCCCAGTACAGCTCGTATTGTATTTAGTCTTACAACTGGGCTGAACGTCTTGTCGTAGTCAATCCCTGGTTTTTGAGAAAAACCTTTGACTACCAAGCGTGCTTTGTACCGTTCAACGGTTCCGTCGGGGTTTCTTTTTATTTTAAATACCCATTTGCACGGTAAAATCTTTCGGTTCTTCGGCAAATCCACTAAAGTCCAAGTTCCCATTTCATTAAGTGAATTTATTTCACTTTGCATGGCATCCAGCCATTTTAATTTATCTTTAGACTCAATGGCTTCTTTGTATAATGTAGGTTCGAGATCCTCGCTCTGAAAAGCTTTTTCAATAGCCGCCATAAGGCAATCTTGGAATCGACTGGGTGGAATAATCCTCGATCTATCTCTCAAATCGTATCTGGACCCTGTTTCATGAACCTCCAGATTTTCTGTTGAATTATCACCACTTTCATTTTCAATATCATTGACATTCTCGTTGTGGGCATCATTTTCAATGTCTTCATAGACAGAATCATTTAAATTGTTACCATCAACTAGGTTTTCCGTACTATCAATCATCGGATTTTGAACTGCATCATTATTTGGATCAATCACAGGATTATTCACGATTTGAATCTCATCGTCATCTCCACTGTCTGTGTCTAGTACCGTTTCAGTATGCAAGTTGTCAATTGGTGTTATGTTATTACCATCATAGAACATCTTCTTTATAATCCGCACATCTTTGGTGATCACAATTTGCTTTTTCGTTGGTACATACACACGGAAGGCTTTAGATGTTTCTGAGTATCCAACAAATATACCAGTCATGGCTTTAGGAGAAAACTTATGTCCTTGTTTTCCTTTTATCAGAACAAATGCTTTAGTTCCAAAAACATATAAATGGTTTACACATGGCTTTCTGCCCACCCACTTCTCAAAAGGTGTTAAGTTGTGTATGCTCTGATTAATGCTTCTATTAGATAAATAGTTGGAAACAAAAACAGCTTCACCCCACAGGTATTTGGGTGCTTTTGATTCTATCATCATGCATCTAGCCTTTTCAATTAAGGTTCGATTTTTCCTTTCTGCGATGCCATTTTGATGTGGAGTATAAGGTGCAGTTAGTCTTCTAGATATGCCACAGTCTTTGAGAAATTTGTCAAAGTTATGGTTACAGTATTCTGTTCCATTGTCACTTTGTAGGAATTTTATTTTGTTTCCTGTAAAGTTCTCTACTAAGCTTTTGTATTCTTTGAATTTTTCCAGTACCTCAGACTTCTTTTTTATGAAATATACGTAACAATAACGACTGAAGTCATCGATAAAAGTAACCATATATTTATTTCCATTTAATGTGGGCGTTTGTATAGGTCCACAAACGTCACTATGAACGATCTCTAGTTTTTGGCTAGTTCGAGTGCTTTCGCTTGGCTTGCTTGGAGATCTGGTCAGCTTCCCTTTGATACAGGTTTCACATTCTCCTAACGATTGTCTGCTATCAAAATCTAGACCGATTAGGGAATTGTTTTTGAGTGCATATCTCATGTCTCTTTCACACATGTGACCCAGTTTGCTGTGCCAATTTTTTATCTCATTATTCGTAATAGGCTTTTGATTTTTAGTCTCATTTGCGACATTAGCGAAGTTATTTTCTGTTTTCAGGTAATATAAACCATTTTTTGCTCTATGTGCTTCCATATATATTCCTTCACTTTTATTTTTTATTATCGCCTTATCTTGAGTGAATAAGACAGTTTTACCAGTGTCAGTAATCTTTCCAACTGAAAGCAGGTTTGCACACAAGCTTGGTACATATAGGACGTTACCGAGATTTACATTCCCTTGTTTAACTCTGATTCGGGCAGATCCTGAACCCTTAATTTCAGCAGTTTTATCTTTTGAAGCAAGTTTTAAAGTATTTGTCTGTTTTTTCATATTATACAACAGTTTTTCTGTGTATGTCATGTGAGATGTGCACCCACTGTCTAGAATCCATCCATTTTTATGAGAATTATAGGTGAGAAGGCACGTGAAGTTATTATATTCTTCAGAGTTTTTTGATTTGTAATTCAAATTTTTCTTTTTATTTTTGTTTGTGCTTCCCGGTTTTTTATTTTTGTGCCAACATTTTTCTGTCTCATGGCCTTTCTTTTTGCATATTTTACAAAAAGCATAAAAAGCTTCACTATTTTCAGTACTAGTGCTGGATTCGTTATTATTTCGACAGCGTGCATCAGTTTCCTCTATAATTTTGATCTTTAATTTTTCTGGAGTCAACAGATTTTCTTGAGTCTCTATAGCTATGCGAAAATTTTCATAATCAGCGGATAAACTATACAGCATCATTATGGATAATAGTTCAGCATTGATCGAGATATCAAGATCTTTTAATTTGTCTACGGTGTCCATGAAACTATTAAGATGTTCGCGAATATCATCGCCATCTTTAAGTTTAGATAAAACAAGTTTCTTCAAAAGTGTCGCCTTTCTGGCAGGTCCTTTACTCGCGTAAATCGAATTTAGGGTGACCCAGATATCTTTAGCATACTTGCAATTCTTTACCTGCCGTAGCTCTGAAGGTGAAATCAGCAGGAGCAATTCTGACCTTGCTAATTCGTCGTTTTCTAGATCTCCTGCCTCTGGTACACGGCATACATATTGCCAAAGTTTAATCTTTGTTAGATATGCTTTCGCATGAATGACCCAAGTGTCATAGTTTTCTTTACCAAGTGGTTGGATTTTTACAGCCGACATTTGTTTGCCTTTTATTTTATTTTCCATCCAACTTACACAACATTTATTTATTCGTTATTTTTTTTTCTGCTACCATATTAAAGTACGCAATATTAAAGTACGTAAATTAAAACAACGATTAACACAGTGGAATAAAATGTAAGTTTTATAAGGAAATCATAATGATGAGTATGACAAGAGAATTTAATAAAATTATATATATGACATAACAAAGTCTGTTGCTAAGTTACTTAGCATAGAGCATGGAGACACATCTTCACAATATGCACTGCTGTGCTTTATAGATTACGAACAGGCATTCGACCGGGTTAAGCACCAGCACCTCCTGGGTCTATTAACAGATATTGAACTCGATGGCAAGGACGTCAGGATTATCCGTAATCTGTACGAGAACCAAGTAGCTACAATCAAAGTTAAAAATGAGGAGACCGAGGAAATCAAGATCTGTCGTGGAGCTCTGCAAGACTGTGTCTCCGTTGCTCTTCAATATCTATTCCGAGGTAGTGATGTCGGAGGCTCTTGAAGGTCTGGAAGCCGGAGTGAAAATCAATGGCAAGGGCTCATTGCAGCCTCTGAACAAGATTTGCAAACCATTGTAGATAAAGTCAATGAGTGCAGCGAGAAAGCCGGTCTGTCGATGAACATCAGCAAGACAATATTTATGGTGGTCTCTAGAAACCAAGACTTATGTCCTAGCATATCGGTGGCAGGCAAAGAACTTGAGCGGGTACGACAGGATAAGTATCTCGGTGCTTAGGTAAATGAAGTCCGACCAAGAAATTACCCGATACCCGGATAGAACTTGCCCGAGCATCTTTTAACAAAATGAAGAAAGTTCTGTGCTGTCGTAAACTCCACATAAAGCTCCGAGTGAGATTACTGATGTACTACGTATGGCCTGTCGTTCGTCATGTCCCGCTGCGAAGCATGGATTCTGAAAGAGGACACTACACGACGCTTGCAGGCTTTTGAAATGTGGTGCTACCGTCGTATGCTGCGCATAAGCTGGACCCAAAAGGTCAGAGTTGACACCGTCCTTCAGCGCGTTCTAATGCCTCGAAAGTTGTTGCCCACCATAAAGAAACGCAAAATAGATTATCTCGGCCAGATGCTCCGACACGATAGATATACGCTTTTTTTTTCCGAGTGGAAAATCCTCATGGATTTCCGCCGCCCTGGGGCGGGCGACGGGGTCTGTCAGACTCTTACTGACTAAAAACCACCCGGCTGATCCGTCTCACACCTACACCGGGGGCTGCGAGAACTAATACTGCTTCCGCAACCCCCGATTGGTGCTGGCCAACCACCGTGGGCCTCCTCAGGTCAGGGGGGGGGAGTGAGGTGTAGGACTCCCCCCGTGACGTCTAAAAGTAGCACGCGTGGAACACTTCGCGCCGCCACCTCGGGTCCTGATGTTTGGGGGGCGACAGATGTCCCCGAGTCTACGCTAGTGATATACGCTACTCCAACTCATTATGATGAGCAAGGTAGAAGTAAAAAGGCGCGCTGGACGAAAGAGAAAGTCGTGGCTGCGAAACATCAGGGAGTGGACAGTGGAAGAGAGAGTTGAAAAACTGCTCCGTCTCGCGGTTGAGAAGACCGAATACAAGAAGCTGACGGCCAACCTTCAGGATTGAAGAGGCACAGGAAGAAGAAGAAAAATGTACAGACGTCAACCTTATTGCTAAACTATGAAGGCTCAAAGTTGATTGGGAATATTTGACAGTTTCCGATAGCTTGAACTGCTGTCGTCCGTATATAAATCCCCCTCTATCAGTAAGTAGGCACCTACTTATCTACCTACGTGGTACTTTAAGAACATTACAACCATAATATTTGAGTTTGAACACACACACACACTGTGTGTGTGTTCAAACTCAAATATTATGGTTGTAATGTTCTTAAAGTGCAATCAATGCATAATAAAGAAACTGATTAATAAACAAAATGCGCGCAAGTAAAATGAAATGTGACATAAAAATGTGACATTTGAATGTTGGCGACCGTGACGGCGGTAGCGCGGCAAAATTCAACTTTTGAATGCCCAGCGCATTCAAAAGTTGAATGCGTTCCCGAATAATGCGTTTGCCGGCAAACAAAGTATGTATTATATAAATTGATTAAATATTGAAAGTACATAAATAAAATCCTTCTGTGCTAGGTACTCCTGGACCCAGCCCAGGGGGCGGTCATGACCCCCATGACCCCCCCCCTGGATCCGCGCTTGGAGTGACTTTGAGCCTTCATATAAGGCCCATTGTTAGCGACCACGTCTCAGTTCCATAAGTCATCACTGGCAACACACACTGGTCGAAGACTTTTGTCGTGCGACACTGCGGTATTTACAATTGTATTGTATACACATAAATAATATTTTTAGGTAGGTACAGTCACTAGTGGATTAAGCTACCTCGGTAATTTTTTCCAATTAAACTTCAACCTTAATGCTAAATTAGTGAAGTTGAAAATTGTGAAGTGGCCTGTGATCACTATTTAGTGCTAGTTGCCTAAGTTACAATAAAAATACGAAACAATAAAACATCGTGTTAATTTTCCCAAAGCTTTTTATTAATCATATTTCCATAATAAATAAGTTAAAAACAATCTCTATTGAATTATACAGCTGACAGCACCGTTTGCGCCATGGACAATAGAGTTTGTGAATTGACATCAAAAGTTTGAGTGTCAAATGTCAAATACTAAATAGGTCGTGTCAACTGTCATGTCTTTGTCTGTCATTTCTTTATTTGTCATGGAATCATTGGAACGGGATGGAATAGCGAGGTGAAATTAAAGTGCGTAATTGTTTACAAGCAACGCGTAAAATTTATTTCAGTATGCAAATTATTTAAATAGTGTCATGGTGAATTTTAGTTTCTTGCTGGCATATCTAACCTAGTTTTAATCAAATTTTAATTATAAATCTCTATCAACATTTCTTACTCTAGTTTATCAGCAGATTTTTTTGTAAACCTATAATATAAAAATGTATCCACGATGTGGCAGCAATAGTTCCATCCAAAATATACACCAGACACCGTCTTCTTCAAACCAGAATACAGGTAAGTGTAAAAGCAGATTATTACTAAATAATCTTAATGAAGTGTAATTATTGATAATGAACTTTCGTTAGACTCACATCAATAATAAGACTTGGAGATGTCTCTATCTTGTACTAAAAGTTTTGTGTTGTAACATTAGGTACTTTTAAATGTGTATGCAAAATACGTGTCATCATCATCATCATCCCAGCGTTAATCCCAGTCGCATCCGAAGCCTTTTTCAGCTTTGGAGTCTGGGGTCCGCTTTTATCAGTCCAACTGCTGATATGGCTAAACTTCGACATTTTCCGTGAAGCGACTGTCGTCTGACCTCGACAACCCGAAGGCGACATCGAAGCATTCCAGCTAGACCAATTGTTGGACTTTTTGAGGGCTCCAACAGAACAGAAATTGCACAACTGGAATACACTGTAACAAAGCTCTCAGAATACCTAATAGAAGCTTACCACGCTTGCTGTAAATTAAGGACACCGCGGGCTAACAGTAGGCGAAGTCCGTGGTGGAATCCCGAGCTCGGTAAGCTACGTCAAACACTACGTAAGCACTTCAACAGAGCCAAAAACAGTAGGCTCACAGAAGACTGGGACACATACAAAGAAACCCAATACACCTACAAAAAGCAAATCAGAACCGCCAGAAGGACTGCTTGGCGGAGATTTTGCGAGTCTATAGAAAATTACAATGAAGCTGCAAGGGTAAGGAAAATACTATCAACTGATCAGGACCGAACCCTTGGAGCGCTGAAAAAACCCGACGGTACTTACACACAAACGGATCAGGAAACCAGCAGAGTCCTCCTGGAAACACACTTCCCGGACTGTAAACTCCTGGAAGACAGGACCTGGGAGGCTGTACCGGAATGGACTCCAACAGAGCAGGACTGGTCCAACGCCCACAAGCTAATAACAGTAGACCGGCTAAAGTGGGCTATCAACACCTTCAAACCATACAAGTCCGCGGGGTTGGATGGTATCTTCCCAGCCCTACTACAATGGGGGTTGGTGTACATCGCTCCATGCCTCGTAAATATCTTTCGAGCATGCATAGCGTATAGACACATACCCCATGCCTGGCGGGAAGTGAAGGTTATCTTCATACCCAAGCCTGGCAAATCAGACTACACGCAACCCAAATCATACCGACCCATAAGCCTTACATCCTTTCTACTAAAAACCCTGGAGAGGATCTGCGACCGGTATATTCGCGACGGACCTCTCCGGGCAAATCCACTCCACAAACAACAGCATGCGTACTCCACGGGCAAATCAACAGAATCCGCGCTGCACAGCGTGGTCTCCAAGATTGAATGCGCCGTGGATCACAAATGCTCAGCACTAGCCGTCTTCATCGACATTGAAGGCGCCTTTGACAAGACCACCTTCACAAGTATCAGCACGGCCTTGAACAGGCACAACATAGACCCGTCACTGAGAGGCTGGATCGCTAACATGCTCGGCCAAAGAGCCGTACAAGTTACCGTGAACGACACCACAAGGGCCATCGTGGCGAAGGGATGTCCGCAAGGGGGCGTTCTTTCGCCGCTACTATGGAACCTGGTTGTTGACAGCCTAATAAATACATTAAATAACAAAGGCTACTATACCGTGGGTTATGCCGACGACATAACAATAATAATAAGCGGAATGCATGAAAACACCCTGTGCAATTTAATGCACCAGGCCCTGAAAATCGTAGAAAATTGGTGTAATACACACCAACTTTCTGTGAACCCAGATAAAACCGAGCTGATTCTCTTCACAAAAAAGAGGAAGCTCACATCGCTAAATCTACCAAGATTCTTTGGCACCACCCTAAGTCTATCCGCTGAAACAAAATATCTGGGTATATACCTGGACAAACAGCTGAATTGGGCGAAACACACCAACTACATCACAACTAAAGCCAGCATATCAATGTGGCAGTGCAAGCGGATGCTTGGGAAAAACTGGGGAATTAGCCCCAAGGTCACTCACTGGCTTTACACCACTGTCATCCGGCCAATTATAACATATGGCTCACTAGTCTGGTGGCCAAGAACTAGTCTGAGCACAGCCCAAAAAGACCTCGAGAAACTACAAAGGTTGGCGTGTGTGGCAATCACCAGTTGCATGAGAACCACGCCTACTGCCGCCCTGCAGGCGATGTTGGGACTGCCCCCCCTTCACCTCGTTGTGAGGGAGGAAGCGACATTGGCTGCCTTCAGACTCCACCTATCGGGAACCCTGAGCAAAGACTCCAGGGTCAAACACACACGCCTGATGCTGGATGCAATCGAGAGGCGGCCAATACTACAAGCACCCAATGACAGGGTACAAAAACAGTACTGCTTTCAAAAGCACTATCAGATAGTACTTGAAGAAGAGCAGTGCGACCACTCAGGACCGGAGGAGTTGAGAGTGTACACCGACGGATCGAAATCCGATCAAGGAACGGGCGTTGGAGTGTTCTCACAAGACCTCAACATAAATATATCCAGACCGCTAGGGATGCTCAACACAGTCTATCAAGCAGAGTGTGTGGGCATAACTCTGGCGGCCCTAGCCATAAAAGCCAGAGGAGTTGCGGACACGCGTGTCCGCATACTCACTGACAGTGCCTCCGTCCTCCAATCCCTAAAGCAGGGATGCATCACATCAAGTCTAATACTTGAGTGCCACGATGCATTGGAACGGATAACCGTACCAAACCGCAACACCGTGACTCTACAGTGGATAAAGGGTCACAGCGGCTCACTGGGCAATGACCCAGCTGACGAGCTGGCTAGAAGGGCATCCAGCGCGTTGGTCAGCGGACCGGAGCCCATTGTGCCTATTCCCTTTATTCAAATACGCAGATGGCTACAAAAGCATACCTACGAACAAGCGGAGATTTGGTGGTCCTCGTCACCGGGCTGCAGGCAGTCCAGGGAGGCCATGCCATCTCTGGATGACAGGCTAACCAAAAGGTTGCTGCGCCTGGATAGGAGGAATCTAAGATTGATGACGGGGATCATCACGGGCCACTGCTCGCTGAATAAGCATCTCCACACAATAGGCATAACAGACAGCCCTCTGTGCAGAGCCTGCATAGAGGCTGACGAGACAGTTGCGCATGTACTCTTCGAGTGTACAGGCGTTACGCAAATTAGAAACGAAACCATAGGAGCACCAAGATCTTACACAGATGTTCTCAACAGGCTAGGAGACCTGATGGGCTTCTGGAGGGAGGTGGGCTGGTTGGAATAACCGCCAAAGGCCGCCATGGTCCACGCACAATGGTCCGCTGGAGGGACTGAGTGCGGAAACCAAACGAATAACATAGAACATAGAGGGCTCCAACAACCCGTAACGACTGCCTCTAGATGTTCGTATGGCAACCGGGACTGTCCGGGACCAACGGCTTAACGTGCTTTCCGAGGCACGACCAGACCAGTGCAAATATTCATATTCATGCATACAAATACTTGCACTGTGCGGGGATCGAACCCGCGCCACCTCGTGCAGCGGCCGCGTCCGCCACCGCTACGCCACGGAGGCTGTCAGTATGCAAAATATGTGTATTTTTCTATAATTGCCGACACCAACGTATTACATATTACCTAAATTTGTAAAAATCCATTAAAAGGTAATTAAAATTCAATTTTCAATCCAATGTGAAAATACCACTCCTAAGCCCTGCCCCATATTATCATATTAAATTCCAAAACCATGCAAATATTAAAGTATAGACAACAGCATGTCAAGCTACTACAATCTCTCAAATTTTTATATGTCATTTTCAACTTTGAGTCTAAAGAATTAAGGTTCAATGTTGAGTGGGAATATTTGACAGTTTCGGGTAGCTTGACCTGCTGTTGTCCATACATTGACTTGTTTTGCTGTTTCCACAATGTAAATGAGTTTACTAAAATATTTGTGCAGTAGAACAATGTTAATTCTTGTAAAAAATCTTCTGTATTATGTTTCCTATGCATTGCAAAATATGAGTACAGATTAAATGTTAGTGTAAGACTGATGGTGGTGGTGTGTGTGTTGGGTCATTGGGTTCCCTTTGATATGGTTGAGCTGAATGATGCTGATCCATACATCATGGTTGTGAATGGACGCCATCAGAGCGGACTGGTCATCTCTTAGCTGCCACGGCGTATTTTAATTTCTGAATTGATTTTTGTGTGTTTTCCATAATGGACGCTCTCAGCGTACAATATATTTCTGCATCGTTCTCACACTGTTGATTTCAACATGAATGATGTAAGCAAATATTTGTAACAATAGCTTAAAAATTTAAAAGAGTGTCCATGGAGTTTCTTGCCCGTTCTTCTCCATAGGTACCTACTCTTTGGAATGGGCGACTAGCTTCATCTTATTGACTGACCGATCTTCTGACAATTCAAAAGTGCCTGTAACTGGTTTATTTGAAATAAATAATTTGATTTGATTTGACTTATTTCTATTACAGAAGATGAAGATGATAGTGGCGACAACAAGGCATCTGCACTTAGTTTTAAAGAAAGGAGAAGAGAAGCCCATACTCAGGTAAATCTTTATTATAAACTAATCATCCATTCATAAAGAAAATATAAAATAATATAAATAAAACCACCAAAAAAACAAATGATATTATATCCTTCTAGATAGAAAAGAAAAATAAATTAATCCATTCATTAGAATATTTTTCAGCTAAACCGAGATAGAATCTGCTTATCAAATAAAAATTATAGCTTTGAATGTAAATAAAATTTAAAAAGATCCACATTTAATATTAGTGATGCAAAAGTAACTTTGTTATGTTTTCATGCACCACTGCACTGATCATTACTACTTTTTGTCCTGGGTATTTATGTATGAAAGTGCTAAAATACAAGAAGATATAGTATGAGCAACTGCTGGTAATAAAAAAATATTGACCAGCATATAAGACATATGAATCCACTTATCCAAATAGAACAGATAAATAAATTTATATTATATCCATTAAATAAAACTTAGCTAACTAAATGAATAAGAATCTTTCCATCCATTAGAAAATACAAATAAATTAATATGAATCTATCCATACAATTAGTAAAGAACAATAAATGAATAAATTTTGGCCCCGATTGTCATACGATCATCTAATGGCTGTTGTTACGGGTTGGTGAAGCCTTCAAAAGTCCAACAATTGGTCTAGCTGCACTGCTTCGATATCGCCTTCGGGTTGTGGAGGTCAGACGGCAGTCGCTTCACGGAAAATATCAAAGTTTAGCCAAAATCAGCAGTTACACTGATAAAGCGGACCCCGGACTCCAAAGCTTCGGATGCGACTGGGATTAATGCTGAGATGATGATGATGAATAAATAAATAAATTAGAAAATCTAAAATACATTCTTGGAATAGATTACATAAATAATGTGAACAAATTACAAGCAAGTCAGCATCCTTTCATCTAATCAGCTCCTAACATTGGCACAAGGTGCTTTTTCTATTAGTTGCCAGTGTGCCATTTACGCCAAAGAATTTTTAAAGAATTATATGAATTCAGGCCCAATTGCATCATCATAACTCTGTTTTGACAATATTTTAAATCTGTTTTGTGATGAATATTTTTTTTATGGGTCATGCTGCTCTGGGATATTGACCCCAGTAAATTTTTCCTTCTTAATTTCTTGCCGGGAAAGAGGAAAGACTAGTTAGGTTCCACTTCTAAATATGAAAGTTATGCTGTTTTCGTTTTTAAGAGGTTGACTTATCCAATTACATAAGGGTAAGGGTTACAAAATCATCTCAGATAAGTGCAAGGTCAAGACGATTGCTTCCCGCAAAAAAAGTAAAAAAACGATGTAGCCATACATATTAAGGGTTTGGTTGATGGAGATTTTTGTTAAACCAAAACACTGCTGCTAAGACACAATAAAAACATAGAAGTGTTTTTTTTTTTAATTCCAGGCTGAACAGAAAAGAAGGGATGCCATAAAGAAGGGCTACGATTCTCTTCAGGACTTGGTGCCGACTTGCCAGCAGACCGACGCATCAGGGTACAAGCCAAGTAAAGCAGCTGTAAGTTGTTATCAGTACGAATTTATATGGCGAAGGTTATCTCACAATTTTGTTTTTCCGACCTTGTTGTTAATCAATACTGACTATATTGTGTATGTAACTTGCTTGCGTAATATTTGCGGTTCTATTTATAAATGATTGCAGTCCTGCTTTTTGGTTGCATAATACTATATTCAACGGGTATGATACGTGTATCCAAACATATTATTTACTTTTACACAGATATTTTACTGATAAAATAGCCCTGTTCCAAAACTGTTTCGTTAATTCCTATTTAGTTAGTTATTATTATACTACAGATCTTATTTTGCTGGCTTGTCGCGGAATAGATACGGAGGCCACTGACACCTTTTGTAGTAGCATGCGGAAAATAGGTATATGCGATAGGTTACTTACTAAGTTACTAGGCACCTTAAAATTTTACATAGTTTTGAAGTGGAGGTCTTAATGTTTTATTGGTATCCAATCTATTATTCTAGCTCAAATCCGGTTTGTTTTTTGTTATCGTCAGTACTTACACGTGCATATATTTAGACGAAAAGAGGTTGGAGATTACATCATATTTAGACCTATTTAAAACATATGGTGCCCTCCAAGATTCTTTTTACTTTTGGATGTAGGCTCCGAAATTTCCGATTCGATGTAGGTATACTGGTGATTGACGTTGATGATGCACAGGAATATCTAGCTAGGGGAAACAAGGTTTCCGCACAATACTTTCAACGTGTAAAATCATCTACACGCTACCTCCTCAGGGCTTCTTTACGAAAACATAAACAACAAAGAAATGTCCAGCGTTAGCACGCGACCCTGTCCATTGTGTTCGTCTAAACTTTACAAGGGTGAATAGTTATAGAAACTGTTGCTTCCCAAGTTTTAAGCACGTGTTAATTCAGTGACAGATTGTATTAGCCTCATATAATAATAACCAAAAGCAGACACGTGTCCACGCACATGCTTGCTAACCTCGAACATGTAAATTTATAGTAAACTGTTTTTTTTTTTATAAAACTATAAACTAGCGCTTGACCGCAATCCCGCCTGATGGTAAGCAGTGACGCAATCGTTGGTGGTAAAGCGCACTAGTTTATTAAGAGCCTATTCACTCTAGCCTTGAAGACACTCAAATTGTAGTCCGACGGAAACACCGCCGCCGGCAAGTTGTTCCAGTCCCTCGATGTACGCGGTATAAAGGAAGAGGCGAAACGCTTCGTCCGGATCGTAATGGTGTTAACAACGTAAGGGTGGAAACTCGCCGTACGACGGGTCGTCCGATGGTGGAACGGAGATGGGGGGATTAAATCATGCAATTCCCTCGCACACTCCCCAATATGCATCCTATAGAACACCGAAAGGCTGGCTACTCTACGCCTGTGCTCTAGGCTTTGGAGACCGTCTCGAGGTAAATCAGGGTCACCAATCAGCCTCTTCGCCCGCCTCTCCACTGAATCCAAAGTGGCCAGGTGATACTTAGCAGCACCAGCCCAAATGTGGCTAAATATAAAGTTCATGAAGTCCAATAGTTCGTGCCCTGTGACCTAGTCTGGTTTATCTAGTAACATTGTGGTAGCAGAGGTGTCCGGGGTTCGCTGGATATATCCACATTGAGGTCTCTTCACGGTTGGAGGCTACTTTAATACACTGGGAAATCGAGTTAAACATTGGAATAATGATTAACTCAATTTTGACAAATTTCTTACTTACTGCTTTTATAAATTGCGCTATTGATTAAAAACTCATTACCATAATTCCAGGTACTTCAAAAATCCATAGACTACATACAATACTTACTACAGCAGCGAAGAAGGCAAGAGGATGAACGGAATGCTTTGCGTAAAGACGTGGTGGCCCTGCGCATCATGCAGGCTAATTACGAACAGATTGTTAAGGCGCAGCACTCGGTTCCCGGCCATAATGAACAGAGGCTCACCGATCAGGATAAGTTTCAAGTTGTAAGTACGAATTTCACGCATGTTTTCCTAAGGTAACTAAGATACTTTCAGTCTTATGGTGGACAGAATGTCACTGTTATTATTTATAAGTAACTCGCTGTGCCCCGCGGTTTCACCCGCGTAAGCTTCGAACCGAAAGAGCTCAGTTGATATAAAATAAGCGCCTGTTAAAATAATGGGAGCAATATGTACGTCCTCGTTTCCTCCCGTTTTCGCAACATTTTTTGTTCCTGCTCTGCTCCTATTATTCATAGCGGGATGATTTATAGCCTTTGTCCTTTCTCAGGCTCTAGACTATCTGTGTACCAAATTTCATTACAATCGGTTCAGTAGTTTTGGCGTGAAAGCAGGACAGACAGACAGACAGAGATACTTTCGCATTTATAATATTAGTATGGATTACGTAATACACTGGGTATCAGTAGCAGGGTTCGAAAATATCCGATATTTATAATAAATATCAAAATATCGGATATTTATGATATATATCCGATATATATCCAAAATCGGATATATATCCGATATTTATATCCATTTCTTAAGACTGCCATTTTATTATCTTATTACTACCTAATACGATTTCCACAGGTACATGACAGTTTATTATTCTGAATTTATTACAATATAAAAACAACATATTTTTAGTTTTTATTTAACAAAATAAACATAAAATCTTATAGTTCACAAAAATCAGCTAAAAATAAGTATCTTTTTCTGCGAAAACAAAGTCTATAAATATTAGGGAAACAAAATTAAAATATCTTAAAAATCCTAATATTTGTACTCAGTAGAGTTATAATCAAATAACAAATTAGTCTTTTTCTAGTCAGCTAGAACTGTCAAATCGCCTGTTGACATTCCTAAAGGATTAACACTACACTTGACTTTTAAGGAGTAGGTATGTTTGCAGATGATAGAATTGAAAATTATTTTGGCTCATTTACGTTGCACTATTATTATTGACTGCAGTACCTACTTGATAAATTCGAAGTATTACAGTCTGAAGACAGAAAAAACGACGAATATGCCAGCAGCGCGTCGGTAAAAGTACTTAAATGCAACATACCATAAATTGTGATATATATCACAAAAAATGGTTTGATATATATCAGATATATATCGGATATATATCATGATATATATCAATTGATATATATCCTTCGAACCCTGATCAGTAGCTATTGAATTACATACTGACAGTTCAACAACATTCATTGCGTTATTTACGTTGTTGAGTAGATCCATTTTGAGCAAGGGATTAGCAGTTTACTTCAAAATTATTCCAATGGGGACGAAAACTGACAAATCTTGCCACTAGAGGCGCTGATATCGTTTGACCCAAATAAACTGTCAAAGCCCATTGTAATTTGTTCGAGTTTACGTTGTTTATAAAAAATGTATAAAATATACCGCGTTGTGTAGCAATTTGTTGCAATAATAATGGAAATCACTCTTTCCCTAAAGATATGCATTTCAATTTAGAACAGAATATATAAATAGATTTCAATAAAGATTATTTTGATGTCTCTATAGCTCTCTGGGGGCGGTAAATCATTTTTTTTTCTCTTGAATTTCTTGTTTTTGAGGAACCTCGAAGTTAAAATTCCGGTCATACGATTCAAGTCTGGGTAATAATTTATGGTTAATAGGGTTGAAACTTTCAAAATATGGCAATAATAAGTAAATTAATATTTATTTAAATATAACTAAAGAAACATTAAACCTAATACAAAATTAATGTAACTTAAAACACTAATTAATAAGTCTGCATTCAGTTTAAAGTCTGGGCATTGTTATTTGCCTGGTAATTAGATCAGCTTTTCGTCCTTTTACTGAAGCTCCTCTAGACCTTAACTCCTTTTTTTAACTTGAAACAGTCCATGTACAATACATTGCTCTGCTTTACCTAAAAAAAACTCGTTAAACACAAAAAAAAAACTCAGTAATGAGTCAAACGCCATCAGCGACATCTGCAAATAGCTTTACGTTTTCTTCCCCATTGACAGTAATAGTGTAACGCAAAGAATTTTGATGTGGTTTTCTGACCATAAATTATAAAACGTGGAAAGTTTATATTACATAGAACTTTCATATAAAAATGACATCTCGATGTCTTCTGCAAGTAAGCCAAGATCTACTACACTATTGCTAACCAAAACATAATAAATTATAAAAGAATGACGTTGTGATTTGCATATCAATTGCTTGACATGAATAGCCTAAACCACAGAATATAAAGTCCTTGGTATCTAAATATATATCGTATATAAATATATTAAGGATATATATAATAAGAATATGTTATATACATATGAATATGAATATGTTATATGGTGGTATGTTGAATATGTTATATGTGTGTGTGTTGTGGGTGGAATATGTTAAGGATTTTCTAAAACTTTATCCTTAAGCCAGACAACTAAAGATTTAATTTGAATAACTAACTAGTTTGCAAACATAACTGAACTCGCGAATAATTAAACTTGTTTATTTTAATAATTGTTTTACTTGTAAATGAAATCTTAATTTCTGCTCACAGAACACACAGTAATAATATAATATTGGGTGAACGAATGTTTTTAGGGTTCCGTAGGCAAATGGCAAAAAAACGGACCCCTTATAGATTCGTCATGTCTGTCTGTCCGTCTGTCCGGCCGTATGTCACAAACATTTTTTTTCGAAACTATAAGAGCTATACCTACTGTTGAAACTTGGTAGATAGACATATTCTGTGAACCGCATTAAGATTTCAATGCAAAAATAAAAAAATATTGGGGGCTCCCCATACTTAGAACTGCCAGCAGTGGACTTCCTGTGGCTGATATAATGATGATGATCTCCTCATTTCTGATTCGATCACGCAGAGAAACTCCTAGCATAGCTCTTTCCATTGCCCTTTGTGTGACTGAGCCTTCGTATGAGGCCCATTGTGAGCGACCGCGTTTCAGTTCCGTAAGTCATCACTGGCAACACACACTGGTCAAAGACTTTAGTCTTGAGACACTGTGGTATCTTGGACGACGAGAAGATGTAGCGTAGCTTCCCAAACGCTGCCCAACCGAGCTGGATTCGCCGAGACACCTCTTTTTCGAAGTTGGACCTACCTAGTTGGACTGTTTGTCCCAGGTATACATACTCGTCAACAACTTCGAGTGCAGAGCAACCAACTACAATTGGAGTGGGTGCGACATGATAGTTCGACATGATCTTCGTCTTATCCATGTTCATTTTTAGACCCACTTGTTGGGAAGCTCTGCTGAGGTCATTGAGCATTTTGCCCAAGTCTTCCAGGGTCTCAGCCATGACCACGATATCATCTGCGAAACGGAGATTAGTGATGTACTCGCCGTTGATGTTGATGCCAAGTCCTTTCCAGTCCAGGAGCTTCAAGACATCTTCCAACGCAGCAGTGAACAATTTAGGAGATATGACATTTCCTTGTCTCACTCCACGCTGCAGTTGGATCGGTTTCGAGTCCTGATCCTGGAGACGGACTGACATGGTGGCGTTTTTGTACAAACACTTTATCACCTCAATGTATCGATGGTCAATTTGGCACCGCTGGAGAGACTGTAGCACCGCCCAAGTCTCAATCCAATCGAAGGCCTTCTCATAATCCACAAACGCCAAGCATAGTGGTTTGTTATACTCCTCGGACTTCTGTATAACTTGCCGCAGCGTATGAATGTGGTCTATGGTGCTAAAGCCTTTTCGGAAGCCTGCTTGTTCGGGAGGCTGGAAGTCGTCGAACCTGCGAGCGAGACGATTCGTGATGACCCTAGAAACAGCTTGTAGACATGGCTCAGGAGGGATATCGGTCTGTAGTTTTTCAGAAGGGTATTGTCACCTTTTTTGAAAAACAAAACCACCACGCTCCTGTGCCACGCCTTAGGCGTTTCGCCTTTAAGAATGACGGAATTAAATAGCTTCTGAAGCGCTTTAAGAACCGGTTTGCCACCCGCCGATGCCATCCGATATACGCCAATTTAATACAAATTGTATTAAAGAGGCTATCGAGCGGAACAAAGGCTCCAAAGTGTTCGCACGAGAATTGTCTGTTGGACAGAGTCTACTTGCGAAGCTGAAGACTGGGGATGGTAGGATCGTCACTTCCAAGCCCGAGCTTTTGGGTAAGATTGAGAGATTCTACGGATGGTTTGTAATTGCTTGTTATAATAGATTAACATTATGTATGTTGTGCACTGAACTTGCACGTTTCTTTTACTTCCTGTATATTAATATTAAATTTACTATGAAATAACATCATTTTGATTTTCGCGGCAACTGTCAAAACGCTAATTGAAAGTTACTGCAGATACTTACCCTAAAAGTATATATTAAAAGCTTTCTGGAATGATGTAAAGTACCAAATACATGTCATCTTCGTCATGTTTTCTTCGTCAGTATTGTTTTTAATGCGGGCTCTGGTGAGCATGAAAAAAAATAAAATTTATTGAATAAAATTTAATTGAAATTTATAATTTGTGATAATTTATTGAATCATCGTATTTAGACGCTGTTTAATATAAACCAGTACTTACCAACCACATAAATAATTTACGCTAAAGTTTGAGTTAATACACGTATCTGCGTCGATTTTTACGAAATGCAATAATAGCTAGGCTTTTTAGGCGCCTCCACATAGTTGCTGCGCCTTGCAATTTACCAGCATTTTTCTGGTTATAAACCACCGGTGTGCCAAATTCTATAAAAATTCGTTTAGTGGTTTTTACATGAAGAGCAACAACACTGTACATGCTTACATACATCCTCACAAACTTTCGAATTTCGTAGGATTAGTAGGAAGTAGAGTAGATTGGACCCACTTACATAAATATTTTGTTATAAAAATGCATTTCATTCAGTTCCAGGGAATAATGGACAAGTTGTTCGAGTCCTTCGAGTCGGTGCCTACGAATAACTTTGCGGAGTTCTCAGCTAGCGTGTTCAACTGGCTCGAAGAGTACTGTAAGCCGCAGTCGCTGAGAACCATGGTGCATGGAGTACTTAGGGAACAGAGCTATACGCCATAGATATTATATAGCCGCCGTGTCTTATTGTTTGTACATAGTTATAAAACGGTTACTTTTATTGGGGTTTGATAAACATTATGGCGATTATTACGCTGCATCACGCCATACGTTGCGTGTCAACTACCCGTGTATGATCTGGATCATCGTGCGGGTTGTTTGCGCACTCATGCGCATAGTTGTGTTTTGTGGATTCACAGCGGCTCGGACTCATTTCATTCAACGGCACGTCAAGCCCATCGGAAGTCACTCAGGACACTGCAAGATCGGTGTGCATACCTTGCGTCTCGTCCCGCATCCACATGCGTGTACGCAAGTTTCTCCGCATGAACGCGCGTAGATACTTTTTCTGTGTTGGACTATGCATGTTTTCTATACAAACGGAGATACTTACAAGCAACATTTAAACACGCATTCACTCGCTACACGGCAGTGTGATAATCGCCTATTATGATAATGAAAATTTTACTATTTGTAGTTTTCTTTTCTTATAAAATGCTTACATTCTGTATGCTCGTTAAATATTTGTTAAAACTATGTTTTTTTTTAAATTTGCTGTGTATAAAAAGTATATCGATATTGACAGATAATTTTTTTAAATTAGTTTATTTACACAAAATATCTGAACTGATCACCTTTGGTCTTTTCTTCATTAAATTCAGTAACACTATCTTGCTCCGTCATTTTTAAATTTGATAAAGATTACGGAAATTTTACAATTGATAGATATTTTTTAAACTATCTAGGCACATATGGTCCTACATTCTGTATCCTCGTTAAATACTTATTAATTTGTGTTATCTTTAAATTTACTGTGTTTGTTAAGCTAACCTATCTTCATGTGACGTCATATAATATGGTCATCATAATTATGATTGAATCTTTACCCCAACCTGATATAGCCAAAACATATTTTCTTTATAGTCTTTCGTCCATATTTCCTTTATATGTAACATAACACTTGATCCTTCTTTTATGACCACAGATAACATATTATTATACTACTGCAATAAATTATTTACATGCCAAATAAACTTAAGCTGATAATGACGATAGAGCAAGCAACAAACGTCTTAGTATGTTCAATGTGATAAGAGAAAATGTATGTAGATTTCTATTACTTCTTTGATTTTATTGTTATTCGTGTTGTACGAAGTCTTTGTGACATAATTATAGACGTATGGCGACTGATGTAACAGTAGGCCTAGTATGAGTCGATATCGAGCGCGTTTGACTCACCGATTGGCCCGCTTCAAGGTTGTAAAAACTCTCAACCTATGAGAGCGCCAAACTCGCTCGATGTCGTCGATCGAGTCTCGCAATGAAAACTTATACTAGGCCTACTAGTCGGTTTGGCTGTACTCGACGGTACCTAGCAGTTTTCGGTCACCGTCTAAAGAATATTGTAACTTGTTTTTAAACTTGCTGTAGATCAGGAATCACGCTAGCTGACTGCGACGCTCGATATATACGGTCACCAACGTAATGTTATTGCGCCTTTATAGTTAAAAGAGAAAAAAATTATATATTTTTATGAATTATATGAGGATGATACAGTAATGTATGAAAATTGAATATTTTAAAATTTATTAGACATTCATTGATTTGTATAGGATTTTAATTATTATTATTTATCGATATTACGCATAGAGTCGTATATTTATTATATATTATATTTTTTTGTTAGGAGCATTTTATTTTTAAAACAATTTTTTGATGATAAGGAGTTCGCCTTTATAGGTTTTGTTCTTCTATAAAACGAATGTCAATAATGGATAGTGCCTTTAACAGTTTTCTGTTTTTAAATAAAAATAAATAAATACATGTTTCGTTACAATTGAGTTTTATTCGTTCGCCGTCTCATATTACACTAGCTTTCCGCCCGCGGCTTCGCCCGCGTGGAATTCGGTTATATAACGCTTTTTAGATTTTCCTCAGGAATATAATTTTTTTTCCGGGATAAAAGGTACCCTATTATTTAATCCGGACATCTAACTTTACGTTTCCAAAATTTCAAAGCAATCGGTTCAGTAGTTACGGCGTGAAAGCGGAACAAACAAACTCACTTTCCGATTTATAATATTAATAAGGATATGTCGTGGAGAACGATGTCATTTCAATAAAAGGTTCTCATTTGACTTCTGTAGTAGTAGGGCAAACGCTGTGGCGTTATGTTGTAATGGCGGCACGTAAGCAGAGTCGTTTTGGAAAGTGATGATTGTCGAACGGTCTCTTTGCTTTGAGACGCGGGCCAGGGCATTTCTCCGCGCCGAAACTGTCGTTTAGTTTTTACCTCTATAGAATATGGATGTTTCCTGGGTAAAAATAGGATTCTATTTAGTTCGTCATTCAGATTATAGAAAAATATTGGATACGTATATTTTGTTTTATCAAATCAATAAAAATTGATAAATATCATCATCATATGGCATCAAAGATCAGGAGTGGTGGCTGGTGACGTCACTCCTAAAAGTGTAGCGTGCAGTGACGTCACACGAGTTTTCAACGCACTGTGTCGTCTTATTTTTTAGTTTATATGAAAAAAGAAAAAATACGTTTCTAGTATTTTTTGGAAATCTGACTGACGCGACTAATTAGTTTTTTTTAGTGAACTACCCTTTTGAGGGTATACATAGTTCCACATCGTGCTTTAATTCAAAATTTCACCTACGAAATTGAACCCTTACTACCACACCAAGATGGTGACGACCCTATCGCTCCGCGTCGCTGATGTCGTCAAATTATATATAACTCCACATAAATTGTAAATAATATTTGTGTTGGATAGCCCATTAATGTAAGAAGGCTTTAGGCTATATAACATCACACTGCGACCAATAGGAGCGAAGCATATCTAACTCCACGCGAACGAAAGTATATGAAAAACGCCGAGATAAACCTCACTCCCCGAGGAGATAATGTTCTTGATTCTGTTGTTACAGTCAAATAAATGTTGTAAGATAGGCAAATGTTATGTCCGATAGATTGGAATGTGGTGTAAGACAGGTATTTTTACATATCGCGGGAGCATGTCTGCTAACTAACCCCTCTATTCATAAACGTTGCTTAAACTTAACTAGTGATTAGTGCCTGTTTAACCATACATTTTTGACGTTTTAACGTCACATACGTGGAATCATCGTTTATGAATAAACACCATAGTGTCTAAGGGGTTTATTCATAAACTATGATTTAAGTTATGTAACGTGCAAACGTCAGAAATTTATGGTTAAACAGTCGCTAATAACTAGTTAACTTTAAGCTACGTTTATGAATAAGTGCTGCTGTATACATGCCACAGCAATGATTTGATTAAGGGTCTCAGGAGCACTACAGTTTGCTGCACCTACAATTTATTGATAGAACCAGTATTTGAAATTTAAGTTATATAAAATGCTAGCTGTACCTACCCCTCGGTTTCACCCGAGTAAGTTTCGAACCGAAAGAGCTCAATTGATATAAAATAAGCGCCTGTTAAAATAATGGGAGCAATATGTACATCCGCGTTTGCTCCCGTTTTCGAAACATTTTTTGTTCCCGCTCTGCTCTTATTGGTCATAGCGGGATGTTTTATAGCCTATATTCCTTTCCTTTCCTATGCTCTAGACTATCTGTTTACAAAATTTCATTATAATGGGTTCAGTAGTTTTGGCGTGAAAGCCGGACAGACAGACTATAATATTATAAATGCGAAGGTCTCTACTTTCGCATTTATAATATTATAGTATGGAGTATGGATGGTGTGGTTGAGTCCTACAATTGATTTGAGATTTCAGTGATTAACAAAAGTTTGTTAGGAGATGTGAGAGTGCGCCGTGGCCTATGACCTACAAAGCTAAAAAAGTGATGTTACCGGTATACCAACCGCGGAGTTTGAAGGTCGAAACTATCCCATCTGTAACAACAAAAAGCTTAACAGAACGACGCAGGTTAAGTACTTGGGTCACTGGGTCAAGGCGGACCTTGCTGATGACGTATACGTTGACAAGTAACGAAGGGTATGGACACTGTGTTGTTATGTGTATGTTTGCGGGAACATCTACCTACTCAATTTTTTTTTAAATAATTATTATCTAGTGCTTGACTGCAATCGCGCCTAATGGTAAGCAGTGATGCAATCGTTGATGATACGCGCGTAAGTTTATTAAGCCACTTAAAAATCTTAGTGAGTAGTAAGGAAGACAGGACAGCATCCGTGGCGTAGCGGTAGCGGACGCGGCGGCTGCGCAAGGTGGCGCGGGTTTGATCCCCGCACAGTGCAAGTATTTGTATGCATGAATATGAATATTTGTACTGGTCTGGTCGTGCCTTGGAAAGCACGTTAAGCCGTTGGTCCCGGTTGCCCTACGAACGTCTAGTGGCAGTCGTTACGGGTTGTTGGCAGCCCTCAAAAGTCCTACAATTGGTCTAACTGCAATGCTTCGATGTCGCCTTCGGATTGTGGAGGTCAGACGGCAGTTGCTTCATGGAAAATGTCGAAGTTTAGCCATACCAGCAGTTGGACTGGTAAAAGCGAACCCCAGACTCCAAAGCTGAAAAGGCTTCGGATGCGACTAGGATTAACGCTGGGATGATGATGAGTAGTAAGGAACTCGGCAGTTGAGCGAGGTGATGCCCCCCCCTTGACCCGAGGAGGCCTACGGTGGTGGGCCAGCACCAATCGGGGGTTGCGGAAGCAGTATTAGTTCTCGCAGCCCCCGGTGTAGGTGTGAGAAGGAACAACCGGGTGGTTTTTAGTCAGTAAGAGTCTGACAGACCCCGTCGCCCGCCAAAAAATAACCCGGAAAAAAAAAAAAATGGTGATGCAATGTCAAACCCAACAACACGACCAACGATGCTGCGCCAGAGGGAGATTAATCTGGAGACCGTGCATGATCAAACTCCCGACACAATAACATTTGACGCATCGTACCCGGCACACAACGCAACACGACTGCTCAGACCAGTACTCCTCCGTACGGCTTCACCAGACATCATGCCGGAACACGACGAATCGCTTGGCGGCAAGACTTTGTCTAGTGGGTGGTAACTTCTGCCGGCAGCCGATGTTATGGCCTACCACTGCTCACTAGTTGCACTATGTTGAAGGCATACTGCCAATAGTTTTATTTCGCACCCTGTGTATCGGTTGTTATCAGCAGACATATTGTCCCATGTATACAATTCAATAACACTTTTAGGATGTTTATGGGGCTGCAGGTGCTGCAGTGCGTTTGATAGATTTATGGAAACTCTGATTGTTGACTTTCCTCCCATCATTAGAGAATTAGAGAGCGGCACTCCTTATTGCACCGTGTCCGTGCAAGCTCCGACAGCATGATTCCTAAAGTAATAGCGGTCCATGGTCCACCGCACAGAAGTAAAACCAGTGGGTTATATTATATGTCACATTATATACGGGAGCATACAAACAGATTAAGGTACATAGGTATTGTCGGTTACTTTATCTTCTATACTTTTTTTTTTACTATCTTTACCCAATTGGGTCTTTCATAAAAAAACTGCTGTGCAATACTATGCGCAAATCGCAGTCACTTGAATTTCTGAGGTGTACATATCATATTGTAGTTAAACTTTGTCAAGCTATTGATCTTGAATATCGTCAATAGGACTGACACGATTTTTATAATACGCAATTAATCGAAACGTTTTTTCGGTATAAAAATCATCGCAATTGAGCAGTATCTACCTACCACTAGTAGCACCTCCAGTGTGCTAGTGTATTAATGTAAATTTTAATACTTTGGTGTGTCAAAACAATTTATTTGAACATATCGAACCTATAAGTTAAGATGCGCCAAATGTCGTTACGTAATTTTTCTATTGCTTTTTTTAAATATGTTTAAATAAGTTAACCATAAAACCTACAAGCCAAGAAATAAGCTATAAAATACGTTTCGAATAAACGGAAAGAACGATTGAAGAAATAACGAGAACTATTAAAGTGCCATTAAGAGCGGCCTACGCGCTACGCATTACGTAGCGTCATCGAAGCAGCCGCGTAGGTACTCTCGTAGCTCGTAGCAAGTGCAAAGTTGTAAAAACCTTGATTCAAGTACTGCCGTCATAAGGAAAAAAGACGCATCTAACATTTTTTTCCAAATTGAGTTAGATGCATATTCTGAATCTATAAAAAAATGGCATACACCAATATTTTTATATTTCGCATAAATTAAACGTAACCCTATAAATCTAACTGTTAAAAAAGACGTGTCTGCAATGTGAATCAAATATTACTAAAATGAAAAGACCTTTCTGACGTACACTAAGTTGAAAAGACGCATTTTAGTAGAAGCGTCTTTTTTGTTTTCAAAATATTTAATTCATCATAAAATAAAAAGGCACATCTGCATCGTCATAAGAAGAAAAGACTTTTCTGTGTAGATGCGCCTTTTTAGCTTAGTATTACAAAAACTAGGCAGGCGCAAGTGGCAGTAGCGTCTCTTCTACTTAGTATTGCTAGCTATGCGGGGTGTGGTGGGGCCCGCGATGTGGGAATAGTGCTCTTCAGTTGCGTCCAGGCAGTCAGTGACAACAGAAGAACAGAAACTGTATCTGGGACAGCTGATCCAAATCAATAATTCCGGCTTTAAGGACGAGGTGTTTCGAGGGATAGGACTCGGCTGAGCAGCGTTTGGGAAGCTCCGTAGTGTCTTCTCATGCAAAATACCTCAGTGCCTAAAGACAAAAGTCTTTAACCAATGTGTGTTATCGGTGATGAAATATGGATCTGAAACGTGGTCCCTCACTATGGGCCTCATAAGAAAGCTCGAGCTATGGAGAGGGCTATGCTAGGTGTTTCTCTACATGATCGAATCAAGAAAGAGGAGATTCGTAGAAGAACTAATGTTGCCGACATAACCCAGCGGATTAGAAAAGCATAAAAAACTTTTTTACAAAAAAACAACCGACTTCCAAAAACCACTACAAAGTGAAAAATAACCAATTTCGGAAGTCGGTGTCTTTGGTTTTGTATATTCGTTTTTTGACACCGACTTCCGAAATTGGTTATTTTTCACTTTGTAGTGGTTTTTGGAAGTCGGTTGTTTTTTTGTAAAAAAGTTTTTATTTTACACTTTTCAGTTGTTAAAAGTATTCAGTTGTATCCGATCAGACTGGAAGCTGACGCAAATATAGTTGGGAAACGACGTAATTTTGTTTACTTTAATCATCATCTCAGCGTTTATCCCAGTCGCATCCGAAGCTTTTTTCAGCTTTGGAGTCTGAGGTCCGCTTTTACCAGTCTAACTGCTGATATGGCTAAACTTCGACATTTTCCGTGAAGCGACTGCCGTCTGACCTCCACAACCCGAAGGCGACATCGAAGCATTGCAGCTGACCAATTGTTGGACTTTTTGAAGGCTCCAACAACCCTTTAACGACTGCCACTAGATGTTCGTGTGGCAACCGGGACCAACGGCTTAACGTGCTTTCCGAGGCACGACCAGACCAGTGCAAATATTCATATTCATGCATACAAATATTTGCACTGTGCGGGGATCGAACCCGCGCCACCTTGCGCAGCGGCCGCGTCCGCTACCGCTACGCCACGGAGGCTGTCAATTTTGTTTACTTTAATGTTTACCCGTAAATATTCCCTCAACTGCCTATGGTCTTCATCATCAAATTTACTGCAGACTATTATTTTAACCCAATGGGTGCAAAGGTCTAATCATTATAAACGAATGAAGTCCAACCACAAAGTAGCTACTGTAAACCGTTGAGGAGTTCCCGGAACTGGCCTTTGTCTTCAACATCAGCGCTCTTATGACAGTCTCAACCCATCTAGGTGTAAAGTTCTCATCAATACCAATTAATCGAGCCCAAACACAAGATAGCTGCTGTGAATTGTTGAGGAGTTCCTTCAACTGTTGTCAGTGTGTAAAATTAGAGGTTGCCCGGGTTTTACTCCCTGACAAAAAAAAGGAGAAAAGTAGAGGTTCGGCTAATCGGGTGTGAAAATAAAAAAATGATAGTTTGTTGGACTACTATGTTTTAATTACAAGCTTTTACATGTAACAACAGGAAACTATCTTTAACTCTTATTAAATGTAAATAAACAATATAGCTTTATTGTTAACCACAATAAGGTTGGGTCAATCCTAGCGGCTCCAAGAGTGGTCTGTTGGAGCGTCCAGGTTTCACGCGCAACAGTAGCCTAGCAGATTGCCCACTAACTCTAGCTCAGCTTACTCAGGCTGTGGATTTCATCCACTATGACTACAGAATTATACAAATCCAAAATGGGGAAAATTATATATCAGAAAAGGTCACAAAAGGTCACAAAAGGTCACTAAAGGTCACTAAAGGTCACTAAAGGTCACCACCGGTAATATAATAGTAAATGAGTTTTCTACGGGTACAAGAATGTTATTTAAATTGAGATAAGAGGGTACTTGCGACACATCCTTGGAAGTTCCTGGCCTTCTTTGTCCTTGAAACCATGTGTCCTGCCTCTCCAAACCAACGGGGTTGAAGGTAGAAGAATATGACAAAAATAAAAATAAGACACGCCCAGGCGGCGCTCCAATAGAAAAATTCTCCGCCTGGGAGACCCAGCCACATGCACAGGATTGCTTGGGCCTAGTGCTGCTTGCTGGCTGGTCCACACGGCCGCGATTGTCCCAAAATCAGCACACCGTGTCAGAAGCCTTTATTTTCTTTAAGCCCGTCCAGGCCGTCTGTCCGACGCCCTGCCGGTCAGATGTATCGACATCGAAAAACCTTTTTTTCCGATCGCTACGTGACTCCACAGGTATTTTCGCCTCCTTTTCTTTTCGCTGTCAAGAATCTCTCTGCGTGCCAAACACCCGAAACCAAATTACCCCTTTGGACGGTGGGAGATTTCCCCGCTCACAAGATTCCAATCTGCAGAAATCCAATGAAAATATAACTTGGTCTACAAAAATCCCTTAATGAAAAAATACGACAATTCATTTTCACAATGAAAGCCGCGACCATTACGTTGTTGATATACAAAAAAAAACAATGCAATGCCAACATTACAAAACCATCCTCCTCACAAACTTGGGAATTTTGACAAAAAAAAACTGTCACACTGAAACGTCAAAACGACAATAAATGTCACAGATAAAGCAAAACAAATAGTAATAGACAATTAGTATCAATAACCATAGACCACAAAAAGGTGCGTTTCCCTATGCTTAGTAAAAGCAAAAAATAATAAATAAAATAAGAAATAATCACAACGTTACAATACCTCCCCTCCTAGGAAAAGGTTCGACCAAGGAGAACCGCTCGCTGCCCTCAGCGAACTAAATAAACGAAGTTAATGGGTAATTAATGATAAGTATTGGTCATAACAATGAGTAGTCCAACCAAAAAAAAAAAACAAAACAGAACAAAAGAAAACCCTGAGCTTGTTTGATCAAGGAAGAAACCATAAAAAAAAACACTAAACCCAACACCAAGCTTCCTTCCTCGGCCCATATCCCTCGATCGCCTCTTACGATCTGCACGGAAAGAGATGCAGCTGACACATTCTAAGATTTTCTTTTGTCCCCAGGCCAGCATGGGGAAGCAATTTCTCATTAGGGCAATAATCCCATGAGGAAAACTAAAAAAATATTCGGCAAAGCGAAACAAAAAAACGTCGCATATACTCTCTCGAATACGCGTGCATGTGTTTCGAGCAGCACGACCTCCACCTGGTTTCAAGGACAATCCGGAAATTCAAAATGTGGTAAGGGAAAAAAAAACGTTGACGGAACCAAATTTAAAAAAAAATCGAACGCGTTCTTTCGATCCACTGATACAGTGATAACAACAATTCAGTAATACTGAAAATACAATATATCTTGATCCTACGTAAAACCCCAAATAAATAAAACAACCCGGGACCGGTAATAAAAAAACGTAGGAAACAAGACTGGTTCCTCAACAACCATACTCATGATATGTTAGACAGACAGCCATACGTTCCACGCGAATCCTCTCTTTTATTAACATTCATATATCCTTATATCCTTCGTCTTTATTAACACTAAGCGCTTAGTGAATTTACCTTTCATTCCTTCATTCTTCCTTTATCATTCATACAGAGTAATGAGTCGGAATAAAACCATTCAATACACCTACCAAAACGGCGTTTAAATGTCAACCATTTAAACTCCACAACGTATGCAGTCATCTCCGTGAACAACCGGCGGTTCGTAAACCGTGGCGGCACGACGAGCTCGCGAGATAACGGCGGGTCGTGCGTCCACGGAATACAGACACACAGCTGTATCACTTCGACACTACAATGCGGCTGCTGTCAGATCATCAAAACGCTGGAAAAAAACTAGTGACTCTTCAAGTCTTTAATATGCCATGACCCAATGGGATGGCCATCTAATCTTTCCAATTCGTAAACTAAGGGCGACAAAACGGCCTTTACCCTGCACTTCTCGTACTTGGGTGCTAACTTAGCCATTTTAAACTTAGCTGCCCCTGTACCAAAGCAAAGCTTGCTCCGTAAATAATTGAGCAGCAGAATTAAACAACTTAATATCCGAGACACCATAGGACCGTTGCAACTCATCGACCCGTTCCAAGAAAGACCGTGGGTCAGTAATGCCGTTGAACTTTAAGTTCCACTTCGAAACATTTTTATCACCGGAGCATTCTACAGATATTTACTTAGGAGCAAAGAAAGGGTTGACTTCATGAGGAGCAGGAGTACTAGCTACCTCCACCTTACCCAGGAGCACCTCCAGCTTGTCGCTAAGCTCTGACTTTATAGTCAGGATAGCGGGATCATCAGACTGAATTCTGATGATCCTATGGTACAAGTGGCTGCCCAAAGCTCGGCTTCGGTTCTGCGAGTACCTGTCCTTCAACCTAGTGTACCTGTCAACAGCCACACCAAGTTCCTTCAGCTTTTCCTGAATAATTCTAAGTTATGATTCCGGTGTAAATTCAGTTTCCAAAACTGCCTCTGCAGGACATTCTAACAATAAGCCACGAAGTTGTTTGCGCAGGGCTTCCACAGTACTAGCAGGAGTCTCAGAACGAATAGAAACCCCATATATAAGCTCATCCTTCAAGAGGGAGTGAAATTGTATATTGCGGTCCATGTTGATGTGAAAAGTTACTATTTGTAGCTAAAAATGTGTAAAAAGGAAATCAAACATACTCTAAAACGCGAATTAACAGTGGTGACTTACAGTTATTTACTTAAATTTGCTTAAATTTACTTAAATTCTTGAATGAAGTTATGAAATTGACACAATGTAAGGTATTGCTAAAAAAAATAAAAAATGTAAAATCTCCAAAATTTCTACAAAATTATGCTTAGGCACACGCAGGCACAGTATTTATATCAATTACAATCACTAAAAAGTGGTACTCAGTACAGCAATACACCAAAATAATTAAAAATAAGTTTTCACAGTGTGATCCCGCAGATAAAATTTGTCAAAGTTAAATTTCACTAAAATTCCATAAAATATTTGGAAAAACCACAATAAATTGGCACAGTCACATGTAAAATATTATAATCCTGCTTAAGGATGCAAAATAAATACAAATAAACACTAAAAATTTAAAAGCATGATGCAACATACTCTCAAACTGACATGTGATTGTTCAACTTTCACTAAGTAAAATTATGTGAAATTTGAAAAATAATTACAACAATGTTTTTTGGGAAGAAAAGGAATGCACTTATCACTGATTAATACTGATATAAGGCTAATTCACACTTATTAAATTAAAGTAATACTTCAAAATTTAAAGTTACAAGTTTTTTAGAAGAAAAAAAAAATATCTCCAGTGGTGACCTTTACCCAATCAGCCAAATTCCCCATGAAAATAAATATAAATTGGGCGCCATTTGTCAGTGTGTATAATTAGAGGTTGCCCGGGTTTTACTCCCTGACAAAAAAAGAAAAGTAGAGGTTCGGCTAATCGGGTGTGAAAATAAAAATAATGATAGTTTGTTGGACTACTATGTTTTAATTACAAGCTTTTACATGTAACAACAGGAAACTATCTTTAACTCTTATTAAATGTAAATAAACAATATAGCTTTATTGTTAACCTCAATAAGGTTGGGTCAATCCTAGCGGCTCCAAGAGTGGTCTGTTGGAGCGTCCAGGGTTCACGCGCAACAGTAGCCTAGCAGATTGCCCACTAACTCTAGCTCAGCTTACTCAGGCTGTGGATTTCATCCACTATGACTACAGAATTATACAAATCCAAAATGGGGAAAATTATATATCAGAAAAGGTCACAAAAGGTCACAAAAGGTCACAAAAGGTCACCACCGGTAATTTAATAGTAAATGAGTTTTCTACGGGTACAAGAATGTTATTTAAATTGAGATAAGAGGGTACTTGCGACACATCCTTGGAAGTTCCTGGCCTTCTTTGTCCTTGAAACCATGTGTCCTGCCTCTCCAAACCAACGGGGTTGAAGGTAGAAGAATATGACAAAAATAAAAAAAGACACGCCCAGGCGGCGCTCCAATAGAAAAATTCTCCGCCTGGGAGACCCAGCCACATGCACAGGATTGCTTGGGCCTCGTGCTGCTTGCTGGCTGGTCCACACGGCCGCGATTGTCCCAAAATCAGGACACCGTGTCAGAAGCCTTTATTTTCTTTAAGCCCGTCCAGGCCGTCTGCCCGACGCCCTGACGGTCAGATCTATCGACATCGAAAAGCCTTTTTTCCGATCGCTACGTGACTCCACAGGTATTTTCGCCTCCTTCTTCTTTTGCTGTCAAGAATCTCTCTCCGTGCCAAACACCCGAAACCAAATTACCCCTTTGAACGGTGGGAGATTTCCCCGCTTACAAGATTCCAATCTGCAGAAATCCAATGAAAATATAACTTGGTCTACAAAAATCCCTTAATGAAAAAATACGACAATTCATTTTCACAATGAAAGCAGCGACCATTACGTTGTTGATATACAAAAAAGAATCCATGCAAACATTACAAAACCATACTCCTCACCAACTTGGGAATTTGACAAAAAAACTGTCACACTGAAACGTCAAAACGACAATAAATGTCACAGATAAAGCAAAACAAATAGTAATAGACAATTAGTATCAATAACCATAGACCACAAAAAGGTGCGTTTCCCTATGCTTAGTAAAAGCAAAAAATAATAAATAAAATAAGAAATAATCACAACGTTACACTGTCTCTCGGCTCCATCATCAGATCTACTCCAGACCTTTATTAAATTGTAGTGCTTTAAAATACTTAATGAAAATGCTAAGAAGTGCACTAGTCGCCCCTGCAATTTTTGAAAGTTCCCCTTGTTTTCTCTGGTCTTCCACCATCAAACCCTGATATCCTTCTCATGGGACCACCTTGGGAACTTCTTCTTTCCAACAGAAAAAGAATTATCAAAATCGGTTCATAAACGACGAAGTTATGCGCGAACAAACATAAAAAAAAAAGCATATATACGGTCAAATTGAGTAACCTCCTCCTTTTTGAAGTCGGTTAAAAATATTAAAATATCATTAAAATGGAAATGTAAGTAAAAACTTATTCGCTTAATACCTGGGGCTTTTATAATGGGGCAGGGGCAATGTAGGGTATTAAAGGGGCTATGGAACAAAGGTTCGAAAGCAATCGCAAGAGATGTGTCTGTTGGACGGAGCCTACTTGCGAAGCTGAAGACTGGGAATGGTAGGATCGCTTCCAAACCAAAGCTTTTGGGTGAGATTTAAAAATTCTACAGAGTTATACACATCAACACACGCACCTGTTGTAAACCTGGCCAATGATCCTAGAGCCAGACTAACCCGACACTACAACGTCGATATTCCGAACACCAGCTTGTACGAAATTGTTATGGCTCTGAAACAGCCCAAGAACGATAAGGTGAGCTTCTGAAAGTGAGTAGAAAATCAGTACTTAAAGCGCTTCAGAAGCTATTTAATTACGTCATTTTCAAAGACGAAACGCCTAAGGCATGGCACAGAAGCGTGGTGGTATTGTGTTTCAAAAAAGCAGATAATACCCTCCTGAAAAACTACAGACCGACTGAGCCATGTCTATAAGCTGTTTTCTAGGGTGATCAAGAACCGTCTACGCTAGCAGGTTCGACGACTTCCAGCCTTCCCAACCCATAGACCACAAACATACGCTGCGGTAAGTTATAAAGAATATGACACACCCATAAGCTTAGCGTTTGTGGACTATGAGAAGGCCTTCGATTCAATCGAGGCTTGGGCGGTGCTACAGGATGAGATGATATGTAGTGAGTGTTTGTACAAAAACGTCACTATGTCAGTCCGCCTCCAGGATCAGGACTCGAAATCGATTCAACTGCGCCGTGGAGTGTGATAAGGAGGTATCATATCACACAACATGTTCACTGCTGCGTTGGAAGATGTCTTCAAGCTCTGAACTGGAAAGGACTTGGTATCATCATCAACGGCGAGTACATCACTATCCACCGATTTGCAGATGATATCGTGGTCATGGTGGAGACCCTAGAAGACTTGGGAAAAATGCTCAATGACCTCAGTAGAGTTTCTCAACAACTGGGTCTAAAGATAAACATGAATAAGATGAAGATCATGTCGAACTCCCATGTCGCACCCACTCCAGTTCTAGTTAGTTGCTCTGTACTTGAAGTTGTTGAGGAGTATATGCATACATATACCTGGAAAAAACAGCCCAACTAGGTAGGTCAAACTTCGAGAAAGAGGTGTGTCGTCGAATCTAGCTCAGCTGGGCAGCATTCGGGAAGTTACGCTACATCTGCGTTATGTGTGTGTTGCCAGTGATGACATATGGAACTGAAATGTGGTCGCTCACATTGGGCCTCATACGAAGGCTCAAGCTCACATAAAGGTCAATTGAAAGAGTTGCTCGGAATTTCTCTGCGCGATCGAATCAGAAATGAGGCGACCGAAAACCAAAGTCACCGACATAGCTTTTCGAGTCGCTATAATTAAGTGGGCGTGGGCGCGGCACATTGGTCGCAGAAGATCGATGATCGCCGATGGGGCAAGAAGGTTCTGGAGTAGCGGCCACGTACTGGAAGATGCAGCGTAGGGAGGCCCCCAACAAGGTGTACCAACGACCTGGTAAAGGTCGCTGGAAGCCAATGGATGCGGGCAGCACAAGACCGGCTATTGTAGAAAGCTCTGGCGAAGGTCTTTATCCAACATTGGACCTCTATAGGCTAAAGAAGAAGGTGTAAAGGGCGTGGCAGCTCACATTGGTTGAAAAGTATAAATAAGATTAATCTATGTATGGGATTTATTCGACAAATATGTAAAAAAATTATGAATTATTAGAAAAAAAAAAACATTAAATTCTTACACAACAGAGTTAATTTTCGATACAACTTCAAACATGGGTAACACTTTTAAAATAAGGTTTGTCTCTCAGAAATCAAATTGATTACAATGGCAATAAAGTTGATATTTGTTTAACTGAAATATAAATTGAACTTGAAAGATGTTAAATAACTTAGTCCGATTGACAGCATAAATATAAGGTATGAATTTAGACGAAACTTATAGTATTTCCTAAGTTGAAAAATACAACAAAAAAATAATTACTTAAATCAAACTTGTAGTTCCGGAAATATGCGCGTACAAACATACACTTTTGAAATTTGGCACATTTGTTCAGACGCTGTTATCTAGACTAACATAATATACGAAAACTGAGCAGTTCTGGAAATAATACATACTTTTTTGATGTCGGTTGAAAGTAGAGGTTAGATTTATAAGGGTTCTAAAAATGGGCAGGCGTTTTTGTTTTTTAATTGAAAGTTGGTTTTACTACGTAGAAAAGCAGCAAATGGCTATAAACGTCTTTATTATTTAAATAACTAGAACATAATAACACAATGATTACTAAATAGAAAAGGCGTTTAAACAAATACTACGTTGAAAGGACGTTTCTAACCAGAAGCGTCTTTTCATTGTAGTATCACGTATTTTCTTGCATTTTTATTACTAAAAAGAAAAGGAAAAATTGATTTTTTAAATACAAAACATTTATTTTATTAAAATTTACGTATACATCCTGATAGATCAAACCCTAATTCATACTTTTGCATCACAAAATAATAATTAAGTTTATTTCTATATGCACAGCAAGTTTTTTAATTTTTGAAACACGTTTTATTTTTTTACTCGGTTTCGTACTTCATGTAGAAACGTCTTTTTCGCTTACGGCGGCAGAGTAGTAGAGAACGGCTCATGGCTAAAATAATAGCAGCTGCACAGGTCGATTGTTGAGGTTAAGCTGCGCTTGCCGCCGTTGGTCTGTGGATGGGTGACCTGGGCTTAAGGTGCCTTGGAAGGTATGTTAAACCATTGGGCCCGGCTGTCATTCGTAAATCTTTGACAGTCGTTATGGGTCGTCAGAAGTCCGAAAGTCTTGACCACTAGTCTTACTTAGGTGTATCATATTACCCAGCAACTGGGTTGTAGAGGTCAGATAGGCAGTCGCTCCATGTAAAATACTGGTATTCAGCTGAACCCCGTTAAATTGGAAGCCAGCCCCAAAATAGTTGGGAAAAGAGATCGATTTTTAAACTTTATTTTGTCCATAAATTCACGCCTATTTCCTATTAGAGGTACTTAACCAGTAACAACGGAACGATACGCGATACTCTTATTGATTATATTATATTTTGTTTACCTACATTCACGTCATTCATTCGCACCAGTTGCGAGAACTACGCATGTAATTGCTCCATCAATAAGACCAGTTTATATCCTTCAAGGGCCTTTCCGAGTATTACCACTAAACACATCCCCCATATTATGGTTTGCGTTGAATACCTACGTGGGTAGGTATGCCAATGCAAACTTGTGTAGCAAACTGTGGGGAGTCCCCAAGTTGTTGGTGAAATTCTAAATTGGAAATGGGAGAGTTTCAGGAACAAAATTTGCAAGTTAATACAGTTGTTATGAAGTTTTCTTTAACTATTCATTTGGGCACCAACTATTTTAGTGGAAACTTACGGGATAAGATTTAAATTGTTTACGTTTTACCTACTATTGTTTTATTCGGGCTGCCACCTGCACCTGGTTTTCTTTTGATCGTTTATTTGGTGGTTGTTTTAAACATATTATAGATATGGTTAAAAGTTTTAAACATATTATAGATAGGTATGTTCAAAACTTTAAAACAACCATCAAACAAATGATCAAAAGAAAACCAGGTGCAATGATGAAGTAATGTTGGATTAACCTTACTACGAACAGTGAAATTATGGACATAGAATTCCAAAACTAAACATCCTTATCAGTAATCGTAATCATTTTATTTTTGTTTTTACCCTTGAAGACCTGAAATTGGCTCTGTGATACATAAGTATACAACAATTATCCTTCTGATATAGCTGTTGGTTGTCCTGTAAGTACTTCAATAAATAAATATCGAGAAAAACACGCAACTACAGCGAGTGGGTAACAGTTTATTTCATATTGTTTCTCTTTTCAACATCACACATTATAACAAATTTGGTTAATGTCTATTCGATGATTAATACATAACATAGGCATTATAACAGATAGGGAGGTAGGATCCTATTTAGTTTAGGGTACATATTGTGTTCAGAAGTTTATGGAATAACACAACGCTAGAACACAGTTTACACCGACAGTTACATTAGTTACTATAGCTATAGTATAAATACAGTAGCAATTTACTAAAATAAATAAATAGGTATATTTTCACAAATGATTCATTAGCACTAACTAACTAAAAATATATTATACAAAACACCACCTTAGTTGCATAGGTAACACACTATCAATCCCAATTTAGTACAATATTAGTAATTACCTTCAAAATGGTTCGGATCGTTTTGAATGTAATTGCTAATATATTGCTTTATTACATATGTTAGAACTGTCAATTCAATTTGTCTACTCAACAACGAAATTAATGTTATTGAACTATAAGTGTCGCGACACATCTGCCGAACGAACGGCGCCGAAAGTTCGGCTAAATAAGCTCGCAGTGTATTTCAAGTACTCTATGACACATTAGCCGCAATTACGCCGCGTTCGGCTTAGGACCTAACCTTCCTTCGGGCAGTTTTTGCAGCTGAAACGCATTTAATGTATTTTGCATAGCAAGCGACACATCACGCGATGCGTTGCGCGACCGAACGTTCGGCGGGCGTAATTGAATGTTCAGCGTGTGTGCAACGGCTTCTAAGCCCTCTATAATAGCTAATATTCTAATTAAATCAATTTTTCTGGGCAAAAAGTGTCGACACAGACAGACTGACGATGACGCCACGTAACTTTCCGTCGCGTAGCGCGCTGAACAAGACGCCGCGTGTTGACCGTTTGGTTTGTCATAACAACTGAATATTACGACTTACATTTCAGCCGCTGAGCTTTCGACGCCGTACGTTCCGCAGAGCTGTCACTACACTAAGATGAAAGCCATTGCTACTGATAGTGTGTTATATAACATAGCTAGACCGAAAAAGAAAATTCGAGACCATCTCGTTTTTTTTTTCTAGAATCCTTTATCGGTCTCTAGTGTGTTATTGGAAGTTCTTTACTTAGAAACAAATAAAAACCACCCACTTACTCATACACGATGTAAATATAAATATAAGGTACAAAACGCTAAACAATATAAAAGTTGATCGTCTGATATAACCAGGCAACAGAGTCGATACATAAATCAGTCTTTCATGAAATACAAAATGAATTAGTTTTAGATTCATTTAATACACCACTGACTAGTTTTATGTCAGAACTACAATATAAATTAGCATTAGATGGATTTAATACAACACTGGCCCTGATTCCCTTGTTCACAAACTAAATTAAATTTAAGTTCTGCATCTTTTTCTTTCTATTTCAATAAGAAAAGGACAAAAGATAAAATGTCAGTGTCAAATTAGTGCGCTCTTGACGTAAACTGGCGTATTTTTAGTCGCCATGTTTTTAATCGCGTCTAAACTGTCTATGGAGTATCTTAATTTGACAGGATTAAACTGACATTTTATCTTCTGTCCTTTTCTTAACGAAATGCAATGAAAAAGATGTACTTAACTTAAAATTAGTTTAGTTTGTGAACATCAGAATCGGCGCCCTTGACTACTTTGTGTCAGAACTACGACTAACATTAGCAAATAAAGAAATTGGGTACCGTAAAACGGGGTGAACAGATAGGTTTTCGATCTCTGGTAACGATTTTCGTAATGTTTCAGTTTTGATACCCTTTTTTCTAGGCATGTATTTATTGGAGTTTTCTTGGAGCAAACTAGGGTTGTAACGGAGCTTCGCCTCCGCTTCCGTTACTGCGGAAGTTCCGCAAGAAATCGTATCTTCGCTTCCGCCTCCGCCTCCGCACAATTTTTTACGGAGTTATAACGGAGGTTTATTTACGTATTTATAAAATAAATAACGCATAAGCAGCGACGCTCGACAACCGTCCGGCCGCGTTTGAGAGCGAAATGGTCAAGAATCAACTAGTGCGAGGCGGGAATGCGGCAAACACAATTTGTTTCTTCTTAATTTTCATTACTAGAAGGTAATATTTTTTTTACCAAGTATACTACTATTAATGTATTTAAAATAAAAATTTTGTTTTAATTAACCATAATTTTTTTTTTCTCTATGTACTTTCACCTCCGCCTCCGCCTCCGTTAACCTCCGCATCCGCGGAGGTGAGACTCGTCGCCTCCGCATCCGCCTCCGCCTCCGCTAACAAGCCTCCGTTACAACCCTAGAGCAAACTATTGAAATATAAGTATTTCTGTTTATTCAGATATGTTTGTTGTTAATAAAAATATCTACAAAATATACCTACCTGATTTCTATTTAATTCTCTTTACTAGAGGAGAATAGCCACGCCTGAGGGGTGATTAGAAAAAAAATCGTAGGGCTGCTCAAAGTACTTACTTTTCCTGATAAATATAAGCAAATGAAACTCTAGGAAATAGCTTTAAAAAACATATTTACTAAAGATGTTTTAGTTAGTATAAATGACAAAAATAAACTAAAGTGAAACAAAACTTAAAGTTTTGCGCGAACTGTACTTAGGTACATATAACAAAAATCGACGTTAGAAGTATTAGGTCGTATGTATAGGTCCGACGTACTACACATACAACCTTCGATCATGACGCTCCATGACGCCTCCTCAGTCCCTTACAGTCTGGTTTCAGACCTGGGCACAGTACAGCCTCGGCTCTCCTTAAAGTGACAGGTGATATTAGAGAGGCTATGGAGGATACCAAAGTTACTGTTTTGGTTTTAATTGATTTCTCCAATGCCTTTAACGCCGTCAGCCACGATATTCTCCTTGCTATTCTCTCTCACCTTATGATTTCCTCCGAGGCACTGGAATGGTTTTCTTCTTTACTTCGAGGACTGCGGCAATCGGTTCGCGTCGATGAGAGCTCATTTGGTTGCTATGAGCTGGACGCTGGTGTTCCACAGGGCGGTATTCTTTCTCCATTATTATTCTCCATTTTCATTAATTTCATAACTCACTGTCTTCGGTGTTCGTATCATCCCCACGCTGATGATCTGCAATTCTATACAGCTGAGTGGGAGGAAGGTATGTCGAGCGCAATAGCGGAGGTAAATCATGACTTGGAGGCTATCAAAGACTGGTCTGATAGATTTGGAGTGTCTGTAAAACCCTTAAGTGTCAGGCCATTATTATTGGAAGCTCACGCATGATGAGCAGGTTAACTCTTAGCTCTCTCCCTCCGCTTATCTTCAATGGTACCGTCATACCCATTACCCCTACTGTCAAAGATCTTGGTTTGTATATTGACTCGACGCTTAGCTAGCAACGTCAGGTTTCCTACGTTAGTCAAACGATCAACGGTACCCTGCGTTCGCTATATCGCCTGAGGAACTTCTTACCCGCTAAAACGAAAACCATGCTTGTCCAGACTCTGATTTACCCTATAATAGACTATGGTGATGTGTACTACTTTGATCTGAATGCAGCTTTGCTGGAAAAGCTTGATAGATTGCTCAACAGTGGGATCCGGTTCATATTCAATCTCAAGAAATATGACCATGTGTCGAGCTACAGGTCTGAACTCAAATGGATACCCATTCGCCCGAGAAGAAATTTGCGCGCTTTGACCACGCTTTTCTCTCTTCTTAACTCACCCACTCCTCCTTATCTTGAGACTCACTTCCAATATGTATGTTCTTCACACACTAAGAATCTGTGATCTTCTAACAATCTTCTTTTACTCTGTCCTTCACATACGTCTGACTTTGTTCACCCTTTATTTCATATTCAATCCATTCTTCTGTGGAATGCGCTACCTCTTGATATCAGGATGGCCGCCAGTGGGTTTGCATTTAAGCGAAAATTGCAGAGTTATTTTCGCAAAAGTTAGGGTAGAGTCATTTGAACACCTCTCTTCCTTAATTTTTTGGTTTTGTATGTATATATTATAAGTTTATATTTTGGTAATAGTATGTATGTGTATATAGCTTATTTAAGTATTTATTTAAAAAGTGTTAAGAGTTTTTTTTTTTTTTACAATGTTTTCCAAGCACCTGCCACTAATCTCTTCACCACCTATGGTTGACTGGTAGAGAATGCCTAAGGCATTAAGTCCGCCTCTGTACAATTTATGTGCGAAAGAATAAATAAATAAACCTACTGCTTCTAACGTTGAACTATAGATACGACCTAATGCTTTTAACGTCATGCAACAAAGGTGCCAAATTTCAAAAGTGTATTTATGTACCTATGTTTTTATGTTTGTGTTTGCATATCTCCAGAACTACAAGGCCGATTTAAGTAATTCTTTTTTTGTTGTATTGGGTATTGTTCAACTTAGAGAATATTTTGTTATATGTATGTATGTTGTATATTGACCTAAGTACAGTTCGCGCAAAACTTTTAGTTTTGTTTCACTTTAGTTTATTCTTGTCATTTATATTAAAAAAAAAAACATCACATAACATGTTTTTATAAAGCTACTTTCTAGAGTTTCATTTGCTTACCTTCATCTTAAAAAAATATTCAGGGAAAGTATAATGAGGCAGCCCTACGATTTTTCATAATCACCCCTCGGCAGGGTAATTGCGTAGGTAACACATTAACAGTAGAAATGGGTTTCATTTTAACAATTCAACAATATTTATTGTGTTGTTTACGTTGATGAATAGACATATTATGTATTTTTGAATAGGTATACTTATGGTGCAATGGAATAGCAATAAGCTTCAAAATGATTCAATGAATTGTACCCTAAGGAGAGCTAAATAGAAATCAGGTATATTTTGTGGATTTTTTTATTAACTACAAACATATCTGAATAAAAACAAATATATTTCAATAATTTGGTCCAAGACTCAATAAATACATGCCTAGAAAAAGGGCATCAAAACTGGAACATAACTAAAATCGTTACCAAATATCAAAGTCTATTCGCCCCATTTTACCGTAGGTATATTTATTTTCGGGATTATATATGAGGGTAATTACTTAACATGTTTAAATGGTTTACATGATACATTTATGGCATTATGTAGGTACTCCACATTCAGAATAAATTATTGGGGTTTATAACTGCTGTTTTACGGTCACATTATTTTGATTGCTATGTATACTGGCGCTAAAATGGCGTAGTCAAGCTATTGATGACCGCTTGATTTTTTTAAATGTCATTTTACAAATATGTTAATAATTTTGGCCACGCGCGAATAAATACTCGATGAACTTTATTTAATTGCTAGACGCGCTCGCTCTCCGTTGGTTGCGAGAGTAGGGTGACATCACCCATAGGGTAGCTTTCGGTTCTTCGCGCACAACCCACATGCTTCGCACGTTCTCTTGGGGTGCCGCAGCACAGTCGTTTGAGGACACAAGCGTAGCACATAAGCAGGGAGAACATAAGAAGTAAACCAATGATAACAGTCACTACTAGTAGTATTCTGAGTTCTCCATTGGATTCGGCCACGCTCGAGTTCCGACTCATTATCACAGCTCACCGCGCCCTCATCTGAAACAAAGCGGAAATTCAATCATTCAGAATGGGGCAGCACTATACATTTTCAAAGTAAAATCTGCTGGCACTCCTAACTAAAAGCGTGTCTAACCCAATTTTACGTCGTACTTTGTCTCTACCCTCATAGGTTCTCTCTACGTATTTAGATCGCTTGACAACGATCAAGAACCCCTGAAAAACAAAAACTGAAACCTGGAACCAATGGTATTTTACGTTGGTAGGTTTGAGTTTACTGTTTTTATCTATAGAGACCTTTTTTGAGTAAGATTAATTGTAGGTATGTTTAACAGCATTCATGGCGTTTATCGAATACAAAACATATAACATATAACGTAACAATCAAAAACAAAATTCAAACAGCTCGAAAGATAATTTTAATTTTCAGCATTCACAAGTATCGACAAGTAAGTAAATAACAATCATATTTTAAGGGAAGGTATTATAACCCGGCAAAATTAAAAAACAAACCCTGCTGCCATAACGTATGATCGGATTAGAAAATATTTCAGGTTCGGTAAACAATAAAATGTAAATAGTTCCAGGTACTGACCACGCCTGACTCTTTTAGGTTTTTAAAATGGACACTAGTGGGTTACGTAAAAACTAAACAATTTATTTAATTTAAAGTACCTATATAAGATTAATATATAAATTCAGCATCAATTTTAACTGCAACAAAGCATGTAGGTACCTACTGTACCTACTTTTATTACAAAGTGTACCCTAAAAACAACCTTTTTTTAAACTTCGCACTAATGCTATCGCAAATAGAGTATATGTAGCTAGTTATACAGTTTCATAACCAATCGATATGTTTCCGTGATGAATCAAACTTCAATCAGTGTTGTCAAGACAGCCGTCTAAAGGCTGTTCACAAATCCATAACCTGAACAATGTGGCAGTTTAAATGAAACATACAGCCGCCGCCGTTCAATTTGCCTTGTAATTGAATATGTCTCATATTCCTTTCAACAACCCGACATATTACATTTATTAGAGCAGGGGCCAATTTAACAGCAGGGGCCATGATACCACCTTCTCCTCTATTAGTGAATAGCTGTGTACGCCTACTGCTTTAACCAAAGCCTTTAATTCTTTTCAATAGACACATCTTGTATAACTGACTAGCTGCGTCGCGCGGTTTCACCAGCGTAGGTTTTGATATGTTTTTTTTATATGATCTGCACCTATTGGTCGCAGCGTAATGTTATATATCCTAAAGCCTTTCTGGATTAATGGGCTATCCACCGCAGAAATATTTTTTTTAAATCGGACCAGTAGTTCCTGAGATTAGCGCGTTCAAACAAACAAACTCTTCAGCTTTATATATTACTATAGATTAGTGATTACTGCCAACTAAGTTTTTCAATGAGAATTCTCATACCTACAGGGTGGCAGGGACATTCAAAGCACAAACTGTAAACACGAATTATCTAAATTATTGATACAAAAATTCAATTTATGAATAATCTTTTTGAGACCAATATTGATGTACGACTGAGTGCTCCATTGTGAATACAGAGCAAGAATGACAAAACCTTTTCTCCGTTTTCGAATGCAAAATGTATTGACAAATCTTTCGTGTCATTCTAGGATGAAAAATGATCGGGTATAAACTGTATGTAACGCTGCATAAACTTTTTGAGTAACCTGGCAATCCTTTTACGTTACAATAACTATTCGTATACCAAACAACGAACTATGAGACATACACTTCTATTTCCTTCTTCGGGAAACATAGAACTAAGGGCCAATACTCGTAAATTAAAACATTCAAAATCTAGTTGCAGTCTCGCCTCTGTGACAATCAAATGTCAGAAACTTGTCAAAATGTAGGGAAATTAGAAGTATTTTTTGACAGATTGAGACTGAGATCAGACTTTCGAGGTCTTAAAATTGAGTAGTAGCTAGAATTAGCCATCTAGTGTTAAGTCATTAATCACCTAAGTTTAATTATGACGTTCTAAACGACAGGAATGTATCAATAGAGAACAATGTAGGTACATACATGCGTCCACTGACGATTACATCCGCTTATTTGTTGTAGGTATAATACCTATTTCAAATATAATGTTTTAAAAGATCTTAATTATAATTATTTCAGTAGGTAAAATATATATTAGAATACTCTGTATTAAGTACATACATCATGTAAATGTAGTTATTTTAATAAGTTACTTACAATGGGCGTCACAATGGACGGTCCTATCCCTAAAAAGCGATCTGTTAAAGACAAACTTAAGATGGATTAAAAAGGGTAAGAGACAATACTGTAGCCTTTGTAGTCAGTCTGGGATGTATAATTTGCGTAATACTACAAATATGTTCATAAAGCATAAACAAATCTATATAAATTATAATAATGAAACAGGAGTAAAAATATAATCCTGATGTTACCTATAGGAAAAAGACGGAGCGCGCCTAACCGATGCGGGCAAGTTATTCCATAACCGTATTACTTAGTCTTTATAGTAAAATATAGCTAAATTATGTAGTGTTAATATAAAAAGGAAGCCTGATTTTAAATCTATACTAATATATAAAACTGAAGAGTTTGTTTGTATGTTTGTTTATTTGTTTGTTTGTTCGCGCTAATCTCGGGAAATACTGGTCCGATTTGAAAAATTATTTTGCGTTGCATAGCCCATTAATCTGGAAAGGCTTTAGGCTATATAACATCACGCTGCGACCAATAGGAACGGAGCATAACTAAACCACGCGAACGAAGTCGCTGGCGGTCGCTAGTCATTAATAAGTGTACACTATACTATCTGTGTGTAGGGTTAAATACTTAAGAGTTTGAGATTGAGTTGACATAGGTACTTATAAGTACGAAATCCTAAAAACGGACCCTTAAAGGCCGGTGATAACTAAAGAAAGAGTTATAGATTCCAACTATTCTGTAGCTTATACCCGCCCCGACCCCATTAATTCAGAAAAATCTTAACAACGCGAAGTAACCCAAAGTACCTACAGTGCTATCTGCTGAATTGGGTTACTAATTTATAACAACTAGACGGGATAGGTTGTTGAATTTTCGGTGGTAATTTTGGATTGCGTGAACCGATTTTGGTATATTTTTTTTATGTCAAAGAATAAACATTAATGATAACAGAATATGTAAACTAAGATAGCATATACGATTATATTACAAAATAAGTCAGAAACTATTTGAAAAACTACTTATTTAACCTATCAAGTTCCGCTTGTGTGGAGTACTGCAGCCACATTTGGGCTGGTGCTGCGAAATGTCACCTGGCTACTTTGGATTCAGTGGAGAGGCGTGCGAAGAGGCTGATTGGCGACCCAGATTTAACTCGAAACGGTCTCCATAGCCTGGAGCACAGGCGTAAAGTAGCCAGCCTTTCGGTCTTCTATACGATGCATTCTGGTGAGTGTGCAAGGGAATGCATGATTTAATTCCTCCATCTCCGTTCCACCATCGGCCAACCCGTCGTACGGCTACTTTCCACCCTCACGTTGTTAACACCACTACTATCCGGACGAAGCGCTTCGCTTCCTCTTTTATACCGCGTACACCGAGGGACTGGAACAATTTGCCAGCGACGATGTTACCGTCACACTACAATTTGAATGTCTTCAAGAATAGAGTGAATAGGCTCTTAATAAACTAGCGCGCTTTACCATCAACGATCGCATCACTGCTTACCATCAGGCGGGATTGCGGTCAAGCCCTAGTTTATTACTTATATATAAAAAAAAGTTCAAAACAATTTTCCTAGAAAGTGTTTATAAAGTTCTACTGATGAGAAGTTTTTCATATTTTTTGAACTTATAGTTAAATAAAAAAAAATGTATTGTTATAACTTATAGTTTAAAGTTATGGGGGGAGGCCCCCATAACTTATAAGGTTAACAACACATTTCTTTTATTTTTAGAGTAATCATTTCCGATAATAGGAACAATATAAAAAATGATTTTATATAGTAAACCCCTATTCATTTTTAAATACTTATCCAGCAATATATCACACATAAGGGAGTAAATAACCTTTTACACGTAATAAAAACCTTTTTCTCCACTATTTATTTTAGCACTTTGTCTTCGTGACTGACATACCTACATACATATTGGTACCTAATAACATCTCTCTAGTGCTAATGATCACTGAGATTTTCCGCGGACGGACAGACAGAAGACTTGGCGAAACTAATAAAAGTTTCTGGTTGACTACGAAACCATAAAAAAATAGGATTTACCCTAACGACCAAAAATTAAAAAACCTATCAAAAATCCTACTATCTAATAAAAATACCGTTCTTTCACTATGTTATAAAGATCGGTAGGTAAATAAGTACCTATGTACTGACCCTACATCAAAGCTGCCCTGCATCAAATCGCGTGGGCTTTTCAAACGGTTATCCCATAAAGCTTACATTCCTTTTCCAAGTATTCGTTTTTGTTTTATAAAACAGTATTATTATTACTCACATAAGATACATATTCATGTTGTTGAGCTTACAAACATTGGTACCTAAAAAAATAGGAATATTCATTATGTTGAATATAAAATACTAGCTTTCGCCCGCGGCTCCGCCCGCGTGGATTAATATTTTTCGTATCCCACGGGAACTGCATATTTTTCCGGGATAAAAAGTAGCCTATGTGTTATTCCAGACTATTATCTACCCCTGTGCCAAATTTCAACCAAATCCATTCAGTAGTTTTTACGTGAAAGAGTAACAAACATCCATACATCCATACTTACAAACTTTCGCCTTTATAATACACACATCAAAAGTGTCTAGGGATCAACATATATTTTTGCAATAACTTTTCTCCTGATTGATATTAATTAAAATTTTCTTTAAGGATTCATCAAATAAAGTGTTTTCGTTTGTCACAGTAACGATAAACCAAGTCACCTTTGCATTAATAAAGAAATTTGCCATTTTCCTAATAAAGGGATATTTGACATTTGAACCACTAACACAAAAGTTCGAAAAAAAGACTGAAATAACAGTTTTCTCTAAAATTTTATTGGGTAACTTAAACAATTAATAATCCGTGTTTCTACCGCGAACACTAACAACACAAGAACATCGGTTTGGCATACTCAAAATGAGTTCATCCAAATCACGCTGTGGAATGGCCGCCCATGTTCGTTGCAACAACAAAAAAAGGTCTTCTTGCGACTGGATACCCTCCATATTCGGCAGAGCTCTTCTCTGTAGCATATCCCATGCATGCTCAATCGGGTTCAAGTCTGGCGACTGAGCAGGCCAGGGCAGGACATTGATGTTAGCTGCGGCGAGAGTCTGTCTTACAACTCTTGCGGTGTGCGGTCGTGCATTATCATGCATTAACTGAAATAAGGGACCGATTTGCACTTGTAGAGGAACGATGACGTCTGATACAATCGTTTCAGCATAAATTTGAGCGTTGAGGTTGCCTCTGATCCAAATCAACTCAGTTCTTCCGCCGATCCAAATACCCGCCCATACCATGATGGTTCCACCACTATAAGGATGGACTTCCTGGCAGGATTTTAATCGCTGTTGGCGTCCAGGGGTTCTCCAGTGTCGTATACGTCTTGTATCCGGTCTCATACCAAAACGAGACTCATCAGAAAAGCACACGAAACGCCATTGTTCTTCTGCCCAATTTCTGTGTTCAAGAGCCCATTGATATCGAATCCTACGATTGTGCATTGCTATAGGTGGTACCCGTAGCGGTCTTCGGGAATGAAGGTTCACTTCATGCAAGCGGTTTCTGACTGTTTGGTCGCTAATTAAGTTCCCTGAAGAGTGATGAAGCCTCACGGCTAACATCATGGCGGTTATTGTTGGAGCTCTTCGAGTTAAGATTTGAATGTATCGGTCTTGTCTCCGTGTGGTGCAGCGATACCGTCCTCCATGGCGCTCAGCCACGGTACCAGTGCTTCGGTAACGTGTCCAAAGTCGACTGATAACACTCTGACTTGTATTCAGAGCTAAAGCCACAGTACGTTGCCGGGAACCAGCTTCTATCATTCCCACGGCTCTGAGCATTTCTTCCCTGCTTAAATGACGTCGCCGCTCCATAATAACGTTGGTTTTAATCAGTAGTAGGGAAACAGTAGCACTAATAATGTCTTCAATGCGTTGTATGTTTTTATAGGGAAAATATTGACAGCTGATTTTCATCTTTTACTCGAATTTGATTCACAGTTCCTGATTCAAATTATGAAATGCACCAAAAAGGATCCATATAAATTTATAAAATCATAAATTTATTACAAAGCCACATCTCAATCTCAAGAAATCCGCATAAAAATGCTTGATCCCTAGACACTTTTGATGTGTGTATTAGTAGGATATCCTGTGAATTGAAAAACTTCGTCCATATGAATCAGAAATCTGTACCCTGCATGTTTTGATTTGGCTGTAGATAACATAAAAATAAAAATACGTGTACATTTTATGTTTCAATTTATTTTCGAAATCACTAGTTTTACAGTCAAATACGGTACAAAACAGTATAATATGATATGGTAGTAGTAAAAAGTAAGAATAGCACCTTCAAGCCTCTTTCGTAGATCATGCCAAAGGTAATACATATTATAACAATATGATATTATTTAATTTTCTATCGGGACTAATTAAAGGAAACCTAGATAATAGATACCTACTTCAATCGATATTCTTCTTCTTCTTCTTCTTCTTCTTCAGACTATAGAGGTTCACTGCTGAACAAAGGCCTCCCCCAAGGCTTTCATTAGCTTGGATGGGGGAGGATTTCAGTATGCTGGACATGGACTAGAGGTATTCTAAATACTTAAATATAAAGTACACACACCCTAAGTTTTTTTCCAATATATGTACCTTACCACTTGGCAGTATAGTATGGTAGTTTTGTTGAAATATTCTTTAAGTAAGTTCCTACGACGAAAATTATATTTATCAATGTTTTAGTTATACTGAGATAACACAAGGCTTATTCGAAAGTCAGTCATATAATTATTTACCGTTTGCATTTCAAAACAATGTGTTCAGAATTCCATAAGTTTTGAAAAAAATATAATATGAATGTTGCTAAAAACAAAAAAAAAAAAAAAACGCAAATCAACCAATAAATGTTAATTACGACAAAAACCACCCAAAAACTTGTTTACTTTTTTGCTAAGTCGGCAGACTTTGAGATAAGCTAAGACCCACATAACAGTAAGAGGGGTTCACATCGGCGTCGGGTCGACGATGAAGTAGTACCTGGGGCTCGTCCTCGACAGCCGGTGGAACTTCGAAGAGCACTTCCGACGTTTGGCACCCAGACTGGAACGGGCCGGGGCTGCCCTGAGGCGGCTCCTCCTCAATCTAGGGGGATCAAACGCTTCCTGTCGGAGGCTCTACTCGGCCACGTACGGGGGCCGTGTGGTCCATGGCCCTTTACGGGGCACCGGTGTAGGTGCGGTCGCCAAGGAAGTGACCAGCCCGAAGCCTGACCGCGTCCCAGAGGGTCATGGCCGTCCGGCTGATCCGGGGATACCGCACGGTCTCCGCTGAGGCGGCGAGCCTCCTTGCCGGATTGCCGCCATGGGATCGGGAGGCCAAAGACCTCGCCCACATGTGGGACTGGCGAGAGAAGGCAAAACGCCGCGGCATAACTCCGCTGCCGCGAGAAGTCGCGGTACGGGGGCAGAACTCCGGCGGGATCTCATGGCGACATGGAGAGTACGATTGTTGCAACCCAGTCCTGGGCACGCCACAATAGCGGCGGTAAGTCCCCTCTTTGAGGAGTGGCTAGAGAGGCGCCACGGCGCCCTCACCTTCCGCCTGACGCAGGTCCTCACCGGACACGGTTGTTTCGGGAGGTTCCTATTTCGTATTAGGTGAGAGGAAACGCCAGAGTGTCACCATTGTGTGGATCGCCCTGAGGACACGGTGGAGCATACGGTGGAGGTTTGCCCAGCTCGGGTAGAGCACCGCCGTGTCCTCGTAGCGGCGATCGGCGGCGATCTCTCGCGTCCGACCCTGGTCCAAGCCATGGTCTGGAGCGAGAGTGAAAGGCAGGCCGTCACCTCCTTCTGTGAAGCAGTGATGCTGGCAAAGGAGGAGGCGGAGCGCGTGAGACAACCGGAATCCTAGCGCCCTCACGGCACTAGCCGCCGCAGGAGACACCCTGGTCGGAAGACGACACCTAACTATCAGCCACCGTAGGCACGGGCCTGCGGGCGGTGAGCAGTGGGCAGCTTGCCGCCCGGTAAGGACCAGCAGCCTAATCGGCGAACGCGAATTGGAATCAGTTGGGATCGTTCGGACCGCCCATTGGTCCAACGATCCCAACTAGTCGCAATCATTTGACAAAAATATGTTCGCCGATTAGAGGGCAGGCCCGAGTCGACGGCGCGTCGTTTTTCACGCGCGCCTCAAAGAGATATTAGCACATCGTGATAGGGTCCACGAAGACCGATGCCTCCTGGGTCAGGGTTGCGGGTTGGTTAAGCAAGAAACCGTGGCCCTGGCCGTCGCACAGGCAAGCGAAGAAACACGGGTGGGTGTTAGTCAGTAAAAGTCTGACACGCCCTTGATCCCAAAAAAAAGGTAAGCTAAAACAATATAAAAGTTACAACTGTAGATATCTAATACTAAGACTTATTGTTGTTTGAACACACCGTATGTGCAAGTACTATAGCCATTGTCGGAACCCTACAGAAGAAATCGTCTAAAACCAATAACTTTCAGATTGAATTTTATTTATTGTAATTGTACGGATAACAGCAGTTCAAGCTTGATGTGCTGTCTGCCGCTTAATACGGGGACACGTGACGCCGTTCCGCAGCTAAGTACCGAGAATAAATTTTTGTGATAATCTTAGAACTGGTTGTGAAAATATTTGAATAGACTAAACTTATTCCATATTAAAAGTAAATATAATATTAAAAATATGATATTTTATACCTTTATTTGTAAAGTTACAAATTTTGGAAGAGTTTCCGCAGTTGGATATGCTGCAAAACATCATGTTTACCTCTCCGCGTCCCAAACAATACAAGTAACCGCAACAAACGCTCCACGCGCACCTGTGTTCTACGAGACATACATACATATGTGCAGCGACAAGTCTAAGTGCGTCTTTGCGACTTATATTGTCTTATTATTAAGATTTATGTGGTTTATATTTAAACTATCGACCCGTCCTGGCCTCGCACGGGTGTAATGCTGACACTAAATACACTACAGAAAAATTATGAACGTATAAAAAACATAGCGGCGAGCCGCCGCCGCTGCTGCCGCCCCGGCTGGCTGCTCCTGCCCGCAATTTTTAAATCTATAATATTTTCGAAAACATTTATTTAAATCATATACTGTAAAGGGCAATATAGATCTATGTTAAATCAACAATTTATTTAAGGTATTAAATTGGATGCTGATTAATGCTGTATTGGTTAAAATCGTTTCAAAAATTAGCCAGTATTTGTCGTAAAAAGTTAATAACAAAAAAATGTTATTGTGGGATATCCATAAGAGATAGATATGTATAATTTGTTACCGGCCAAACCCGATATCAGGACAAACTAGTTCTGGCTAGGCTAAACTAGTTCTTCCTATACGCGATAGGATAAACCAGTTTAGGCTAGTCCAAACTAATTTGTCCTATGCCCGATAGGATAGACCAGTTTAGGCTAGGTCAAACTAGTTGATCCTGATATAAATACGCACACTCTAGGATAAACTGGTATGGCCTAGTCTAAACATTATAGTATATCAAGAAAGTCAAAATAAAAAGATAACCTGAATAATCCTAAATTGGAAAAATAATCATTTTTATTAAACTATAATTGTTTTTTGTTAAAAGTTATGGATACCTAATAATTGGTAGAACAAACAATCATACTATAACAAATAATACTGGTTTTTTTTTTTAAATCAATATCATTTTTAAGTCAATTATTAAAATTGTTTTTTATGTTTACATGGTTTGCTTTGATGGCACTTAGAATTACAGAGTAGGTATCATTGCCTTCTTGCACTGGCATCTGTTTGAGGAAAAGTTTTTGTTGCAGCTGCATCTCACAAAACCTTGGTCTGATCCAATTGAATGTTTTGTAGCTGCAGTCCTTAAAATGCAAATGCCGAATTCTGATCTGAAAAAAAAAACGTATTAGCTACTTTAGAATTTCAATAATGCTCCAGAAAGGTAATCAAGTGAGAAAAAATAAAACCTGCAATATATTTTCTGAAGTACACCATGTTTGGTGCCAACTTTGTAAAAATCTTCGTGATTTTTCTGAAGAATAACTCCAATGATGTTTCTGAGATCACCTTTGCCTTTGTCAACATCTGGAATCGATTTAGTCACATTATCCCCAATGTTGGCAGGTGAATAAGACTTGGCAGAAGTAGCTTTCATTTTCTTATTCTGTTTCACAAGATTTTCTGCTGCAGTTGTTCTAGCTTTATGAAGGTCATTTGCAGATGAAGAAAATTTTACTTGGTTACTAACTTCGACAACGTTATCATCACTGTTTTCTGTCAGGTAAACACTGCGATCATCTTCGAATACCTTCATCATCTTCAACTTGACTCTCGGAGCACTCCCACGTGTACAAGTCCTGACATGTTTGCTCAATTACTTTCGACTCCCCTATTTAGACTAGGCCATATCAGTTTATCCTAGAGTGTGCGTATTTATATCAGGATTAACTAGTTTGGCCTAGTCTAAACTGGTCTATCCTATCGGGCTTAGGACAAATTAGTTTGGACTAGCCTAAACTGGTTTATTCTATCGCGTATAGAAAGGATAGTTTTGCCTAGGCAAAACTAGTTTGTCCTAAAATCGGGTTTAGCCGGTAACATATATAATACCACCGCGGACTTTTTTGTAGAACTTTTCAATGCGTAAAATATTTAGTACCTACATTATTTTGATAAATCGCGTAGGGTTCAGCCTGCATTTCACTGCAAACGCGGAAAAAATTAAATTATTTACGACATCACATTAGAGACCTCTAAAATAATAATTTTAGAGGTCTCTAATGTGATGTCGCGATTTATCAAAATAATGAACATTCATTAAATTGTGGAGATATACTATTGTACATCCATTAAATTGTGGAGATATACTACTGTATATCTCCACAATTTAATGGATGTTCTCTATAATACAACGTGTAACATAAAGGGTATATACATAAGAAAGGCATGGCATCTTTACATGATATCAAACGATATTGGAAGGGTTTTTTAATCCTATCTCTTTATGTTAGGAAGTTATGAGGAAAAACACCGCCTGTGATAGGCTACTATCATACTAGTCGCACAGAGATATTGACGACATTTATCGGATTTTGGCAAGCAACGTGACGGGTAACGAGTAGTAATTAATGTATGTAGTGTGCTGCCACGTTTGTTATGATTTTATTTTAAGAAACACACGAAACCGAAAATTTGGTACCAATTTTTTGAGTATTTTATTTTGAGTTGAAACCCTTCCGATATCGTTTGATATCATCTAAAGATGCCATGCCCTTGGTATGTATATACCCTTTTTGTTACACGTTGTATACAAATCAATGTCACTTTCATTGTAATTTTATAACTCAAGAACGGACTCACCTATCCATACCAAATTTTTAGGCTTTGTTTTGTGTGAAGTTTGAACAAATACGGTCAAGCGGTTCTTCATTTATCATGTTTTCACAAATGAATCCAATGAACGGTGGATCACCATCTCATCTTCTATATATATAAAATTCAATGCCACTTTCTCTGTAATTTTTTAATCCAACAAAACTGTGTAATGGCACCAGATTGGCAGTGAAAAACTTATTGCGAAATTTAATTGAATCTATGATTTTAACTGGTATAGGTATCAAAAGGAGAAGTTTGTTTGTTACGGTGTATCCCTATGATCCCAATTGATATGCCATTTGAGTTCAAACGATTACAATATCCTGTGCGTTTATCATTAGCTATGTCCACCAACAAAGCCCAACTTTATGTTGCCTGTTCGAGAGTCGGTACCCTCACCAGTCGTTTGTTTATATTTGTTTATAGATGATAATTATGGAAAAACAAAGAATATTGTTTATCTAAATGTTTTGGATTAAGTTTTAAAATTGCTAGCAATAAAAAAAATATTTTATGTTTGAATAAATAATTTTGATGATCCAATAAATTTGTTTTTATTATTTCACTTTATACGTAGCGAAGCACGTATCAGGCTGCTAGTTATGCAATATACATATAAACCTTCCTCTTTAATCACTCTATCTCTCATCTAAAATCCGTTGCGTATTTAAAGATTTAATTATACACAGGGACATAGGGAAAGAGAAAGTGACTTTGTTTTATAATATGTAGTGATATTAAGAATGTCGCAAGTACATATGCGGACCCGATTTATAACGTGACGCATTGCCTAATGTTACGATACAGATATCGTTTTAGTTATACTATACTAACAATCAATTTAACGATTATGATGTCGTAAGGGGGAACCATGAAATCGTTTCAGTCTAGTTAAATGTGTAAATGATAAGAGAGTGAGTCACAACATTTTTCATCCATTTCCACTTCGCCGTAGAAGTAACTTATTATAGTCAAGTGATAAAATTTCTTCATGGTTTTATTCCACTACTTCTTTTTATGGGGGCAATGATGACATCATACGAGTACATGTTGGTCGCGCGATAGTGGATAAAGCCACATAAAGAAATAAGAATTTCTTTTTTTATTGAGGCTGATGCAGGTATACTTGCTTGCTATAACTACCAAATATAAGTACCTAATATGTATTAATATAGATAATTTCTTACTAGACGGCCGATGTCGCTAGACTGGCTTTGTATTTAAGACTACCCTCCATAAAGAGTACCTACTTACATTTTGTAACTTAGTCACCTTTGCCCATTATTCATAAACGGTTCGCTTAGAAGCTGTTTAACCATACGTTTAAACGTCACTTAACTTCAATCATAGTTTATTTATAAACCCCTTAGGAATAGTGGTAATGAAATAGACGTAAATATGAGTCCATGCTGACATTTGCATAAAGGAATCGTAGTTTAATGAAGTACCTACATAAATAAGTTATTCAGGTCAATGCAAAATATGATAAAAAACATGTTTTAATTAGGGTTGTAACGGAGCTTCGCCTCCGCTTCCGTTACTGCGGAAATTCCGCAAGAAATCGTATCTTCGCTTCTGCCTCCGCCCCCGCACAATTTTTGCGGAGTTGCAACGGAGGTTTATTTACGTATATAAAATAAATAACGCGTAAGCTGCGACGCTCGACAACCGTCCGGCCGCGTTTTCAAGAATCAACTAGTGCGAGGCGGGAATGCAGCAAACACAATTTGTTTTTCCTTAATTTTCATTACAAGAAGGTAATATTTTTTTTAACAAGTATACTACTATTAATGTACGTATTTAAAATAAAAATTTTGTTTTAATTAACCATAAATTTCATTTTTTTTCTGTATGTACTTACACCTCCGCCTCCGCATCCGCGGAGGTGAGACTCGTCGCCTCCGTATCCGCCTCCGCCTCCGCTAACAAGCCTCCGTTACAACCCTAGTTTTAATATTTGCAAAAGGGAAATATACCCTATGTAACAGAGTAAATCACGATTTGTATACAATAACATCATTTATTAGCACTATAGCAGGTGGTAGGCCATAATATCGGAGGCCGGCAGAAGTTACCACCCACCAGACAAAGTCGCCGCCAAGCGACTCGTCGTGCTCCGGCATGATGTCTGGTGAAGCCGCACGGAGAACGGGTCTGAGTAATTGTGCTGCGAATTGCGATGTGTGCCGGGTACGATGCACCAAATGTTCTTGTGTCGGGAGTTTGGTCGTGGAGGGTCTACAGAATTTCCCTCCGGCGCTGCATCGTTAGTCGTGTTGTTGAGTTAAACATTGCATCACCTCGCTCAACTGCTGTCTTCCTTCCTATTCACTAAGTTTTTTAAGTGAATAGGCTTAATAAACTAGCGCGCTGTACCACCAACGATTGCATCACTGCTTTCCATCAGGCGGGATTGCGGTCAAGCACTAGTTTACAATTATTAAAAAAAATAGCAACAACCCACAGCAATATAGCAGACTTCACTGTAATTCGGCAGATGTATATGGCTTTGTGTTAGTCCATCATTATCTTGTATCAGCTGCTGGGGTGGTGCTCTAAAACTATACTTTTGCCCTTGGAGGGTGCGAAAAGAGTAATTCTGAAGGTAGCTTTCGTCCATTCAGATTTCCCACCCACCAACTTTACAGTGAATGCAAAGTGCTAACAGTACGCCAGTTATTTATTATGAATATTACTACTCCAGCACGCTGATATTGGTTTTAGCCCTGTACCTTCTATCAAGAGAAGAAAGGATTTAGTTTGCACTAACTCTCGAACGAAACATGCTTTTACTAATAGATTTTATTTATTTGTAGGGCCTTACTTATATAACAAATTTAACAAACTACTAAAGATTTATATAGTGTAAGCTTAAGTTAATGTAGTGTCATGCTAACTGAAGATCTACAGAGCCTCAATTACACAGATGCGGAAAAATGCTAGAAGTATTAAAATAAAATGATTAGCTTAGCAAGTTATACAATTTGTAAAGAAAACCCTGCCCGACCCATAAGGATAATAAAGGTTAGGTAAACACATGACCAAATACAATATAAAATTCATTAATCATCATAGTCACAATACTAATGAATTTAGAAATAATCTTTTTTCCGGGAATTAATTCCAACTTCCCCGACATTTGGTAATTTTTAAAAAAGTGACAACTCCATTTTGACGATATTATTATGAGCGATGCAAACACGTTCTACGTGCCGTCATTGCCAACCGCAAATGCATTAAGTAACCTCTTTTTGCGAAATAATATTTATTTTATTAGGGGGATTTTTTAAAGTTTAGCCTGGCTTTTTAGGCATTAGTAGTATCAGTTATCGATACCTAACAATACCTTCACGGATCGAACAGGGTTTTCTTTACGTATTGTATACTTAACTAGTGACCCGCCCCGGCTTCGCACGGGTGTAATGCTGATACTAAATACACTACAGAAAAACTGTGAACATTGTTTATAAAACATAGCGATCCGCTGCTTCTGCCCCGCCCCGGCCGGTCAGTGCCGGCGTAAACGCGACGCCCCCCAATTTTTAAATCTGTAATATCTTCGAAAATATTCATTTAAATCATAAGCTGTAAAGGGTGTTATAGATCTATATTAAATAAACAACATATTTAAGGTATTAAATTGGATAAGGATTAATGCTAAATTGGTTAAAATCGTTTCGAAAATTAGCCGGTATTTGTCATAAAAAGTATATGACAAAAAATGTTACTGTGGGATATTCTTAAGAGATAGACATAATACAGTCATGGACTTTTTTGTAGACCTTTTCAATGTGTACAATATTTAGTACATTATTTTGATAAATCTCGTAGGGTAAAATAAAATAGATTCTTCTTAGCGATCCTTCTTGTTTTACTGATGATATTCTTTAGGGAGGTTAGAGTGCATAGCACTCGCAACCGGCGTACGTTTAGGACTCTAAGGTCCGTATTACAGAACGTCACTCAAACTCAAGCTCTACTTAAGTCTCGTTTCAAGCCTTTTGATGGGTTGAAACTAGTTTTGAGTAATGCTTAAGCAGAGATCAATGCTTGAGTTTCGTTCTGGAATACGCACCTAGGTGATCAGTTGTATGAATGTAAACGAAGCAAATGAAGCGAGAATGTAGGGATTGTCGCAACTCCAAATAGCGTTCTGTAGTTTCTGGGAAGAAGATGTAAGTTTATGTAGGTATGTGTCTTCGTACTCTATATACATCCACTTGTTTGCAGTGTAAAATAATAGTGGAATCAAATCCGTTTATCCCGTTGAACGAGAGTAAACCTCGAAAGTTAACGGTTTGGCCATATCTTAGACATAAACTTGTAGACGTGAACAAGCATAGTCCCACAACTTCAATTAGTGGCGCCGAGGCAATGGTCGGATGTAACCTGCCCAGCGCTGGACATAAAACATGAGGCTAAAGTACTTTATATAAAAAGTTAACAGTTTTTAGCAACAATATAGTAGCGTTTTATAGGAGGATTACTGCGTGGATAAAAGTGAGAAAGCTTTGAAAATATTTTTATGGAATCATAGCACACAACCTACCTTTATAAGGACATTTTGTGTGCGAAACAGGATAGTAAGTACTGTTATTGTAACACAGACAATATGAGATAAGGCGAAGCAAATAAAGAAGAAGAAAGAAAGATTCTTTGATCTAATACTTCACCCTTTTTCTCAAACAATGATAACATCGTCTGCAAAAGATTGACTACAGGTATACAATGTTAGTTTTTCTTTATACAAAACCTCAATATACTTACTTTGTTCAGAATAAGCAACTGAAATGATACCAATCATTTTTACACCATGTTATATTTTGTCCCAAATACATTTTAAAATTGTTACAGTGTGGTTACCGAGCGCATAATACAGTTGATGGTAGATCATAGTATTAAACACACAGTAAGAAAGGTCGCCCCGCGCCGCGCCGCTGTAGTCGCGGGCCGGCGAGCGGTGCGTTGACCATATTTTGTTGGGTCAACCAGGCAAGATAACAAGCTCATAACTTTGTGGTTTTTCATAATATCTTTTTGAAATTTTGTACATCGATTCTTTACTTAAAAATATTGGACACGTGTTTCAGGGCGGAAAACCAAAACCAATGAAAAATAAATCCTAGTTTATTAAATAAAAAATGAAGAAAAAGTGTTATTTTTCATAGGAGGATATTATTAACAGAGATACATGACTGCTCTTCCAGACAAGGGCATCTAATAAATAGCTAGCTGAAGGATATCTATCACTTTCCTGTGTTTTATGATCACAACAGTAAAATAAATAGGTCAGTGGCTGAATGACGTCAGTAACTGCTCACTGTCTGAACAGTGAAGCGTTCACTCGTTGCAGCCATTACAGAAGAACTTTTATACGGGTTAATTAGAGAATGCAAAACCGATCGGTTCTTGTTTATCAATATTCCATTATTATAGACGTTAGACTTCTCTGTATGAGAGGAGGCCTGTGCCCAGCAGTGGGACGATAAAAAGGTTGATGATCATCATGGACGTTAGACTTCAAAATGCGATACGAATAGCTATAAGGAGGTACTATACAATATGTAAAGAAAACCCTGTCCGACCCATAAGGATAGTAAAGGTTAGGTAAACACTTGCCCAAATATAATATAAAATTTTACATAATCATCATAGTAACAATACTAATGAATTTTGAAATAATCCATTTTTCCCGGGAATTAATTCCAATTTCCCCGAAATTTGGTAATTTTTAAAAAAGTGACAACACCGGTGTTATTATAAGCGAATAGCGACGCGACCACGTCACAGGTGCCGCGTGCTCTGCCCCCCACCGCCCGCGGAAGGGGTTGCTTATCGCACATGTATTAAGTTACCTCTTTTTGCGAAATAATATTTATTTTTTTACCTTTTGCCTGTCTTTGTGGGCATTAGTAGAATCAGTTATCGATACCTAACAATACCTTCACGGATCGGACAGGGTTTTCTTTACATATTGTATATATTGTACCTACTTATAATTATAATTATACCTATATAGGGATTTAACATTTATTAGGTATGTTAAAGGAGATGTTTCATTTTGGGTCACCACTATGTACGCTATATAGATCAAATGACAAAAAAAAAATAAAGATCTTCATAAAAATTCTACTAAATAAATTTGAATAGAAATACAAGTATATATAATTAATTATTTGAAACGTTTTTTTAGTGAGATAACCCTTTATTAAGGTAGCCATGACAGTGGTTATGACGTTTGATTGACGACTTTGACAGTTCTATTTTCCCGTTGTGTTCGTGTCGAGTGTTGATTTGAGTTGATTGTGTTTATTTAATGGGCCGTATGTTCGGAATTCATTTTTTGTTTTTTTCACAGTCATATGGTAGATAATATAGATACGATAGATACATGACACGTCAATCAATATTCGGGAAAGGTATTGTTGTAGTTTGTCTTAAAATTCAGTTATTAAGTTAGTGCATAATATCTACGTAGTCAGAAATTTTGGCATACAAAACACTGCAATGTTATTTATTTATACTTATTAGAACCACCAGTAGTTGTTGCAACACTTAAATGTAGTACCTATAGTTAACAATTATTAAGTTCTAAGCTGGTTGCACAACATATTAAGGTAGCTACAGCGTACAATAATTATAAGAGAGCGTTATGGACAGTGATAAATAAAATTATAGATTCTAAAGACAAAATATCGTTTTTTACAAAATGTAAAATACTTAACAAAATGTAGGTAATAAAATTAAAAAACAAACATTTAATGCTAGAGTATAATATTATGTTTAATGGCATGCTTTAAATTGATCATTAATTTTACGATGCATTCAATATTCACTATCTTTATTGCTTTTGAGGCGCGGCGTTGAGTAACTTCAACGATTGCATCACTGCTTACCATCATGCGGTATCGCGGTCAAACGCTAGTTTATAACGTTAAAAAACTAGGTAGGTTAATAAATAAAATACCTAAGTAAAACTAAATAAGAAAAACACAAACCCATTTAATAGATACAAATAAGAAAATTAGAAGTGGTGGGATTGTTTCTTTATACCCCTGTATCCTTAACTTTAATTTGTTCTAATATTTTTATTCGTGTTATATTGAAAGACTGTTCCTATATTAGTTATTGTTTTTTTTTCTTTTTTGATATAGTAGTTATTGTTGTTTATTGACTGTTCATAGTTTTGTGAAATGGATTCGACAACTATGGCCACAGTCATATGTTTTATATTAAATAAGAGTGCCTTTTTTTAATGTCCGTAGGTACAGTTTCGAATACATTAAACATTTATCGGGTTAGTTAGAACTTTATGATATCTCTATAAAAATTGTTTTGGAAACATAACTCATTCTGGAATTCTCGTTTTTTGAATTGAGGGAGTGACATAAGATTTATGTACTATTCAGTGGGTCTAGCTTGAACGCGATGAGTACATAGTAAATTCAAAGTAAATTCCAACAATTTTAAAAATGAAAATACCTAAGTACTTGGTACTTGATGACTTTATTCATAGCTTTGGGTGACACTAACTGTGCTTGGAGGAAAAATGTAAACGAAATCGCTATAAAATGGTTTATTTCTTGGAATCTTCCTTACCGCTTTTGGAACGGTATAGATAGTTCAATCCACGAAGACGCGCCCCACTATTTCTCCTACCTGCTGATAATAAAATAAATGTGTGCAAGCTGTTATCAACATTAATTACCTATAAGTGCACACGCATACTACATGCCTAAATAGACTAATCAAGAGAGAGCGTTATGGTCAAAGTGAACCTTCAACTAAAAGATGGTGGGGCGCGTCTTCGTGGACTGACATATCTGTATCTACAAAAGCAACAATCATACAACACGTCATACTGACGTCACAAAGATCCTGCATCCCGCAAGCAAAGTTTACCGTGCAAAATTAGCATAAGCATACAATATTATTTTTTGTTTATGCGAACCCCGAAACACGTGTCCAGTATTTTTAAGTAAAGAATCTGTGTACTAAATTCCAAAAAGATATAATGAAAAACCACAAAGTTATGAACTTGTTATCTTACTTGGTTGTCCCAACTAAAATAAGCGAGCGCGGGGCGTTGACCTATGGCGTCAGCGTTGGGTGCGCGCAAGTACTATGATCTACAGAAAGCTGCGTGGCGCACTCAGTAACCACATTGCAACAATTTCTAAATGTATTTGAGAAAAAATATAACATGCTGTAAAAATGATTGGAATCGATTCAGTTGCTTATTCTGAACAAACTATATTCAAGTTTTCGATGCGTTGTTTCTACAATGCGTTGGGCAAGTGCGTGCTAGACAGAACAACCTGTTCCTCATTCCTCGAAACTAACATTAACTAGCTTTCGTTATATCGCGTTTCCAAGAGACTTTTCAAAAGTCCGGAGTCAAAACTATCTAACTATCTATGTTATTTCTCAAGGTCAACTCTATCATTGTACCAAATTTCAATAAAATCAGTTCAGTGATTTAGACGTGAAAGCGTAACTGACAGACAGACAGAGAGTTACTTTCGCGTTTATAATATTACTAGCTTTCCGCCCGCGTGGAGTTCGGTTATATCGCGCTTTTTAGATTTCCCTCGGGAAAATCAAATTTTTCCGTGATAAAAGGTAGCCTATGTCCTTTCTCAGGGTCTAAAGATTGTGTCAAATTTCATCAAAATCTGTTGAGAGGTTTAAGCGGGAAAGCGTAACAGACAGACAGACAGAGTCACTTTCGCATTTATAATATTAGTATAGATAAGTAGGGATTATTTTCAGTTGTATTTTTTATTCAAAGATCTAACGAAGTTATGTCGCACATTCCTGCTAGCGTCTGCAGTTATTTATATGAGTATATTCGTTATTTATCACGTTGACTGTCAAACTTGAGACACAACAGAAAATCTATAGATGGCGGACACCAGTGACTGTGGTGGCAGACTTCTCAAGAAACATAATTGGAAGACATGAGACATAGGTATTAATAACATTCAGCTCGCAATCTTTTTCATATCTTTGAATACATATAGGTAAGACAAAATAAACAACACACGCCATACTACAGGCTAAGGAATCTGACGTTAAAACAAGACATTCCGAAAACAACAAAATTCTAATTGACAGCCGCTGGCAACTTTGACTGCTAAACAAGGAAAGCTCGTATTTCTCAATCAAATTTCGCACTAAGTACATACCTAACTGCGATGAGATGTAGATTGAAGCGTTGTTTTCATAAAATATTTCAGCCTTTGTAAGATGTGTACATTCGTCAGTCTATCCACAGTATCCACAGCTCGGGTCGCGAAGGTGATGACGTCACATGTCATGGCATATTGAGCAAATTATGATAATAATAGGTATACACGTGCCTATAAGCTGCAAATTGATTCATCATCATCTCAGCGTTAATCCCAGTCGAAGCTGCAAATTGATTATGTTTGTAAAATTGATTTTACATAGTCCTTAAAAATGTCGACATTGAAAAATTGGGACTTTTTGTAACATCATGGAACAAAAGCAATGGAGGTTGAATCGCCGTTATTGGTCAAGGCTAACACTTGCCTTTTTGCTTTTAGGAATCCATTTATTTTATCGAAAAAACTGTCTTCTACAATCAGATACATAATACTGTATAATACAAATACAACTTGAAAGTATCAATTAAAATATTTGATTCTGTAGAAATCATAAAACTGAGTGATTCTATTACGTCCAGTAGGTACGGACGACAGCAGGTATGATTTATACCGAACAAAAAGTTACTTTGAACCAGGTGCTTAACTAAATCTTATCAGCTTAATTATAGTTATAGGAGATGTTTCATTTTGGGCCACCACTATGTACGCTATACAATATGCAAAGAAAACCCTGTCCGATCCGTGAAGGTATTGTCAAAGCCGGGCTAAACTTAAAAAAAAAATCCCCCAAAAAAATAAATATTATTTCGCAAAAAGTGGTAACTTAAAACATGTGCGGTAGGCCATCCAGGCGCGGGCGAAAGAACGCAGGGCGAGGAGAGGCGGGGCACACGGCACGCGGTCGCATCGCTATTCGCTCAGAATTATACCGTCTAAAATAATGTTATCACTTTTTAAATTTTACCAAATTTTGGGGAAGTTGGAACTAATTCGCGGGAGAAAAAGATTATTTCAAAATTCACTAGTATTGTTACTATGATGATTATGTAAAATTTCATATGTTATTTGGTCATGTGTTTACCTAACCTTTACTATTCTTACGGGTCGGACAGGGTTTTCTTAACATATTGTATAGATGAAAAGGACAAAAATAGAAGATTTTCATAAAAATACAATTAAATTAATTTGAATAAAAATACAAGTATATATAATTTATTATTTGAAACGTTTTTTAGTGAGATAACCCTTTTTAATAAAGGGTTATCTCATTAAAAAACCTTAATGGTAGCCATGACACTTTTTATGACGTTTGATTGGCGACTTTGACAGTTCTATTTTCCCGTTGTGTTAGTGTTGATTTGAGCTGATTGTGTTTATTTAATGGGCCGTATGTTCGAAATTCATGTTTTGTTTCTTTCGCAGTCATATGGTAGATAATATAGATACGATAGCCTTAGTACATGACACGTCAATCAAATGTCACTGTCAAAATCTTATTTCGCTTATTGCTGACAACCATATTTATTAGTAGTTGTGTTGCACTCCTTGGCCAAATTAAATTGAATCTGTATAAAAACTAAGCCAAAATATAGGAAATTAATATTAAAAACAGTTAAATATAGCGTAACTATACCTAGCATTAAGTGTACAATGTGCTGGCCCAGGCTCCATACATTTCTGAAACATCTCCTTTATTAGAAAGATATGCAAATTTGCACTAAGTATTTCACGCAACTAATTGCACTAGCTGCTCAATTAAATGACATCTGATACAAATAAATAAATTATTTTATTAGCTGAGTAACCGCTGACACACTGGCAAAATTATCAGTTTGATCATTTTTAGTAGGTAGGTTGTTTTTATGTAGATAATAAATACAAGCTTAAATTCACCAAGTCTGTTTTAGGCACTGTTTACATAAAAAGTAATTAATAATACGATATAAAGTATTTATTTTGATGGAAAGTAATAAGACAGATTGATTCAGCAATCAAACTTTTAGATTGTCGGATTCAGATTTCGGCTTGATTTTCTATAGCCTTTGTTGTAACAGGATAGTACTAAGCAAGTAAATCAATGGTAATTTATTTTATATAAACTACTAACCTCCGTGTTTCATTGGAACACGCTCCAAAGCCTAAAAGATTACGCGGGAGTGCTCATTGTTTGCCCAAGCCTCATTTCATCTGGCCATTCTTATATTTCTTTCAGTTCAAGCTTTTTGTCCTTTACAAAAAAGTTAATCGAAACTGGAGGATAATTCATAAAATAAACTTAGTAGGTGGGTAAGTTGTAACCGTAAAGTTGTTAGTAAAGGGAACGCAGAAGTAAGCTTATTTTTATGAAGAATATACCTCCCTATAAAAATCACCATTAAAGTTTCAGAAGGATTTCTAGTAGATAGTCGATAGCAGATATCATCATCACCATCAACCTTTTATCGTCCCACTGCTGGGCTGTCTCCTCTCATACAGAGAAGGATTGAGCGTAATTACCTCGCTTGCTCAATGCGGGTTGCCGATTTCAGACATATAAAGTCCAGGTTTCCTCAAGATGTTTTCCTTTACCTTCAGTCATTGGTGTACAAGATATACTTAGAAAGTACATATAACTTTAGAAAAGTTACATTGGTACTTGCCTGACCTGGTATCGAACCCGCACACTCATACTTGAGAGGCTGGTGTTTTAACCACTAGGCCACCACGACTACTACATAGCAGATACGATAGCAGATGTGATCAGTGACATTTGATGTTTTCACCTAAAACATTTAAATGCTTAGGCCATGGTAACTACAATTTCATTGTACCGTTTAAGTGACGCCATCACACGTTTTGTGATTTTATTCCTTTTCCTCAGAAATGAAGAAATAAAAAAAAAAATTAAGACTACCCCGCTGGGCGCAAGTCCAAACTTCCGGCTGCTGCTGAAAGTTCCTGGTTAAAACGACAAAATATCCCGTTAAAAAAAATCGTAATTTCTCTACTTCGGCATCGTGTCCATTTATCCCTTTGGCAATGAATCGATCGTGAACAGCCTTGATGTACCTACAACAACAGATATAAAAAGTTCGTGTTTTTCATTTAATAAACAACCAACTCGGATTTCGAAGCCGAAATCGGTCCTAATTAAAATTAGTGAGCAGAATGTGATCTTACTTGAGTACTTTTTAATATCATATAAATTTAAGCGGATGGTTTTTAAGAAATATTTAGTATTTGTAGAAAATGGAACATTGGAACACGTGATCAATATGTCTGCCTCATAGGTCTAGTGGCCGCAAGTGCTGCTACAAAGCCTGGATGCGATGCTCACATCGGGCAGTGTTATTCGGTCTCATTAGAATTTCTGGTGCGATTCCCAACGTCAGAAAAATTTTCATAAGGTCCTATTAGAATTCCTGCTGCGATTGCTACGTCGGCAAAGTGTTTAAAGGTACCATCAGAACTTATGGGGTGATTCTCAAGTCAGACATATTGTTAAAAGGTTTCATCAGAATTTCTGGTATCATTCCCATGTCAGGCAAAGTAAAGGGGTTAAAGTATTAAATTGCCGTTTTGTTGCAATAGGTGCTTTGAATTGACATAGAATCTTCATGGTTTGATGTATTCGAATGAAACTTTTATCACATCGATTTTAAGATTCTTCTTTTAATAAATGTGAAACATTTGAATATCGACTTTCAATTGTTTTTGTTATTCAACTTAGAAAGAAAGATGGATACTGCGAAAATTCGAGTGATTTTTGAATACGAATTCCGACGCGGAAGTAACGCGGCAGAAACAGTCCACAATATCAATGTTGCGTTTGGAGAGGGGTCTACTAATGGACGCACCGTGCGATTTTGGTTTAAACGCTTTCGTGATGGAAACATCGACTGAAAAACGAGCCACGAGAAAGACCAATCATCATACTAATCACACCAATTCGCTATTGAATAACGATGAATTATGAGAGATGGTGGAAGCTGATCAAACTAGATCAAACTAGATCCTAGTCAAACAAGCCAGGAATTAGCGACATGGTTTAACCTTACCCACGATATTGACCTCATTTCATCGCGTCAAAACAATAAAATAAAAAAAAAAAATGAAAAATGGGTGCCTCATGATTTGACTGATCTGCAGAAAGAAAAGCATGTTGAAACTAATCTTGTTGAATCGGTTTAGAAATGAAGAATCATCATCATCACCTCAGCGTTAATCCCAGTCGCATCCGAAGCTTTTTCAACTTTGGAGTCTCGGGTTCGCTTTACCAGTCTAACTGCTGATTTTGGCTAAACTTCGATATTTACCGTGAAGCAACTGCCGTCTGACCTCCACAATCGGCGTAGGCGAAATCGAAGCATTGCAGTTAGATGGACTTTTGAGAGCTCCAATACCCCGTAAGGACTGCCGTCAGATGTTCATATGGCAACCGGGACCAACGGCTTAACGTGCTTTCCGAGGCACGACCAGACCAGTACAAATATTCATATTCAAGCATACTTATACAACGAATATGCACATGTGATGAAAAGTGGATTTTTGATAACCGTAAAAGAAAAATGCAATGGTTGACCCCAGGTCAAACGTCACAACTGTGTCCTAAAGCAAAACTTACCAGTAAAAAAGTAATGGTAACTGTTTGGTGTTATCGGTGTGGTGTTATTCACTGTTGTTTTCTACGCCCTGGTCAAGCAATAACGACAGATGACGAATGATGTGCCGAAGAATGTTGGCAAAACTAGCAGTAAAACAGCGCCGACTCATGAATCGATCTTCACCATTATTGCTCCATGACAACACGAGACCTCATACAGCACGAGAAACCAATTTGACCTTTCAGGGACTATTGTTAGAAACCAATCGTCATCCTCCGTATTCGCCAGACCTTGCTCTCACGGACTGTTATTTTCTTCGTGATTTGATAAATTACCTCCGTGACAAGAAGTTTTCTTCCCAGGAGGCAGTATAAAATGCTTTCACACACTTTATGCAGGCTAGATCCTCAGAGTTCTATCGCAAAGGCATAAATGACCTTCATATTAGATGGTAGCAATGTATAGATAATAATGGTAATTATTTTGATTAAATAAATTAGTTATAAATTAAATATAAACAATAGATTTTCAGTACAAATCGGCAACTTCATACTTTAACCCCTATTATTATAAGGTAATTTCTCAGTTGCAGCTCCGAAGACTGAATTTCTGCCCGATTGATGGAATCCTCAACTTTATAGGACCTAAACTTTAGTAAAATGTGGGTGTTTTATAGTTACACCTTTGCCAAATCGTTAGAGATTACAAAGGTTATGTAATGTTTGATAAATATGTACTAACTGGGTCTCTATGAAATAGAAAAGTCGTCAGACGTTTTCTACGTTAGTTAATGAAGCGATCCCATACTTACTTATTTGAATTTTTTATACAAGGCAGTGCTTCATGTTAGTTCCTTACTGTAAATAGGCTGTAAATAGTGATAGGCTCATACAGGGTGTATCTGACATCGTAACGCAAACTTCTCGAAAAGGCTAGACCGCATGTCACCAATAAAATTATGATAGTTATTTATGTCGTTAATGAACGGTTAAAAAAAGTGTCGGCTCGGCCTTTGGACGTTGCAAACGTACCGCCGTGCGGGTTTGTAGATATGTCATTGATCCCTGATGTAAATTCTATTAAATCAGCTACTAATATAGTTTTTCGAGTTTTGTTTTCATTGCGCTTTTTATGTAATTAGCGAATTAATTAATGTTTACTTTAAAATCTTATTGCGTTAGAAAATTATAGCAATTATGAACGAAAAATTCCACCATTGGGGGGTTCAAAATCATGTACTGGATCCATGGTACTCGTTTGTGCGTCGATGTCAGATACACCCTTACAACTGTCTACGTGGATGTCTGTGTACTGATACTGTACTTCCCACCAGACCTGTGTTAGATGGGCACTTGTTCCTACTGTTGATGTTGGGAAGTTGTATACTTTCGAGTTTTTTTTTTTAATTAATTTTTAACTAGTGCTTGACCGCAATGCCGCCTGTTGGTAAGGAGTGATGCAATCGTTGATGATAAAGAGCGCTAGTTTATTAAAAGCCTATTCACTCTACCGGATGGAAACACCGCCGCTGATTCCAGTCGATGTACGCGGACATCAGCATGAAGCATTGTTCAGAATGTGATGTTTGTAGATACCGCTATAATCTATTAGTAAGGAAAGCGTTCACTATAACATAGTGATCTTAAAATGAGTTCGTCTATTGATATGCAAAGAAGAATAAGTTACATTGGAATCAACAGCACCACTTTACCATAATACATTGTTTCTAAATTTCGTATCGACACTCGATACACAGGAAGAAACCAATTTGTGAACTATTGATTAGTTTGAGTGCAGTTTCTATAGATATGTAGGTGTCGTATGTGGTAAAAGTTCTGATTGAACGTCGTGTTTTCATCGACTGTTTCAAATACTGCAATCGTGGTTTAACTTAGCGTTGTGTTTTTATTGAATTTTTAATGGGAATATGGAAAAAAGATAGAAAAATTAAAGAAAAAAAAATCTCATTTTCTAAAAAAGAAATAATTTTAATAACATTACAAAGTATTTTTAAACTCAATATACATGTTTCCATAATGGTTGTACCTGTATGGTCTGCTTCCAGGCTGTTTACAGGCTTTGTAAAAGTCATGCTTTTAAATCATCATCATCTGATTCTGAAAATGCTTACCCATGACTTATACATATATTAATATTTCATTTGAATAATAAGAGAATTAGAGCTTTTTATATAATATACCCAATCAAATTGCAAGATGAGTCAAATTAGAACACACTCAAACTAGAACACGGTCAAATTAGAACATACACATCGCTCACCTCGTATATATCGCCATATTTACGATTTCAATTACATGGTAAAATGATTCTTATTGACATCTCTACTTATTAGTGTTTATACCTTTGATTTAATTATTTAATATTGTTAGGGATGCACCTTATGTCAATGGCATAAATTTCAATATTGCGTAACATGCAGTATGTTACTTTTAGGCCCTGTATCTTGAGACCTAGGCATTGTAGAGGTACGATATAAAACGCATTGCTAGACCTAGGATAGCCTATCGAATGTTACAGGTTTCATCAATATTGTCAACGAATTGTCAAATAGAAATTTCTAGAAACTCCTCTCCGGTGAATTACCGTAGGTACCTGCTGAATGTACTCGAAGTTATGCGCTAGTATTATTGATTCTGGACGGGTCTGGAATGTTCGATTAGCTGATCTATATAAAGCCCCGTGACGCCAGCGTGCAGTCAGTTTGCATTTGCTTAGCGAACGCGAAACAAGCGACAGTTAAGAACGATACCAAAGAAATTCTACAGCGACAACCCAACGAGAACTTTGAGGACTACGTGAAGTAATATCTATGTATAGTGTTGTTGTGTGTGTACGATACGGACTTCGTGGACGTAAGGGAAGACTTCGGTGCGACATCAGCTACATTCTACTTGTCATTGCCTACGATCGACTTTACCTTCGTTGCCATTAAACTTCGTAACCCTTAACCAGTATTTTAGTACCCCTTTTCCGTAACAATATGACCTTTCGTCTTCATTGTATTTTCCTGTTTGATTTAAGGTCGAAATTCAAGTAATTGTAATCATTATACCATGTTATTTAAAACGTAGATGTGCCGCCTACTGGGTGAGCGACATACCCAATTATTTTTAATACCACGATGTGATCAATCCGCTGAACGTTCTAATTGCTCAGGAGTCTGAAATTTTTTATGTATAGCAGCAATTGTATGTGAAATGTGTGTATGAAGTTTTTAGTTAAATGCTATGCTGTTGGCTAGTTGCGCACTTTACAAATAAACACTAACTAAGCGTAAGTCGCTAGTAAGAAGTTTATTTTGTTAATAGAAAAAGAAAAAAAAACTTTTGAAAGAACCTTTAAACTTGACACGTTTGCCGTAGGTTTGTTCTTTTTGTGAGGAAACTCATATCTTTTTGTAATGTTCACCTACATGACTTTGAGGAGTCGAACAAGTATAGTTTTACAAAGCCTCAGATAGTAGCTATCGGTAGAAATACGCAACAAAATATTTCTGAAACATGAATTCAATTCCACGCAGTTCGAAATGAAACGGTTGGAGAAACATCCGCTGAGAATTCCATAATAGGGAGGTAACGTAAACGTAATTTATTAAACTTTTAAAGCAAATAATGACGTTAGAGGCAGGCATTTTCCACAAAAATTCTATTTGAAGTTTGAAAACATTTTAAAATATCAATGGGAATGCTATGTAGGTATTTAAGATATTGGCCCCGATTTTCTTGTTCACAAACTAAATGAAATTTAAGTTCAGGGCCTCTTTTTCTATCTATTTCATTAGAAAAGGATAGAAGATAAAATGTTAGTTTAGACCTGTCAAATGATTCCGCTCTTGACGTAAATTGCAGTATTTTTGATCGCCATGTTTATAATCATGTCTAAACTGTCTATGGAGTAGCTTAATTTGACAGGAATAAACTTAAATGTTATCTTTATCCTTTTATTAATGAAATAATGTGAAAAAGATGCATTTAAAATTAATTTACTTTATGTACAAGAGAATCAGCGCCATTGTGCCACTTATAAGTTGCGGCATTCTTAATTGAATGCTCAATATTAATCCTCTTGACAGTTCGAAAACTTTCTAAATACAACTTATACAATATACTTAGCAATATTTAACTTTACTTGTAGGTTCTCTCAAGCAGTAACGTTGATAAACAACTGAAAAGTAATAATAAGATTATTTGAAGCTCTTTTAACAGGGACTGCAACTGTATTAAATCTACGCTATATTATAAACTCGGATTGTGAGAGCAAGCGCAGATTTTTCGTCATAAGAATCTGGGGTAAACGGCACCGCCACAGGGTCTAGATTTAATTATATTGAACATTGGATATCTACCTTATACGCCGATGACAATATGGTTTAACGCCGTTTTTGTTTTGTGATTAACAACGGGGGCCTGTTTTATATTAAAAATGGGACTTCATCAAAATATTACTACACTGCCACACTTTCACTTCAATTTTGACTAAGCTTACTATCATAATCGGCGATGTTCCCACTGCTGGGGCACGGGCTTCTTTTCTGTGAGAAGAAGTTGGCCGCAGCACACCACGCGGGCCTAATGCAGATATTGGTAGGTGTCATATGCCTTTGAATTTTTGGTTCTACGACATGCCGGTTGCCTCGTGATGTTTTCCTTCACCGTTTTGAGAGCATTTGTGGTGAAATTATTTACACAAAATAGAGCGCCTGGCTAGGTTTGGACTTATGATCTATAAAGTAAGGTAAGGTAAGGTATTAAGATCGCTCTTAGCGATAAGACTACCCATTGTGGCACCCTTTGCAAAATCTTTTTATTTATGTTCTGTAATCTATTTGGTGTACATAATAAAGAGTCATCATCATCATCCCAGCGTTAATCCCAGTCGCATCCGAAGCCTTTTCAGCTTTGGAGTCTGGGGTCCGCTTTACCAGTCCAACTGCTGATATGGCTAAACTTCGACATTTTCCGTGAAGCGACTGCCGTCTGACCTCCACAACCCGAAGGCGACATCGAAGCATTGCAGTTAGACCAATTGTTGGACTTTTGAGGGCTCCAACAACCCGTAACGACTGCCACTAGATGTTCGTATGGCAACCGGGACCAACGGCTTAACGTGCTTTCCGAGGCACGACCAGAGCAGTGCAAATATTCATATTCATGCATACAAATATTTGCAATGTGCGGGGATCGAACCCGCGCCACCTTGCGCAGCGGCCGCGTCCGCTACCGCTACGCAACGGAGGCTGTCGTACATAATAAAGAGTATTCTATTCTATTCTATAAAGCACTAAAAGTAAGAGAAGTAATTGTGAAATTATTGGACTGATGTAGAAAATTGGTACAAAAAAGTGTAAAATCCCTGACTCCTGTGCTAGCTAGGTGATATAGATATACCTGTGTTACAAGAGTCAGTGCTCTCTCCAAATAGGAGATTTTACAGAATCCTATGCAAGAAGATTAAGAAAAATAAATGAATTTGGTAACAAGACAAACTAAATTAGATACGGTTAAAAGAAGCATGAATTGAGTATTTGGGAGTGCGTGTTTATTTGCGTGTGTCTGCATGTACATATGTGTGTGAGTATGCGCGCGTGTGTGTGTGTGTTCGTGTTTGTGTGTGTGTGCAGCAGTTATTTACCAGAAGGTTTTATTATAATCTTATGAAATAGATATTATGATAACTGGTTATGGTGTTATTATAACGTGTTTCAATCATATCTTTTTGATTTGTTCACGTGATAAGTAACATCATCACGATATTTTTCGTCCGTGGTTTGAAAGCCATATTTTACTTAAAAAACAAGTCACATCTACTTATTATGATTTTGGTAGAAGAGACTGAATAAATTCTATTGGTAATGGTATTTGTGGCAATCCGCACAAATTACCAATAGAATATATTCAGGCTCCGACACAAGTTATCCTGAAACTTTCCCTATTGACTTTTAAATTAGGAAATATGTTGATGATAGAACGTCGTGATTTTCTGACGCTATATTTTAGTTTGTGAATTGTTTTAGTTCAGTTAGGATATAGTTATGATGGATATCAGTCATGATTTTGTTGTTTCTGAATTAATTAGGTATTAATTACATATTTACATATTATTTTAATCCATACTAATATTATAAATGCGAAAGTAACCCTGTCTGTCTGTCTGTCTGTCTGTCTGTCTGTTACGCTTTCCCGCTTAAACCTCTCAACCGATTTTGATGAAATTTGGCACAGACAATCTTTAGACCCTGAGAAAAAACATAGGCTACCTTTTATCCCAGAAAAAATTAATGTTCCCGAGGGAAATCTAAAAAGCGCGATATAACCGAACTCCACGCGGGCGGAGCCGCGGGCGGAAAGCTAGTAATATATAAAACTCGGACCATGTTAAATAAAAAAACATCATTAATTATTACGTTATTTTTCTGATTTTGTCTTTGAAGTATTTAAATGATGTTAGAAACGAAAATGGCGTGTTACGAATTACGATTGGAATTTAGCTTAGGTTAGGTTAAATAAAAGATCAAAGGAGGCGTAATGAGGTTATACCTACGTCCTCTGATAAAATGTTTAATTACTTGGAACCTACCAACCTACAAGGTAATCTATATCCAGAACGAAGTCACGGTGAGTTGGTAGTGGATGGGAGGTGTCAGAATATATCTACTCCTCTTCCTACTCCATGACTGAACAGCGGAATGATATCGTGTTCCAATAATATATTTTCACTACTCGGTAAATGTCGTCTTGTCATATAAAAAAAATCGATGTTGGCTGATTATCAGACCTACCCCATGTGCACTTGCCGTTGTTTTGCTATATATTATTTCTAGGAAATATTTTACTAAATTCGCCGTTAATAACATGGGTTTATCGTAGAAGCGTAAAAATTTGAAGTTTTAAGTATTTTTCAATCATCATCATCAGCCTCTACTCGTCCACTGCTGGACATAGGCCTCTTCCATGGCACGCCAACAAGCTCGATTCTGAGCAGTTCTCCGCCAGCCACTACCAGCCACCTTTTTGATGTCGTCGCTCCATTTCGGCCAAGGGCTAATGCAAAGGCAATGCTAAATAACAATAAATTAAAAAAAAAAAAGGATATATCCAAAATATAAAAATGAATTAGAAAATATAAAGAACAGTAGTGGAGAACCTTTAACACATAGGGATATGAAAAGTAGATAGTAACGTATTCGCAGACCTACTGAATATATATAAAAGAATTCATATAACTTGGTCAAGCCATTTCGGAGGAGTATGGTAACTAACATCGTGAGGCGAGAATTTTATATATAAGAAGGAAGAAGAAGAAGAAAGAAATTTGTTTTATTTTTTTGGTTCAATTATTTCCGTTCTTCTGAACGGAAAAGGCAAAGGCATAGTACGCCATACAGCCTAGTCTTCAGTAAATATTTTCTTGAGTACACTTCTATCCTAACTTATCCTAATTAATCCTAACTTATCCTAGCTTATCCTAAACTTATCCTAACTAATCTAACTCCTTTCGTTTCCCCCGTGTGGCCGATTAGGAGTGGTTTAGCGTAAAGACATGATGTGGCCACTGTGCTACAATATTTCACTGTTCTTTATGAATTATTCACTGAATGCACTTTTTACTACATAAATCACGCGCTTTTATTTAGTAAACAACACTAAAAATAATTTTAAAAGTCCAATGAAATATGAGCGTGACACTCATCTTGACATTCCCGCCAAACTCTCACAACCAAAGAAGAAAATTTATTATAAAATTATTTTACGTCAGTAATATGAGAGGAACCATAGAGGACCATAGAATGTTACATCTACAGTTCAAACTAATTCTACTTCTACCAACATCGCTCTCATTGCATTACTTTATCTATAACAACGTTCCTCAGTAGAATATTGATTTTATTCGCAGTGTTCATTCAGTAAATGCTAAGAATTGCTCGTTACACTGAGATATAATCATATGCACATATTTTGCGGACAGGCAGCAATAACTGAGCACTTAGCTATGGGTAATATTAGTTTCCCTAAGCCATTAGCGAGGTTCAAGATTGTGCATCGAGATTTAAGGCTTAGCGGCTTTTTTATAAATGTAAAAACGGTAGGAAATGAAACGCAATTGTTTATTCTACAAATAGGATATAGGATACGAATGGTTGTGGCAAAATAATGGCGGGTCGACACACCAGGATATTTTACGCTTGCCGCTGTTATGGGTTAGATATGTAAAGGTCCATGAACGGATTCACACCTATCGGCTATCCACGCACTAATACCTTTACATACATCGAACCCTCCTTGCCTCGGAAATCGCTATAAGCTGTTGGTATCAACAACCGCCCGTGAATCTTTGAAAATCGTGAGATGCCGTAAGATCGTTAGATGGTCTGGTAATGTTTGCAGGACCAACATGGGCAACGATTGCATAAGTCAGGGATTGATCGTGTTATATAGGTTATAACCGATATCACCTTCGGGTTGTGGAGGTCAGGCCGGCAGTTGCTTCACGGAAAATATCGAAGTTTAGCCAGAATCAGCAGTTAGACTGGTAAACGGGACCCCAGACTCCAAAGCTGAAAAAGCTTCTAATGCGACTGGGATTAACGCTGAAGTGATGATGATACCTATAGCTTATAAAAAAAGAGTAACTATGAATTTCAAATTTACATGAATTGATTCATGACCTGAACAGCATGTAAATGACTTTACTTACCCATAAAAAATTGTGTCATTTCTTGTTATAGTAGGTACTTTTTAAATAATTAATTTCCGGAAAACACTTCCAGGAAATTCAAATGCCAAATATTTTGTGGGAAGCCGGAAATTAACGTCGTTTCCATCAAATAATTAATTTCCGAATTCAACAGGCCTGGGTGTTAATATTTGCACCAGCATATTATAAGACATCACCATAATTTCTTAATTAGAATATTATTTATAATGTATACTATTGTTGTATAAAGCAGTGAATGTATATTTATAATTAACTAACTTTCCGCCCGCGGCTTCGTTCGCGTGAAATTAGCGCAAATTAGATAAAAAGTAACTTATTATTTAATCCAGACTTCTAACTTTATGTCTGCAAAATTTCAAAGTACCTAATCAGTTTAGTAGATACGGCGTGAAAGCGGAACAAACAAACAAACAAACTCACTTTCCGATTTATAATATTAGTAACGATGTGTTTGGTGGACAATAAAGTACATATAGGTACAATAAATGAATATGTCTATTAACTTGTTTTTTTTATTTTTATTTATTTGGGAAAACAAACAGTGACACATCAATACATAGTATAAAACAAAGTCACTTTCGCTGTATGTCCGTATGTATGCTTAGATCTTTAAAACTACGCAACGGATTTTGACGCGGTTTTTTTTAATAGATAGAGTGATTCTTAAGGAAGGTTTGTATGTATAATAAATGCATAATATAGTAGAGAAACACTGAGAAATCTAAAAAGCGCGATAAAACCGAACTCCACGCGGGCGAAGCCGCGGGCGGAAAGCTAGTTATATATAATAGAGAGTAATACAAAAATATATGAGCAAATGTGTAACCAACCACATTTTCCACAGAATATACAAAAAAATATATAATATTTACAAATCATGCTATTAAAATTTAAACCTACAAGTAATATAAAGTCAAATCCTAGTAACAGAGCAAAAACTTAAATGTATAAACGATGCAATAAAAATAATTGTTATTGACTAAGCACCTTTAGAACAGTATTTTTGAAACTACAAGCAGAAAGAGCAAACATATCGATATGACTTAGTTAAACTAATGGTGGAAATTACAAATCTACAGATATACACAGTCGCAACTAAAGACACATCTTCGTAAACCTTGATTGACGTTCATTTTGGTTGGTTTTGATAGCAGAAGTGTATGTAGATTCAATCAATCCATATTAATATTATATCTGTCTGTATGTCTGTCCGGCTTTCACGCCAAAACTACTGAACCGATTGTAATGAAATTTGATGCACAGATAGTCTAGAGCCTGAGAAAGGACATAGGCTACAAAACATTCAGCTATGACCAATAGAAGCAGAGCAGGAACAAAAAATGTTGCGAAAACGAAAACGTGGACGTACATATTGCTCGCATTCTTTTAACAGGCGCTTATTCTCTGAGCTCTTTCGGGTCGTGGCTTACGCGGGTGAAACCGTGAAGCACAGCTAGTTTAGAATAAAGGGTTCATTAAACGATTCTGATTATTATTCGATTATTTCTATGTATTCAGTTATTGTAGAGAAACATTATATTAATACATGTAAGGATTGGAGCACCTTGAAGGCATAGATATATTTATTGCAATCACTTATTGAACTTACAGTATTTAACACTTAAAACACTTCATACAAACATTTAACATAGATTTTCTGCTATACATAAATATGTCAACTTCAGATTCCTGAGCAATTAGTTTGTGGAAGCATAACGAGCAGTGTGGGTACACACTGAAGGCGCCGTGAACAGACACCGAGAGGCACAAGCGCGCGAATTCAATGTATACCGAGTGGTAGTAGCGAGACAGCTATCTATGTATGTATTTAGAACAATTTCCTTGCTACGTAAGACAACCGTAAACCGTGGCTTTGGCGCACAGGCAAGAGAAGAAACACGGGCGGGCTTTAGTCAGTAAGTCTGACACGCCCTTCCGCACCGCACAGAGCGGGAGAGGTCATTTGATGATTTCCCATCCCAAAACAAAAAAAAAAGGTATTAAGGCGTAAACAAATCGTTGCTAGGCAACAAGTAGTTTACGCCTAAAAGACAGATGATAACAACCTTTTCTACATAGATGATGTTCATAAAAGTAATAGTCCTACTTCCTACTAATCTAAACAGTTTATTTATGAATAGCCTAGAACGCTTAACCGATTTGAATGAAATATGATACACATGTAAGCTAATTTCCTAATAGGTTAAATTTATTGATACATATACAGTATGTTAAATAACAGAGGGCGTTCCCTTAAACTCGTTAATATATATCATTAATAGATTAAAATAAAAATATCAACATAGAAAAATAAGCATAAAAAAATCCGAATAAAAAAAAATTCTAATTGGAAATAAATTTGAAACCTCCTGTTTTAAATCAAAATAGTAGTCGTCATGTATAAATAAATTGCGACTTTGCCGTCTTTCATGTTCGTGTGTACAGTGTGTTTCTTTTACATGTCAATTTAAAATTTTTATTGAATATTTTCTTATTGGAAAAAATTTTAAAACATTTTGTTTTCGAATGGAAATATTTTTTTTAGCATGTATGTATGCTATACTATTTCGGGTTAATGGGAACGCCCTCTGTTAGTTAACATACTGTATATTATAATTAGTCCATACTTGAAAGTATTACAATGCATGTGTTATGAGTTGATTTGAAAGTAATTAAAATACGCAAAATTGTATTGAAAAATGCCTCAACTTTATTTATTGGTTGAATTCCACAAAATGTGTTTAGTACCTGCATTTCATCCATCTTTCTTTTTTTGTAGGGCTATCACGTAAAATTAATATCGACTTTTTAATGGTTTTTTGAAAAACCAAGTTAATATGCATGTTATTTTAGTGATTCTATTGAAATATGCTGAAATAGGAACTGTTACTAAATATCTAGCATGTAAAAGTCGATAATCATGTAAATAACAGGAGATTTGTAAAACGTGAGTTGTGATAACCCTAAATTAGTTTGTTTACCTGTATTCTTTATGGAGCTCGGCGATGGTATAAGTAAATACCGCTGGTATAACAATTGTATAATAAAGTTATTAACTTCAAAATATCTTCATCTAAGTGTTATGTACTCATACTCACTATGTAGGTACTCAGTCACAGTTAGCTCTAGATTTAATCATATGTGCAGGAAAGCATATACGACCAACTGAAACCGTCTGGAAATATTTTCTTCACGGCAGAAAGAATATTCCTTTGACCACAATGGAAGCATCCGAGCAAAGTTATCGTTTGTTGACATTCAATTTCCTTGAGTAACTTTGGAATCAAAGTACACTAAACGTTGGATGCGAAATGTGGGAGAAAATAACCGCTTGAATTATGATTCTCTCTCAGTGTTTATTACTGTTTGCTGGTACAATTCATCTTGAGTTGCTTTTATTGTCGTAGGGTCATAAATTTCTGGCACGCTTTCTAATCATCAAAGGGACCTTTCTTAAGAAAAATAAAAAGACACGAAATAAACGAAGCTTAAGGTACACCTAAAACTCTTTAGGTACTTTTCTTATAAAGGGTGTATCTGACATTGACGCATAAACGATTACCATGGATCCAGTACATGATTCTGAACCCCCTAGTAGGGGAATTTTGCGTCGGCTTTTTCCCAATAAAAAAAATAATATGCAGCTTTTTTCACTTTATAAGATTTTAAAGTAAAAATTAATTAATTCGTTAATTACACAAAAAAGCGCAATGTGAACAATACTAGAAACACTATCCTATCAGCTAATTTAATAGAGTTCGCATCAGCGGTCCACGTCATACCTACAAACACGCAAGGCGGCACGCTTGCAACGTTCAAAGGCCGAGTCGACACTGTTTTTTAAACACTGTTATTTCTGTAACCGCTCATTAATGACTAAATGGCTATCATAATTTTGTTAGTGGCATGTGGTGTAGCCTTTTCGCGAAGTTTGCGTTACGATGTCAGATACATCCTGTATAGTAATGTATTCTGCTGCAAAAACACAACAGTAAATCAATAAAGAAAAATAGATTTGTTACAGAAACAGGTGTAGGTATACAAGATAAGATTACGCGAATAAAAAACAAAACAGATTGATACGTACTTACGAACAAAGAACTTACAGTCCGCAGCTGTACGTCGTGGCACGGTCGTAACTGTGACAAGTAGGCAGCTACTCAGCATGATGCTGTACTTTGGGATGACAGATCACAATCCTGATTTTCAATAGTCACCCTAATAATGGGTACGTTAGAGTTTCCATCAGACATTATTGAAGTATTCTAGTAACACGGCAATATAATTCATCTAAAATCTTCTCAATTTATTTCATTCAAATTCCGAACATAACTACTTAAAATGTATATCTATACTCTATACTAATATATAAAGCTGAAGGGTTTGTTTGTTTGTTTGTTTGTTTGTTTGAACGCGCTAATCTCAGGAACTACTGCGCCGATTTGAAAAAATATTTTTGCGTTGTATAGCCCATTAATCCAGGAAGGCTTGACCAATGGGAGCATACAAAAAAACATATCGAACCTACACGGGTTGAACCGCATGTTGCAGCTAGTTTGATATATTTTTAGGTTTATTATCATCCGATTGTGAATATTTTCAGCATTTCCTCACTAGTCTGAGTTTATTCAATAATTTCCTATAACCTAAAAAGGACTTCAGGAGTCCCAATTTCAGTTTAACTGGTGAAGGAAGGTTTTCGGAGGCTGTCTTTTGTAACTTTGACATTCGAAAAGTGCTGATTCGGAGCCTAATTTTAATAAATGACTTTTGATTTTGTTATATCAAAGCATTTTATTGTTATGACTCAAAATAATTGGCTCTCCAATCGCTCGGTAGCTCGGTGAGATTTCTCTAGAATAATAACAGTGTAGTCTTTGTTTATTCCTGAAACAATATCATTGAAATCTCGCATTCATTTCAATTGTCTGCTAATAGATACACTTACAGACACGCCTAAGACAAAGTGCTCAGTTAATTGCATTTGTGACGCCGCAGGCTACGGCTTGGCTCTACGACAACCACAAACATTCAGGAAGTTGATACTTCAATAAATCGATTTAACATCCTATACAACATTCCGACCAAACATTTAGTGAAATATACACTGATATCACCTTCTATTGATATTTGAGACGTTCATTATCAGGTTATTTCAGTATTAGCATCCGATTTTCATTTCTGAAGGTAATTTATGATATTTTCGTGACAGGGAATGAAATGATACTATATTATGAAAAGGAATAAAGATATAGGCATACGGTTTGACGTATTTACTTCTTGATATGGTAGGGTACCTACTTTATTTGTGAATACGAGCTGGCAAATTATAGGAATTTCTGTTGTACAATAAACATTTTTTTTTCTTGCAAACTAAAATATGTAGGTACGGTCTACAGTTAACATGATCGTGAGGAATTCTGTTACAATCAGAGGCGATATTTATTCAGCTTTCTTTTTAAAGGTCTTATGAGCTCCATCGGTCCATAACAAGAATCGAGTATATACGCTAGTAAATATAATTGTGAAAACCGTTGAGAGCTCACGTGCAAACGGATCTAGTAGGCGAGCGTTTGATGGGTTATTGGACAAGTAAGTATTAAATTACAATAAAATAGGAGATACTTAATTTTGCGTCCTTTTACATTAGTTAATACGTTTTACTTACTTCAATTACCAACTAATCCATTACCTATCATACGGGTCAAGGGCGGCTTGGTAGATGTCCCATGTCTACCTATTTTTGGTTCTATACAATATGTAAAGAAAACCCTGTCCGATCCGTAAAGGTATTGTTAGGTATCGATAACTGATTCTACTAATGCCCACAAAGCCGGACTAAACTTAAAAAAAGTGAAAAACAAAAAAAAAAAAAAAAACAAATATTATTTCGCAAAAAGAGTTAACTTAATACCTACATGTGCGGTAGGCAATCCATGCGCGGGCGATGGGGGGCAGGGCACGCGGTACCCGGTCGCATCGCTTATAATAATACCGTCAAAATGGTGTTGTTACTTTTTTAAAAATTACCAAATTTCGGGGAACTTGGAATTAATTCTTGCGAAAAAGGTTATTTCAAAATTCATTAGTATTGTTACTATGATAATAACGTAAAATTTTATATTTTGTGTTATGGTATCATGTGTTTACCTAACCATCATTATCCTTATGGGTCGGACAGGGTTTTCTTTACGTATTATATATTCCGGGTTCCTTATGATATTTTCTTTAATTTTTCGCTATATTTTAATGATTTCATCATTGTACACAAATAACCACCAACTCGAAAATCGCTGACGTTAGCATAAGGCCCCCGCTGTTCCAATCATAAAACGAAGTTAAGTTTTAGTGGGTAGTTGACAAATGTTCAATAGTATGTACATCTGTAGATAGACTTATTCACCCTCTCTTCTCTATCCTTATTATTAATTAAAGTCGTCTTTCTAGTGTATGTGTGACCGCATTGTTTTTTTAAACTACTAATCGGATTTTGATGCAGTTTTCTCTATGATTATGTGCCTTTATTTCGGGTGGGTTATGAGTTTTTCTCGATGGTAGGCAACAACATCAGCCGCCGGCATAAGTTACCACCCACCAGACAAAGTCTTGCCGCCAAGCGATTCGTCGTGTTCCGGCATGATGTCTGGTGAAGCCGTAAGGAGGACGGGTCTGAGCAGTTGTGTTGCGATGTGTACCGGATAAGATGTGCCTAATGTTGTTGTGTCGGGAGTTTGGTCGTGGAGGGTCTCCAGAACATCCTCTGGCGCAGCATCGTTGGTCGTGTTGTTGGGTTAAACATTGCATCACCTCGCTCAACTGCCGTCTTCCTTCCTATTCACTCAGTTTTTTTGAGTAAATAGGCTTAAGAAGCTAGTGCGTTTTACCATCAACGATTGCATCACTGCTTACCATCAGGCGGGATTGCAGTCAAGCACTAGTTTATAACTAATAAAAAAAAAAAGATCACTTTTTAACAAACCTACAACCTTAACATCTAACAATTACAAAAAAAGAAAAAAATATAATCTCGAGTATCGTTAGACCTAATTAATTATTCTCTTTTATCATAATTAAGTAGGTACTGCTCTATAAGCTGCTCAAGTTCATAAAAGCATTTTTATCGAGACTTAATAAGATTGTACTTAAATAAAATTATTTTCTTTGTGATACTAAAGACTCCTTATTAAAGGTTTCTCTTTTAGATATAAAATGTGTCGCTACTGTAAGGAAACAATTCACAGTTGCAGTCTAATTAAAAACAGAATACTGTCTGAAACTTCAATAAACTCGAACTTATGCACAAAAGCATTACCAACTTGAGTCTGACAGCGTTGGCAGAATAATTAAAACTAGTGACTACCCTAACACTAAATTTATCACGGAACGGAGGTAGGTAGGTAGATACGCGCAGCTTGCGAATTGATTTCGCAAGCTGTATGTACCTACCTCCTCTCAACCGTCTTCAACAAATGAGTGTAATAAAACTATTTTACTTTAAGTTTTACCTTCGAGTTCACTTAGATACGATGGCAATTTCTTTTTCATTAAAAATGAGGAAGTCTTCTTTATAACTGCTGCAGTTATCAAGGGTAGTAGTTATGGCTTGTTTAAAGGGTTCTGACTCATATTTTTTGTGCGCTTTTATTCCCCCAAACTACTTCACCGTATGTAGCTGAAAATATAGCTTAAAAATCGTTTAGTTTTTATGCTTCTGCGTGAAGCATATCCAAAGGGGAGTTAATATTGAGATTCGCACATGTGCCGAGAGCAATGAAAAATCATGCCCTTTTTCATTGCTTAATATCTTTCATATTATTTTTTTGTTACATTGTCATACATTTACTTCATGTATATTGGAAATACTTACCACTAAATAGTCTTCTTAGTGAAATGGTACCTATAGCAAATTAATATTCTTTTCCTTAAAGTTATCCTAGCTTTTTGGTAGATTAATTTTGTTTAAGAAGACCCTTAAACAAAGGGAACTTGTTAATGGCTATTAAAATTATAGGTACATATCTTTAAAAACTCCTGGCCATTATGGCCATTTATTTTGTCATTAAGAGACCCAATTAAAGCATATTAAGAAAACATGCCAATTAAATATTTTCAAGGACCACCAAATAAAACCGAATCTGCAATCCAAAAGCAATTTTTAGAACATCGTCTATTTGTTCATAGACGATGTTCTAAAAATTGCTTTTTCCGTTCATTTGTCCTTACAAATGTATGGGCGTAGCAATCACTTAATATTTTTACTTTACATTCGCCTATTTTCTGTATGGCTTGACTGGTTTATTGGCCTTATGCGTGAAGTGTCAGGGTAGTCCCCAAAATTAAATTTTCTTATATTTCTTTCAATTTGCTGATCAGCACATATGTTACAAATATGATTTTATAGAATTTATGTCATTCATATAACCCTCCAAGTTCATACAATTCTATTGGTTGATATTTCATAAAATAGTTCAATATATGAATTTCAGAAAACATGGGTTACAATAAATTAACGTGTCATCATATATTATGGCGTGATTTCGTGACTCTCAAATTACATAAAGCTCAAGGTTCTTTCAAAATGACATATTTAGCAGCATATTAAACTAATCATTGAGTCCAGGGACATTTTGTTTTTATGTATATACCAATTTGATAAGTTGTAAATAGTCACAGTTATCAAGTATTTCTTGAGTATTTTGTGTACCAATAATACCTACTTTTCACTACCTATTTATTCTATAAATTGCTGGCAGTATTGTGATTATTTGTGATATTACCGTATTTTTGGCATGTGGCCGGCTTAGAATAGTACCAACCCATATCCACCAGTGGGTGTCGTAAGAGGCCAGTAAGGGAACTCTCACCAGTGAAGTGGGCAGTAGCGCTTCTCCAGAATATCAAATTACTGCGATCCCCAACCCGCCTGCCAAACGTGGTGATTATGACAAACCCCCCAATGGAAAGTCTTGGAGGAGGCCTTTGTCCAGCAGTGGACCTCTATAAGCTGAGAAGAAGAAGAAGAATAGTGATATTTCACATATTAAATAAGGCTTTGTATATAGAAAGAAAGAAAGAAAGAAAAATTGTTTATTCCGCACAAACAGAACGCACATTACAATAATAATACACTTAAATAATAATAAACAAGTAATAAAGAAAAAAAAGAACAAAGAAATATAACCTACTAAAAAGCCTCTTACTCAAAATAAAAAAAAAATGCTGAATTTTGTTATAGCTTCCGGAAGTTGCAGTAAACTGTTACTAAAATTAACAGTAGTCCTTAATTTTTGAAAACAACAAAGTGTCTTAATAGGAAATATGGTCTAATTAAATGAAATACAATAAAAATTAAATTTATTAATTACAATTTGATTGGTGTTTCAACACACAAGATTTTTTTACATGCTTTTTATTAGCTTCACTTGTATGTTTGCTTGCTTGTTTATTTGTTTGCTTGTTTGTTTGTCTGTCCGTCTCTAACTCTTTGGTCGAGTGAGCGGCTCATTACTGTAAAATGTCCCACCGTTTTCAATACGTTCGTACGTTCGTTTTTTTTAAAAGAATATCGAACTAAAAAGTTGAAAATAAATATAGTTTAAAAAACTAAAAAAACATGCTTTTAAAAAAATATCAACCTAAAAAGTTAAAAATAATTTTTAAAAAAGCGTGAGGCAATTAATATACAAAAATTATGGCACAGAGCACCTTACGCTTTTTTAAAAATTATTTTTAACTTTTTAGTTTGATATTTTTTAAAAGCATGCTTTTTTAGTTTTTTAATCTATATTTATTTTTAAAAATCATAAACTAGTGTTTGACTGCAATCCCGCCTGATGGTAAGCAGTGATACAATCGTTGATGGTAAAATTAGAATAATGTAAAGAATGTGTACTATATAAGTTTATACTAAAAATTGTTATGTTATTTCTATATGATAATAATTCATGCTGTGGGCTTAAATATGGTATTTTTATTTAACAATCTGCAATAAAGCGACAATATTTTTGAAGAAGGTTTTTAGCTGCATTAGATTGAAAAAGAATCTATTTACTTGGGTACAGAGAATTTGTATCTGAGCAGGAATAAATCCTCGAGGCAAAAAATCTGTAACGGGATTTGGGAATGCTGGAGAACCGAATTTATCTTGAATGAAGAGATAGTAGCTGTCTGATACCTTTTTTTGGATAGGAAATCATCAAATGACCGGCGCTCTGATCGTCGCCGTCTGATACCTTTATTGTTATTATGAAATACACATATGATTCATGATACGTAAGAGCAGATTTTTATTATAACACTAGCTTTCCGACCGCGCGGCTTCGCCTGCTTGGAGTTCGGTTATATCGCGTTTCCAAGAGAACTCTTCAAAAGTTCGGAATCAAAACGATCCTATGTTATTTCTCAAGGTAAACTCTATCTTTGTACCAAATTTTAATAAAATCATTTCAGTGGTCTAGACGTGAAAGCGTAACAGATAGCCAGAGTTACTTTCGCATTTATAATACATACTAGCTTTCAGCCCGCGGCTTCGCCCGAGTGGGGTTCGGTTATATCGCGCTTTTTAGATTTCCCTGGGGAACATCAAATTTTTCCGGGATTAAAGGTAGCCTATGTTTTTTCTCAGTGTCTAAAGATTGTCTGTGCCAAATTTCATCAAAATCGGTTGAGAGGTTTAGGCGGGAAAGCGTAACAGACAGACAGACGGACAGACAGACAGATAAACAGACAGACAGACAGACAGACAGATAGATAGACAGAGTTACTTTCGCATTTATAATATTAGTATGGATTAGTAGGGATGATATAGCTACAGGAATCTACAAAGATCATGTCATCCTGTTTACTAAACTAGATAATTCTGTATCTTAGAAGACAGTAAAACCTTACTTTGGTATACAAACGATTTTATTCAATTCCTATGGAAGAACCTATGCAATATGTAAAGGAAACCCCGTCCGACCCAGAAGGGTAATAAAGGTTAGGTATACACATGACCAAATAAAATATGAAATTTTACATTATCATCATAGTAACAATACCTACTTATGAATTTTAAAATAATCTTTTTTCCGCGAATTAATTCCAACTTCCCCAAAATTTGGTAATTTTTAAAAAGTGACCAACTATTTTCGACAGTATTATATAAGTGATGCGACCACGTGCCGCGTGCCCTGCCTCCCTTCGCCCGCGCATGTATGGCTACCGCACATGTATACAGTTACCTCGCTTTTTCGAAATAATATTTATTTTGTTAGGGGGATTTTTTTAAAGTTTAGCCTTGCTTAGTAGGCATTATTAGAATCAGTTATCGATACCTAATAACACCTTCACGGATCGGACAGGGCTTTCTTTACATATTGTATATGATCACTTAGTAGGAAAAAAAGTGTGAATTTATATAAAATGATAGTGTGACTTGTTGTCAAGCTTTCAAATGTTATCTAAAAAGATAACTTTGTTAAATATACGAAAATATGCGTATTTGTAACCCAACTCACCCGAAACGGCTTAACCGATTTTTATGATGTTTTTTGAGTACATTCAAAGGTCGTATACTAGATATTGATATTGTTTTTTTAAATACGGCTAAACAACGTTTGCCGAAGCGATAGTATTAGAATTTATTTATTTGCATGAATTTAATATTACATAAGGTGTTATTATTTTTTAAATTCTATACATTCTATTTACCACCACATATGGCGTACAAATATTCAAGACAGCCTCCGTGGCGTAGCGATAGCGAACGCGGCCGCTGCAAATATTTGTATGCATGAATATGGTCGTGCCTCGGAAAGCACGTTAAGCCGTTGGTCCCGGTTGCCATACCAACATCTAGTGGCAGTCGTTACGGGCTGTTGGAGCCCTCAAAAGTCCAACAATTAGACTAACTACAATGCTTTGATGTCGCCTTCGGATTGTGAAGGTCAGACGGCAGTCGCTTCACAGAAAATATCGAAGTTTAGCCAAAATAAGCAGTTAGACTGATAAAGCGGACCCCACACTCCAAAAGCTGAAAAAGATTCGGTTGCGACTGGGATTAACGCTGAGATGATGATGATTTTACGTAAAGAACAAGTCATATCTATTATGATTTTGGTAGAAGAGGCTGAATAAATTCTATTGGTAATGGTATTTATGGCAATCCACACAAATTACCAAACCAGCAGTTACACTGGTAAAGCGGATCCCAGACTTCAAAGAAAAGCTGAAAAGCTACGGATACGACTGGGATTAACGCTGAAATGATGATGATGATGGCGTACATTTGAATATTTGTACGCGAAAAAGTGGTTGTATAGATAAATTTACAATCAATTTAAAGATTTCATAATTTTATTATAATTAAGTAATCGTTACTTTTAAGTACATGTCCTCTTGGCTTTTTACAATATTCCATATATTGACTTAAATATACAAACAATTATCGAATTAGATTTGTCAGCTGGTTCATGAACATAGGAATAGGATGTTCTTCAATTTTATTCATCTGAATGGCATTAGTTATAAATTCCTCTTAAATATTCTGATAAAAAAAATATTTCCTAGTTTTTGAACAATATACCTTAATGACAACGGTATTTGTATATAGTTCGCCACATGTTGTACATTGGGACACTTCTGCGTTATTGCGAGTCAAGTTTCAAGGTAAAACTCTCATAAAACCAATATCAGGAATATTGTTCAAAGAAAATAACATATCGCAATATACCTTTAGGGACGTAGTTACAACTTGAAGCACTAACATGAGTTTTCTTTACGGATATTGGAAACCGGCTCTAGTATTCCGCAAGTACCTAACCCAAATAATGGGCCAACTGCGTGTTGGAGCCGCACAAGAAGTAGGGTGCAATCGAGTTATTTGCACAGTACCCCTGGAAATCTCGCAGAACATGTATGAACTTCCCTAATTACTAAACAAAGTATAAACGAGGATCTCTTACTTTTAAACAAATCACGCAGTACACACTAACAAAATGTACGGTGTAATTGCCAAAAAACCGCGTGCGGCTATGGCACACACAGAATACCCACTCTAAAACTTTTACTCTCCCCTGGGCCTGATTTGCCTTCCCCTAGGCCTGACTAGCAACAGGCCAGAAGCTGGGTACGCTCATGTATACTGGTAAACTACAGGCTGCTAAACTATAACAGTTGAAAAGATACAACCCTTGGGATCAGGTAGGCAGTACGTACTACAGCAGCTGGCACCAATTTGGTATAATAACAAAATTAACATGATTTTAATATTTATCCTGACTCCCCGTAACTCAATTGTCTTGCTTGACGTTATTAAATCAAAAAATGCCGTAACTAGGTTGAAATATTTAATGGAGTTTTCGAGTTTGACAAGTTAGTGATGAAGGTAAATGAACCGTTCAATGGGAGCGGCTGACAGAAACAGGCCAAGTCAGTAGGATAATAGCGTAACACACTATCAGTAGCAATGGGTAGTTAAGAAAACAGCTTCTTCACCCCCCAAGAAAACGGTGATAAAAAAGCCGAAGGGGTCAAGAAAGTCAAGAAGTCCGCTAAGCCTGTCGCTAAGTAAAGGAGTTCTTCTTCAGCGTATAGAGGTCTACTGCTGGACAAAAACACAAAACCGGTCATTGTGGAAAGCCTTGGGGGAGGCCCAAGGCTTTCCACAATGACCGGTTTTGTGTTGCTCGCAATCATCGGCTTCCCGCGACCTTTATCAGGTCATCGTTCCACCTTGTTGGGGGCCTCCCTAAGCTGCGTCTTCCAGTTCTTGGCCGCCACTCCAGAATCTTACTGAAACTTACAGAACGTTTTACGAGCAATGTGCCCTGCCCACTGCCACTTAATATTAGCGGCGCGAAGAGCTATGTCGGTGACCGTGGTTCTTCTGCAGATCTCTTCATTTCTGATCGCGCAGAGAAATTCCGAGCATAGCTCTTTTCATCGCCCTTTGTGTGACCTTGAGCCTTCGTATGAGGCCCATTGTGAGCGACCACGTTTTAGTCCCGTATATCATCACTGGCAACACACACTGGTCAATGACTTTAGTCTAATAAATCTAAAGTCTAGTTAATGTAGTGTAGCTTCCCGAAAGCTGCCCAGCTGGATTCGACGAGACACCTCTTTCTCGAAGTTGTACCTACCTAGTTGGACTGCTTGTCTTGACCTGCTTGGTATATACAATATGTAAAGAAAACCCTGTCCGATCCCTGAAGGTATTGCTAGGTATCGATAACTGATTCGACTAATGGATACAAAGCCGAGCTAAACTTAAAAAAAAATCCCCCTAAAAAAATAAATATTATTTCGCAAAAAGAGGTAACTTAATACATGTGCGGTAAGCAACACTTCCGCGGGCTACGGCGGGGGGCAGGGCACGCGGCACGTGGTCGCATCGCTATTCGCTCATAACAATACCGGTGTTGTCACTTTTTTAAAATGACCAAATTTAGGAATTAATTCGCGGGAAAAAAAGATTATTTCAAAATATCATATTTGGTCAAGTGTTTACCTAACCTTTATTATCCTTATGGGTCGGACAGGGTTTGCTTTACATATTGTATACTCGTCAACAACTTCGAGTGCAGAGTAACCAACTAGAACTGGAGTGGGTGCGACATGGGAGTTCGACATGATCTTCATCTTATCCATATTCATCTTTAGTAGTTGGGGAACTCTGCTGAGGCCATTGAACATTTTGTCCAAGTCTTCCAGGGTCGCCGCCATGACCACGATATCATTTGCAAATCGGAGGTAAGTGAACTACCCGCCGTTGATATTGATGCCAAGTCCATTCCAGTCCAGGAGCTTGAAGACATCTTCCAACGCAGCATTGAACAACATGGGAGATATTACATCTCCTTGTCACTCCACGCTGCAGTTAGATCGGTTTCGAGTCCTGATCCTGGAGGCGGACTGTTATGGTGGCGTTTTTGTACTAACACTTCACACAACTATCACCTCAATGTATTGATAGTCAATTTGGCACGCTGGAGAGACTATAAAGGAGTTAATAAATTCCTATAACAGGTTTTATTTTAACAATTCAATCACATTCATTACATTATTAAGTAAACACATTTTTCAAACATATCGAGCAACGGATTAGAAATATGCTTAAAAATGATTCAAATTGATAGTAATGTAATTAGGATGCAGGACACTAATCGCGTAACGCACTATTACTATCAGTTGGAACAATGACCTTGCTGGGCCTGTAGCCAATGTAACATCGCTTCGTAGCGAAGCGAAATCGAATACCAAACCTACCAATAACGAAAACGATTGACCACGCGACGCGATAAACCACGTGGTCATCGTTCCCGCCATTGGTTGGTTTGGTATTCGATTTCGCTTCGCTATGAAGCGATGTTACTTTGTCTACAGGCCCAGGTCTCTAAACGATTGAACAGCTGTGTGGAAGTAGACGAAAATGTAATTGTGTTTGAGAACTATTACGTATATTTTTTTATGTACGTTAACTAAAACACAATCGCAAAATATTCCAATAACAAACTGCTTTAGGCGATTCCTGAAATTACTTCGTAAACATTCAAGGGTCACCTTAAGTAGTACTTTTTTTTTATCAAAATTTCGGGCAATTGGTATCTTTGCCAAGTGTCATACAAAAATATGGATCAAATCCTTTTATTAATACGATCATCCGTAAAACATCCGGCTGTCGAGGAATCTGGAGACAACACGCCCTAATCTATCGGTGATGATGGTGCGGGTGGTTCAAACTAGAAAGATCTACAAGGGTAGTAACGACTAGATCAAAATTTGCATAGGACGAGAAACTTATCGTAAGTTCAGTTAAAATGCACTGCATATTGACCATTAATCATATTTCAACTGAAAGACAATCTGTCGAGTTGTTTAAATTATTTATAGACTTCATTTAAATATCCAGCAACTTACCTTGCTTCTATCCGCGCAAAAAATGTTTGGCCCCCGATCCACCCCGTCGCACCGTGTCGCCTGTCTGTCCGTGCATATTCGTTTTCGCTTAGCGTTCTTTCCAACTTTTTCTTCATGGCTCCTAAGGGTCGTAGCGTGTTTTTAAATAGCTTTCCTCGAGAATTGAGCTATAAAATGCAAATCTAACTAGTAATTCCAGAGATTAGCGCGTTGAACAAACTCTTCAGCTTTATTATTAGTTTTTAGACCGTCAAAGTCGCTCAAACAAAGGGTTATTTATCTGAATCACTCTGAATTTAGCATTCACGTCTTTATTTTGCAAAACAAAGTATCACTTACGTGCAACTACTCTACTAAATGGTTGTTTTACAAAGAGAATAATGTGCTTGAATAAGCAAATAAGGGTGAATAATGTATGAAGTAGCAAACGTCGAAATGTCCGACGAAATAAATTTATGCATGCTTGCGCTTTGTTACCATATAGCATATACAAAACAAGACGTTATTTTAGTCATGTAAACCAAAATTTGTGTACATTCTACATTCTAGTCTGAAAAATTCCAGACTTGAATGGTACATGGTACATGATACTTATGTAGGTATATAAAAATTTTGGTTACCCATAAAACCAGAGGTGTGTGGTGACAAGGACATCTACCCGCAACCTGTAATCATGGATTCGGTAGACGATTTTGAACCCACTCGCGTTGTAATCATTGGTAAGTTATTCTATAGTTTTTTTTTTAATGAAGTTGTTTCTATAAATAAATGATTTTTATAAACGGCTAAGTTTCGTGTTCCGTTTCATCAGTTTGTGCTGAATTCATAGCAACAGTTTGCGAGACGATGTCGCTGCCGACCTGTAGGTATATACGTATACTTAATAAGGATCTGCCCTAAAGCAAAAAATTATGCTTTTTTGCACCTAGGTACTTACGTACTCTATTTTCTCCCTGTTTATTTACTTCAGGGTTTAACGAAAGATAGATATTGAATCTGTTAAACGGCGCGTAAGTTTAATCGTCTGTAGACAGTTTAACGACTGACGTGCTAAAGCGTAATTTTTTTCACGGATCTGGGAATACGTTTATACAGTGGATACGTCATTTCCTCCACAGAATCCCGCAATCAGTAGCATACGGATCTATTTGATACGGATTGGAAGAAATTCTTAGTTATAGCTTCTTCAATATTTGTATCCATTTTCATTGTGGTGGATGTCGAATGGAGCTTAAATAACCGCTGATTAAACTCTGTTGACCCAAAAATGGCTGCTCCACTCGCTTTCAGAAAATATGAAATTGGACCTTATAATAAATTGTAGGGATTTATTTACCGAGCGTTTGTGATAGGTAATTAAGTAGATATATTCTTTTATCTCGAAGTAAAACATACAGGAATCTATTTCCGGACACTCGATAGTAGATGGTATTTTCAGTTTTAGAATAGAAAACATGATGCCCGTAAAGGCTTAGGTAGGTATTTGCACTCATACATAGTGAGTTATTTATTTTGGCTTCAGTATTTCAACACATTTCAATTGGGTCGACTCTGTAATAACACATGCCTCTAACGTCAGTATTGAACATCAATAAGACGTGGAATGCCTATCACAATAATTTTATAGAAGCTAGTGGAGCGTCCAATAGAGAAATATTGGAATGGAAAGTCACAAACTGATCCGGCAGCAAATAATAACAATATATAGCGTATAATAATAATAATAAATCTAATAATAGATTCCGGTAAATGTCTTACTTTGAATGTGTTTACAAAATATTTATTTGAAAATTCATCTAACAGATGAAAGAGAAAGGTGTGGACTTGTTTTAATAATAATAATCAAGCAACCATTATTTTTTATTAATTATAAACTAGTGCTTGACTGCAATCCCGCCTGATGGTAAGCAGTGATGCAATCGTTGATGGTAAAGCGCACTAGTTTATTAAGCCTAAAGGTTTATTAAACCGGAAAATTAAATAAACACATCTAATACTTATTTAATAATTCGAAAAACTGACAAAAGAAGATGTTTGACGAATAGCAAAAGTTCGGGATCGGGACGTCCCTTAATGACGAAAGGGGTTACGTACTTGATTTAAAAGTCCCCAAAAGTTGGTATTGAGAAATTTTAAATTGTAAAAGGGAACTTAGGCCGTTTTTTGTTTGTTTTTTTTTTGTACTTTGAACATTTGATTTAATTGTACATTTTTACATATCCCCATATTTTTTTGCCTACTCACAACCATTGTATTGTTCACGAAGATTTCGACGCTCACAGGCCTTGACATTTACGAATATTTAACGATGTCCAAACCCAGATGGCACCTACGTTTTGCATAAAATAATAAGAAAAGCGATATCTATTCTCCATCTATCTTTTATTTCTGGCAAATCATATTGAACGTTATCCAAAAATTGTCAGAGGGGAAAATGGAAATGGACACTTGAATTAAAACAACAAGGCGATTATTTAACTATCTCATCATAAAAACCTAGATGAAATGAGCGTGGAATGACCTGTCATTCCAACTAATGCTAGGACTTGACACTATTGACACTTTGACAGCTCACTTTAAGTTAACTTCACTTAACTTTCACGTTGAAACTTTTACTGAATCTATCGACTGGTAGGTAATCTTACCTGACTGGTGTAATTTCATTGGACATGTTTCCATTTGTTCTTTAAACTTCGCAGCAAATAAATGCCATATAAATAACTAGCGGCCGACCGCGACTTCGTTCGCGTGTAGTTAGTTATTATGCTCGGCTCCTATTGGTCCCAGTGTGATGTCGCCTTCTTGGGTTAATGGGCTATCAAACGCAAAAAGAATTTTTCAAATCGGACCCGTGGTTCCTGAGATTAGCGCGTTCAAACAGACAAACTCTTCAGCTTTATATATTAGTGTAGTTAAAAACTCAGACACGTCCGTCGTCTAGCATATTTTTTTTATCTGAATTTATGTTCCTATATCATTATAGTATTATCAGTTCTTTCATGAATTTGATAGCCTCTATAAATATAATATATTGGATACTAATGAACCTAATATAGGGTCAAATTAGCTAGAGAAATTTTTGCAGACGTGATAGGTATCTTATGCTTATATGCACCACGTTTGCGATGCCATAGTATCATAGAATAAAGAGAGGGAAGTACGTTATCTTCATACAAACGGACCGCGCGCGGCTTGTATGTTTGCGCCATAGTATCTATGCGTCGCCGCACGCACACCTAAACACAATATTAGAGTGCCTATGACTGCGCTAGTCGCGGCTAGCACGGAACGAGGTTCGCGCGTCACGGCTTCTCGGCACATTAGCTTTTAAAAAATGATCACATAAACTGCAAAGTTGGTATGTCTATTTATGAACAAATAAAAGAATTATATATATATTATTATATTTCAAATTATATATTTTACTTATATTTTTCAAATTATATTTCTAAAAGTTATTTACAAGGATACGGATATATTACACATTAAAGTTTAATAACAACGCGTTTCGTAATAGTCGAAACCGAAGAAAGTAGGTATTTTTCTGTAGCTAATTTGTAATTTTGTATTAAATGTGTGATTCAATAGATGTTATGTTTGTATTATTTATATTTGTATTAATTAAAAATAAAAATAAATATGGTTCTTTATGTGTACAAAACTAAAAATAAAAATTACAAAAAAAAAACTGACTAGTATATGTAAACTAAATACTAAGCAAATAATTGAAACATAAGCTCTTAGTCCATAAATATTTGTTAGCGGTTTGGGCGACAACCGTAACCGACGAAGCGCGGACAGTCGTCAACCCTAAGACAGTAGGCAATTAAATCGCGGATTGGGTCGCAGATAACCTACTTCCCTTCTTTATTCTATGATAGTATCACTTTATTCCTTAACGTTGCCAAGGCTGTACCATGTTGCCTGGAAGAGATCGCAGAAAGCGGTCGCCCATTGTATATTTTGCGGATTTTGTGGATTTTAACGGTGGTAGGCCATAACATCAGCTGCGATTCGTCGTGTTCCGGCATGATGTCTGGTGAAGCCGTAGGGAGGACGGGTCTGAGCAGTTGTGTTGCGATGTGTGCTGGGTACGATGCGCCAAATGTTGTGGTGTCAGGAGTTTGGTCGTGGAGGGTCTCCACATCAATCTCCTTCTGGCGCAGCATCGTCGGTCGTGTTGTTAGGTTCAACGGCAGTTGAGCGAGGTAGCCTCGCTCAACTGCCGTCTTCCTTCCTATTTACTAAGTTTTTTAAGTGAATAGGCTTAATAAACTAGCGCGCTTTACCATCAACGATTGCATCACTGCTTACCATCAGGCGGGATTGCAGTCAAGCGCTAGTTTATAATTATTACAAAAAAAAAGACGATGTATTTTTTGTACTATGTATTTTTGCGGTGTAAGTAAAATAAAGTAAATGTAAATAAATAAAATATTTATTGCATAATGGTTCTTGTCTTTACTTAAAATATCTATTCATGTGAATTTTTATTATTTGTGTTTTTTTCTGTTATGCTACATATTTATTTTGTCTGTTCGTATAATATACGAATAATTTCTTCAGTTAATAGATAGACATCTTTAATAAAAGAAAATTGGAAGTTTTATCTGCTTTCCAAAATAACGTTGCCATAAACCAGGAGGCAACCGGCATCAGGCTTCCGCAAGTTAATTGCAATTTGTGACTGTCGACGTCGATGTCGACGGCATACGTCATAGGTGTTCGTTTGATAATAGACGGAATTGGGAATTGATGCGCAATCTACCTTGGTAAACAACGGCTACCTGAAACATGTCTGTAGTTAGTAGATATAATAATAATACTGGTCTAGTGTAAGTTTTGAACTGTATTTTATTAGCATTATTTTAGGAACTACGTGTTACCTTCATTTATGTCCATAATTGTCGATTAACTCTTGAATAAAGTCCGTGTTCATATTTTCCATAATAAAAATAAGGGCTATATAGTTATTATTTATTTCAAAAAATCTCTGTCTCTTTCAAACTTTTACTTCGTCAAAGACGTATTTCCTTTATCTTTTTAGTTCATTCTTTAACTTTGTAAATATTACCTCACAACTTAAAAATCTTTAACGTATACGAAACGAAACATGATGACGTTTGATGCCAACTGAACGCGACACATGCATGCTTGCATACCCATAGATATACGTATCTAATAACGAGCTTAACTACGTATAAATATTGAATTTCAGGCGATAAGCAAATTAATTTTTGGAGACACGAGATATCGTATCAGTGCATGTAGGTATTGTGACATATGTGTGTACGTGTATCGAATGAAAAGCTTGTTCGATCACGGCTGAGTAATGTTAGGATTATACTATGATAAATGTGCTGCCTCTAGGGCACATTTCATACACACATCAACATTTATATGCATAATAATTTACAGTTTAGTTATTACTACGCATGCAATGCTGATACTAATACACTACAGAAAAATTGTGAACGTTGTACATATATAAAAACATAGCGGCATCGCCGCAAACGCTACGTCTCGCAATTTATAAAGTAATATTTTCGAAAATATTCATTTCAATCATGTGCTATAAAGGGCCATATAGATCTATATTAAATCAACAATGCATTTGAGGTATTTAGTTGGATAAGGATTAATGCTGTATGGTTAAAATCGTTTCGAAAATTAGCCATTATTTGTCATAAAAAGTAAATGTCAAAAACGTTATTGTGGGATATCCATAAGAGATAGACATATACCATCGCGGAGTTTGCTGTAGACTTTTTCAATGTGAACATTACTTAGTACATTATTTTGATAAATGTTTAAGCGGACCCCGGGCTCCAACCAGTGGCGGCTTAGCGTAGTATGGCACCCGGGGCGACTTTCTATAGAGCACCCTCAAAATAAAACGACAAATATTACATGTGTGTGTGTGTGTGTGTGTGTGTGTATTAGAATATGGATAGACTAGAAAGTCGAGTTTAGCTCATTGTAGATCTTAAGTAAGATTTTATTGGAGCCTCCAATGCGAAAGCCGCGGATGCAACCGGGATAAACGCTGAGATGATGATGATGATTATTTTGATAAATGTCATAGGGCTCAGCCTGCTTTTGCAATGTAAGCGGGAAAAATGTAATTATTTACGACATCACATTAGAAACCCCAAAAATAACAATATCTCCACTATTTAAGGGATGATATTATACATATAAACCTTCCTCTAAAATATGACTTTTCTATTTAAAAAAAAACACATCAAAATCGTTTTGAAGAAAAAAGTTTTAAAGATTTCAGTATACATAGGGATATAGGGACAGAGAAAACTTTCTCTGTTACTGTTACAATTATTGCCTACGTAATCTGTAGCTGTATGTATTAGCTGTAGAAGTCCTACATAGGGATATAGGGACAGAGAAAGCGAAGTCGCTTTCTCTGTCCCTATAACCCTATGTATGAAATATTCTACTAAATTTGTGCATCATTATGCACAAAGTTTTGCAGTTTTGAGTGTTTTTATACTATGTAGTGACATAGTACAAAACAAAGTTGCTTTCTCTATCCCTATATCCCTACATATGCTGAAATCTATAAAAGAGTCATTGAAGAGGAAGGCTTATATGTATTATATCATCCAATTACTGAGAATTACTGTATACAAAGTTTGTAGAACTTCTACAGCTAATACATAGAGCTACAGATTATGTAGGATTATTGTATGACACATAATTTTATTTCGATCCTTTAATGATATGATTCATATTTCTACTTGACCTTTCTTGATTCCGTTGTACCTAATTTCTTTGATAATGCTAACTCAGATAACCTCAAAGCTACAAATTACTACATATTTCTAATTAAATTTTAATGTCTTTCCATTCATCATCTGCTTAGTCTTTTCCCAACTATGTTGTTCTAGTCTGACTAACTAGTCAGACTGTCAGACTGACTGACTGACTGACTGTATCTAGTCAGTTGAATACCAGTATTTTACATGGTGCGATTGCCTAACTGTCCTCCACAACCCAATTACTGGGTAATACCTACGATACCCCATAGTAAAATTGGTTTTGAACATATTTGTAGACAATACATATATATCTTTATATCAGCTATATAATCAAAGAGGAGTTGAGCTTCTGCGAGCAATGAGCCCCGCCCACTGACACTTAATTTTAGTTTATTCAGTAATTAAATAGTAATAAAATAAAGTATCCAAAACAAAAAAAAAAGTTTGTATTAGAGGATAGGAAAGAAACATTTAGGTGAACGAGGCATGAAGACATTTGGTCCTTTAAAAATAACTTGCTCAAATCTATAGTAATATTATTATAAAGCTGAAGAGTTTGTCTGTTGAAACGCGCAGCTCCCAGGAACTCCTGGTGCATATTGAAAAATTCTTTGTGTGTTGGGCTCTCCATTTACTGAGGAAGGCTTTATATTACATCACGCTGCGACCAATAAGAGCGAAGAACTAGTAGAAAATATGAAAAAAATGAAGAAAATATTACTCATCTTTGAGAGCTTCCGTTGTGTGCGCTATGTAAACGGTTCAAGTTACGTAAAAAACATGTTATAATCGCGATCACAATAACAGAAATTGAAGCGAACTTTGTTCGCTTCTTACTACTAGCTGTTGCTAGTAATAAATATAGATAGTCACTACCACCGACCTGACCGACCCTGAGTCGTACATCTTAAAAACTATTGATAATACTAGCGACCCGCCCCGGCTTCGTACGTGGACAAATGATATAGGTACCTAAGCCTTCCTCAAGAAACGGTGGCCCTACAATAAAAATATGTCTACTGTGCCGCCCATCAGCCAATATCTGACTCTGCAAGATATATCGATCATATTGTCCATGGATAGCCAGTTCCACCACCTTCAAACAGAATTAAAGCTTACCGGGGTAGCAAGTTTGTTCGAAATAATGGTCCCCCGCTCCGGCCCACTCCCTCCGCGGTTTAGGCAGAGAAACAACAAGTAGCAGGCGGCCGGCACGGGCGCGAGCGGCACGCGGGTTTTTCTGGTGTTTAGTTTTGAATAAATCGTGATATGTCCTGAATGAAACAACCAATTCCAACAATTCAAAAAGAGATCTGCTGCTACCAAAATTACATTTGATATGACGTAATTTATTTGGATAAGGATTAATAATAAGGAACAAATAGTGGGCTCTGATTTCTACTGGCATTTTAATTGACTTTTCAAACATAAAAAAGTAGTCATAATGAAGAAACTATAGTAGATAGACATATAATGTCGCAGACATTTTTGTAGGCATTTTAAGGTCTACAATACTGACATTATTTTGATCTATCTCATAGGGTTCAGCCAGAGTTTGCAATGTAAGCTCAAAAAAATGGGTTCATTTTGCGACATGTGTTAGAAACCTCAAAAATTATCAGTGTTCCTCTTATATATTATGCATGTTATATACTTACATAAAAACCTTCCTCTTGAATCACTCTATCTATTAAAAAAAACCCTATTAAAACCCATTGCGTAGTTTTAAAGATTGAATCATACAAAGCGACATAGGGAAAGTAAAAGTGACTTTGTTTTTTAATATGTAGTGATTACCCATTCGCAAATAGGGTTATCAAATACATACGCGTAGTATACCTTCAAAGCCTTTTGAATACGCGATTTAGCCCATTCATGGGAGTTAAATCCGCTCAATCAGTCTGGTTGAACATATGTAATTCCTTTTAGAACTGTGATTGACATTAATTATAGAAAGTTATTAACAGGTTAATACTGTATAGTGCAGTGAACGGGGGTAGAAAGAGTGACCCACTTTTCCGGAGCGTGTAGTTTGAAAACGGTTGAATATTTAGAAAAAAATTAATACTAAGTCGTAGAAAATTTTATGAGCATTCATTTGGAAAAAGACTGTTTTGCCTATTACGCATCGATTTTATGATAAATGCGAAAGACCACAAAAGTGGTTACTTAGTTTCTCCGCAACTCCTAGACGTCAGGACTGATGTGTGTTTCTCTATGAACCCTGAACAAGTTTCTAAAGGAATTGCTTCGGTCCATGCACGTACTCTACAACGTTTTTATTGACTGAACTACGTCGTACATATATAGTTTTACTTATTTTAGACAAGAGTTTATCATATAATAAAAGTGCACTGTGAAAGATTTCTGAATAGTCGTTCCATAAAGGTTACAAATAGGGGCTCAAAGTTTCTATGGAATTTCTTCATTTTTAGGGTTCCGTAGCCAAATGGCAAAAAACGGAACCCTTATAGATTCGTCATGTCTGTCTGTCCGTCTGTCAGTCTGTCCGTCCGTATGTCACAGCCTTTTTTCCGAAACTATAAGAGCTATACTGTTGAAACTTGGAAGGTAAATGTATTTTCTGAACCGCATTCAGATTTTGATGCAAAAATAATAATAAATATTGGGGCAAAAAAAATTTTTGTTTTTCATCAAACACATACGTGTGGGGTATCTATGGATAGGTCTTCAAAAATGGTATCGAGGTTTCTAAAATATATTTTTTCTAAACCGAATAGTTTGCGTGTCAGACGCTTCCAAAATGGAAAAAAGTTGGTCCTCCCCCCTCTAACTTTTAAAATAAGAAAATGAAAAATCTAAAAAAAATATATGATGTAGGTACATTACTATTAAAACTACCAACGAAAATTGTTTTGAACGAGATCTAGTAAGTAGTTTTTTTTAATACCTCGTAAATCGTATCGTAAACCGCTTATTACCGCGTAATCTTTCATAAAAATAACTTAAATCCTTTAATTTCATAAATCAATGGTACGGAACCCTTTGTACGTGACACGCACTTGGCAGGTTTTTTTTTAAATTATAAAAGTGGTTTTATTATCTCTTTTCATACAGAAATGATCACTTAATACTTCTGAGCAGTAGCCGATGGGAACCCTCAGCGCACATGTGACTTTTAATGTTATGCAATATTAATTAAGTAAATAATTATTATTTCAATATTATTTAGTAACTATAGTAACTGCGGCATTAAACCAGTTAAACTTAACCGGCGTATATCTACTCTTAGCATACTAAGGGTTAAGTCGTGTTCACATTATCGTAGATAGTTGATGGCCCTTTACCACCATAGGATTACGGCCCTCGATGAAATTTGTACCTAATATTAGATTCCAATGTGCTTACCTAGTTAACAATGGTTCTTAAATTCGCTTGAAAGCAGTCGAAACTGAGTTTGAAATATTTTAAATGTCATACTTAACAGTATGTTTATTTAAATATAATTTTAATGTCTTTGGTTTATTTACTACCTACATGTAAAATGAAATAAGTCATCATCGCAAAATAACTTTAACGTCCTATACAATATGTAAAGAAGTCTGTCCGATCCGTGAAGGTATCGATAACTGATTCTACTAATGCCCACAAAGCCGGGCTAAACTTAAAAAAAATCCCCAAAAACATAAATATTATTTCGAAAAGGAGGCAAGTTAATACATGTGTCGCATCGCTAATCGCGCATAATAATACCGTCAAAAATGGTGTTGTCACTTATTAAAAACTTACCAAATTTTGGGGAAGTTGGAATTAATTAGCGGAAAAAAAGACGATTTCAAAATTCATTAGTATTGTTACTATGGTGATTATGTAAAATTTCATATTTTATTTGGTCATGTGTTTACCTAACCTTTATTATCCTTATGGGTCGGACGGGGTGTTTTTTATTATATCATCATCATCTCAGCGTTAATCCCAGTCGAATCCGAAGCTTTTTTCAGCTTTGAAGTCTAGGGTCCGCTTTACCAGTCTAACTGCTGATTTGGCTAAACTTCGATATTTTCCGTGAAGCAACTGCCGTCTGCCCTCCACAACTCGAAGGCGATGTCGAAGTATTGCAGTTAGACCAATTGTTGGATTTTTGAGGGCTCCAACAACCCGTAACGACTGCCATTAGATGTTCGTATGGCAACCGGGACCAACAGCTTAACCTGCTTTCCGAGGCACGACCAGACCAATGCAAATATTCATATTCATGCATACAAATATTTGCACAGCGCGGGGATCGAACCCGCGCCTCCTTGCGTGGCGGCCGCGTTCGCTACCGCCACACCACGGAGGCTGTCAATTCTTGGCTGTCTGTTCTTTATTACATACTAGCTTTCCGCCCGCGGCTTCGCCCGCGTGGAGTTCGGTTATATCGCGTTTTGTAGGTTTCCCTCGGGAACATCAAATTTTTCCGGGATAAAAGGTAGCCTATGTTCTTTCTCGGGGTCTAAAGATTGTCTGTGCCAACTTTCATCAAAATCGGTTGAGAGGTTTAAGCGGGAAAGCGTAACAGACAGACAGACAGACAGAGTTACTTTCGCATTTATAATATTAGTATGGATTGTATAGTAAATACACTTAAACACTACAGAGTTTGTTAAGTTTTTTGTTTTAAAGACAAAGAAAGTTCGGCGACGAATCTCTTTTTCTACTCACCTTAAGTAACTACATACAAACACACTACAGATGACTGAAAACTTGAATCATAACGCGGCGACACACCGACAAGCTACACAGAAATCCCAGATGATAAAGGTTTGTGGTTTTAATTAATATTTATGTGCGTTATAATATCGTACTTTATGTGGTTAAGTGAGATATCATTTGTAAAGACATTTTACTTTGCTTCTAATAATATTCGTGCTAATTATACAGCAAAATTCTATACAGTTATGAAATGTATTCTCGAAATCCCGATGGTCTCATAATGATGTAATACAATTCATCTGCAATTGAGTAAAGAGACCGTGATAAATTGAGACTGATTGGGACCTCTGATTGAGACCTCGATTCAATCCAAGATATTGATTTTCCATTTATACTATGCAAATACTTATTAACTCAGAGGATTCTAATAAAGCTGAAATCGTAACTCATCCGTAACTTGTCTAAAAATTAATATCGGTGCTATATTTTGGTAAATTTTTTTTAGGTCAGAGCGCCTGAAAAGTAATTAAAAATAGATGTTACACTTTTTAATATCAACATGAAAATCATTTTCATACTGAAGCTACAACTTTACGATCCTGCGACAATATGTCACTGATCCTTTTGAAGGATCTAAAACAAAGGTACAGCCATTATCCCACTAGATTAACTTAAGCTAAGCGGTATTATATCTGTATTCTCTTGAAAGCTTTTTTCGTAGATGCATGCTACGCGGCTACGACGCTACGCCACTATGACATTGATTTTTTGTATGTGTATCGTTGTTGGTTGAGTAAAAAGTCTACAGCTGTTATAGAGGTTTATTTTGGTAAAAACTATTAACAATTAATTGTACAGGAAAAAGATTAATATTAGTATACGCTTTTAACCGTGCGTTCCGTGGGTCCGGGCTCAAATCCCAGTGTGCCGATGACAATTATGTCATCTTGACATTTACATGTTTGACGTTTGGATACATTCCGATACAGTATGAACTTAAATTTTGAAGAATACAAAGAAAATTCGAAACATATCAGTCATCATCTTATTAGGTTAACAACCTACAAAATTACTTTCTTTATTCTCTTGAATCCCTTTTTCGTAAATGTGTGCTACGACGGTACGTTACTACGCCAATATGGCACTGAACCTTTTGAGGGACAAAAGGGAAATTTGACACATCATCACACTACATTATCCTGTTTCCAGGATTTTTATCGAGAGAAATCACGCACGTGAATGTCAAGATTTGGAACAAGTATGTGTTCAACAAACAAACATGATATTGATGCGGAGATCGAGTCCGCGACCCTTATCATTTAGCTACTGCGTTAATGGTACCGCCACTGAAAGGTTTTTTGTTGTATGGGGTTTTGACAAACGTTCTCTACTGTAAACAGAGACTCTGGTTCAGAGTAAATTATTACCCGTTTCATGGCCATAAGCTCGTCCTTTATTGGATTAATCTTGGCAAAAACAAATGTCATAGACTCAAATGGGCATGGGAAGGGAATCAAAATGAAGGAAAATATGAGGTATATTAGATAGATTGAGACTGTTTATCCCAATTTATTTGGTAGTAGTCATCACCTCGGTAGGCAATACTTTTCTAACCATTTCATCTTTTAGCATGTGCATTTATCGTTTATTTGGTCTTCTCCATCGACATTCGTGCTCAAAATTTTACTCACGATCTTTTCCTTATTCGTATCACATGCCTGTGTCCGATTATATCTACAAGTAATATTCTTACTCCTCTGCCTTTGCCTCTGGGGAAAACTGGCGTGATGTTATGAAATGTGTTATTATATTAGTAGTGGCATTAGTAAGATGTTTTAACAGTAGTGTGTGCTTCACGGCTTTACCAAAAAGATCCGTTTCAGCAGATGCTAATGCATTGCACACATAAACATAAAAATAATAAATGGCTGAAATTAAAACAAAAAAAAACCTATTCGTACTCACACACGAACGGTTCAGTAAAGACTTCTATAACTCCAGAACTCACAAAGTTATCTAAGACGTTATCGTTTTCCTTCAAAGTTCGTCATATGGACCACAAGCATGATTTTTCGAGACATCCGTTTAGCTTTTAGAAAGGAGCACGCGCTATTTCAACAAAAAATGCGCTTTTAAATATCTCGCAGGCGGATACCTTATTCAAAAAACCATTTTGGCAACCTCTATTTGTTTCCAGCCTTACCTATCTAATAGTACACACAATAAGTTAGACCTGAGAACTTTACGTGTACCCAAAAAAATAAAATATTGTTCCAGATTTTATATTTTAATTTTGTCGAGGTGGTAAATAAATACACGTGTGTCTCATGTGCATCATTTTAATTTTTCTAGCACTACCCCCTTATTTTTGTTCGGGATGGGAAATCATCAAATGGCCTCTCTGGGCGGAGCGGAAGGGCGTGTCAGACTTTTGCTGACTAAAACCCACCCGTGTTTCTTCACTTGCCTATGCGCCAGGGCCATGGTTTCTTTTTTAAACAACCCGCAACCCTGACCCAGAACGCATTGGTCTTTGTGGACCTCGTCACGATGTGCTACATCTCTTTGAGGCGCGCGTGTAACACAACGCGCCGTCGACTCGGGCCTGGTCCTTACCGCGCAGCGAGCTGCCCACTACTCAGCGCCCGTAAGCCCGCGCCTACGGTGGCCGGAGTTCGATGTTGTCTCCCAACCATGGCGTCTCCTGCGGCGGCTAGAGGCGTGAGGGTGCTGGGATTCCCGCTCTCTCACACGCTCCGCCTCCTCCTTTGCTAGCATCACTGCTTCGCAAAAGGAGGTGACGGCCTACCATGCAAGCTCGCTCCAGACCATAGCCTGGATCGGGGTCGGACGCGAGAGATCGCCGTCGATCGCCGCCACGAGGACATGGCGGTGCTCTACCCAAGCCGGGCAGACCTCCACCCTGTCCTCTCCTGCACTAACCCTTTGGAAGGTATGTAAGTGGAGTATGAAGTATGAGAAGACAGGTATAGAGATCTGTTATCCACCTCTACGAGACGTGGATAGCAGAACACTAAAAATAGGCAATCATGAAGTCTGCCGACAGAAGTGGATCATGAAATAACTCTTTTTTTTTCTTTAATTAATATAGTATTTATTAATAATTTGAATTTCATAATTTGTAAATTGAAATAATTATAATTAGGTAGTCTGGTTTCCAACAACGTAAAAATTTTCACAGTTTATTCAAGATATAATTTTGATGTTGCGAAGCTTATTAAAATTAGCCATGAACCCATGAGTTCAAAATATAAATACAATTTAATTGGAAAAATAATTAGTAATATCTTGTTAAAGCCGAGAAAGATAAACAAATCAAGTATCTTGACTTAACTCGAGGTTGTCGACATGCAGGATGTAATCTCAGCTATCATTATGCCGATAGTGGTAACAGCCAGTGGCTTTATATATTCATTACCATGTCAAAAATGTAGGCAATGGTACGTCAATAATAATAATTAGTATCTAGTAAACATTTATATTATTTTTACCTTTTATTTATGCAATGAACTTTATTGTAATTTGTTAGTAGGTAAAATTATCAACATTAAATTCAACCATACTTACAATTATTTAGCAATCCATACTAATATTATAAATGCGAAAGTAAATTAGCACTACAGAACTAAGTCGAAAGTTAAAATAAAAAACTAATTTGCTTTAATAAAATCAGAAAAAGAAACCAGTATTTTTCTGTGTTGGTTGTTCGAATAAGTAAGAGATGAAATGGCTTGGATTTCGAGTCCCTTGACCCTTTTATCCTTTAAGTTCTACAGAGCAATTGCTCTGAGAGACTGAACTGGAATTCTTATGCACTTCAATATATAATGTTTGTGTGTATGTAGATGCAGTCGAATATATTATTATATATGTATATTGATAAGAATTATTCTTTTAACTATTCACAATGAAGGAAACCATCGCGTGGAAACTGATATCTTAGAGACAAAAACCTAGGTAACCGTGGTAGGATAGGGCTTACTCACTCCCGCCAAGACGAGGCCTATGTTTGGACATTAAAGCCTGATTATATATTTTTTTTTTTTTTTTTTTTTTTAATAGTTATAAACTAGTGCTTGACTGCAATCCCGCCTGATGGTAAGCAGTGATGCAATCGTTGATGGCAAAGCGCACTAGCTTATTAAGCCTATTCACTCAAAAAAAACTGAGTGAATAGGAAGGAAGACGGCAGTTGAGCGAGGTGATGCAATGTTTAACCCAACAACACGACCAACGATGCTGCGCCAGAGGATGATCTGGAGAGCCTTCACGACCAAACTCCCGACACAACAACATTAGGCACATCGTACCCGGCACACATCGCAACACAACTGCTCAGACCCGTTCTCCGTACGGCTTCACCAGACATCATGCCGGAACACGACGAATCGCTTGGCGGCAAGACTTTGTCTGGTGGGTGGTAACTTATGCCGGCGGCTGATGTTGTTGCCTACCACCGAGAAAAAAAGAAATATTCGTTCCATAATATTATATCATTGTATAAAAATCAAATTACATATTATTCTTAATTGTAGCTACACATTGATAAGTAATATGGAACAGAAATGGCAAGAAAGTTGGAAAGTTTATGGTTATTTTTGTATTACCTAAGTCAATACTAGTGGCGCGTATTGCATCAGCATAGTAGGTATGACGTACATATGCATCCGCATTAGGACTTACATGTGATAGCATATACGGTGCGGCTAACATACGTCTAGCTAGTTTGTTTGTGAACATAGCTTAGAAAAGACAACATAAAATAAATCCTTAGAACGACAGAGTACTGTAGTATTTAGTGTAATTTTTTAACTTGGCTGTAATAATCTTAGTAATCTGCAGTATCATCGTAGTATAATTATTGTAATATTATAAAGAGAAAACGTTACACTTTCACGCTAAAACTACTGAATGTATTTAGTACATGGGTAGACCATGACCTACATCAGGCCATACGATACTTCTCATCTCAATATTTTCACGAGATCGAAACTTACTCGCCATGTGGCAGTGATACACACCCACACAGATAAATCCTGAGAAGCTTAAATTTCATTCATCACTTCATCATTTACAGAACTTTTCAGTAAATAGATATATGTACATATGGTTAAAAATATTTTACTCAGAACTTTACAAAACAGGTTTCTGTAAGTTCATTCATTGTGACAACCCAGTTTAACAAATAAATAAAATAATTAGTATGAATAGTAGTAGAAGTGTGGGCAGTTAGCCGATAAGGTGGATCGATGGCCTGAAATGGATTTTTTTATTCAGACGACTGGCTTATGGAGGCTCGAGACAGAGAAAAGTGGCGAGCAATGCGAAATGCCTGCACTCAGCATTGGATGGCGAAAGGATGTGGAAGAAGGAAGAAGATATTAATAAAATAAAGTTATGCTGGATCACTTTAAATGTTTGATTGGTTCGATTTGCCACCACGAATCGGAGAATCACGTAATCCTTGAGAAAATTTAATTGTCCTGGCAACCAGCTTGGCCTTGGATTTAATGAACCGCCCAAAGTTCAGGTTCACGGAAACCTCAACTTCCAAAAGCTGAAGGCGGTTGGTGCACTCCAAGAATACATTCCGAAAAATAGGAGCCAAGTTTGGCTTTGCCTCATTCGGCGACTGCCTGTAGCGCAACATTCGTACTCTCTACAATAGCCTCTCTTTCGGCCCGGATTGCTTGTGCTGTCATCAGCATACCCACAGATACCGGGCATCAGCAGATCGTTAATATGCAGCAGGAACAGAGTGGCAGTGAGAACAGACCCCTGAGGAACACTTGTCATTAGTCGACATGGGCTCCGATGAGCATCCGTCGACAACAACTCGCAGGGACCGTTCAGTCAGGAAGTCTTCTACCGAGCTAGTCAGGGGTAATACCGTACGCTAGAAACTTACTCAACAGGTCAGCGTACCATAACCGGTCATTGGTGGCCGGCAGAAATTACCACCCACCAGAAAAGTCTTGCCGCCAAACGATTCGGCGTGTTCCGGCATGATGTCTGGTGAAGCCGTACGGAGGACAGATCTGAGCGATGTGTGCCGGGGACGATGCGCCAAATGTTGTTGTGTCGGGAGTTCGGTCGTGGAGGGTCTCCAGATCAATCTCCCTCTGGCGCAACATCATTGGTCGTGTTGTTGGGTTTAACATTGCATCACCTCGCTCAACTGTCATCTTCCTTCCTATTCTCTAGTCTGGGTTTTTGAGTGAATAGGCTTAATAAACTAGCACGCTTTACCATCAACGATTGCATCTCTGTTTACCATCATGCGGGATTGTGGTCAAGCACTAGTTAAAAAAAAAGATGGCCTTCGAGACATCTAGGGAGGCGGCACTCGCTTCCCCATTTTTCTTAAGGGCCTCACCCTACAAGTGAGTGGCATACGCTGGTAGGCCCCCAGTTGACCGATTGTAGCAAAACCCGTACTGCCGGTCACTGAGGAGATGTCATACCTTCCAGGTATGCCAAGGGGCGCTAGTTCAATACACGCTCCATAATCTTGCCGAGTATGGATGTTATTGAAGTCGGCCGATAGTTGGAAGGATAAGCACGACTACCCTTTTTGGACACTGGTTGCAAGCTAGCAAGCTTCCAGGACTTGGGCACTATACCAGTCCTAAATGAGAGGCGATACAAGCGCGTCAATATACGAGACAACTCGCACTACTCTCAGAACCTCCTTGTTCCTAATGCGAACCTCGGGAATTGAAGTATCGCAGAGAGGAAAATTTGGTGCAGTAGCACTACCAGTATCCAGACGCGAATTTTGGAGCAAAGAGACCTGTTTTCTCTCTTGCCTGAGACAGTGTTCCATCAGGCTTAATCAGCGGAGGTAATGTGGGCCGACAGAAGTTCGCTTCGGCCGATTTGGCGAGGGACCAGTAAGATCTGCTACCGGACGGCTGCGGAGAGAGCTTGTTGCTAATATGTATATACATAAGTAACCAACCCAAAGTAGTAGATAATAATATACTGTACTGTACATACAATATTTATAAAGCTCTACGGGAAAATTCTTTATTTGAGTTCATGAGATGAATATTAAAGTATTTATATAGAACCCTCCCTGCGGTTGACCCGGCTGATTATGATAAGTATATTATTATTATCTACCGCTTAGATTAAGGCCCTTCCCCATGTCATATGTGAACGTTTGCGAATGTTATTCTATAAATCAAAAAGATTACTCTCGAAATAGAATGTGTTCATTTCGGGCGGATATTGTTGCGTAAAATATTATCTACTGTTATATTTTCTTTTCCACGATTGATGTACCATGAGGATTTTTTTTTATTATAATTTAGTTCTTGAGCGCACTCACACCTGATGGCAAGCAGTGATGCAATCTTTGATGGTAAAGTGCGCTAGTTTATCAAAAAAACTGAGTGAATATTAAGGAAACCTGTCAATAGGAATGTAATGTGTAAACACAACAACACGACCACCGATGCTGCGCCAGAGGGAGATTCATCTGGAGACCGCCCACGACCCCACTCCCGACGCAATAACATTTGGCGCATCGTAACCGGCATACAGCTCAACACAACTACTCATACCCGTCCTCCGTACTTTACCAGAGATCATGCCGAAACACGACGAATCGCTTGGAGCAAGACTTGTATGTTTGTACGATTACAATTTATGATGTATTTTTTTACTTGTCTTGTGAACTAAATTATTGTTTTTACTGGGTAGGAAGTCAGGGACTACTTGAATTTATATTCCATTCCTGGTATATCCGCCTAAATTCTTTCAAGTCTTTCTGTTTTATGCTGTTTCACTACAAAGGCAAAACAAATTTTGTTTTGCTATTGTTCTTTGTGGATATTCTTCTGGTAAACGTCTTTTTTTCGAAGTTGAAGTAGGTACCTACGTACTTTTCCAAGAGTTTTTCGTTTTTAAGCATCGCTGCCTCCTGAAAAGGACCGCTGTTAAAATTCACTTACTTTAGATATCGCCTTTTAATCAGGTCACCATATATTTTTCCTCTTCAGAATTAATTGTGTAGAGGAACAAAATTATTAAATTATTTTCCTAGAAAATCGACTATATACTGTCAGATACTGAAGTGAAAACATAAGTGCACATTTTAGCCAATTTTGGCGCGGAGCAATCTAATACGACCAATTGAGACCCTTTTATCAATTCTGTTAAAATTTACGTCTTTTCTTTTATATTTCTCATAGTTAAGTAGACCGTTAAGAGGGAACTCTAGTGGTGCTTTCTCTATACAAACGTATTCCGCTGTTTTCTTCGTGGATTAGAGGATTTTTTTTTCTTACAATTTTACACTGTGATTATACGTGCTCTTATTATTTGATTTTTCCCGAAACTTAATTAATAAAAGAAATACGATACTTCAAAATCGCGAAATATAATCCATTTTTACCTTGATGTTCAGATGACTATTAGACAAACGTGATAAGTTTTTTATATCTATGCTTCTATTATTTTCTTTTTTAGCCTGACCTGCTCTAGAGCCGAGAGTGGACTCTAGTGCCGAGGAATTTGTAAAATAGGTATCTGAAGAAACTATTGCCGTCGCACTGCATAATTTTTGAATACTTTTGTATAGAGAAAGCTCTACTTGAGTTCCCTCTTAATAGTCGATACAACAGAAAATGAAAAGCGCCATGAAACATCAATTACTCAAAGAACGAAAACGGATGGTTATGTAATTTAGAACGTGTGACTTGATGCACTTAGCTAATCGTCTGTACCTACCTAGGAGTAGTTAGATAACCGTAACTTATATACGTGTAAATGAATTACGGATAAAGGAATTATGGTCGTCATGAAATCCTTAAAAATAGAAATGGGCAGAGCACGATTCGTTTCCAATAAATTTTACTAGCACCGCTTATTTATCTTTACTAACACGTAATAAATAACTCAACTTTATGACGTGTTTACGTCAGATTTTTAGATTCTCCAATACATTTTCGCATCACCAAAATAAATTATTATTAAAAACACTAAAATATAAAAGATTTTGCGTTATGTATTGGTTTGTTTGTATCGTAATTCTATGAGAGATTACTCGGTAGTAGGCCATAACATCGGCTGCCGGCAGAAGTTACCACCCACCAGACAAAGTCTTGCCGCCGAGCGATTCGTCGTGTTCTGGCATGATGTCTGGTGAAGCCGTACGGAGGACGGGTCTGTGCAGTTGTGCGATGTATGCCGGAAGTTTGGTCGTGGAGAGTCTTCAGATCAATCTCCATCTGGCGCAGCATCGTTGGTTGTGTTGTTGGGTTTAACGTTACATCACCTCGCTCAACTGCCGTCTTCCTTCCTATTCACGCTGTTTTTTTGAGTTAATAGGCTCGTTATAAACTAGCACGCTTTCCCATCAACGATTGCATCACTGCTTACCATCAGGCGGGATTGTAGTCAAACACTAATTTATAATTATTGTATAAAAAAAAACGTTTTTACGAACCTTGAGATCAACCGTGGATCTACGAATCTACATATCTGAAGTCTTCAGATGTATGTTTGTTCCACATTATACCATTCCTCATGCCATTACACGCGTTCGTATTTAACGAGAACCGTACGGGCTCGTCTCTGTTTCTCGCTCGATGCCAGTGATAAATTCACTCCTAAAACGAAAACGTATGGAAACACATTTCCAAACGTCCGATAAAGCTAATGAATGACGTTCTTATTTTCTGGAGATATATACGTTAGCTATTAACGTTTCCAGGAAGAAATCAAAGTGCTTTGAAAATAAGTGGAAGAACTGACAAAATGGGGAGGGCTGTGCTCTACTATCTCATGTTCAAAGTTATCTCATATCGTCGTCAATCGATCGTAGGTGTCAAGTGACATGATATGGCCTTGTTTTTATGAAGCTTTAAGATTGATAGAAACTTGAGCACATATACTAAATATATTGTAAGAAAAAAAAAAAGCTATTTATGTGCCTACCTCAATATTAGTAGATTGTACACGGAGACATTACGGTCGGAGCCTGTGCAGTGTGCAACCAAATTAATGTAGAGATGACAACAAATCATGCTACTACAATGTGTCAATACCTTTTTTATTAGATTTCCTACTTTATCTCTAAAGCATTAAGGCTCAAGGTTGATTAGAAATATTTGACAGTTTCGGTTAGCTTGATCTGCTGTCGTCCGTACATCAAAGATATCTAGGGGTAATTTTAAGATCGTTCACAGTCTGATCTCAGTCTCAATTTGTCAAAAAGGTTTTTTTTTTTAGTAATTATAAACTAGTGCTTGACTGCAATCCCGCCTGATGGTAAGCAGTGATGAAATCGTTAATGGTAAAGCGCACTAGCTTATTAAGCCTATTCACTAAAAAAAAAGTGAATAGGAAGGAAGACGGCAGTTGAGCGAGGTGATGCAATGTTTAACCCAACAACACGACCAACGATGCTGCGCCAGAGGATTGATCTGAAGACTCTTCACGACCAAACTCCCGACACAACAAGATTAGGCGCATCGAACCCGGCACACATCGCAACACAACTGCTCAGACCCGTCCACCGTACGGCTTCACCAGACATCATGCCGGAACACGACGAATCGCTTTGCGGCATGACTTTGTCTGGTGGGTGGTAACTTATGCCTCTAAGTTCTCGAATTCTCGAGTTTTAAATTACGAGAATTGACCTTCAATATCCAAAAGTCATTCTGCCTTTTAAAACGTAACATTCTAGCTCGAGGCGATACATAAATGGAGCAGACATTATATTTTATTCTCATTGTTTGAAAATATACCTAATGATTATTAATGTATAAAAATATTGTAAACATTTTAAAAAAAGGTACGGTTTCTTGACCAGACTTTTTTAGTCGTATCTTTTGGAAGGAGAGGCTTAAATAAAATCTATTTCAATAGAAATTTAGACGTCCAAACATGCCTATTTGTAATAGGCACATAAAAGGCATTCTTGACTTTGACGTTGACACAGTTTGACTTCGGTTTAGTCACATGCTAACAGCGATTTATACGCCAACGCTCCGATCATCATAATTATTCAACTGCCGGCGACCCACAAATTGCTGTAGGCTTCGAATGTTTCAGGCAGTTTTATTACCAAAGTATTTCAAGTCTCCATTCTTTTATTCAAGATGAGTGGGGTCAACAGTTGTAGCTTAACGTATTATTATCCATACATAATATTATAAATGCGAAAGTAACTCTGTTTGTCTGTGTGTCTGTTACGCTTTCCCGCCCGATTTTGATGAAATTTGGCACAGACAATCTTTAGATCCTGAGGAAGAACAAAGGCTACCTTTTATCCCGGAAAAAATTGATGTCCCCGAGGGAAATCTAAAAAGTGCAATATAACCGAACTCCACGCGGGTGAAGCCGCGGGCGGAAAGCTAGTTTTTTTTATAAATGTAAGTATAAAACAATATCTCCAATGTCTCGTATTAGTGAGGTTGGTTTTGAGAAATATTTGTTTCTTTCTTTAATTAAATCTGTAGATGGTTATTTTCTTTTCATGTCAAAGGTCGTTAAACCTACGCAAAACAGGAAGGAATATTCGTTTGGTAACTTTTTTTTGCGAATAGCTTAAAAGACACGTATATACAATGTGCTATGAATATTAACCATGCGTGATAATGACTATGTTGTATTACCTCATTATTCTGATTTTAGTCCATGTGGCTAGCACGCTTATCCGAAGGGGTGACTATTCATTTTAATATAAGTACTTACCTATATCGTAACACCCATGTTTAGTACTTTACTAACATAATTTATTACGCTACTACGTACTACGCTTTGGGTAAATGAACCTAGTTGTTGGAAGTTACCATACACAATACCAAATATAGTGTAACGTTAAAAATAGTGTATTAATTTGTAGCTTCGTTACTTCAAACTTCGTTATCAGTTGTATTTATGGGCGTAACTACACTGGGGCAAGCTGGGGCGCTTGCCCCACCCTGGCTCTGATCCATAAGGTACCTAATTAAAAAAAAAACCGGGAGGGGGGATAGGTTGACTGCTGCCCCACCCTGAGCCTAAGGCTGGCTACCACCATGTTGTATTATGAGGTTGGCAAACGGGTTTTTAGGTTTCACGAGTTTTCTTTACCCATCTACCTATCATGTTCATTTTCAAAATCACAAAAGAATGTTTAGGCGCTGAAGTTATCCAGAAGAAACTTACACAGAAGACTGGCAGCCTCGTTTTATGGCAATTTTGGGCCAAAGACAACTCAGTCCTCTCGTCACTTGGAAGCATGCTTGGAAGTGTCGATCAACAAGAAAATTCCTTACAGAGGAAACAAGCACTCTGACCCCATGATTCGGGTGTTTTGACCCTAAACGGATTAAAGCCAACTCTAGCTTAATTCCTTTCAGTCCCACCCATAAGTTTACAGTATTTGCGTCACTTGAGGCACTCATCAGCTGTAGTGCGACAAAGTTCAGGATAGTAGTCCCTAGTCTGCTATTTTTATAAATTTGCCATTCCAACACGATTCCATTGTCATTATAAACTAGCGCGCTTTACCACCAACGATTACATCACTGCCTACCATCAGGCGAAATTGCGGGTAAGGACTAGTTTAAATTTAAAAAAATATATATTTTGTTAACTGTCAAAATCAATTGTGACATTGCTACTAAAACTGGCTGACGTTTATTTGTTTTTATTTTTAGCAGCCGGTGTTTGGATATGTATTTATTTTTGTTTACTCTAGTCTAGAGAATCCAATACTTATTGATTTAATAATAATATAACAATAATAAAACAATCAGCAAATTTCGGCCAAGACATGGCGCGAGTCATAATGACGCCATTTTGTTAGTAGATTACTAAATTTGACAAAATCGGTCATTATGAGATCATTGTAACGGCGGACTACAGCTACTACGGCCCCAGGTTTGAAATAGAACTAACAAAATATAAGAAAGCAAAATATAAGCTGTGTGTATTTCTGCTGTCAAGTACCTGGACAGCAGAAATACACACTGCTTTGAAAATATAACAAATTTGCAAAAAAAAAAAAAAAACAAAGTTGCCAACGACAGTAATAAAAAACGCTTTAATAAATCATAGAATGGTGCTGATTTCCCGGATCACAATCTATACTAAATTCAGGTTGAGTGCATCTTTTTCTTACAAGATTTCCTTCAGTTTTAAGCAATTAAGTATAAACTAATCCTTGTTAAAAGCTTCACTGAATAGTGTGATTGATAATAGTTAGTAACTTATTAATGTAAGAGTTTCTCAGTTGGAATTATAGATACACGAAGCCCCGGTTAGAATTTAGAAGTTCTGATAACTGAATTACTAAATTTGACATGGAGTTAATGATGTGCAGAATATAAACTGTGTGTGTAGTATATAGCCAAGTGATAATAACGCCTACATATGAGTTTTTTTTTTTTGTGACAATTCCCGCCACACTGTTCCCAACCCACTGCAACTCCTGAAAGCCAGAATCAACAGTGGAGACCGCCAGAAAAACGCCGAGCAATGAAGCTCGACGAGTCCCGGAGAAACGATTCAACTGTCTTGGGTCCCGCAACGAAATTACATATGAGTTGTAATACCTACATGAGTAAACACAATATAAAGTAAAACGCCTTCCTGGGTTCAACGGCGTTTAACTTAATGTAAATAATTTCATCCCCACTGCTCATAAAACGGGAAAGGAACACATCGTGAGGAAACCGGTATGCCCTAGTACCAAAAATTCTAAGATATAAGTTCTACCAAACCCGCACAAGGGCCCTCGTAAACCACAATTCACACCCTCTCAGGAGATCTGTTTCCTTGCAGTGGGATCATTAAAAATGTTATTGTACATGTAATGCACATGTACAATAACATTTTTAATGATGAGATGTATGTATAAGAAGGTAGATATCAGTTAAACTAACAACACTGCGCGGTAATTATGTAACGCACTTATAAAAGCAATGCCTTTCCTTTTGACAGTTCAATACAATTCATTGCGCTATGTAGATAGCGCAATGAATGAATAAATAAATGAATAAATCATCCTTCTCTGTATGAGAGGAGACCTGTGCCCAGCAGTGGGACGATAAAAGGTTGAAAATGATGATGATGTAGATAGCGCAATGAATTTTATTGAACTGTTGTCAAATAGAATTTTCCTTCATTCATATGAAGTCATGGATTAAAAACCCTTGGGGGGTGATGAATTAAATATGTGTTACTCAATTAGGGCGCTGTTTTACGTCTAATTCGCAAAAGTTATTACTTTTTTGATGGAGGCTTTAGAAATATACACCAATTCCCGTCGAAGATGGAACTGTTCAGGCATTAAATCGCAAGCTGCTATTTGTTGCTGATAAATTGCCACATAACATTACAACCTTAAAAAAGATTTACAGATGGCATAAAGATTGAAAACAGCCGCTCTTACACTCACCACCTTCATTATCGCGTCACCGCAGATCTCAAATGCTTACATAAATTCGACTGTTCGGGATCGTAACATTTAGTTACAGTTCTTAATTCATACGTTATAAAATATTATACAGGCTATTCATAAAAACACAGTAACGATACTGTGTCTTCTCCTCATCAGTCAAAAATATTTAAAAAAAAAATTGCTTCAGCCCCTGGTATACCTTCGAAAAGTTCAGGACCCAAAGATTAGACATACATTTAATAATACTATACTAAAACCCAACCCCTAATTTAAAGTTGCAATAAATACAAACTCTACATAAAGTTATAATAAAGCTTCATACATTACTGAAACAAATATTGGTATCTACCTATATTATATTCACTCGTATAGGCAATTTGAAGTACTTTATACTTAACTACTAACCCCATCCAGAGTCTAAAAATATAATTCAAGCTTTTTGAAATTTAAAACGGATCACACTTCAGTGCGAAATACAAGACTTTTGCCTACACGTAAACCTAAGATAACAGGATACTCAACCATATTTTTATATCTGAACAATAGATGTTAATTATGCGGGTACTCGTACAACGTTGAACGTTCTTAATTATTTAAAATAAAATATTTAAATTAACCCAAAGAATAAGTAATACCGTAGGTAAAACTAACATATTTTGATATCAGTATTTTTTCGGCAGATACACAATTTATCGGGTTGATAAACATACATTGAGCTCTTTCGTTTAGGGAAAATTCTTCTGTGAAAATTCAGTGACTAGGAACAAATATCACCAATATCAAAGATGTAAAAACTCACCTTAAATACACCGAGTGCCTGAAAATCACCATTATGTAAACAAGTCTATTGAATCATTAACTTTTCTTAATATTTCACTTCTAAAAAAACTTTAGAATCAAAGAGTTACTATGAAAACTTGGCATTAATTTTAATTTGGCGACCAACGTAACATCAAAATATAACGAGTTCCCGAAAAGTTATCGTCAATTTAATTAACAGGTTCAACAGATGTTTTGAAGTACTATAGAATTATAATTCCAAAAAAATAATCCAGAAAAATAACGTGCGCTCCCACTCGAGCCTGAAATAATACTGATGAACGTTCACATAGATCTACAGTACCACGCTACATTTGGTAACGAGTTGGTAGCGACTACTTTAAGACGAATGTTATCCATCTCTGCAGTGCGTAGGCCAATATTTTTGCTTATCTATTTGTGAACCGTAGTGGAAATACACAACGCTCGATCTTTAAATCTAAAATGTAATTAATAACAGCAGCCATAAAGTAGGCATAAAAAAACGCGATCATTACCTAAAATTGAAAAGAACAAAGCTAACAAGGAAATGATTTAAGTATGGCTTCTGGATATTTTTCTCTTTGTTATGTTTAATTTAAGAATTTCTAAATGTATTGCTAACAACAGGTAATATAAAAATCTTTTGTACAGATTTTAAAAACTTTTTTTTTAGTATTTTCCTACCGTTTTTTTCGTAATATCTAGCTATAGCTAAACACTCAATTTTCTATTGAGTTCTTTTAATATTTGAGAGGCTTTTCAATCAAATTTTTGCCAATCTATATGGTATACAAAATTAAAATGAACAATGGTGGCATGGCAACATAATATTATATTAAAAAAATAATTAATTTAAAATATATCACTTTAGTAATCCTTCAACAAAAGATAAATTAAATCATCATCAACCTTTTATCATTCCACTGCTGGGCCCAGGTCTCCTCTCATACAGAGAAGGATTGAGCGTAACGACCACGCTCAATCCTCCCTCTAGCGCAGCATCGTTTGGTCGTGTTGGTCTTGGGTTTAACATTGCATCACCTCGTTCAACTGCCGTCATCCTTCCTATTCCTAAGTTTTTTAAGAGAATAGGCTTAATAAACTAGTGCGCTTTACACTCAACGATTGCATCACTGCTTACCATCAGGCCGGATTGCAGTCAAGCACTAGTTTATAATTATTTAAAAAAAAAAAAAAAACTAAACATATAACTCAATGAATAAAATCATAAATTATTCTACTAGCAAGTCGCTTTTGGTTTGGGGGAATATAAAATAAATTAAACACTTCTGTTACTGCTGAGTATGTAACAAGAGAAAGGTTATGACAATGTTAACTATATAGTAATCATTTCGTTGGCTCAGATAAGAGGGTTTTTTTGTGACCCACCCCTACTTCGCAGTTTTTACGACTGGGCAAAATGTCGAAATTTCTTTGTGATGTGTAAGTTTAATATTAATGTACATATATAATACTCATAAAACTCTCTAAATGTTCATAAAAACCGCATCAAAGTCCGTTGCATAGAGACAGACCAATGTAACTTTTCTAAAGTTATATGTGCTTTCTAAGTATATCTTGGACACCAATGACTGAAGGTGAAGGAACACATCTTGAGGAAACCTGGACTTTAAGTCTAAAATCGCCAACCCGCATTGAGAGGAGACCTGTACCTAGCAGTGGAACTTAAAAAAGGTTGATGATGATAATGATGATAGATGCTATATAAATAAACTCACGCATACACTAACTATCACAGTAACCAAAAATGTGTGTAAAAGTTTGGTCTGAATAAGGCAATTCCGTCTTTTAGTACGTAAGTACCAGGTAAAAATTCAACGCTAGGTCAAACGAAGAGCTTTAGGAGAATGCGCTAAGGAATCTTGCAAAATTAAAATCATAATGCCACAAAATAGTGTTTAGCAGTGGTTTACGCTAATCATCTTTTCAGTAAGACGATGTTATATTAATTTTAACTTATCTCTGACACTACACTGCTGAATATAATACATATAAAAAAGGTCCTGTTCAAAGCGGTAAGTTTATGTTTCTTCAAGAGCTTGTTCCACTTCATATAAATTCGAAATACTAACTGAAAGTTCTAGGTTTCTTGTAGATCATCATAATACGAAACTTAGCGGTATTATTGTCTACTTTACAAAGCTACTACGAATTCCTTTCTTTACATTATTTCAAATTAACAATAGACTGAAAAAATTATTTGTTTGTTCTTACTATAGAACTCGGTTTTTGTTTCGGATTTCTCTTATTTAATCTGATTTTTTTAAATGGCACAGACCAGTGCTTGACTGCTAAGTAATGCGAATGCGCCTGATGTATGCAGTGCTGGAATAGTTGATGATAAAGAAAGGACACTAGTTAATTATGAGCCTATTCACTATAGTCTTGAAGACACTTAAATTATAATATGACGGGAAGACCGCAGCAGGCAAATTATTCAAGTCCCGATTATCTACTGGATTAATATACTAAAGTCGCTTCTCGTATGTGTCTCTGTGACCACAATATTTTTCTAAAGTCCACAACGTATTTTGGTGTAGTTTCAGGGTAATTTAGAAAAAAGGTATATGAAGGCTTATTAGTCAATCAGCCTTATCTATCGCAGTCTACTGCTGAACATAGGCCTCTGCCATGCGGCGTCACATCACCCTTTCCTCCGTCTTCCTCATCCAGTCTGTTCCAATCACCTTTTTAAGGTTCTCGGTCCAATTATATGGGGGGTGCCGCGCCGCATGTTTATGAGTATACTGTGTGTTTATGAGTTTAATGTGCCTATATTATATATAGGCACATTAAACTGAAATATTGCCAGTTAAGCTTAAAGGACATATCTATAAGGCCATCATTACAGCTGTTCTTCAGTACGGCAGTGAGGCATGGCCTGTGCTTGAGGGACACAAGTAGGAGGTGCATGTTTCGGAGATGAATATACGCGGAAAGACCGGATCAGGAACTCCTGCATCCGTAGCACGTGACATAGCAGAAAAACTGCAGGAGGTTCACCTACGTTGGTATGGTCACATCTTACGAAAACCAGTTATGTGGGTAACAAATGTCTTGCCATGGCGCCTCGGCCGGGCCGAAAGAAGCGAGGGAGACCAAAGAAATACTAGCTTGGCGTTGTGCGTGCCAACAATCTCTTAGCACAGGATGATAAAGATCGCAAGAAATCAAGGAGATTGAGTAGAAAAGCGACTCCGGCCAACGCGAAGGCAGCGGATGCGACTGGGACTGAACCCTGGGATGGTGACATTAAATTGAAATAAATTTAAGATTGTTTTGTTACATTGTAAACTCGTTCTAGACAGAGGCGTGTACTACTCTTTACTAGGCACTTATCTCTTACCATATGCAGCTTTCAATGTTAAGCATGCAGTATAATCAAACTGAATCAGCTGATAGGATAAACACAAAGTTTCCGGGAGGCATCGCGACGCTACAAATTAATTTACAAACAGTACGTACTTTGAAGTTGTAACAGCTTGAGGTACAAGTACCTATTAACGTAGTTAGGATTCCCACACACGATATCCATTTCCAACACAGATAAGTCGCTAGCTGTTGTAGCCGCCGCCTACCAATTTCCACAAAATCTCTCAACACTGATATGATCTAGTTGTATCTCGAAACTGTGCCGTATTTCTCATGAGCTACTTATGTTTGTCGATACCTATGTGTTTTGTGAAATACCTAGCTAGGTAGGTCTAGGTGTAGTTGAATTATTAAAAAGCCCATTAGAATTTAATACAAAATGTCTCAATGATGTTGTGTGTTGATGAATGATTAATGATCATGATAAAAAGTAAAACAAAATTATTATTTTAGCTAGTTTCAAAGGTATATGTGTTTTTTTTTATTCAAATGTACATAGGCAAACGAAATGAGTGTCCTAGATAAGTATATAGAGTACTAGCTGCGCCTCGTCGTTTCATCCGCGGAAGTAGTAGTAATCTATGCAATAGACAAAAACCTATTCTCATGCCTAACAAATGTATATACGAAATTTTATTCAAATCGGTTCAACCATTTTGGACCATGTTCGAGGACAAACATTGTAACAGGGGAATTTTATGTAATAGAAGATAATGACAGTACTTAGGCGAAAAAATCTGCAGATTAATAATCGGTCGTCTGCGATCACAGCCTTAGACTTTAATATAACATTCATTTATTTTAGAACAGGAAGCGAGCAGGAAAATGGGATTGTAAGAAACCGATAAAGTAACTTAGTTGGGAGTTGTCGCTAAGTAAGTTTATTTGTTTGTGTAGTCGTCCAGAAAAATAGTATTAAATGACTCCCACTGGGACAATTTAGTGGTCTGACTGTGAGACTAATCAGTAATAGACATATCCAAGTTTTCTCATATCTTCATTAAGGACCATTTATTTTAATAGATTCCCAATGGAATGGAAGCTTAGGGAACAAGTAATACAATAAGAAGGTAATAAAATGAGAATTCTTTGGTGTATTAAATTCGAACCGCGTTTCGTACGATTTTTACTCATGCGAACACATACGAACACGCACGAACAATCCAGACCTTACAAGTGTCAGCGCAGACTGAGTGACGTTACTTTGAACGCTCAAAACTCCAGTGGCATGCTTAGGACTACATTGCTATGAATTTTGCGAGCGCACAGCCAGTACGTGTGCATAACATTATGCTCATGACACACACTAAAGTAGTGGCGTTGCACTATGTGAAACATTATATTTCTAAATCTCATAGCTAAAATTCGCATAAATATATATCATCATCGCATCGTAGTATAATATCATATCATGTTTGGGCTAATCAAGAGTTCGGATTTTATGGACTGCAATGTATGGCTGTTAGCTTTTTTTTTTTGAAACCATAGTAGTAATTCGATTTTAAGCAAAAATTTCTTATGTTAGTTTATTTATTTATAAAAAGAGAGTGATTTACTCGTTATTTTACTATTACTGAACTATTTATATGATTTTGTATTTCATCATTTCGGTGTTTGTGAAAATTAAAAAGTGGTGGTTAATGATAACAAAAATAGTATTGTAATATAAAATTATTATTTTTTATGTGAATTGTGAAGTCATATTCCATTAAACAAATTTTCCTGAACCTTTCATAAGATTTTTTACGGTATACCCATAATAGCATAATAAAAGGTTATTATAATAACATAAATACAATTATTGTTATTCGTTTTTTATAGGTATCAGTAACCAACAGGGTTCATACAGGTTACGTACATATTTCTCAAGATTTAATTAAGTTGATGTAAAGAAGTTTCCTGAATTTAAAACATTATAATTATGAATATATTAGTATGTATATTTATTTACCAAATTAACTAAAAAATCTAAATAGGTATTTTTATTTTTTTATGATCTACAGCTGTGGATAAAGCAAATAAGATAAAGAATATTAAATTACTTCCAATCGAGTAAAAACTTACCAAAATTCTAGTCAAAATGATCTAGTGCGACTGCGCGAGTACGCAATAGTTACTCACTAAGTACTAACGCACGTTGAAATTACATAGGAAATACAATTGCTTGTGAACAACAGGTACATGTGTATATTTCTTTGAAACTAAAATGGTGTAACAAAAACCCGCTACACATTTTCCGCCCACTACAACTTCTAAAAGCCAGAATCAACAGTGGAGACCGCCAGAAAAACGCCGAGCAATGAAGCTCGACGAGTCTCGGAGATACGATTCAACTGTCTTGGGTCCCGCAATGAAATTAATTAGAAAAGAATAGCGGAGGAGTAAGAAAAAAGATATTTTTTCCACTTCCCTCCATAACAAGCAGGAGACAGAACAAAACTAGGCCAATCGGCACAAAGAGACATTATTGTAACTGGGAGAAGCCGAGATTGCCAAGCACCACGGAATAAAATTTGATTAAGTTAATGGGTCCTAAGTAGGTATGTGCTGTTACAATTGATTCCAATAATAAGTATGGCAAAAGCGCCTAAACGGACGGAAATTGGTTCTAGTTTCTACAAGGTCCGTATAATAAACGACTCCGGAAGTAACTTGTACACTATCCAACATAATATTGCGTTCATTCTGCCAAAGAACACAGTCCCACAAGATGTGATGTGCGGACTGTTAAAATTCACAGTTCGATGTATAACATTGAGACAAAGGCGAAGAACCAAAAGGAAAAGCTTAAAAGAATACAGTTTACTTTTAAAGTTGCCATGACCTGTGAGAAATTGGGCAACGCAGTGGTCAACCTCCAGCCATATCTTAGCCAGCCGATCGCCAAGGGATGGAAAGAATAGATGGAGGTGCCCTTGATGGAATTATCCCACCTACTTTTCCATTCGGATAAGAGGTCCTCCCAGACGTCAGTCTGAGGTTTAAATAATCTAGAAATTCTATTAAGGTCGCGTTGTGTAACAAAGTTAGTGTCCATGGCCTCCCCTCTCGCGGAGTAGTACATTGAAGCATACATTGTACATAGAAATTAAAATGGTGTAAGTTAAATTAATTCTCAAGCCAAATTAATTCCTTCATGATATTGCCTATGGACTTTTGGCATATGCACGTATTTCCGACGACTGAACCCGATCCAAGCTTGTTGGGATTTTAATGCTATTTCGTGAGTTGAAATTTGAAAACGGGTGTAGAAATGTATTAATTTGGTTTATGGACATATATTTGTGGGATCAGATTAATTCAAGTTAACACTTACGTGACCTTCACAATATGATTAATTTAATCGAATTCGTGTTTTTTTAAACATGTTCCACGTAACCATTAGATTCTAAAACAGTGACGACGCCATCGTAGACCGAATCTTGTGAAATCATACAGATTATCCATCGCGCTCCAAAGAAGACTGACTACGACTGCGTTATCACTAGAGGTCGGATATTCCGGAGCTTAAATACCTAAACTTGATTTGACTAAAGAAAAATATGAATATTATGTCTTTCGGTACACTTTGTTAATGCCACTATAGGTTTTGTTTACAAATATTTCTAAAAATACCACCAGATAGACTATAACAAGGTATTTTGTAATTTTTGAAGGAAAATGCTATGTACTAGTAGTAAATAAATATACAAAAACTAATACATTTTACACAATAGCGATGTTTCTTGGGTAAAAAAAAAATGATTCTATTCCGTCCGTCCGTTCTAGTCCGTCATTCAGATTATAGAAAAATATTGGATACGTATATTTTGTTTTATCAAATCAATAAAAATTGACAAATATAAAAGGGATTAAAGATCAGGAGTAGTGGCTGATGACGTCACTGCTCGCTAAAAGTGTAGCGTGCAGTGACGTCACACGAGTTTTCAACGCACTGTGTCGTCTTCATTTTTTGTTTATAAGAAAAAAGAAAAAATTGGTGTCTAGTTTTTTTGGAAATCTGACTGACGGATTAATTAGTTTTTTTAGTCAACTACCCTATTGTTAGTTAAAAGGCGTATTCACATTATTCTTTCGTCGGCATTTTGTTCAAGTTTACCACCGGCGTACTGCAAAGAAACGCAGTCAGTGTGCATCAATTCTTTTGACCAAGCCGGTTGTACAAGTTTGCGTCACATGCCTACTTACGTTTACGCCCGCTACAAGTTCGTATCCAAAGTGCACGCGGTCTAAAAATAATACCTTTATTTTTAGACCGCCTTTCCCCTGAAATCGGTTATTCGGTTTTCCACCTTGTATTTATATTCAATTGTCAAGGTCACCTATTTGACCTATCCCACCTCATGATTAGCGATAATGCGATCGACGTCATCGATGCAGCAAGCTCGCCGATGTAAGTTTTCTCTATTTTTATGTTGATTACAGTATGGATTTTGCTGATGTCATGTTGTGGTTAAGGCTTCACTTCTCATGCATGAGGTTATGAGTTCAATTCTAGGCAAGTAACAATGAACTTTTCAATTCATATGAGTTTATCTCGGATATTAATCTATATCCGCTCTATATCCATACTAATATTATAAATGCGAAAGTATCTCTGTCTGTCTGTCCGGCTTTCACGCATAAAACTACTGAACCGATTGTAATGAAATTTGGTACACAGATAGTCTAGAGCCTGAAAAAGGACATAGGCTATATAATATCCCGCTATGACCAATAGGAGCAGAGCAGTAACAAAAAATGTTGCGAAAACGGGAGCTAACGCGGACTTACATATTGCTCTCATTATTTTAACCTGAGCTGTTTTTAATTTACGGGAACCACCGGGCGCTGTAAGCTGAAGTCTACGCGGACGGAGTCGCGGACAACAGCTAGCATCCTTACTAGCTGTTGTCCGCGACAGATAGAAATATATAGTTTACATCGGGTGTAATCTATAGATATGTATACATATAGGTCCGCTAGGAAAAACTTTGTAAAAAAACCTTGTTTAAGAGTGGTGGTCAACGTTTTTCCACTCTGTAGATGTGATGTTTATTAAATGGATTGATATATCTCGTTAGGAATAGCTTCCACATTGAAGTCATAGCTTATTGCAGCCGAGCTCCAGGGTAGTAGGCAGCAGCCTGTTTGGATAACTTTCCAGTCTACTTTCATATTTCCCAATACAAGCTTTTATTTCTTCCTTTAAAATGTGTAATTTTTATTATTCTGGCATCCCAAGGCATTTATGAATCAGGGCGCGTTACTGACGGTTGGTGCAGTGGCTGAGCGATCGACTTCTGCGTTGCGTGTCGCGGGTTCTATTACCGCACGGAACAAATGTTTGTATGAACTACAGGTAGTTGTTCCGGGTCTGGCTGTTTGTGTATGTGAGGTTATAAACGCACCCACGACACAGGGGTAATTCCGAGTGTAGAGCAACGTTTAAAAAAAAAAACTATTTTTAATAAATATTGTGTTCTCAGTAGTGGGATAGGAATAAGGTACTGAATAATGAGTCTAATACCTTGGTGCAAAACTCCTCTGCCTACTGATTCGAGGTATAAGTATGCAATACTAATATGTAATTTTAAGTGTGTAAGTTATTAAAATCAATATCTAACATCAGTAGTCATCATCATCATCCGAGCGTTAATCCCAGTCGCATCTGAAGCCTTTTCAGCTTTGGAGTCTGGGGTCCGCTTTACCAGTCCAACTGCTGATATGGCTAAACTTCGACATTTTCCGTGAGGCTACTGCCGTCTGGCCTCCACAACCCGAAGGCGACATCGAAGCATTGTAGTTAGACCAATTGTTGGATTTTTGAGGACTCCAACAACTCGTAACGACTGCCACTAGATGTTCGTATGGCAACCGGGACCAACGGCTTAACGTGCTTTCCGAGGCACGACCAGACCAGTGCAAATATTCATGCATACAAATACTTGCACTGTGCGGCGATCGAACCCGCGCCACCTTGCGCAGCGGCCGCGTCCGCTACCGCTACGCCACGGAGGCTGTCGACATCAGTAATCATCATATATTATATAAACAATATTCTTAATAACAACAGTAAAATTATTTTTGAATGTTAAAAGGGTTTTTTTTTTTGCTCTTAGGCTTAGGTAACGAGATAATAAAGCAAACCTTTTCAGTCGCCGAGGCTTTTGATATTTTACCGGTGAAATCTTATGAAATTGGATCAACGTTAAGGATCTATTGTCATTCCGTCGGACTGGCTTAATTTCACGAGAATTTGAAACTAGGTCAAAACTTTAGGGAAATCAATAATAAGAGAAAAATATGAAATGCTTTTTAGTAGATTGGAATTAAGTTAAACCTTGAAAAATGTTTCCTAAACGGGTCTAGGGAAGGTAAGTGTTTTGTTCTAGTTTATGGTTTATTAAACTAAACCTTGTTGAAAGATTGACACCACAATGTAAAAGTTAGTCGAAGGTCACTATCGTCGTTCCAGCTGTATTAGAACCCAATGGCTTGGTGCGCGATGATGGCAAGAGACCGGACGGCATGTCCTTATATCTTTGGAAGAAGGGTAGGCCATTAGTGTGGGACGCAACTTGCGTCGATACTCTTGCGCCTCAAAGTTTGCTGTGCTGGCTTTGCTGCTGCGGCTGTGGAAAACCTCAAACGGCGAAAATATTATAACCTTATCGGAAATTATATTTTCGAGCCGTTTGGGGTTGAAAACCTCGGGCCGCGGGATCCGAGTGCTTATTGCCTATTTAATGAACTATCTAAGCAGCTTGTTGACACTTCCCGTGACTCAAGGGGTGACTTTTACCTTGGCTAGAGGTTAAGCAATGCCATTCAACGCGATAATGCCGCCAGTCTCTTGCGTACTTACATTACTAGTCGACAGCGATGCCTAAGAATTTTTTGATGCTGTATTCTAATTTATTAATAGTTTTATTTAATAATTTGTAGTTTATTTAGTTTTATAAGTTTGTAAATGTTACCTGTATATAGTGAAATAGAAATCAAGTCATCTATCCCAGTGAGGCATCTATCCTGGACTTACCCTACATACGCAATTATGATGAAGCGTAAAGAGGTTCTTGTGCTCCAAGTGCTCCAACTCTTCATTTAATCAAAATTGAAACAGTTTAGCAGTCTTCAAAGTCAATTGTGTGAACTTTGACTCATGTATTACTAACGGCATGGACCAAATTGAATAAATGAACAACAAAATATTAGCACAAAGGCAATATACGAAGTTTGATTTAGCGTAATGGCGGTGTAAGTACACAGTGAAGGAAATGCTATAATTAATCAATCTACTGAAATTATGTAAGCAAAGCTTACTTAGGTACCTATGTACATAAATTATAAGTTATCGTACCAGCAAAATAAACGGAAGTGTTTATTAACTGTTTACGCTCCCGCAGGGTAATTACGTAACACACTATCAGTGGCAATGGGTTTCATTTTGACAGGTCAACAACTTTCATTGCGAACATATGGAGTGATGCATTAGCAATATACTTGAAAATGATTCAAATTTAGAGTATACTAGCTGTTGCCCGCGATTCCGCGTGGACTTCAGTTTACAGGAGCTCAGATGATATAAAATAAGCGCCTGTTAAAATAATGGGAGCAATATGTACGTCCGCGTTCGCTCCCGTTTTCGGAACATTTTTTGTTACTGCTCTGCTCCTATTGGTCATAGCGGAATGTTATATAGCTTATGTCCTTTCACAGGCTCTAGACTATCTGTGTACCAAATTTCATTACAATCGGTTCAGTAGGTTTGGCGTGAAAGCCGGACAGACAGACAGGCAGGCAGAGATACTTTCGCATTTATAATATTAGTAGGTATGGAGTACGGAGTATGGATAGTATGTAACGCGATTAGGGTACTGGCTTATAACTGAAGCTCTTTACCTATGTTTACGCCAAAATTGGTGTATAACAGATACATAAATAACAATGAAATCAATTACTAACGTGAGTCAGCTACAGGAAACGTGTTAATGCCGCGCTTCAAAGATGTAGACAAACAAACTATCGCTAATAGATTTGCAATCCGAGCAGAGTTGCTCTAATATTAGGCTCGACCTAATATAACATCGAGCGTATTACTGGCCGATACACCGCTTTATGCTTTATATTTCACTAGCAGCCGCCAGCGACTTCGTTCGCGTGGAATTAATTATGCTCCGCCCCTATTGGTCGCAGCGTGATGTTATATAGCCTAAAGCCTTCCTGGATTAATGGGCTATCTAACGCAAAAAGAATTTTTCAAATCGGACCAGTAGTTTCAGAGATTAGCGCGAACAAACAAATAAACAATCAAACATACAAACTCTTCAGCTTTATATATTAGAATAGATATAATTCAAAAATCATAAGAATAAATACGAGTATAGTTTAAAAAACTAAAAAGTTAAAAATAATTTTTAATAAAGCGTGAGGCCCTTTGTGCTATAATTTTTGTATGTTAAGCGCCTCACGTTTTTTTTTTTTTAATAATTTTTTGCTTTTTAGTTTGATATTCTCTCGGTGGTAGGCCTCAACATCAGCCGCCGGCGTAAGTTGCCACCCACCAGACAAAGTCGTGCCGCCAAGCGATTCGTCGTGTTCCGGCATGATGTCTGGTGAAGCCGTACGGAGGACGGGTCTGAGCAGTTGTGTTGCGATGTGTGCCGGGTACGATGCGCCAAATATTGTTGTGTCGGGAGGTTGGTCCCGACCGCAGGTAGTTGGGGGCCCAAGTAGTGTGCCAGCCACATACGAAAGGCTGCCCCGCCAACTGCAAAAAATCCCAGGGTGGCCCCATCGTGCCGGTTGGCGACCGGACGAGAGGACCCGATGGCGATCCCTGGGGGGGTTCGGGCGTCCCCGCAGTCTCCAGACCAATCTCCCTCTGGCCCAGCATCGTTGGTCGCGTTGTTGGGTTTAACATTGCATCACCTCACTCAACTGCCGTCTTCCTTCCTATGCACTCAAAAAAAAAAACAACAAAAGAAGTCAATGAAAAGGTCCAAAAAGAAAAGTAGGTGTGCACAGCGGGCGCACGTCCTCTCTTTCAAAGTGCACCTCTCTAATATTAGAGGTCTGCACTACAATCTCTTAGCAGTACACTATCACCTTGAGACTGAGAAGCCGCATCTACTTTTCTTGACGGAGACCCAGATGTCCGCCTGATGCGGCATACCTCGGCTACCCGGGATACTCTTTGGAGCATCATTTCCTGCAGTGTGCCGGGGTATGTGTGTATGTTCGCAATGACATCTGTTGCCGGCGTCTCCGTCACCTCGAGGACCCTCATTTTTCGTCCTTATGGCTGTTGGTTGACACTGGTGTGGACAAAATTGTCTACACCTGTGTCTACCGATCGCACAGCGGTGATCAGGAGACAACTCGGTTATTTGACCATCAAGTGAGGCTGCTGACAATGCGCTACATCGGCACCCTGACGCTCAGTTCGTCGCTCTGGGGGACTTCAACGCCTGCCACCAGGACTGGCTCTTCCCATACCAGAGGACCGACCACGCTGGGAGAGAAGCGCGAAACTTCGCGCTTTCTATGGGCCTTTCCCAGCTGGTAGAGCAAGCGACTAGGGTGCCTGATGTGGTTGGCCATACTGCCAACTGTTTGGACCTTCTGCTGACCACTGTCTGGTGAAGTCTGTGTCGTCCTTCTCCCCACCAGAATACGACTCTCGTGGTGAACGGCGATTGTGGCGATACAGGTCAGCGGATTGGGATGAGATGCGCCACTTCTTTGCGTCTTATCCTTGGCAGCAGGTCTGCTTCTCTTCTGACAATCTCACGTCGAGCTGTGCGGACGCTATAACCGATGTGGTGCGTCAAGCTATGGAGTATTTTATCCCATTCAATGACGTGCCCGTCGGTGGCTCGGCTCGCCCATGGTTCAATGCCGATTGTGTCCAAGCTGAACAGCGTAAGCACACGGCATTTCTCGCCTGGGTTGACGCTCGTGACCGCGGAGCTCCGGATCTAAGCTCACAGAAGAGAGCCTTTAACCGTGCTGCCAAGTCCTACAAGAAGGCGCTCAAGAAGGCTCGCTTCGACCGCATCACCCATATTGGCAACAAGTTATCTGCGCAGCCATCCGGTAGCAGATCTTTTTGGTCCCTTGCCAAATCGGTTGAGGCGAACTTCTGTCGGCCCTCACTGCCTCCGCTGGTTAGGCCTGATGGAACACTGGCTCATACGGCGAGAGAGAAAGCAGGTCTCTTTGCTTCTCTCTTTGCCCATAATTCGCGTCCTGATACTGGCAGTGCTACTCTACCTAATTTACCTCATTGCGGAGCCTCAATGCCTGAGGTTCGCATTAGGAACAAGCAGGTTCTGAGAGTACTGTGTCGTCTGGACGTGAATAAGGCTAGTGGTCCGGATGGTATACCAGCGATTGCTCTTAAAGCTTGTGCGCCCGAGTTGTCTCCTGTATTGACGCGCTTGTATCGGCTCTCATTTAGGACTGGTATTGTGCCCAAGTCCTGGAAGTCGTGCCGATCCTGCCAACTATCGGCCGATTTCGATCACCCCCATACTTTGCAATATTATGGAGCGCGTATTGAACTCGCGCCTCTTGGCGTACCTGGAAGGTAACGATCTCCTCAGTGACCGACAGTACGGGTTTCGCCGCAATCGGTCAACTGGGGACCTACTATTGTATGCCACTCACTTGTGGGGCGAGGTCTCGAAGGCCTTCGAGCGGGTATGGCACGCTGGCCTTTTGAGTAAGCTTCCAGCGTACGGCATTTCCCCTAGCCTGACTGGCTGGGTAAAAGACTTCCTGACTGAACGGTCCCTCCGAGTTGTTGTCGATGGATGCTCTTCTGAGCCCATGTCAACTAATGCCGGTGTTCCTCAGGGGTCTCTTCTCTCTGCAACTCTGTTCCTGCTGCATATTAACGATCCGCTGATGCCTGGTATCTATGGGTATGCGGATGACAGCACAGTTGTAGAGAGATACCTGCCGGGTGCTCGGGCTAGTAGGGAATCAATCCGGTCCGAAAGAGAGGCCATAGTTGAGCGAACGAGTGTTGCGCTGCAGGCAGTCTCCGAATGGGGCAATGCCAATCTTGTAGCATTCAATGCCGCCAAAACACAGGCGTGTCTTTTCACCGTCAAAAGGAGCCCGTTCACCTTGGCTCCTACTTTTCGGAATGTGTCCTTGGAGTGTTCCGACCGCCTTCAGCTTTTGGGAGTTGAGATTTCCTCGGACCTTAACTTTGGGCGGTTCATTGAGTCCAAGGCTAAGGTGGCTACCAGGAAACTTGGCGTTATCGCAAAGGTCCGGCAGCACTTCACACCTGGGCAGCTTCTAATGTTATACAAAGCACAGGTCCGTTCGTGTGTGGAGTACTGCAGCCACATTTGCGCTGGTGCTGCCAAGTGTCACCTGGCCACTTTGGATTCAGTGGAGAGACGTGCAAAGAGGCTGATTGGCGACCCTGATCTAACTCGAGTTGGTCTCCAAAGCCTAGAGCACAGGCGTAGAGTAGCCAGCCTTTCAGTGTTCTATAGGATGCATTTCGGGGAGTGTGCGATGGAATTGCATGATTTAATTCCCCCATCTCCGTTCCACTAGCGGACGACCCGTCTTACGGCTGGTTTCCACCCTTACGTTGTTAACACCACTACGATCCGGACGAAGCGTTTCGCCTCCTCCTTTATACCGCGTACATCGAGGGACTGGAACAATTTGCCAGCGGCGGTGTTTCCGTCGGACTACAATTTGAGTGTCTTCAATGCTAGAGTGAATAGGCTCTTAATAAACTAGTGCGCTTTACCATCAACCATTGCGTCACTGCTTACCATCAGGCAGGATTGCGGTCAAGCGCCAGTTTATAATAAATAAAATTAAAAAAAAAATTAAAAGCATGTCTTTTTAGTTTTTTAAACTATATTTATTTTCAACTTTTTAGTTCGATATTCTTTAAAAAAGAAACGAACGAACGAACGTATTGAAAACGGTGGGACATTATACAGTAATGAGCCGCTCACTCGTAGTCCAAAGAGTTAAAGACGGACAAACAAACAAACAAGCAAGCAAGCAAACATACAAGTGAAGCTAATAAAAAGCATGTAAAATAGAATTTTGTTAACTGCCCTGGCGGGTCCCCCTGAAGTTCTGTCCACGCATATCAGGGCCGTGTCCATGACTTGGTAGGCACCAGATCCGACATGAGCGCTGAAGAAAATCACTACATACAGCGAGTTTATATTAGAACTCCTTCACACCCATCAGTGGCGACGGGGCTGCAGCGTTTGCCTTTTTTTTATTGTTCTGGATGGGAAATCATCAAATGGTAGAGTTTTTCTGACTAAAACCTACCCGTGTTTCTTCACTTACCTGTGCGCCAGGGCCACGGTTTCTCTATTTCTTAACCAACCCCCAACCCTGACCCAGGAGGCGTGATCGTGGACGACGTGGACGGTATGACGGGGTCCACGAAAACATCTGTCTGATGACGATGTGCTCATATCTCTTTGAGGCGGGCGTGCAACATAACGCGCCGTCGACCCGGGCCTGGTCCTTACCGGGAGGTGAGTAGTGGGCAGCTCGCCCTTCAGCGCTGCCCTGATTATGCCTTAACTCTGTTATGTCCCGAGTACGGCCCTGGGGCCGAACTCTCCAAGTCTATTAACAAATATACGGGCCCATCCGAAAATAGTTCGATATTTCGGAGTGAAACCTATTCTCGGTTTAATAACTAAAACGGACAAACAAATACACATTAGGAATAAGTACAACAGTAAAATCGTGTTGTTTTCTTAGTTCAAGCACCCAACTAATCTAATGTCCGTCTTAGGAATTGTATGAAGGGAGTACCTAGTGATTAATTAAGCCTATACTAAGCCTTGATGACAAGGGTTATTGTTCATTAGCACACAAATAAACATGATAAGAAAATGGTTGGAATTGCGGAATGTTCTTTTTAAGGCAGACATGAGATAAATGTATATCTACATCCATTAATACCATATTCCCTTGGTATATTTTAACAAAAGTTTCTATTATTACAACCAAAATATGTCACCATAAGGACGGCTATTGTTTCTAGTTTTGATTGATGGAGTATGTTGATCTTTGTTAAAAAATATTTATCTATAGTTAGGCCAGTTGTCATATAAATTATAACATACATAGGCACATACATAATCAGCCTATAATGTCCCTGTTTGGACACAGGCCTGCTCTCGGTGAGAGGGAGTGGGCCGTAATCTACCACGCTGACCCAGTGCGGGTTGGTAGATATCACATGTCTTCGAAGTTATGGCTCTAGGACATGCCGGTTTCCTCGCGATGTGTTTCTTCTCATTATGAAATTCATATAAAGCGCTTAGAATCTGTACAAAAAAAGGTTTATGTGGCATCTTGCTTACCAATGCCATGAAGCTAAACGTCTACAGTCATATGCCTCGCGTCTGAAAAATTTTAACTTGAACAGCCTTCAGGATCGCAGATAAATGTAACTAGTGTAAGATTTCTTGGTTGTCCTAAATAAATAAATAAATTCACCGTTTTGAAAGCAGTAGCGATGAAATAATTTGCACAAAGTAATGCGCCTGACTGATGGGATTCGAACCTATGACATACAACTTGTAAGTCATGGCCGAAACCATAGGACTACCGCTGCTTTAAATTATAACAATACTAGCTTTCCGGCCGCGGCTTCGCCCGCCTGGAGTTTGGTTGTATCGCGCTTTTTAGATTTGCCTAGGGAATATCAAATTTTTTCGGGATAAAAGGAAGCCTATGTTCTTTCTCAGGGTCTAAAGATTGTCTGTGCCAAATTTCATCAAGATCTGTTGAGAGGATTAAGCCGGAAAGCGTAACAGACAGACAGACAGAGTTACTTTCGCATTTATAATATTAGTATGGATGGACTAGCGGCCGCCAGCGACTTCGTTCGCATGGAGTTAGTTATGCTCCGCTCCTATTAGTCGCAGCGCGTTGTTATATAGCCTAAAGCCTTCCTGGATTAATGGGCTATCCAACGTAAAAATATTTTTCAGATCGGACCCGTAGTTCCTGAGATTAGCGCGTTCAAACAAACAAATAAACAAACTCTTGAGATTTATATATTAGTATAGATAAAATAATTCGTAATTTGAAAATCATCGCCTAATGCCTCCCGTGGACATAAGTATCAATTCGCGTAAGTATGCTTTGCTTATTATTCGCTTTAAGTTAGCAATGTTATGATCCCGAGTCGTGGTGGCCTAGTGGTTGAAACACCAACCTCTCAAGTATGAGTGTGCGGGTTCGATTTCAGGTCAGGCAAGTACCAATGTTACTTTTATAAAGTTGTATGTACTTTCTAACTATATCTTGAACACCAAGGACTGATTACAAGGTGAAGAAAAATATCTTGAGGAAACCTGGACTTGAAGTCTGAAATCGCCAATCCGCATTGAGCAAGTTTGGTCAGTGGTGATTATGCTCAATCCTTCTCTGTATGAGAGGAGGCCTGTGCCCAGCAGTGGCATGATAAAAAAAGGTTGTTGATGATGATGACCCTGACTCCGGAAAATTACCCCCTTTTTCCCTCGGGGTGGAAAATCCTTTGAACAGAAAAGGGACTGTTATTTTTTTTTATAGACACCCGTCATCACAGAGCGTTGTCGTCTTCCTTTCTTGCGTGGCAAGAAATCTTATTTACTTTTTAATTTTTTTTCTTCCTTTTCTTTTTAGTGAGCTGTTTATTTCGGCTGTGCTTTTTTAGGGTTGCTCTTTTCCCTTTATTCTTTTAAAAGTCATCTTATATCTATACATGCTTCTTACTTATTACCTACAATCTTTATAGATACGTTTCTGTCTTCTTAACATTTGTATTACACTTATATCTTCCTTCTTTTTACATTTATACTTAACAGTTCACTATTATATACTATTCATTCTTGCCGACGGGTCCGCTGGATTGTGGTGCCCCTTGTAGGTACTATTCCTTCCAATGGCAATTTTAGCAATTTTGAGGCAAAACCGCTCCAGATACGGCCTGGAGTGTTTGTCTGCCATTAGGTCAGCAATGGTTGTTTCTGTCAAAATTCTACCTGTACTTACTTCCAGGTCGTATCTTTCGCGGTTGTAACGGAACAACAGATGTTGTACCGTTTCTGATGCCTGCGTGTCAAACACACAGGCCGAGCTGTCCTTCAATTTAAATCCGTGTAGGTACGCGGCGAAGCCGCCGTGACCCGTCAAAATTTGCGCCCAGACAGACGTCCTGTCGAGGCACTTCAAGACCTTGCGTGCGCGCACCACATCGGGGAAGAACATCCGCGTGACCCCAGCCGTGGTCCCGCCGGTGTACCTCTCGTTCCAGAGCGCTACTGTGCCCTCCCTCAGACGTCGTTTGACGTATGAGACCGGACACCTGCCATACGCCGGGGCGACCCTGGACTGAGCCGCCGCCAGCCTTGCCAACTCGTCGGCGCCCTCATTGCCGGAGATCCCGACATGAGCTTTCACCCAAAAGAACCGGAGGATTTTACCTCTCCCCTCTTGCTCCCTAATATTCTTACGAATATGGGTAGCAAGGGGATGGTGCGTTTTGGATCAAGTCGAGCGAGGACCGGGAGTTGCTGAGCACCGCCGCGCAGTCGAAGCCTCTCAGGACAACCAGGTCCGTAGCCCTGGCTATCGCGAGCAGCTCCGCTTGAAAGACGGTGCACATCGACTCCAACCTCATTCGCTTGGTCCGAATCTCGAACCCATCCGGCCAGTATGAATATGCCGCCCCGACCCCCTCATCCGATTTACTACCGTCAGTGTAAATCAGATGAGCGGGGAGCTGTAGCTGAGCCACAGTTTCGGGGAGCATATTCTCCAGACACTGGTATTCAACATCTGGCTCACTGGCGGGGTGAGGGGCCTCCGTAAAGGCCCTACGCTCCTCCAGTTTGCGGGATTCCAGCTCTTCAATCGGGCGTCCCCGTTTGCACTCAAACAGTCGGGCGACCTCCAACACTCGAAGATCGAGCGGAAGAAGACCCGACAGCGTGAGCGCTGCATTGAGCGAGACCGTACGAAGTGACTTAGCAATCTTCTGTGCAAAGCCCCTCTGGACGGTAGCAAAGATTCTTTGCACAGAGATCTTCTCGGCGGCCTTCGCCCAGGAGCTCGCGCCGTACAGGATGGTCGGTTCGACCACTGCGGTGTATATCGTCCTGATGATCTCCGGATTCAAGCCCCACTCCACCCGAGCCGTCGCCGACAGCTTCCTGTAAAGGTTAGTTGCCTTGCAACAAGCATATGAAATATGCTGTTGTATGAAGGTCAACTTGCTGTCGACGATGACTCCGAGGATCTTGAGCTCGGTCACCATCGAGATGTCAACGCCACCCATCCGCACGACCGGAGTATCATACTTAGGCTTACGCGTGACGACCATCGCCAGAGTTTTCTCGGCGGAGAAGCGAAGCTTATTCATGACACCCCACTCGTGCGCACAGGCTAAAGCGGCATTGGCATTCCGCTGGATCCCGAGCGCCGTGTACCCAGAGAACACCAGCACGATATCATCCGCGAAGGCCTGCACGTACGCGCCCAGCGCATCCAGGTTGTCCAACAGAGGGTCCAGCAGCGAAAAGGGTCTGTAAGACTCTTATTGACTACAGCCACCCCAGTGTTTCAGACATTCCTGAGTATGTCCCCTGGCTGGAAAATCTGTTTTATCTGCACTCCGCTGACGCGACGCCCAGTGCGAATGCCGCGGGCAGGGTGAATGAACGAGATCTCCCTCTCCCTTTCCGCAGCCTCTTTTTCTGTGAGACGACTATTTCGCAGAAGGAAACCACGCCTGCATCCCAGGACTCTTCACTGCCGACCCTCGACTCGATTACAGCCGGCAGCGACAGCTTACTGCCTACTCAGAGATGAGGCGGGTTCCTTACACCTTCTCCTACACTTATAGCCATTGACATTCATACTCCAAACTCTCATCACAACATTTTCCTCATTTCTTCGTAACACATGCCCATGCCATGTCAACCAAGAAACAGTATACCTACATATTGTTTTAAAAGTATAAGCTGACTTCTAATTGTACAAATTGTGTACAATTCGAGGACAGCTAAAACTGGAAATGAAAAGCTTGATTGACGTATGCATTTTCAGGTGCCAATCAGAGGAAAAAAAAAGAAAAGCAATTTCCACAAAGCCAACATTTTATTTATTTTGATATTATAATACATTTTGATAATACGACAGTGGAATATCAAATAATGTCCTCAACATTTTCTTCCTTTACAAGAAGCTCTAAAACATACGTGTTTCCATTAATAACTGGTGGAGACTGCATGCTTTATATTAATACAAATATAACGTCAATAAATAAATAGTGTAAAAGAATAATTATTACGTATAATAGTAATTTGCATATCGAGCAATATCACCCATTTGTAAGGTCAAGTAAATCGTTTTTAGAAGCTTTAAGTACCTAGCATTATTATGGGTTTAGATATTATATAGTACATATTTACTATAATATTCCAAGAACACAGGTGCACAGAAAATATAGGACTATCAACAATAAAAATGTAATGATTAGGTTTAAACAATTCATATAATTGTTTTTGGTAAGTGTTATTTGTTTAGTCGATAACGTTTATATTTTTCAACTTGAATTGGTCCGTCATTTAGATACTAACACCACGTCACACAATGTTAACACATATAGGTACCTACACAGAATCAGAATCACAGGCAAACAAAAAAACGCAGTAAGTTCTTAGAAGCCATAATCCCTAACCGGATCCAGTATTACAAAGTATTATAGTAATTGTAAAAAATCAAAAGCTTTTTTTCTCAATGCAGTCCGCATTGAGAAAAAAAGCTTTCGGCAATGTAATAAGAGAAAGAAGCTTCACACCAACGAAAAAAAAACAACAATCCATACTAATATTATAAATGCGAAAGTAACTCTGTCTGTCTGTCTATCTGTCTGTCTGTCTGTCTGTTACGCTTTCCCGCTTAAACCTCTCAACCGATTTTGATGAAATTCGGCACAGACAATCTTTAGACCCCGAGAAAGAACATAGGCTTCCTTTTAACCCGGAAAAATTAGATATTCCCGAGGGAAATCTAATAAGCGCGATATAACCAAACTCCACGCGTGCGAAGCCGCGGGCGGAAAGCTAGTAGGAGATAAAGGAAGAATAAGTTATAATACTAAATACTATTATTAGTAAATAATATTGAAGTGCAATTTGATATTTAAGTACTGTCAATTTGTAAATTTAGCTTTTGGAATTAGGCATACAGCCGCAACAGCTATTCCGTTAAACATGGTCATTGAACATAATCCACTGTTGTTAACCAATACTTAGCAAAAATTCATGCAAGCTGTCGTTTAGCTTCCTTGTCAAATTCAAGACGTTAACTATGCTTCGCAGGAGACGCCCCGAACATCGGGAGATAACAGCCAACTCCAAGCCACGATAGGCGCTGGCAGGGAGTGAGCAATGGGTAGCTCGTTTCCCGGTAAGGACCAGATCCTAGACGACGACGCGTAATGTTCCATGCGCGTTTTTAAAAGTGACATCCTTTTGAAACGCGCGTGGAGTACATCGTGAGGAGACAATTAGGACCGATGCCTACTAGGACCGAGAATTGTTCGAAAGAGATGCCGTCTCTATAGCACAATCAAATGAAGGAACACTTGTGTGGGTGGTTTCTACTCAGTAACAGTCTGAGACGCCCTTCACCAGAGAGAGAAAAGTCAATTGATTTCCCGCACAAAAAAAAATGTTTTCTTAAATCAGCATGTGTGGGACATGCATATTAAAACACGCCCGTGTAATACAGCACTGTAACTGCTCTTTTACGCACACATAAAAACATGGCCGCTTATAAGATATCATAATTTAGTCTCTTCGAGCAACACAGGGAATCCCTGTGTTGCTCGAAGTTTAGTCTACACATGCGTGCGCGCACCCTCACCGCCGCCAGCGCCCTACAATATCTCCCCCCTAAACCTTGTATTGTATTTTAACTAGATTTTTTATGTTTTTCATAACAGCCTTCTGAAATTTGACGAAGATGCATGACGGCACTTTGTATGTGACTACCTATTTCTTTTTATAGCGAAAATATACGATACCACATTACTTACACAATATTTTACAACAATATTGTTTTACAAAAATGAATAAAATGTGTAACGATAATTATTAGCCACGAATGACATTCCGTCTGATTAAAAAATTTATCAAATTCCATAGATATTCTATAAAGAACTTGCTAAAATCTATAATAACAACTTTTTCTGACGTCACAATCATAGGTATAGAACTATAATGAGGAAGTAGTGAGCAAGTATTTGCATGTTAAAGCACACACTACACTTTACAGTGTAATTACTTATTGGTTTAAATCATATGATTGTTAGGAAGTAGGTACTTAATTCCAAATAACCTTCTCAGAACAAACACCGAGAAAAAATGTACCCACTTAGTAGACGAATAGTCAGTTACTGTAACGGATGTTAGTTAACCTAATGACGACCATATTGTATTAGATTGAGAAAAAACAATAGTAGGTATGTAAACCAATATGATAATGATGTGAACTTAGATATATTCGAACTCTAAAAGATCTACACACACTTACCGAATGCCACGGTGCCTGTCAACATAAGTATTATGATATCAAATTATAAATAAAACTCTTCATCGATACACTGAAAAGGCTGCACTGTTACATCCACTGTATAGCATTTAGTTTTTTAAACTAAGTTATAATAATATGGCATAAATGTATTGTCCAAATATTAGTTAAAGCTTTCCGATTTATGTATGTACCTATAAAATTTGTTAGTAGGCATCGTCTACATAAGCACTAATCACTATTATATAATATAGAGTTTTAGTTAACGTTTGGCGCTGACATCAATCATATAGCAATTAGATGTGAATGTATAATAAATAATTCAAACAATTTTGTCCTAGAAATTATTTCTAAAAATTATCGTTGCATTCACAAGTCTTACAACTTTCCACTAAATTCAATCTATAGGAACCCATACTTCAGTTCAAGATCTGACAAATGATCTATAAGTGTCTCCGCACATGGTGACGCGTGACGTTTCAATGTGACGTTGACTAATAATAAGTTTAGTGTCCACCAACACTACAATAGCTACTGCATAAATGTTTATTATTAGTAGGAATAATCATCAAGTCAAAGTTTGAAAAAACCTCATGCATTTTTATAGATATAAAGAGACGTTCTGGGAGGAAAAGAAACATTTACGATGTCAAGCGTTGAAAAGAAAACTTGAAAGGATAAGGGTTTTAAATAAATAGTTGAAGCACTTAGAAATAAAGACGGTATCAGATATAATAGAATAAGTTAGACCTAAATACATTCGTCAATTCATAAATAGACACCTAGCTTATAAATAACAATAAATAAAAATCTTAAGGCACGTTTTTAGGTACCAAGATCACAATTTCATCATTTCTAACGTGTGGAAGTAGACAAGGGATTAGAGTTATGGAATGTCTGGTTACAGCTGAACATCATACCGAGGGTACGAGCACTGCGCACTATTGCAAGTTGCAATCAAAACATTTGCATTGCACTGCAGAAATATTACTCTTCTGATTTTCTAAAGAAGTGAATTAATTTTATTCATAATTTTTATACAGTTACTTAAAATAACATAAGCGCATACATTTAAGTATTTCTGCATTGTGCAGAATAACAATACCGATACAATTTACAAAAAAATATTCGTAAGTTAACTAAATAATATGCAAAATTTGCAAAAGGTTCCTAAAAATACTTAATAAATAACTTCCAGTGAGGGTAAGTAAAGCTCGTTAACGACGAGCATATGTATAATATTCGCGTCCTAAGTATTTACATATCGTAGTCTGTCATACTCACTCTATTTACACGACCGATATTTACAACAGTGTCCTTGTGCACGTCCTGCGCGCGGTTTATACTCTCAGCGATCACTCATTGTCAGCACACACTCACTGCTAGCGATACCTGTATGAGGAAGGTAACACGAAATCCCCGAACGAGTACAGAACGTTCGCGTACCAGTGGACGCCGCGCGGGAGTTCGCTGGAGGCGCTCCACCGCGCCATCCACCGGAGCGGCGCCATGGCGGCGTGCGCCAGCGAGTGGCTCCGGACCAGCGCGTAGCACGACGCAAGCGCGTCGTCCACTATGATGGTGCCGGTCCTCGTCAGAGGCGCGTACACGCCGCGCTTCGTCACCATCCGGGTCTTCACAACCCTAGACGGCCGCATGACGTCAGCCGGCCCCCTGGTGAGGAGCACATCGCCGACCTCCACGTTGGCCGCAAATGCCTCCCGCCAGCCGTCGGCAGCCGCCAGCAGCAGCAGATGTGACGGCGTCGTCGTGATCGTCACTCCATTCTCTGCTGTCACTTCGGTGAACTGCCGCGTTGTATTCGGATCGCGGTCGATGAATGTCAATATCTGAAAATAAGTCAATTAGTTTGTGATGATAACTTGTTAGATCAGCAACAATAATTCCATGTCCAATTGCCATAAGTTTGATATAATTCTGTAGGTACTTGATTCATGTTGTTTACTTACTTCGGAATATATCATTTTGCCATTATCAGAAGCTGACAGCACTTTGTCTCCTCTTCGTATCGTAGTGATATCGCGGGGACCGTTCTCTGTGTACACCATGCTTCCTTCAGGGAAACATCCGGCTCCTGTACCCACAGATGACTCTGGAATAGACAATTAAATAGATTAACGAAATTCATACAAATATGAAATGTTTATGTTAAAATAAATCTTTAAAGGAAGCATTTTGATTCACGTCTCTGTTATGTTACGCATGTGCTATGTCTACATGTGCATGGAACCAAAAGGCATAAAATAAAATTGAGAACATAAAATCGACGCAAGAGATGATAGTAAATTAGCTCGAAGCAGTCATATCCCTTTAAGGAATAACGAGATTTCTCTACGCCCGTAATTAAAATCGGATAAGATACGAAACAAAAGAGAACCTCGGACAGCTCCCACTGTGCCCAGGCTATCGGCAAGAATAACCTACCAACCACTATGCTCGAGTTTGTCTTAAACCCACAATTGGCTCGAAGCGTCTGCGATGCTACACAGATACCTATTATTATCTGTCTACCAAATACAACAATGAAAAAAGTTTTCCAGGAAGAGACATAATCTCTTGAACAAACTTTTTAAGCGTTAGATAAGTTAATTCAATGCATTTTGAGAATTCCTTTCACTCATTATTTGTGCAAAAAAAACTACCCACGACCAAAAAATCCTGATTTGCTTAAATTTGTTTGTGTTTTATCTAATGTTATTTATTTAAATCCTAATCCAGCTTAAACTGTACCTGTTAGTAATCTCTTAACTTGTTAGGGTCTTTGGTGGTTGTAGCAAAAAAGTGTCTATTTACGTGCAACTTAATGGTATCCAAAAGATAAATAAAAATGGCTTAAGTTTAAACCCAAGTTTGAACATGTTCAGAGCACAGCCGCCACTGTTACGTTATAACAATTGTATTACTTAACCGTCCATATTTTTACCTTAAGTTACAGTTACAGTGGGTGTTGCAATTACACGCGTAAATGAGCACAGCTAAAGATACCCTCTAAAGCCTCCGGTTTGTGCGAACTCGTTAAATTTTGATTTGTTGTGTAACCGACCGATAAATTCAGTTGATCCTTGCTCACAAGCTGTTCTCAAAGCGATGGGCTCGGAGCGGATCGCATTACACAATAACTACACAAATTAGATTTTGCTCAAAGTCAAGCGCTTATTGTCAACATGCGTTTGTTGTCCGGTGAACACATCATACGCGTTCTTGAATAGGCGTCGGACACCTTTGCGCTTTTTTTTACAATTGTGCAGATAGATCTTGGATGGATGTTTTATTTACTAGCCTATGGGCTTTTACGTGGCTACGGCTATTTCGTGAGTTTCAATGAATAGTACAAAAAATATGTTCGCCTATCATATTAAGTATGTACCCGACCCAATAATTCTTTTCATATAGAACATGTCCAAACATATAACGCAGAAGACTTTATCTATGTTTTAATTCCCGACCTCATTAAGCTTCAAAGTTAACGAATCCAAAGCCTTAAACCAGTCACACGCGATTTCATAGTGAGGTAAGTAACATTAGGCTGAAGATGCGGCGATAAGCGGCGCGGTCGCGAGGGAGGGGGGCGCGGGGCCGGTGCGCCGGCGCAGCCGAGTGGCCGCGCAGACCCCGCCCCGCGGGGACCACCGGGAGAGCTAGGCGGCGCGCGCGCTGGGCCCCGCCGTCCGGCCCGGCCGCGCGTGACCATACATTACCAACTCGACAAAGCACGTGACACTATTAATAATTTATCTCTTCAATGGATGACATGTCGAACCAGCAAAATGTGACGCTTTTTCAGTTTTTTTCTTAACAGCTACAAGATTGTGAAACTTCAACATTTGTCAGAAGCGCATCGTCCGATCTATAGGTAAGCTCGGCTACATTGGATAAAAAATGTTATCGATAGGGTTTTGTCGGGCGCCGCAACCTTTTATTGTTGGGCGATGTAAGGCTATCGAGATGCTCGCATGGGATCATCAGGACTATATCTGATTTATATCGTGTAGAATAGCAATTAGCCGATGCGTGGTCATGCAAATGCCAAACCGCGCCGGTTATGATTCATGCGCCGGCCGAACGCGCGCCGTATCTTACAATGTAAAAAGAAAATAAATAAATATGGGAAGGTTTATTTTATCTGTGGTACTAGGCAAGCGTGAGAAAACATTTTAAATGAACAATATGAAATTTCCAAAAAGATGTAAGTAGGTAAGCACAACAAGTTGTCAATATGTAAAACATCTTTTGTACCTGCATCTCACACTGTTTGATTTTGTCACGCTGAATTATTTTTAAGCAGTATTCAAATATTTGGAATATAAAATAAGCATTGTCAATGAAAGATTCATACTGGTAGGTAATAAGAAAAATATCTACATATTTATATGTTTAAACGGTAGATAGATAAACACATTAAACGTATTAGTCTTTCAATAAATTAATATTTATAAAGCTGCCTCTCCAAAGTCTGATCTAGCCCATTCGTAATTCACTTGTGTGTACGTTCTATCCGCGCAGTAGCAAAATGATTTAAACGCCCAGTAAGCGACACTGACTCTGATGCAATATGTAGCGTCTGGGATTGTAATGTGGTACTGAGATCTTAACATGTGGATTTATTGCCCTCCAGTTCTGAATTGACGATGTTAAGGCTCGTTACTGAGACATAAAAGGACACAGAACGAAAGTAAAATTGAAATATTAATAATACCTACATATAAGACGGCTGTGTGATAAAATATGAAGTATATGTATACTGCATGCCTACTACGTCACCGTTGAGTATTAATGTCTTCGACATAAAATAAAAAACTCCGGCTATAAAACTTCTATTAAAGAAAAATATCTTTAGTAAAAGTTAATATAAATTTGAAATAAAGCGCTTTATACAATAGCTGAATGGATGAAGATGGGTTTACATTTGATTTGAATTTTATAAACTAAGGCTTAGGTACAGATGTGGGTTAGTTCTTTGTATAGAGGTTGAGAATTATTGTGTAGGTACTAGAAAGATCAAGAACTCTGTTTTGGGCAACAAGCATCGCATTAGGAACATTTAAAAAATTTACAAACTAACTAATTACTACTAAATAATAATATATTTATTAAACTAAATAATACAAACTAAACTATTGACCGAAAAACCCCAGTCAAGATTGAAGGGTTTCAAAGATATTGAGTTTTGCTATTAGGTACAAAAATGAAAACAAAAACAAAGTAGCACAGTCTATGGTTGTCAAATCCAAAAACCACATACATACCTACATATGTAGGTACAACCTCATTATAGACCTAACAAAGTGTCGCCAAGTTGCCTCAAATGAATAAGCGCTGCGATTTTTCTGCTGATACCTACTTTTAATAAATTGATCGGTAAAATCGGTATCAGGCTAACGGGTGTGGGAACCTCGCCAGGTTCGGCCACAGTCTTCCGGGATGTGGCGGCTCGGATGTCACACCCAGAGCCTTTCGCACGCATGCCCCGCGCGCGCTGAACCGCGCAACATCGCTCACTCACGCTTCTATCCTCTACCTCTCTACCGATAAAAAAATATTGCTCGTCTTCTTCGTCAATTTTGTGATCACACATCTGTACAACTATTTTTTTTGACGAAATCAAAATTCATTTATTCAAATTGTAGTTTAAGTGTCTTCAAGACTAGACTGCAAACGCTCATAATAAAGCGCTGTTTCATCAACCATCAACGATTGCATCACTACTTACTATCAGGCTGGTTGGTAAAAAACAGTAATTTATAAAATTATAAAAAAGATATTGGCTGATTAATCATACTTTTGACTTCCTAATGATTAAGCTGGGAAGAAAAAGTGGCGCAACTAACTCCCCGGTAATAAAACTTATGATCTCTTACCCAACTACTAACAAAAAATCTTCTGATATGTAATCCATTAATCGATTTTATCTGATCATACCTATCTAATTTTGTCTTCATTTGTTCAATAACGATACAATTAGTGTGAGTGGTTAGGCAAGTAACACAGTGTTTCTTGTGTTTCTTTATTCGAATAACATCTTTTACGGTTTACGTACGGTCAGTTTATTTTGATAATGCCGCGACCTACTTAGCAACGTTTAATAAAATACTAAAATCTTCTCTTTTTTGTCGTGTAGTCAAGAGCTTTTGTACAAAAGCTCGTTTCAAAGTTAGTTGACTACTAAGCCTTATTACAACAATTGCTTCGGTTTAAATAAGCACGGCTTATTCGATAACTTTGAACATACCTAATTGTGACCATACTTAATTATGGTTCATGCCATGTCGTCCCAAACATTATCTATAGGTACCTAATTAACTACCTAATTATTTTCCACTGGGTCATTCAATTATTTTAATTGGGTAATCATTCTGATTTCAGCATTTTTGCTGTCGAGACAGGTATAAAAAGAAAAACAAGAAACATATATGAACAAAAATTAAACTAATTTTAATTAAATTAATTGGTAGATATTTTACTATTATTGCCTATTAGTCTGTATTTTAAAACATTGATTAGACTACATTCGAAGTGAACATAATTTTATTACCCTGAAGTATCATTTAAACATTTGAATTACCTATAACTCTCTCTTTCCGCAATCGAAAGAGGATTCACACGTAGTTCTCCAAAGATAAAATCCAAAGTGAAGGCTACTTTAAAACGGTAAGTGCTCGTTAACATTTCTCTATGGGAACTTTAGCACCTGACAATGATATCTTACAATATGAGTAAATACCTGTGTTATACACGTCAAGAGGCCTCTTTTAGATACAACTGTAATTTACATACATATTACTTTTTTTTTAACCATGGAAGTTTCGACTCCGTGGGAATATAAGGATCAGTCATGGTCTACTCGTGTGCCAAATCCGTTTAGCCGTTTTAACATAACAAACAAACACAAAAAATGTAATCATACAGTCGAATTATTTTTTATAACATTCCTACGAAAGGTATGAAGCCTCTCCATAAAACTTCATGACCATATCTTATTAACATTCGTCCTTCAGTCCAAGCTAGGGTGGTGACATGTAGTGAGTCGTGACCTGTCCGGTCGCCGGCGTTCACGCCCCATTTACCACGAGCCTCTTCTATGTAAGGCCCTAACTGTTCCTACACTATGTCCGAGCATTGTTTCAATTCGTAGAACAAAGTCTAAAGCATTATACACTTGTCTCGATAAAAATCTACATCGATTTGATGTCCCCATAATGGTGAACAACTTTAATACTAATAATAATTTAACGTAAAAGTCGTTCTATTCTGCCGCCGACTTTAAAGAATTCTTAATAGTAGTAAAAAGCAAAAGTATGAAGAAACGTATCTAGTTTGATACATTAAACATTGCTCTATTAATGTCTTACTTATAAGAATGTTATGTTGCACAACTAGCTCCTGCGAACCATCAAGATAATTTATAGCAACTGATGTTATAATTAATTAAACGCAATCGCCTCTACCTACGCGTAAAATGTTGTCGCATAGAAATTGTACATTCAATCACAAAAAACATAGTAAAATAAATAAAAGAATTACGTCTGTGTCGAGATCCTATTGTAGGAGACAAATTTGGGCACATAAGGATTATGTGGTTCAATTATAGGTATAATTTGTCTAAGTGCACGCCTATACTGATGACGTTAGTATAAATGCCATAAGTCAATGATCGGAATAAAACAACAATCATCGCCGACCAATGAAAACCAATTAATCGAGTCCAACACAAAAAATTAACGCTCGGCATAGTTTTATTGGCGCCGAGTTGATCACCAAATGCTTTAATTTAATATACGAGCTTATAATGGGTCAGATTCTCTCTGTCTCTTTTTCATCTCGTGTGATAGAGTGAAAAATGATCAAACCTTTAAATATTCATGATTTTTCTTTGAATTCCTATGGCTACAATTACTTTTTGATGAATTGTGCACCACTGAATTTGTGTTAATTTACGTACCTAATCAATCTACAATTGAACGGAAAAAAATTGAAAAAAGAATTTCAATGTTAATTTCATTTGTTGATAAAATAACGCGAATAGGGTAAAATGCTGTGTGTTCTAAATATAAATCTTGTTTAGAAATATATGCAAGTGGAGCATACAGCTTTATGATAGATTATTTTAATGAAATAGAACAGGTTGACGATGACTTCTATATCGAAGGGGAGAGCGAAAGGAGCGGAGGATGGTCGTGCGCGATCCGGCCTTGACCGCGACCAACAGAGAGCCACGACCGCAACACATATACCTACACAAAGCACATTAATTATTTATAAGATCCAAATTAATACTAAAAGACTCGGATCGTACAAAACGCCGGAATAAATGAATAAACATCGAAACAAATTGCCTGCGACCGCGGGAGACTCCGTCGGATATCAGTGGTCGAGCTTTTGAAACAATGACTGTTCTTTATCGTTTTAGGATGACTGTAGGTATCTTTTTTTTTTATAAATTTACGACTTTTTTGTGACGCTATAGGGCGTAGACGCAAGGTCGATTTTTCGAGAAATATATGCTTATTTTAATTTCTTACATTTTTGCACTTCATTCAACTCATGCACTGCATATATAATAGTAAACTACAATTATTAAGATCCTTACGCCTTTTGTCTAAAATTGGTTTTCTTATCTTTGGCGGTCTATTAAACTGGTAAACGGTAATGTATATGTAAATCTATTGTCAAGGAAAAAATAATTTACAAAAATAATCGTAGATAATAGAAATGAATTAAAATTACAATATAAGACATCGATTATACCTATTGTTGATCCTATGAAGTAAGGAAGGAGACCGATCCTTGAGACTTATTGTGATTTAGTAAAGTAAGTTCTTACTTCAGTAAGGGCTACGAAAGTAGGATTCTTAAAATCTCTTTTTGGAAAGTCCAAAATGTATGGTGTGTCATCGACCGGAGATTCAGTTTACGGCCATTGAGGATTGACTAAGTTATCATTTGCATCGACTTAACTAGTAAGATTTAAGAATTATATTTTATACGGTGATATAAATAGCGGAGGTCAGTTTATTGTCAAAAAATAAGCTAACTTCTTTCATTCCGTTCAGATTCATAATTCGCATATTTTAAGATTTTACGGTAGCTTAATTATTCATTGACGATGTGATCACCATACATTATAATAGAACTAATTTAACAACGTGATTAATAGGATGTTGTCCTATTCATATAGTAAAAAGCTATAAAAGCTATTAACTTAATATTTCTGAAGATTAAATAAAGCCCAAACAATGTAGATAGTTTTATAAAATCCGTAATGAATCTCTAATTTTTGGCAAATACTTAAAAGGTTTAGGAATGCTTAAGAAATAATAACCAGCTAATACAATAGCAATTCTCTATACACTTGAAAGACAAGACTTTGTAAGTAATATTAATAATTTTTGATGTAACAAAACAAAGATACATTCTTTAAACTTCATTACTATTACAGAAAAAGCGTTAGTTGTTATTATTGACCACGTTATCCATATTCAACACTTTAACTGTTGAGCCTGAATACTAAACCTCTATGAGACATATCTGCAAAATAAATTAGAACTATGCGAACGCGCCGGAATACCTCCATAATATCTAAAAACACAAGCATACATATAAATACGAGCTTCTCTCATCGTTATGCTGTATACATATATATAGATATAAGTAGCCATTGAATCACCGGTGTAATTATAGAAGTGGGGGATTGGCTGCGATGCGGCCGCGTGCGCAAGAGACGATTATAGTTTTCTCCGCGAGTGTGAAAGAGAGGGATGCTAACAAGAGGCTCGTTCGTCCGTTTGATCGACACCGCCGGGGCGCGGGCGCGGGAAGCTGTCTGAGATGCATTCTTCTTGTAAAGTTCAACTATATATTTGGCCCGTCCCGAAGTCTGTTGCCCACATTGTACAGTTATGTACCCGTAATTCATAATCGCTCGGCTTTCCCCGCGTGTCAATTATTATCACCTAAGTGGCCAACGTTGAACGTAGATTAATGTAAACACTTTCAGGGAAACCACAGTTTTCCCTCATGTGTGCTTAACATTAGTGAAATATACTAATAACAAGTTACAATAGAATGTCATGTCTATTGGATCTAATATATACTAATATTCTTGTAGATTTTTGTTTTCGGAGAAACCATAGTGTACCTACGTAGGTTACAATTTTTTTTTTGCGTATGAAAGCAAACAATAAGTCGAGAAATACCGCATTTTCCCCGTTATGTATGATTTTGAATTAGCAAAGTAGTACTAAAATGATAGGTTAATAAACATACCTATTCAGCATACTGGTACGGCAAATTAAGAAGCAAATAATTTTCCCGATATTTAAGCACTATTTTGAAATCCTCATTTTTCACTATTCCGTCCAATTTGAACTACTAAAACCTTACTAATACTGTGAAAAAATGCAGATCTTTGATCAGAAACTAAATAGTTTTTCTTCAAATAGGGCTAAATATGGGGCGGCGTCGCGCCGCCATACAAAAGACTTAAACGCATATGTGTGCATTTCGAAATAGGCGGCGGCAATAGCAGCTCTTATGAAAAAACATTTATGATTATGTTTTACAAGTATTATATATATCTGTATAAATAAATTTAGCATTTTGTTATTCACGATTAATATTCTTTTCGAGCTATTGAAATTGCTTTGGTGTAGCTTTCTTAAAATAAAGTGTGCTATATAGTTTATTAAAATTGATTTAATATTATGATGTTAAATATTCCTAGATGACTTTAGTAACTATAAAAATCTAATTAAATTTGGTCGGTACTCCTGGGAAACGCATGGCCTTATTACCTAGTTAAGTCTTATCATTCAACGCATGATGTGTTAACAATTAATCATCCAAAGAGAAAGGGATCCTATTGTAGGTATGGTGCAAGGAATATATAAGTCTAACGCCTAATGTTTCCTTAAGTAATTATAATATTTTTATTTATACATGTATTTTATTATAAGTTATAAACTAGCGCTGGACCGCAATCCCGCCTGATGGTAAGCAGCGATGCGATCATTGATGGTAAAGCGCGCTAGTTTATTAAGAGCCTATTCACTCTAGCCTTGAAGACACTCAAATTGTAATGTGACGGAAACACCGTCGCTGGGAAATTGTTCCAGTCCCTCGATGTACGCGGTATAAAAGAGGAAGCGAAACGCTTGGTCCGTTCTACGTATATACATATACCTATTGTATATATAGTACCTGTTTTGACGGAGCAGTGTATATACGAGCGACTTTCGTAAAATACCCAGTCGAAGCCAGCCTCCACCGCCAGCCGAGCCAGCATGCCGTACTTGGAACGGTCGCGGTCGCTGGTGGTGAGGTCCACGGCGCGGCCCTCGTAATGCAGTGAGTGCTCCAGGTGCGAGTTCTCCTCGTCCCAGCCCTCGATGACACGCAGGCGAACACCTGGCCACTGGTTCATCACGCTGATCGCCAACGTGTTCAGCTTCTCCTTGCATCTCTGAAATTTGTGACGTTGAAAATCAGTCATTGTTATGCGTATTGTCATGACTATACGGAAGCTTTTAACAAAACGCAGCAGCAGAAACGGTACATTAAAGTGCAATGAATAGGAATGTTACATTTTGAATAATATTTACGTAAAAGTGTGTTGAAGATGATCCTAGCTAGAGATATCTCAGTATACTCCTTTCATCTAAAGATTGTAGACGCCCAGACATAAACAATGATTCAACATCATAAGCGTTTAGTAAAGCTCGCAGAGTTTACAGAATTCAAAGAAACGCTAATGTTAGTGCATATTGTAACAATTCAAGCTCCCCGTGTTAATAGCCCTCCACAAACATCATGATATCTACTATTTACATCGCAATTCGCGTCGACCGCCTAAAAGGTCTGTAAGTGGAGTGCGCACTCAATGCACCTCTAAGAAACAATATCGATGCTCTAAAGACATGCGAAACTTTTTGTTTACACCTACTAAAGAAAATACCAATAGATGTGCTAACAAATCGACAAACGCCGCCGCCCCAACGCCAACGCTTCACAACACAGGATGTCGGACGTTTGTCGTCAAAGAATAAATCAAATTACACACGCTGCACAAAAGGATCCACACCGATTTGTGGGCCAGCTCCGCGGGACGAATGAGGGAAATGTCAAAATATTTATAAAGAAATGCGGACAAAGCTCGACGCGCCGCGTGGCGGCTTTGTTGCGCGATGTCAACTCACTCTATGCAGATTGCAATGTAAAAAAATTTTGAGATTGACGTAACGAATCAAGGTTAGGAAACGAGGCGGGCGCCCCGCCTGGCCGATGTAGACGACCACATTCATGCGATAGTTTGAAGCACCGTATATAATTATTTCTACGAACGCTTCAACCATCTAATAAAGATTTGCGAGAACTGCGACATATTTGGCATCGTCGGCGATGTTTGTATTTTTTGACATTTGACGGCATCAAAATTCTTCATATTGAGTTCGCTTTTCTCGCTGAATAAAAGTATGTCTGTAATAAAAGAGACCAAGACATCGGCATGAAATACGAGGGGGAAGGGAAGGGGCCGTACTGCACGCTCAGGAAGCTCAATGTTTGCTTCTCCGCAGACGTCTCGGTCCGCACTAAAACAATCGAATGCTAAATGCTTGTACAAACACTTGCTGCATTTAAACGTGGGAACACATCGGTGGCGCAATTAAGCATCTCTCACCATGGTAACACCAACATTCTTTCTCTGGCTACCTTCAATAATATCAGTTAAATACCTTTGGAAGGTATTTTTTCAATAAATATGGCTTCATTTGAATTAGTGGGATATTTCAAAGATGGTTTAACTGTTCCTTCCAAACAGATGGTCACCTTTGTGAAGCTGTAGACAGGTATCGATTTGTGCATTCATATCTAAAGAGGTAGACGAAGCAGGCCTCATATGGGCATAGAGGGGCGAGGCGACGTGGCAGGCCCGATAGGCTATTATAAATTCATTATGCATATTTTTAGTAAACAAGCTGTCGATCACAATGCTCACGCGCAGCGGGGAGCCCTGCCTCCGACACCTCGCCCTGTCCCGGTCGATACCTACATACCCTAATAGCACGATTATCATCAACTCGGTATAGGTACACCTACATAAGTATGTACCTATGCATGAACTTACGCATTCAATAAGATTCGAATATTAAACCAGTTTTTACGACCAAGTCAATTTACGTAAATTTATTTTCGCAAATTATCAAATTACAACACATCAAAAGCTCATATTCAATTATATTGATTAACAAAAAATATAACAAGCGTATCGAATACCTAAGGTCAAGTTTGGAAGCGAAACTCCAAGCTACCTGAACCGGTGGCGACCGAAGCACTTGCGGGCGCATAATGAAGGCCGCTCGATGGAACTGAGGTAAAAATGAAATAAAAACTCGCAGGATCATCGCACTGAAACACCGGCTGCAGTAACGTGAGAACGGCGAGTGCTGTCTGCGACCGCGCTGTGCAAGCGCACGCCCGGGGATTATTAGATGCTAGCTCATCTTGAACACTAGTTGAACCAATACAATGTAGATAAAACATTATGTCGCTAAACCTCTCTCATATTATCTAAATGGTTCTCCCGTACAAGCAGTTGCCATGGAGCGGCACCATTCGCCACCTCATCCTAGCTCGGACTTGCCGTTAATTTATAACCACCTCCCTCCGCGACCATAACAATATATTAGGATAATTAAATGGCTCTTTACATTCCTTAACACATAGTTTTTTCTACAAGGCCACTGGAGTCGAAAAGCCGACCAATGCTGACTGGTTTTGATGTCCGTTTTTTGTCTTTTTGTGGAAACCACAACAAATAGTTTAAGGGCATTTTTTTGTAATTCCGACCGTTCATTTTGTTCACGCGAACCCAAAAGATTTCTACGCAAGGATGTTGGGTAAGGGTTCACGTAGGCACCTTAGACGAGTTACCTGTATCTCAGAGTATGGATGTGCAGAAATAAGTTTTAAAGCATTCCTATAATCTTGCACAATTACCTGTATTAACCAAAACATTAACAATGTAAACATTTTAAAAGTGTAAACATTCAAATTTAGTGACGGACCGAGTACATTTATTATTGTTGTAGATTTGTTTAGTCCACCCGACGACTTAAACGGCACACAAAATCATTTAACTTAAAATAAGACCACTTAATGCTTGATTTTTATAGCCTGCCTTATTTCCCATCATGCTTAGGTACCTGCAGAAATGACGCGTTCCAAAAACGTATGGTTGAGTCAAAGCTAAATAGCATTTTCGCCTCTGCAAAGTACAAATTAGTCGGCATAATATCCCTTGTATCAGACTAACACCTTGTTTTTATGGCAATGAAGTATTTTTTTCGGATTGGTGGATGGTAGTGCTGGGAGGGACCATGAATGATTTCTCACAGATCGTTTTGTTCAGTCACAAATAGTCAGAGAAACCGCAACGTGTGAATCACTAACCCATACGCCATTTTGTTTTTTTTTTTTTACTTTTTTATAACCTGTATTAGATTGACTACGTAATTATACAGCACAGACACGGCCCGATGTTGCAGACTATGGATTGTGTTGATTACTTAGCCAATTACTTACCTACAGTCATAAATATTTATTAGATATATCTTATTAATTTGTAAGTCGCCGATATTCATGCCTTAAGATTCTTTACAATATTATTGACCCTATGGTATGTACCCATCACAAACTGTGTGCATGTAAACACTACAAATATTGGTTGTCCGTAATTCCTAGTGTCGTTCTAGCTGTCGAACACATCATAAATATGCATCGTGTGGGTGCATCACCTGTCTGTCATGTTCAAAGCCCTTTAATGTTTGTCCACGAAAAATATCACCCTTTGTTGTCTTAATGCGGCTGTCGTCAGTGCAATGCGGGGCCAAGGCGCGGTAACACATACATTCCCTCGCAGAGGCTTGTCTCTAATATACTATGACGTGTTGCCCGTAATAATCACCTCAACTCGGTAGCAAATTCTACTTATGAGCAAGAACTCATCATGTCATAAAAGTTTCTTAAACATTTATCTAAAAGTGTAATAGAGTTTAAATCCATGTCAATCTTCGATACAGAATTTTCAAAAAGAAAATTAAACGTCATGAAGGAAATTAATCTTATTTAAACAAGATGTTTGCCACGCTCCAGTCCATGAACAATTAAGGATTCAAACAAATATGGCTAATACACACTTGTACCCATTTCCGAGAGGTTTTTTTCTCTATGAGGGCTATATTCCGTATGTAAAGGCGCGCTAACGAATACAGTCCACAAGACTTTTAAGGAGACGCGGGCGCCTTTCACTATGGTGGAAAAAACTTTTGAAACAAGACACCGAAATGCGGTGTTTGCTTGGGCCACAGACCTCTGTTAATGAAACGTTACACTTCATTCACTCAACTGGAGCAATTGTCTTACCAGACACAATGAAGTTTACTTTTGTACCTTTGTTAGAACACGCTGAATAACAACTATTTACATCACCATTCGCTTACAAGCCGTTGTCATACGTGTTACATTATAACTAGCTGCATTCCCTGCACGAGGAATGTGTATTGGCTTTGTGATTAACATAATGTACCTTTGAATTCACGCGTGTATTTCGTAAATCTTAAATCTTCATTGAGGAAATGTACCAAGCGGATGACAATGGGCCATCGTATTTACAAATAATTGGTTCCAGTTATGCTTGTCCTTACCCTCCTTTACCCCTGGGGCCGATCTGTTAAGCTCTGTTTTATATTACGTTATTGTATGTTTACAGTTGTTAATACCCACGAGACGGATGTAATACCATAATTTATATTATTGTGATCGCTAAGTCTGGCTGACGCGAGGTCAATGGCGGAGTCAATGAGAGCATGCTCACTAGTTGCAAGTCATCCGAATGAGCGATGGAATCCACGCTTCCGACATCAATCAACTTCGTATATTTATCCTTTGTTTTCACCGTTCTCTTTGCATAGGTAGTGATTCTAATATAACATTGTATTCAAGATGTTGCTAAAGAGAAGAGAATCAAGAACCATGAAAAAGAATCAGAAACTCCATGTAAGTAGGTAGAACATAAGTAAACAATCAAGAAGAGAGTTTAGTAATTAAATAATAAAAATATCAATAAAATAATAAAAATAATAAAAATATCAATAGATTTATAAATCTATACTAATATATAAAGCTGAAGAGTTTGTTTGTATGTTTGTTTGTTTGTGCGCGTTAATCTCGGGAACTACTGGTCCGATTTGAAAAATTCTTTTGCGTTGGATAGCCCATTAATCCAGGAAGGCTTTAGGCTAATAACATCACGCTGCGACCAATAGGAGCGGAGCATAACTAACTCCACGCGAACGAAGTCGCTGGCGGCAGCTAGTTGTTATTAAAATCTAAACAAAATTGTGTTTCAATATGCCTACAGCTGTTCGGTTGGGTATCGTTTCTTATTGGTTCTATGTAGCTTATAAATAAACTAAAAAGCAACATAATTATGAGAAAATATAAATCAACAGTTTACAACTGAAAGAGGTTAGAAGTAGCTCATAACTGCGCACCTTGCTTGCCGCTACATCGTCATAAATACCATATTCGCTAAATCGCGGAAGGCTATAAACATTAACTGGCGTCTCGCGCTAATTTCCAGCGTCAACCCTCGTCGACTCGATAACTGCTGTTGATCGATTTGCATCCGTAATTACGTCACTTTTAGCGAACAGGTGATGAAAACGCGACAAGTACGTGATTGCGGGAGGCGATGCCCGCCCCTTCCGACGCGACCGGTTCAGAGCTTTTAACTTGGCGCTGCGCCGCCGCCACTACCTCTACTATCATACGATCGTTGTCAGAAGTCCAATAGATAAAACTAAATTTCTATTTAATACTTTATTGAAATATTTTAATGTAATACCCTAGCACATATACATCCGAAATCTCCAAACAAAATAATGGTCTGTCTGCAGCTAACATCAAAGCTCAATCTAAATCTAAAACATAAACATTAAAAGCGGATTCCCAGTGCATCTCTGTTATCGAAATGAGTTATTGATTTATCAGTACATCAGAACTTGATAATTCTGCTTGTCGCGTCGGATTTGGTACGCGCCGATGCGCGGCTCACGCATAATCTCCGCGGTACGGTCTGCCGCTATGATTCACACCTAACAACCTATTCTCATCGAGATCTCAACTTCAAAGAAAAATAAACCATCTTTGTTACACAATTGACGAGCAATCGCCTCTCTCATTGTTTATCCCTCGCCCCAAAGCGAGGTGAACACATCACGTGGGTGTAAAGTAAACAGCCGAACACGTATCACACTATACGTCCTCTTTTGCTGACGGTCCCGAGGAGCCTCTTGATAATATTTTATAAGACAAATAACCCGATAAAGATGTTTTGACGTGAACCCGTGTTCATCGCTCACACTAAAATGCGTCCAGTGAACAAGTATAATAAAATATTTATTTACAATTTTGTGCTTTCGGGTAGAAAAGAAATAAAAGTTCTAATTTAGTGTCAACTTTATTGGTGGCGAGCGAAGCGTTAAGGCGATCGGCCGAATGTTTAAATACGTTGACAGGACTTAAGGCGGTGGACTTCACGTAGATCCATTAGCATTGTTTTAAAGGATTAGAGCGGCGCTTACGAGATGCATTTTGGGGCGGTGTGTCGCTCGACACGCATATTTTTATGACACATGTCTTTTTGTTTCAAATAATCAGTGTGAAACGACTACTGTATCTAAGGTGCTGATAAGCTTCCCTTTTGTTGCTTTGTTTTAATATAAAATAACTTATTGGGGTAGTTATTTTACTAGCAGAAGGTGTGTTATTTATATCGATTTAAAATGGCATACCTAATTTCTTAACCAAATCTGGGCGCTTTGACCGCTGTCGTGTGAGGCTGGCGTCCGCGGTTAGTGTCGTATTACACAAGAGATCGAACGTTTTTAGATTGTTTCGGGTCAAAATAAAAACCGATGTCTCCGGTCTCCGACAATTTTACAAAATTACCCGACGACAGAGGGTTTTTTTTTTTTTTTCAACTAAATCCTTGCAACAGTAATCTGAGGTGCAACTACAACTATAAACCTTAAATATAAACAAAAGAATTCCAACCTGCCTTTTCGGCCAGTAAAACATATCTTGGCAGAGTTTTACGGAATATTGGCTTACATGTTGTAGTAACGCGCATCAAATCTATTGATGATTTATTGAAGAGACAATTTGACGTGGGACTAAGATGTTGCGGTCGTTTCCGCTTCACTACTTGCGTGGAATTTAGCGACAGCGATCATAAAACACTTTAAATAGACAGCTTTGTACAAACTTAACGAACATTATTGAAATATTATTCTAATGTGATGACTCATTATCGAAACATGATTCATTTGGTTTTTGTAGGACATGTCACAGGACCTCCGAATGGTTATCATAAAGAGCGCGAGATAATTCGTTCAAGAGTCGCGTGTTGTTATTTATTTTGAGGTAGTAACTGTTTTTATCAATGGGCGTCCATTAGATGAGGCTTTTGTGTGCGCTGGCGCGAGGGCGTGAGAATAGCTGCGCGGGACATAACTTTTTGATTGCATATAACCTTTTAATGTGTCACTTCTGCGCGCTGTGAAGGTTTACGTTCAAGATTTAGCTTTCCTAGGCCCGTTTTGTAGTACCTACAAGTTTGAATTACGAAGTTGAACCGGAACAAGAGGTACAACTAAAAAAAAAAGTTTTGGAAACTACTGTCATGAGTTTTTTTCATTGCGAAAGTCACTGAAAATGAGTTAGTTAACATAAAATAAATAGAAAATGTTTCATGGAGAATAAACATTAACTCGATCAGGTGGCATGCCCGAGAATTAATACGGCTTATCTTGTGAACAATGCATAGGTACGCTGGAACATAAGTCAAATGTCATTGTGAGCAAGCGAGAAGCGGCTGCACGATTTATTAATTTAGTAGATATATAAACATTTACGTTTCTTAAACCCGTTTAATGTTGATCACCATTTAAAATAAAGCGATATGAACGACCTCGCAAAAATAATTCGGCACCATCAAACGCATCGTTGGAAAATTAATTATCAATTTGTCGTGGGTGCCAGGGCGACATAAATCGATCGGGTGTATCTGCCACCAGCCACATTAGCCACGCTCCAACATGAGATAAGGATAACAAATGCTCAGTTTAATGTTATCTCGACATCGCGGACATGAGAGAGCTTTTTGCCACCACATCCTTCGACCTTCTTGTGTTTGGACCTTCGATATCTTTAATAAATTCATGCTCGTGTACCAAGAAAAATATTTGTTTCATTTGTAACGTTATCTTGCCCAGTGTTTGTGGCTATGTACGTTTCTTATATGTTTGTCAGTTTTCTTAAATGGATATTTGGAAACACACATTTGTGTGTTAGAGACTTGACCACAAAAACATGGTAATCACTTTGACATTACGTAGTTTGCGGCTAGTTACACGTCGTCGTCACGAGGTGGTCCTTCATTTTCACAATTTATTTGCAACCGCACCTGTTCTGTTCTGTTTCCACGTCGTCAAACAAAACGTATAGTATATATAGCATGATTGTTTTATATTCCAATCTGAAGATATATTTATTTATTGAAGTATACAATTATTGAAAACCAGTTTCACTTTATTCGACGGTAACAAGAACGCTACGTAAAAGCTTCACGCGTCATCGATTTCATAAAAAATAAAACATTTTATTCTTGAACTTATCTATTTAAAAGTATTATTATCCATAAAATATACATACATACCGTTGAGTTTGACTTATTTTATTGGTGGCAATAAATAGGACGTTTAGTATTCATGTTTTGCGATAAACGATTACCTGTGAGGCAAAAGCATTATAGGGATAAAAAATTGCATACATACATTAACCGGTTATTAAATACGCCCATAATATATCGAGTGCGAAGTGTTGAAAAATGGAATATTTATGTAAGCTCAATTCTAGCTTAACACAACTTAGTTGCGACAAAATTGCGATTTAAATTAGATTCTACATACACAACTAACTTGCTGGTTTAAAATATATGTATTACTAGCTTTCCGCCCGCAGCTCCGCCCGCGTTTAAGCGGGAAAGCATAACAGACAGACAGACAGACCGACAGACAGACAGAGTTACTTTCGCATTTATAATATAAGTAGGTAAGGATTATTGTTTTACATACTTGTTCTAAACTTTTATAACGGTAATAATCTAGAAATTAAAACAGTTTTTATGTGTTTGATCTAACGATGTGTTACGTAATTTATTTCGTAACAAATAAGTCTAAGTGAAGTTTTTCTGATGTCACGATTAATAAAAACAAACAATTATTTAAACATAATCACTTGAAGAGGGCATTACATTAACAACAACAGCATTACAGTAACATTTATTCTTTTCCTGTCCTAAACTATCTCATCCTCTATATGATCTACTTCCTAAACATATTCCTCGTCCTGGCAACCTACCTTTCCTTTTAACTTTGGCTCATACCCCATTTATTAAAATCTTATATAAGTTTATTTCCCTTAACAAAATCAAAATTTAATCTCTTCCAACCTTTATGTTTACTAATATTTGTGTCGTATTGTGTTTGTTTTAGCCCAAAGAAGAACCATTGCTAATAATACTGATCAACAGTCGATAACCACTACGTATAATAATATTAAATTAGTTTATTTCTCTCCACCTTGACGTTGGCAGAATCATCGGTGATCGATGGGGCCAAACTCTTTTACATAATCAACTTTATTGCTTATTACGTATCTCAATTGTAATGTGTTCAAAAGTGTAAGCAGACTTGCTCGTCGAGAAGAAGAGAAGAAGAAGAAGAAAGAAGTCGTCCTGTATAGTCACAGCCTTAAAGTAACCTATACTAATATAGCTAACTACAAACGTTAGGTAGGTATAGAGTATCCAAGGGTATCATGAGGAGTTATTCATATTCAATATAAAACAGCGACCTTTTTCAGCCGCAGCTAGGGTATAATTATCAACGGTGCACGCGAAATTGGGGTCTCACCTCAAGTCGACGGCCATAAATAAAGTAAAATGACCGACGCCGGTGGGAGGAACTGAGCGTTAATGAATAAGCTGGCCTGACCCGGCCAGCCGGCCCGGAGCACTGCCATCACCGGGAAACCCGCCGTGCTCCATCGCTTCTATTGGTCATAATCATGCCTTACCTAAACCGAATTCCTTAAAGATCAGAAGGTATATAATGACGCATTCGTGGGACACATAATAACTTCGTATAAAATCTCAGTTTCCCCCGGTTCGGCATCCGCTTCTCCAGGGCGCTGTATTGGAACTCGATATCATTATTAACGCCCGATTGTGGTATGGAAAGCATCAATTTATCTCACTTACACAGACTCATTCAATTTATCTTCCAAGTGATCGGATTACACAATTGTAAATAAATGTTAAAAATTACCCAACAAGAAACACTAATTTGAATATGAATAGTTAGGCGCCATATAGGCAGGTCCATGAAAAAACCGGCCCGTAATAATAATGGTAGACAAATGTCCCTCTTAGAAAACACAATGAACAGCTTTTGAGCGATCAATCCACTTTTGAGACATGCTAATTTGAAAGTCTAGAGCGCTTTATAACTATTTAGGGTCACAATGGGCTGTATATATGAATAACAACAAGCTCTTATGATCCTACTAGAAAAGTAAACTACCTTTCAGTCGGGCCATTTTAGTTTTTGAGCCTTGAGAAAACAAGTTTGGCTACACATATAAGGCCTCTATCGTTAACATTTGAGTGCTTATCTCCCTAATTTACTTTAACACAAATAATTTAAACACAAACTAAGGAGGTTGATGATTGACAAACTATCCTCACAGCATTTGGAACAAATGATTATATGTATGATGAAAATGTAGTAGAACATGTGACGGTTGTCGGTTGTCGTCACGACGCTCACGACATGCGACAAACGGGTCGCAGTAGTCGCAGGCAGGTAGGTCGGGAGGCAGCTATTATTTAAATTAATTGGACATAAAACGACGACGGCGACACAAAAGCGTGTCGTCTGAACAGCCGGGTCGCGGACCGCTTGCGCCGAGGCTCGTGATAAATCAAACATTCACCATTAACTTTTTCATGATCACATTAATGTTGAATATGTATGTGTTTTCAAGTCCAAAGAGACATTTTCTTGCATGTTTTCGTTTCGAGTTCCATATAGCATAGAGTTAAGGAGAAAATTTCTTTGTAGTGCCGGTTGTATGAATTTCTAAGGAGTGCAGTGAGTACCATTATTTCGTAGAACTTTTCTTTAACCCAACGAATTATCTATCATTTATAGTTTTATATTTATTGTGTTTTATTATTGCTTGTTAAAATTTTGAAAATTTGTAAGACCCTGCGCCTAGCAGCTAGTGTCGTATGCCGTAGCGCTGGCGGGAGGGTGCGCGCGCGCCGGTTCCCGCGTGCGATCATTATCAGACGTCGCCGTGTCGACTTCACAATGCCATCTTTTGTGTTCCGACGCGATAATTTATTGCCACCAAATACTGCGACTGCGCTTACAAACCGACCGAGATAATTCTGCGATTTCAAATTTAATTCAACCACGCCTCATGGATTTGGTACCGAACGTCGCATCTTTGTGCAAATAAGTATTACTTATAAATGATGGTTTTTTACATGCCTTTTATTAGCTTCACTTGTATGTTTGCTTGCTTGCTTGTTTGTTTGCTTGCTTGCTTGTTTGTTTGCTTGTTTATTTGTCCGTCTCTAACTCTTTGGACTACGAGTGAGCGGCCCATTACTGTAAAATGTCCCACCGTTTTTAATACGTTCGTTCCATTATATCAATGGTTCGTTCGTTTTTTTTTTTTAAAGAATATCCAACTATGAAGTTGAAAATAAATATAGTTTAAAAAACTAAAAAAAAATGCTTTTAAAGAATATCAAACTGAAAAGTTAAATATAATTTTTAAAAAGCGTGAGGCGCTTAATGTACAAAAATTATGGCACAAAGCGCCTCACGCTTTTTAAAAAAATATTTTTAACTTTTTAGTTTGATATTCTTTAAAAGCATGTTTTATAGTTTTTTAAACTATATTTATTCACAACAAAGTCTCGCTGAACTTTGTTTATGTTATGCATAAATAAAAATGGTGTTGCGAGTGTTGCGACTTAATTGAGGTATCCTTTACATATTTTGACGAACATTTCTCACGTGCGAAACATTATGTACCTAAAGAACAGACGTTCTAGGCTTATTGTAAGTGATGTAGTGACCATTCCTGAACCGTGTCAGGTGATAATCATAGTTAGCTATTGTTGTATTTATTGTTGCCTTATCTCCTTAAACCTCGAGAACTTTAGCTAAAGCAAATAAATTAGTCATTAATAAATATTTCCAATGTCCATACGGAGTTACATAATGGCAGTAGCTTCATTTAAGCAGTCATTCCGCTAGCTAAATATTTTGTATTATATTACCCAACAAATGTAGGTAAAATGCCAGTACTTGATAGTACCGGCAGGGTTCACTATTATCTGCGGTTACGCAAACCTTTACGGCCGTGC